>CM072806.1:30160000-31360000 GCA_037013495.1 Hippophae tibetana
TTAAAGAGAGACTAGTGTCAGCACTAGTTATAGTCGCACCAGATTGGAACAAGCCCTTTGAATTGATGTGTGATGCAAGTGATTTTTCTATTGGAGCTGTTCTTGGACAACGAAGAGAAAAAACGTTTCATGCCATATACTATGCAAGAAAGACACTAAATGAGGCCCAAATGAATTATGCTACTACAGAAAAAGAGCTCCTAGCCATTGTATATGCCTTTGAGAAATTCAGATCTTATTTGGTTGGCACCAAAGTGACTATTTACATAGATCATTCTGTAATAAAGTATCTTATGATGAAGAAGGATGCAAAACCAAGATTGACAAGATGGGTGCTCCTTCTACAAGAATTTGACTTGGAAATTCGTGATAAAAAAGGAACAGAAAATTAGGTATTAGACCATCTATCTAGACTAGAGATAGGACCAAAAATGGATGATAATATGGTAATTGGGGAATCTTTTCCAGATGAGCAACTATTTTCTATAGCTCAAATAGAAGTTCCATGGTATGGAGACATTGCAAATTTTCTTGCTTCCAATGTTCTTCCGCTTAACCTCACATGGAAAAAAAGAAGAAGTTTTCCATGACATTAAACAATATTTTTGGGATGACCCTTACCTCTATAAAGAATGTGGTGATGGTATTTTGAGAAGGTGTGTCCCTAATGATGAAGTTGAAAGTATCCTTTACCATTGCCATAGCTCAGACTATGAAGGTCACTTTAGGAGCTCAAAAACAACAGCTAATGTACTTCAATCTGGTAATTTTTGACCTACACTATTTAAAGATGCTTAAAATTATGTAAAGATATGTGATAGATGTCAAAGGATAGGTAATATTTCAAAAAGAGATGAGATGCCTCTGAACAGTATACTTCAAGTGGCATTGTTTTATGTATAGGGGGCATCGACTTTATGGGACCATTTCCTCCGTCATTTGGAAACCAATACATACTCATAGGAGTGGATTACGTGTCAAAGTGGGTAGAAGCCATTTCTAGCAACAAATGTGATGCAAAATTTGTCATGAAAGTTTTGAAGAAAAATATTTTAACTAGCTTTGGAACTCCTAGGATCATTATTAGTGATGAAGGAAGTCAGTTTTGCAATAAAGCATTTAATTCCTTAATGTCTAAGTATGGGATTAAGCATAAAGTGTCTACCCTTTACCATCCCCAAACAAGTGGGCAAGTGGAGGTATCTAATAGAGAAGTGAAAATAATTTTGGAGAAAACTGTGAACATCTTTAGGAAGGATTGGTCATCTAAGTTGGATGGTGCTTTATGGGCGTACAGAACTGCATTTAAAACACCAATTGGTACCACCCCGTATAAGCTAGTTTATGGAAAGGCTTCTCACTTACCATTAGAATTGGAGCACAAAGCATATTGAGCATTGAAATAGTTGAATATGTCCATAGATTTAACTGGTAAGAAAATAATGCTTCAAATAAATGAATTGGATGAATTATGGTGGAATGCTTATGGAAATGCCAAGCTTTACAAAGAAAAGACAAAATGATGGCATGACAAAACAATTGTGCACCGTATCTTTGAACCGGGTTAGAAAGTGTTACTGTACAACTCAAGACTTAAATTATTTCATGGAAAATTAAAGAGTAGATGGTCAGGATCATTCATTATCACTAAGGTAACCAACCATGGAGCCATTGAATTAGAAAATAAAGATACAGAGTGATTTATGGTTAATGGGCATAGGGTGAAGCACTATTATGAAGATCAATTATCAAATGAAACACTTGTGATAACCTTAGTGGATGCACCTTAGGACTTGATATGACGGTCTAGTCAAGGACGTTAGACGTGACGCTAGTTGGGAGGTAATCCAACTTTATTTTACTTATATTTTCATTGTTTTTTTTGTAGGTGAATAAATATGGAGAGCAATGACGCAACAAGAATGAGCATTTATGGAAAGATGTGGTGTGCCATGACTAAGGGAGTTTTCTTTCCTTTTACTTTTTCGTATTTATATGTGCACATTAGGGACAATGTGTAATTTAAGTTTGGGGGAGGGAACTTCATTCTCTACATTAGTATTTAGTATGCATTTTAAATTTTTAGGGAATTTGTTTTTTAATTTTTAGGTTGTTTTTAATAATGATTTGGGTAGAAATTGATAAATATATGAAAAATAAATGCACATATGCTTGTTATGAAACATATGAATTCCATGATAAAAATTGGTTGTCATGACTAGGATAAAGAATGTAACATAATTGTTAAGATATTTACATTAATCATGTGATATGCTTCCTAGTTTTGATTGAATTGATTCAACTTTTATGCACATGTTCATTATTGATTTTGGTGTGCTTATTGAGAGAAAATTTGTAGTGAGTTATGCGAGTCAATTAGATCTATCAAGTTTTAGAATCTATTTGATCATCTCTTAAGGAGAAATCCTAAATAGTATTAAGCAAGAGAAATGATTTAGGCCTTATTTGGATCAATTGAGTCTTTCAAGCTAACCATTGTTAATATCTTTAGTCACCCATTTGAGCCTAACAAAGAGCCTTTCATATTTGTAAGCCACATTTAATGCCTAACTAATAAGTATTACCTTTACCCTTTCACCTAGAAATTGATAAATATATGGAAAATAAATGCACATATGCTTGTTATGAAACATATGAATTCCATGATAAAAATTGGTTGTCATGACTAGGATAAAGAATGTAACATAATTGTTAAGATATTTACATTAATCATGTGATATGCTTCCTAGTTTTGATTGAATTGATTCAACTTTTATGCACATGTTCATTATTGATTTTGGTGTGCTTATTGAGAGAAAATTTGTAGTGAGTTATGCGAGTCAATTAGATCTATCAAGTTTTAGAATCTATTTGATCATCTCTTAAGGAGAAATCCTAAATAGTATTAAGCAAGAGAAATGATTTAGGCCTTATTTGGATCAATTGAGTCTTTCAAGCTAACCATTGTTAATATCTTTAGTCACCCATTTGAGCCTAACAAAGAGCCTTTCATATTTGTAAGCCACATTTAATGCCTAACTAATAAGTATTACCTTTACCCTTTCACCTTTAGCTTGTATGAAAAGAAAAAAAAGATGCAATCATGTGTTATGCTTTAGAGTAAGGTGAAATGTAATGCACCCCGTAAAAAAAAAAAAAAAAACTCACAACATAAGTATCCCTCTAAAGAAAAAGAAAATAGAATTGAAAATAAGTTTGGGGGTGTTGTGAAGTAACAAAAAAAAGATATGTTGAATAAACAAAATATGAAAAGCTTGAAAATACCCAAGAATATTGAAAATTTCTTGTTTAACTATGGTTTCTACCTTTGTGGAAAGAGCACAGTTGGGGTGTAAATATTACTCTTCTTTGATTGGGTCACTTCATAACTTATTTTCTCCTTTTCTACTTCATCTTCTTGAAGTTCTTTCAAAACTTTTTTCCCTTTCAAAACCTTCCCACTTCTCAAAGTTTTGTCCTTACACTACTTATTACCATCTCTCTTTGGGTTAACTTGAGTGTTACTTGGAAGGTTACCTTGAGGTTTATGGTTGAAAGCTTGAGCTAATTGCCTTATCTGAATCTCTAGGTTCGTAATTGATGCACGATGTGTTGAAGTTAGTTCGTCCATTTTTGTCCACTGTTGCACTCTTTTGTTAACATTTGCTGCCAATTTTTACATCATGCCTTCCAACTCATTTATAGAAATTTTCATCTCTTAAAATTTTTAAATGAATTGTTGAGGTGGTTATTGAAAACATGGTATGGATATAGTTGTGTAATGAGTTGGATGTCACCTTGATTAGTACTCCATGAAAAATTGGAATGGTTTATCCAACCTACGTTATTGGTGCTTGAATACATGCTCCCTTAACAATTTTGGTTGTTAACATAAATCATATCTTCAAGGATGCTTTTGCGTGCTTTATTAGAATGAGGTCCACTATAGTAGTTACAAACAATAAAGGGACTTTTCACCATGTTTACCCATACAGGTCTTACATATAGCTTCTTAGACAACCCTAACAATAAAAGCATTTATTTGAGTTTGTAATGCTCTAAAGGCTCCATATACCACTGGTAGTTGTTAGAGTCCATCTCAGCTAATAACAAAAAAACTTCATTCTTAGTCTTACTCATTAAAAAAATCTGTAGTTCCTGCATCTATTATGTCCTTGGTTTCTCTATCAATCCATTATAGAAAGTTTGTGGATGAAATCATGTAGGAAGAATGTGATGTGGGAATATCCTTAATACCTCCTTGAAATGCTCACATGTCTTATAAAAATATTCACCTTCAAATTGCCAAAAAAGAGTATGTCATTATTAAGCTTTGCTATCTTTGAAGGTGAAAAGTACTTAGCCATAAATTTTTAAGCTAGTTGCTTCTAGGTAGTAATAAATCATGCTTGTAGTGACTGTAACCAAGACTTAGCTTTGTCTCTCAATGATAATGGAAACAAGGAAATGTGTATTTCATCATAAGAGACACCATTCATCTTGAAGGAGTCATAAATATCCAATAATGAAGCCAATATCTTTGAAGGTGAAAAGTACTTAGCCATAAATTTTTAAGCTAGTTGCTTCTAGGTAGTAATAAATCATGCTTGTAGTGACTGTAACCAAGACTTAGCTTTGTCTCTCAATGAGAATGGAAACAAGGAAATGTGTATTTCATCATAAGAGACACCATTCATCTTGAAAGAGTCATAAATATCCAATAATGAAGCCAAATGGAAGTTAGGATCATCATAAACGAGTCCTCTAAAATGATTTTCATGCACCATATGAATGGCACCTGACTTGATTCTTAAGTTTTTAGCATTGATGTCCGACCTGCTACTCCATTTACTTGTGGAATTTCGAAGTTCCTTAAAGGTTTGGGGACCACGTGCTTGTTGATCACCTTATTCTTCCATCATTCCTTATTGTCATTATGATAACCCATCTTTACTTAGTTGGTGAGTTATTTCCATATATGGAACAAAATGTTGAATACTATGAACCATCAACTTGTGAAAAAACAAAATCACTAAAACAAAATTAAATAATCCAAACCAGTGTAATAATGCTTGTTATCGATATTGTTTAGAAAATATTTAAAAGTTCCTATAAACAACACCAAAAGCTTGACATACAAACTCTAAGTTTAAGACTCATGTAAGTAATATAATGTACCAAAGTATAGATATCGATCCTATAAAGAGTTCAAGTACCTTGTAACTAAGTACCAAAATGAATATTACTAAAGCCATTTGAACAATGGAAAATTCATTAAATTGTAGAAAATAGTTAGCTAATAACTATATTAAATAAATTACCCAGTTACAAAAACAATATCAAAAGAGCTTTAGGAATCTTAATCCTTTAATTTTCTAACTACGTGACCGACAAAAATCCCATCACATTATTATCAAGACAATCATATGATCAATTACACCCAAAGTAACACACATTTCTCTCTCAAGTAAACTACGCTTCATACAGTAATTAACTATATCACAATCTCATGCTAATTAGATTGTATACTATTCATTAAGTTTGTAATTATGGATCTCACACATAAGAATTATATTTTATATTTAAAAACTATGCATGTTATTCAATCATGACAAATAGTTAAATAATTCTCTCAAATACACCTAATTACCTCTATAGATTAATTCATGGCTAGTCAAATAATAGAATGAAAATCATATTAAATAATATAATTGCATCACAATCACAAATGAAAAAATAATAGATAAATCAAGTATTAGAAAATTGTGTTCATAAGATCCCTAGATTATGAGTTTTACTACTGAAAATATTCATCGAGTTCAAGCATCCATAGAGAAAAATAGACATTGTTATTTGTATCTTATCCTAAATTATGATTTTTCTTTTTCTCTTCTCGGCTCTTTAAAAATACTCGACTCTAAATAAATGAATTACCTCACAAAACATCTTCTAAATAGGTTAAAACAACCTAATTTGGGCCATTAAACGTAATCCATGTGGTCCAATGGATGAGAGTAAAAACTAGCAGCAAAACCGATGATGACTTTGACATTTTTGGTTGCTCGATTGATTGAAACCCTAGGGTTGATCGATCAAGTAGTGATAAAAAAATTAACCCAAGAATCCTTGATTGAAGTTAGATTTATCGAGTGGAATTAGTTGGAATTTCAAATAAAACTTCAATTTATGATCCATTAGACCTTCGATTGAAGATACATCATTGAGACTTAGTTTGATGTCGTTCCACCTAAAATAGCACATTTAAATATGAGATAGGAATTTTTGTCAATATTCATCCCAACAAGAAGGCAAATAATTAATTTGAAATGGTTAAATAACTCTACTTTTATAGAATTATGAGAGTGACACATAGAATATGTGTGGATAAATGAATATTAATAGTATTTCTAATATGTCTTGCCCTCCTATATAATCATTTATTATGCAAAGTACACCGCTAGATGTCTCTACATTAGTTACCCCAAATAAAGGTCACTCTATTTTTAATGAATATGTGGTATACTAGTGATGTAACTAAAGATCCCTTATAAACTTTAATTAATGATTACATACTAGTTTAATTATTTCACTTAAATTCAATTCTTCATATATACACACTGATATATTAATTTTAACCACACGCAAATAATAAAAAAATTATATCTTTACTTGAAGAATTAAATAATACATACAAATAAATAAAAATTAGTGTTATTTAGTCTAATTTCATCAATAATAATTACACACATTTTCATTGGGTGTCTTATCCTAACAGTTGTTTGTTAGGATGTAAGCCTATTGACTCTCTCATAGGTCACAATATTCTACTGGATGATTGATCGTGTCCTAAGTTTGAATATGTGAGAAGGTTCAAGAGTTTAATTGTTGAACTTATCTACCTTATTGTTACACGACCTGACATCACTTGTACAATGAGTGCACTAAGTCAATACATGTGGAGTCTATGTCAATTCCATTGGGATGCATGTTATATAGGATCTTAAGATATTTGAAACAAACCATTGGTTTAGTTGTTCTTTAGAAAATGGAACACTTATTGATGTTATTGAGTACTCTTATGCGGATTGGGTTGGTTGCAAAAGTGATAGGAATTCCAACAGTGGATAGTGTACCTTTATTAGAGGTAATTTGATTACTTGAAAAGTGTGGTTACTAAATCAAGTGCAAAAGTATAATGTAGAGCATTGATTTATACTGCGTGTGAACTTATATAGATAAAAAATCTCCAAAAAAAGTTACATATTAAATTAAAGGAACCACTTGTGATGCTTTGTAATAATAAGTTGCTATCCACATAACTAAAAATTCAACCTATAATGAGAGAACCAAATACATTACGTAGGTTATCATTTGTTAAAGAAGTTTCATGAAAGGAAAATCGGTCACTTTATACATCAAGTCTACAGAGCAACCTAACGATTTCTTCACTAAAGTCATTTTTAAAACTACTCTTTCTTATCTTGTTAATAAGATGGACATGAAAAACACATATATTTCAGCTTGAGAGGGAATGAATTTATAATAATATGTTACTTAAGGGCATTTTAGTATTTTTCAATCTAATATTATATACTCACATTTTTTGTGTAGAAAATAAACCAAATAAACCTATTTCCTTAACATCAAAGAACCTATACAAAACCAATAATAAATTGATATTAGCAATATCAACACCAAAATGAAAAATAAAATAAAATGAAAAAAAAATCCACGTAAAGACTCTCGGGTTCCAACAAGCCATGTTACATCCATTTAATTAAGAATTGATGATCTTTTAACATTATCTTCTAAAGGATATCTAGTCCAAGATGTTGAACAACAAAGTTTTATTTTTGAAAAACATCACCATCATAGGAATGAACACACCATAGAAAAATTATGACAAGAAAACTAAATTAGACTCAGGATTGCCCATTTTTAATTCCAAGGTTTTTCTAAATTTGAAAGTTCTCAAAATAAACATGTGAATCAATTTTTACCTTTAAAAATTGAAATTTTTGAATAAAATTTTGGGATCTTTAATTGATAATTGATAATTTATCTTTATTTTTTAATTAAAACAATATCTTCTAAGCAAATATATGATGTGTAAATATATTATAATAAATTTTATGGGTTAGCATAATGCATAAAATAATATGATAGATATACACCATATATTATCTCTTTTAGATTCTTTACATTTTAATTACACTTACCAATGTGTCGGGTAATCCAAGCTCAAAATCTCGAGAATGGGTTGGTGAAAATTATTAAAATTATCATGATTTAATATATTTTAATTGATTAAAAAGATTTATATTTATAAAATTTTATCATATTTTTATTTAAATTTGTCATTTTGGAATCACAGGGTTTTTTATTATTTTTTCAAGTATTTTTACTTCAAAAGTAATTTAAAAACTCAAAAAATAATAATGGAGGCAATACATCACCAATATGTTGAGAAACAAATGAGAAAAAGTCAAAAAAATGGAAAAATGGACAAAACTGTCCAAGCGTATGCGTATCACGCCGAAAGTCCACACACATCACGCTAGAAGAACAAGCATAGCCGCACCTAATCACACCAAAATTCCACACGCATCTGCACCTATTCATGCTTAAATTCCATGTGCAATCACGTGTGCATCAATACCTATGTCAACACCCATCCACTCCGTAAATCCTGCATTCATTAGCGCATTTTCGGCCGCGAATCCCACCAAGTGTTGCTTGTCAACATCCCACTCGTCCAATACGCATCTATCATCATCTTTAAGATATATTTCCACTTTTTTAACCTTTTCCTCACCTATAAAAAACTCCTCTCCCCCATTGTAAAAAGCACACCTTAAGACACAATTTTCTCAACTCTTTCTCTCTCTAGAAATCTTTCTTAGTTTTTTTAGTTTTAAAGTTTTTCTCTTTTTGAGAAGAACTAGTTATGTTTTTTTAGATTCTAGTTTTGATTCAATAAGTGAAAATGCAAATCCATTTAGAGGTTTTCCATAAATAGAATTAACATCAAAATTTTGTAAAGATTCTTTTGAGGTATAATTTTAAAATGAATTCTTTACAATTATTTTTATGTTTTATTCTTATACATTATATTTAATTTTTCTGTGATTGATGAGCGAAAACCGGCATCGCCGATTCTTGCCAATACTTTGGTTTTAATATTTATAAAACTCTCGCAAGTGCACGAATCATTTCGAAGAAAATGATAAGTATACTCCCAAGGTCGATCTAAGGAAGGAATGTATGTGGTTTTTAATTTATTATTCAAACTTTTAAAAACGAAATTAAATCCTAAACATCCTGTCACGATAGTTTGGTTTTTGTGTTCCTAATCTAATAACATAAAATAAACATACATACAGATTAATTAAATATAATCTAATAACATAAAAATAAACATAGATACAGATTCAATAAATAATTATCTAAAATAAACATATATACAGATTCAATAAATATTCATGCAAATTTTATCATTTATATTAGCGGAGTATTTATGGATATAATAACTAAATTAATTATGCTTGCTCATATTATCTAGGTTATTAAAGATATAAATTGATATTTTATTGATTCTCTCTTTTTTATATAAATACCACCTTTGGTGGGGTTAGATATTCTTTGTTAACTAAACAAATCAATTAACACCTATGAGTGGGGTTGATAACTAATATGCTTAATTAAATTAATTCCTTTTTTCTAAGAGATTGAAAATGAACCATTTAAATGCCACCTTTGGTGGGGTTAGACAATTTAAACATTATTCAAGGTGTCCAAATTAAACATAAGAATTTAATTATCCGAGTACTAACTTTCAAGTTTTAAGACCACTATTGAAAACATGTTGTCAATACATTTTCACATAATAATTCTTATAAAAACTTTTGAAATAGAGTTTCACTCTAACTACCGGGCGATTGTACCAACAAATAAAATAGCACTACTCTAAATTAGACCGGATAACTAAACCTTAAAATCTAATTTTCAGGTTTAAGTTTGTAATGAAAAATAATATATTTCTCTCTAACATTCTTAATATAAAATCTTGAATAAAAACAAAATCAATTCATTTTAAATATTTTTACCTATTTAATATTTCGCAAGCATAACAACGTCGTTATTACATCATTTTTACTAAACAGCCAGCATAGTTAAATTTAACCACAGACAAATTAAATATAACATGTAAGAATAAAGCATAAAAATAATTGTAAAGAAAATAAAATCCTTACAGAACTTCGACGCTATTCCCGTAGCTGGAAAACCTCCAAGCGGAATTTGCACTCCCATTTATTGAATCAAAAATCTAAACTATTACAAAAAAATTACAAGTTCCTCTCAAAAAGAGAAGAACTCTACAACTAAGAGAATTGAACTAAAAACTAAGAGAAAAACTAAGAAAAGCTTAGAAACTAAGAAAGAAACTAAGGAAAACTCAAAAACTAAGAAATGAGAGAAAGAAAGAAGAGAGAAGTGTGTTTTTAAGGTGTGATTTGAAGTGAAGGGAATGGGGGTATTTATAGGTGAGGATGGAGAGAAAAAATGAGTAAAACAATGTTAAAAAAATATTAAAAAATGTAAAAACGCGTATTGGAATTGCTGATGTCATTAATGACGTCAGCATGACGTCACAGGGCGCGGCTGCACGTGAAAAATGGGGCGAAAACGCGTTGGGCGTGCGCGGTTGGGCGCTGGGCGCTGGGCTGCGGCGCGCGATTTCCTTCTTTTTGACATTTTTGACCTTTTCGACCCATTTTGTCCAATTTTTCCATGTTTGTTGACCTTTTCCCACATATTTATTGATATATTTGTGATGTATTGCTGCAAGTATTCCTCTTTGAGTCTTTAAATTGCGTATTTAAGCCAAAATTCCTGAAAAACAATAAAAATACCTGTGATTCCGAAAAAGACAAATATATATAAATATATGATAACATATATATATATATATATATATATATATATTTTTAATCAATTAATGTACATAAAATCATGGTTATTTTAGTGCTTTTTGAGCACTCATCAGTGATTAAATTTAACATGATTGGTTATTTGTAAATATGATATAATAATAACGTTGTTATGCTTGCAAAATATTAAATAGGTAAAATATTTCTATAAAATAAATTGATTTTGTTTTTATTCAAGATTTTTTATTTAGAATGTTAGAGAGAAATATATTATTTTTCCTTATAAACTTAAATTTAAAAATTAAAGTTTAAGGTTTAATTATCCGATCTGATTTTGAGTAGTACTCTTTTATTTGTTAGTATAATTGCCCGATAGTTATAGAGAAACTCTCTTTCAAAGTTTTTATAAGAACTATTATTCGAAAATGTATTGATAATATATTTTCAGTAATGGTTTTAAAACTTAAAAGTTTGTACTCGGATAATTAAATTATTAGGTTTAATTTAGATACCTTGAATAAAGTTTAAAATGTCTAACCCCACCAAATGTGACATTTTAATAGTTCATTTCCAATATTTTAGAAAAAAGAATTAATTTAATTAACCAAATTAATTATCGACCATACTCATAAGTGTTAATTAATTTGTTTAATTAACAAATAATATATAACCCCACCAAAGATGATATTCATATAAAAGTAGATAATCAATAAATATCAATTTATATTTTTAATAACCTAAATAATATGAGCAAACATAATTAACTTAATTATTATATCTATAAATACCTCACTCTTATAAATGATAAAAATTTGCATAATTATTTATTGAATCATATCTATGTTTATTTTTATGTCATTAGATTAGGAAACACAAAAAACCAAAAAATCGTGACAAGATGTTTATGATTTAATTTAATTTTTAAAAGTTTGAATAATAAATTAAAAATCACATATATTTTTTAATTAGATCGACCTTGGGAATATACTTATCATTTTCTATAAAATGATTCGTGCACTTGTAAAAGTTTTACAAATATAAAACCAAAGTATTTGTAGGATTGATATTGCTAATCTGATGCTGGTTCTACTCATCAATTGGGTTTTGGTTAAACATTATAGGCTCTTGTATATTTTCAAATTGAGTTAGATCATTTTTTTTAAGTTAAATGGATATTCTTAGCTCAACCCAAAAAAATTTCCTATATGTTTGTGTATGACATTTTTGAATTTAAAATTAACGTAAGTAAATATCTTATTTTAAAGACAAGAATTCATTAAACAATGTTACAAAATTATCAAAGATACATATATTTTATAAATTTAAACATTACTTGTACTTCTGATTGTGTACGAGTTGATATTAATGTAAAATTTGTTTGATCCTAAGCTCACTTATAAAATAATTTTGATAGGGTTAGGTCGTATATCTTCGAGCTCCGTTTTTAAACTAAGTCAAATCAGGTCATATCAATTTAAGTTAAATAGGTAGGGTTAAATTCACATGTCTAATTAAAATTTATAAAAATATTTAATAATATTAATAATAATAAGTTTAAGCTTTAACAAAAATTTCACATATTTCAAATTTTCTCAAAAATAAACAAAATTTAAATTTTTTTACTAAATTTCTTAGAAAAAATGGATTGACACCAATTTGTATATTAATAACCCAAAATTTGGCCTATATTTTGACTAAAGAAATGTCTATATCACGTGCATATCACGTCCATATCATCCATCTTTTTACTCACTTTTGTACATATATAATATATCTTCTTTTGTGTTGAATTCTTTTAAAAATTTAAAAAATAATTCATTTTTCTAAAAACAAAAATGTATTACAATATAAATAATGTGTAAAAATAACTGTAAATATGTATATTCTTTGCCTGTTTGGCCATGATACTTTAAAACAATTTTCCATTTTTTAGAATAAATAATGATTTTTAAAAACAATATACTTGTTTGGCAATTGTTTTAGAGTAATATTTTTTAAGAATTGAGTGATTAGAAAATAGAAAATATAGAGAAAACATACAAATTATTTCCTTTTTTTGAGAATTAGTGAAAACACTACAAAGATGAATTACATGGATGGGTTTAGGTTTGCTTGTCTCGCTATCATATTAGAAAGGATAAGTTTGGAACCTTCTAGGAACTGAATTGTTAAAAAGATATCTTCTTTTGTTTAAACCAAGTGGGCCCTAAACCAAGGCTTTGATAGTAGAACTTCCCCATTATTTTTAATTCTCTTACAATACGCCACCTCGAATGGTTACTTCCCCCTTACTTAACATAGGTCGATTCACATCATTTTTATATGCAAACTCTGCAGTTGGAAGAACTTATTACCAATTGCTCAGTCTCCCTTGCAATAATCTCTATAACAAGTCTTCCAATAAACCAACAACTCGAGTCTGGTCATCTTGAGTGATAAGCATTACTAAACCTTAATTTAGTGCCTAATTTCTTCCATAGCACCCTCTATTAGAGGGAAAAATCATGTCTTGATAAGACGTAATACTCCCCTTTCGTCATAAGGCATGGTTTCTCACCACCTAATGATGATTAAATCACTATCATAAGGTAGCCCGATTCTAATTCCATATGTAGATTTGAATTGAAATCAAGACCCCAAAGCTGATTTAATTCCATATGATGTAGAGTCATTTTGAATTTTAGATCCAATATCATCTCCTGATGTATACTTATAGCTTCTGAAAATGTAGATTTGCCCAAACTTCTTTCATAGCAAAATAGAGCCATTCCTAGAACCTAGACGTGAAGTTATCTCTCATGAGGTTGGCCCACAAGAGAAGCAATTTTTATAGAAGGTTGGGAAGTAGTATGCTTGGTTCACCATGTTCTACCACTACAAGGCCCAATCATACTCAAAAAAAGATTTTGATTCTGGCTCAGAAGGAAGGCTAGTTATATGCTTAACACATGCAAGTCGAATGTTGTTTTAGGGGAGCTGATCACAAGGAAAAGAAGCTCATAGCTAAAGGTAGTGATAACTGTATTTTATATAGTTATTTTCACCTATTTTATTAATTATAATTGCTATGTTTTCAATCTTTTAGTTAATTTTAGTTTAATAAATTAGTATTTACGGTTTTTTATATATTTTAATAAAATTAAATAATTTGTATCGAAAAACTTAATTAATTGCAAATTTGAGTCCAAAAATATAATTTCAAATAAAATAGTATTTAATTGCAATTTATAAAAGTCAAAAATATAATTTAAATTAAATTCGGGCTTAATTTCAATTATTAAAAGTTTAAAAATTTAATTTAAATTAGAAAAGGGCTAAACTGTAATTAAAGAAAGTTGAAAATGTAATTTGAAATAGATTTGTGGGCCAAAATCCAATTAATTAAAGTTTAAATTTCTGCGCAGGTGAGAAGACCACGCGCCAACATGCACGCGCGACACGTGGCCGTCCGATCAAAGAAGAAACGGCTGAGATCCGCGCGTGCCATTCACGCCCGACCAGAACGCGTGGGTGCAGAATTGTTTACGCGGCTCGGCGCCCGAGTGGGGCCCACTTGCCGCGCAGGCCGGCGTGCAGGTGGGACCCACGTCTCTGACGCGTCAGCCGTTGTCCCCCACGTACGCGCGCCTCTGATCCCGTGCGTTGAACTCAGCGTGCGCCCGGAGTTTCCTCCAATCAGACTCTGCCACGTGTTCCTTTTGAATCCCTTCCTCAAATCAGAAGTTGCCACGTGTCCCACTCTATTTTCAGCCAATCATGTAACGACACGTGGCATATTACGATGAGCGCGAAAGCGCAGGATCGCGCCCGTTTTCTCCGTTCCTTTTTGTGGCCGGCGCCGTTTCCAGCGCCCAATGAGAAGCTGCCACGTGTCCGCGTTAATTCGTTTCAGCGAATCAGACGCTGACACGTGGCACGCATAATGAATTAAAAAATACAGATCGGCGCCCCTGTCTCACGCGTGAAATTATTTAATATTTTCGATTCGATTTTCGATACGCGTTATTTAATTTTTCGATAAAAATTTATTACGCGTTTTATTTAAAAAATAAAATAAAAAATGTAATATTTTAGATATATTATTTTTGGGTATAAATAGGAGATAAGATGATAGTTTTGAAAAGTTTTTGTGAGTTTGTAATTTTTGGGGTGCTCGGTTTTGGACGGCAGAATACGCAGAAGCCATTTTTTGGCTTTTGTTGTGTTCTGCGTGTGCCAAAAATTTGTTCTAAGTGATGTTTTAATTTTCCTTCTTCTTCATCTTAATTTTCTGTAGGTGTTGTAACTTTTATTTTAATTTTATGAAGTAATTTAATTTTTCTAGGGTTGCATTTGATCTAAATTTATGATGCTTTTATTTTAAGTATTTTTTATAGATTTATATGGCGTTCGATTTGTTCGTTTTATTTTGTGTTTAATGCTTTTTGATTATTTACGAATCTTATCGAAACGATCCGTGGCACATGAATAAACTTGGAAGAGGCATTCGTGTGTATATTGCTCGTAAATAGAATGACATGTATGATGAAGGATAGGAATATACCCTAATTGTATGTGTGGCCATTTGAAAACTTAAAACGTAATGAATTTCGGTGAATTTAATTCTCATAGAGATATAGTGAATTAATTTGACGAGGTGTGTTTGTACGGAGCTCGGAAGAGATGTATGAATAAAATTAGAAGTTTTCGGTTGACAAATTAAATGTACAAAAAATATAAATTAAAAGAAAATAAAATGATTTGAGTTGATTAATTTGGTGAAAAATTGCAATCCTAGATTTCTTTTATTTTGTTTTAACTATTTTCTTACATTTTTGCTACATCCAACGTACGTTTTGAATAAAATCAGATTGATATAATTTTAGTAATCAACAAACTATAGTTACAAATCCTCGTGGGATCGATCTTTACTTATAAATGTTATTACTTGCGACCGTGTATGCTTGCACGAGTTCGTGTGTTGAAAAACACGCAACAGGTAGCATGTCTCGCCTAGGAGGTGGGAACAATTGAGAACAAAGTGGAAAATGGGTGCGTAACATATGGGAATTTTTTGAACTTTTTGGGCCAAAATCTTGAAAAAAGCTAAAAAGTGTTGTTTGATGAGCATGTATAGTATTAAGGTAATTGGTCAGGTAAAAGGCTAACCTATCCAATGATGCTTATCTAGTCTTTTCAGATCATTAGCCACACTGGGACTGAGAAACAACTACGACTCCCACGGGGGGCAATAGTAGGGAATTTTGGACGATAGACAAAAGCCCAATCTAATAATATCAGGTGAGTGAAGAAGGGAAATGCTACTTGTAAGAAGACCTAATTTAAAACTCTTTTGTTGAGTACCCGATCATGACAAGACTTAAGGAAGAAGTCCCAGCTAACTCTGTGCCAGCATCTACGGTAAGATGATAGGGCAAGTGTTCTTCAAAATGACTAGGAACCAATTCACTTGAGTGAGACAAAAGAGAATGGAATTTTGTGTGTAAGGTTGAAATTTAGAGATCTACAAATGAACACCAAAAGTGAAGGAAGCTCTCTAGGTCCCTACCAACACTGGAGTGAAAAAGCATGAGGAGCAAACAAGATTAGATACCTTGGTAGTACATGTTGTAAATGATGAGTTTTTTTCCCTTGGTACATATCAAGAGCCCAACTAACATGTGAAACAATCTGCCCGGGGAGTGCGGTCGTAAGACTAAAACTCAAAGGAATTAACGGAGGCCTATATAAGTTGTGGAGCATGTGCTTTAATTCAATATAACATGCAAAAACTTACCAACCATTGGCATATGAATAAAAAACCTATCCTTAATAGAATGGTACTGACTTTCATACAGGTGTTACATAGCTGTCGTTAGCTCGTGTCATAAGAAGTTTGGTCAAGTCCTATAATGAGCCAAACCCTCATTTTTTGTTGCAAAGACATGTGCCTAAGGAGAAAGTCTTTGAAATCAAAGTAAGACGATGAGCCTAGTGATGTTACAATGCTACTAATTGAGTTTCGCATGCAGTTGTGCTATCAATAAGAAGGGAGCTAGAGCCTTTCAAAGCACTCTCGAGTGTGTACTTTAGTTTGAGCTAGCACACTTTACTAATAACATAGAAATATCTCGCTTGTTTAGTAAATTCAAGTTTTTGGCCTTGTTTTGCTAGTGACGATGATGTCAAGTTAGTGGTGGAAAAAGACTCAACAATCTGGTGAGTCGCTTGGTGGTGTTGTACATATTGGGTTTAGTACGCTTTGCCAAAAAAATGGCTCTGAAACAAATAAAAAGGTGTGTGTTGCACTCATGAGGGACTACTAGTGATATACTGGAGGAAGGTGGGGATGACATCAAGTACGCATGTCCCTTATGGGTTAGGCCACATATGTTCTACAATGGAAATTACAATGGGAAGCAAGGTTATAAGGCAAAGCGAATTCAAAAAGATTACCTCAATTCGAATTGTTCTCTACAACTCGGGACATGAAGTTGGAATCGCTAGCCTAAGGTCTTTTAGTAAAAAAGAACTAAATAAGTGAACCATACTAGGATTAAATTGTTAAAAAAAAGTCAGATTGGAAAGAAGAACTAAATATGTCAACCATATGGGCATCAAAATGTAAGAAAAATTGTTATCTCTCCATTGGTGGTGAATATTGTGATATGACATCATTTTATCACAATAGAAAGTATGTATGAGTATTTTAACTATAGATAATTAAAATTAAAATTATTAACAAAACAATGATTGTTTTTCTTCACAAATAACTGTAACCGATAAGGTATGAGATACGAATATTTATTTTAATACTGAAACTATGGTTAATCAATACCGAATATATACTAATATATATTAATACATATAATTACATTTTAAAATCATGTTAAATAATAAAAATACATAATTTTTTGAATAATTAGATTGAATTTTATTTATTCTTACTTTATATTTTTTATTTTATTTATTAATACCAATATTTTAAATAATATAATAGAGTAAGAATTAAGTTAACATTTTAATTTTTTTAAACCAAATATATTTTTTGAATAAATATTAAAAAATAAGAAAAATATTTAAATCATGAAAAAACTACTTTCTATCTACTCAAAATTGACGATTATTGTCCAAATGTACCTAAAATCAATGCGGGATAGTTATGGTTATTAGCATAATCATCCCCACCTCTCTCCACGCCCATTCCAAGTAGAAAGAAATGTGAATGCAATTTTATTATAAAATAGTTTTTATCATAATTTGATTCATACATAAAATTATATTAATTGATCTCTATTAATAAATATTTCCATAATTATTTTATCATTCTCCATGTTTAAATTTACATCAAATCAATAATACCTCAATTGATGTATATAGTATTACTCTTTTTATTATGTGTATTCTTTGAAGAAAAAAGAAAAGATGAAAAAAAAAATATTTTTTAAAGTATCGATATTGTCATAACGTAAATTATTATTGTAATAAATAATTTTCATTAATGATAATTGTATTTAATAATAATGATACTAAGTCAAATTATATAATTAATTTGGGTTATAAAAGTTACTTTATACAATTTTCTTAGCATTAAAAAAATAAATTTAACAATAATCATTATTTTATTATATGGTTAAATTTTTACATATTTGTGTATACTTATTATTTTTTTCACCTTATGTGATGAATTATACAATTTTTATTGTTTTTTTTATTTTATATTCAATATCTAAAATGAAAAAGTAAAATAATAAATAATATTTTAAATAATAAAATTTCAAAGAAATATTTAATAATTTGAATTTTTCTATGAGAATATTGTTAATTTTAAAAAATATTTTATAGTAACTCAAGGTCATCAAGGTCGCCAAGGTTTAGTTTCTCTAGACAGTCGTTTGGGATCCCAACTAAGAAGAATCTTAATTGAAGTGTCTTTTAATTTTGTTTTTAGTTTTTTTTTAAGGATAATAAAATAGTTTTTTTTCTCTATTTCCATGGAAGTCAAGCTTAGTATAATATATGAGGTCCAATAATATAATTATTTTTAAATAAAGTATCCAAACTATTTCATATAAAGAAAAACTCATACAAGTACTTTAACCTAAGACTCCTTAGATTGACAAAATAAAGAAGAAGGTAAGATTCTTTAAATATTACACCGTCTTTTTATATAAATTAATTTCTTATTATTATGTCGAAGTTAAACTTTAATTGATAGATAGTCAATTATTTTTCTAAAATTATATCTATCATAATTTTTTATTTTATATATTTACAATTAATAAGAATTTATTTATTTTATTTGAGATTGCTTGTAATCCAGGTAATATGACTCTATACTCCCAGTATTAGACTAAAGTTCGAATCTTATTAATGTAATGTTCTTTTATTTAATAAAAAATAGGATTTTAGTATCAATTTTTTTTAAATATTTAATTTTTATATATTATTATTAATATTTTCTTTTGTGTTTTTATATCAATATTAAGTATATTTGTTTTTTCTATAAAGTTCATAATAATTGTAATTGACATCCTTAATTTCTTAAACTTATTATTAAATGTTTATATTATCATAAAATATTAAATTTAAAATAATAATAATAAAATTTAATGAAATTTTTTATTAAGAATAGTTTTATAGTTTTTCTAAACACTTTAACAACTTTATTTTTCCAAAAGTTGAGAAGAATGAAACAAAAAAAATGATAGTTTAAGAGATGAAGAAGAAGATACAAGGAAGTGTAAATGCAACAATGAATTTCTTGATCCTTATGCAAGTGAGCACATATATCAATATGCATTGCTTTGATTACATAGGTAATGTTAGTAGTTTGTTATAACTACTTCACACTTAACAACTTCTTATAACGACCAATAGAATAATTACACATGGATAAACAACTAACTTAGCTTAACACTTCCCCTTAAATTAAGGTCGATGTAAGACCATTAGTTTAGTTCTTAAGCTTTGAAACTTTTTTATCGCAAACGATTTTGTTAGCACATCTACTAGCTGCTTATATGTACTATAACATTGTATGTCAAGTGCCTTTTCTATACAAGATCTCTCACAAATGACAATCAATTTCTATATGTTTTATACGAGCATGTTGCAAAGGATTCCTTGCCATATGTTGTACACTAACATTATCACAAAACAATTTATGTACATCTTTGAACACCATGCCTATTTTATTGAGCAACATTGTTATTCATGTAATTTCTACAACACAAGCTTCTAGAACTCGATACTCAGACTTAGTTGAGGATCTTGATACAACCTTTTGCTTAGAAGAGCTCCAAGAAATCACATTTTCACAAATCATCACGTAATATCCACTCATTGATCTTTTATCATCTAAACACCATGTCCAATCAGTATCCATATATCTCATTAAATCAAGATAAATAGATTTATACAACATTAAACCAAACTCTTTGGAAACCTTAGAGATAGCGTAGGACATGCTTGGTTGGCTTCTAGTGGGTGTTTATTGGGAAATTGTGTAAAATTGCTCATAACAAAGCCTATTTCAATCCATGTAACCATGCAATATTACAAAGAACCTATCAAGCATTTGAAAGTGGAAGGATCCTCCAATGAAATCCCATCTAACTTGCTCAATACTCCCCTTTAGGCCATTGGGATGACGTTAATTTAGAATGGTCCAAGCTAAACTGAGACAATAAACCAACAATGTATTTAGCTTGACATAGGTGCAAACCATCATCATTTATGGTAACCAATAATCCCAAGAAAAAATGAAAGGCACCCAAATCCTTGAGAACGAACATTAGTACCTATGAAGATGATGTCATCCATATACACCATAACCAATAACAAGTCATTACATGTATGCTTGATGAACAAATCGGTGTCAAACTTGGCATCGATAAAGCCCCAATCCATCGAACACTTATACAACTTATGAAACTAGGCTCATAAAGCTTACTTTAAACCATATAATTCTTTGTCAAGGCTACATACCCTCTGTGGATAAAAAACATCAAAAAACCCCTAAGGCTGTCTCATGAAAATAGCTTCTTCCAAGTCCCTATTGAGGAATGTGTTGTTCACATCTAGCTACCTAATCTCCCAATTGAAAGAGATGGCTAAAGTTAGCACAATACACATTATAGTCACTTTAATTATTGGATTAAATGACTCCACATAATCCAATCCAATAGTTTGTAGAAAACCTTGTGCAACCAGTCTTGATTTGTATTTCTCTAAGGTTTCATCAGCCTTATCTTTAGTTTTAACCAACCAACGAAAGCCTATCACTTTTGCACCAATAGGAAAGTCTACTAAAGTCTGTGTTATTGTTCATAAGGGCATTATACTCCTTCTTTATTGTATGACACCACTCAAGAATATCTTTTACTTGATGATAAGTATCAGGTACAATGAGCAACCCCTTTGAAACAATAAAAGAAGGCTTTATGTTTAAACATATCAAGCTTAGCTCGAGTTGTCATAGTGTAAACATTATCATCAACAAGAGGCTTATGAATCACAGATAGAGACTTGAAACTTGTATAAGCATTAGGAATGACACCAAAGGTGTTATTCAGAATGGACTATGAAGAAACATGCACAACCTTGAGCACAAGTATAGAAGGCGGTGAATAAACAGGTGACTGTATATGAGAAGTATGAGTGTTGTCGATTGAGGGAGTAGAGTTTCATCACACATTACATCAGTGCTAGCAGTTGGCATTGGAGATGGCACTTGAGGAAACCAACAAGGAACATGTACCTCAGATGGAACAGAAGCAGTGACAACATCATGTGGCATAAAATAAAATTCACTTTAAGTAAACACAACATTCCTAGATGTGATGATCTTATTTGTTTTCATGTCAAGACACAAGTAACCTCTGTGATTTAGTAGCATATCCCAAGAAAATACAAATAGTGGACCTAGCCTCTATTTTATTATGCACATAAAGCATGGAAATGCAAGGCATCCAAAAACACGCAAAAAATGATAATCATGTGTCCAATTGTACAACAATTCACATGATGAAACAAATGAAAAAACTTTGCTAGAAACTAAATTTAATGTAAATAGAGCGCTTTGAAAAGTATATGGACAGAATTGCATAGGCATACCATCCTTAAACATGACACTCAAAGCAACATCTACTACTCTTCTATGGTAACATTCCACCATGCCATTCCAAGCAAACAAATGAGAGCATGTCCACCCATAGTTAATGCCTAAATTGGGTAAAAATTTAGCCAAAGGTTTAAACTCTCCTAGTCCATTAGTTTGTACCTACTTAATACCCCTATTAAATAGATAGGTCACTATGTCTTGAAATTTCAAAACATGATCATTCCATGATCACTAGTGTTAAGGAAATAAATCCATAAGAAACATGCACAGTCGTCAACAATGAGTAAAAAATAGCATTCATCATGTAAACCAATTTGAGGAGCTAGTCCCCAAATATCCATGTACAATAAATCAAAAAGTTTAGAGGCAATTACATGTTTAGAGACATATGAGAGTTTATGTGACTTGGTCAATGCACAAGCCTTACAAACATTGTGCTTCTCAAAAGTAGTTTTTATTCTGCTATTACTAAGTACTTTATGTACTATGGGATTAGAAACATGTGCCAATCTATTGTGCCAGTTAGAAGCTTCGGCAAGAAATGTAGTTGCACCAATTATTTACTTCTTTTATTGTTTGAAAGCATATTACTCACCCTTATTCCATATTCGATAAAGTCATTGTTCAGTAGGGCCTTGAAGAAGGAATTTCTTGGCGAGATTGTCCTCAACAAAGAAACAATTAGAGCGCAGCTAAAAAAAAATATCATTATCAACACATAAACTACGAATAGACACTAATTGAGATGTAAATCACAACTAGGAGTAACATGTAGTTTTGATTCATCTATATAATCAATTGAAAATTGCATTCTATTTCCTACTAAAATACCTTCAGATCCTCCATAGTGTGACTGATTGCACACATTTGACATATCTTAAGTGACATGGTGACTAGCACCATTGTTTAGGACCAAAGTTGAATCTATATTGGATTTGCATCCTTATGAGTTGACATATAAGTAGCAGGTTAATTTTGTCCATGAGATGTTTGGTTTTTTCCTTTAGGTACATTACTACAAATAAGATTCTTGAGAGTATAGCACATAGAGGCAATATGCCATATCTTTTGACAAAACTGACATTGTTTACCACTACCCCTACCAAGAGCATTTCCACGACCATTATCTCTACCTCTACCTTGATTAGAATTATTGCAGACATTACCAGAAGGTTGTCCAAAAGAAGTATTCTTAGAACTAGAAGCATTTTGACTTGATACATTTGAGTTAGTAAAAATTTCTTTGAATGATTTGATTCTCATCATTTTTATTCTATTGAGGTAATAGATTCTCATAGGATAATAACTCGCTCTTAATTTCCTCAACATAAAGATCATCAGTACGATTATTTATAACACAAACAAGGATTATATTTAGATCTAAGATCACCAAGAAGATGAACAATTAAATCACATTCTTGGGCAAGATTTCAAATAACAAATAATTGATTAGCCAGATTTTTAATTTTATCAAAGTAATCATCAATAGAGTAATTACCTTTTTGTGTGGTTAGAAGTTGTAATCACACTTCCATCATCCTTGCACTTGATGAAGAATAAAAGATCTCTTAAGACTCTTCCATTACTCACTGGTCAAGTTCTTGGATATCACATGAATAAACATTGAATTTAAAACATATCCAGTTTTCAAGATTCCATTGATGCAACTCCATGTAACATATTCAAATTTCAAAATTTATGAATTATCAAGAAACTTAAGAGGCCCAGTTCGCACTGTATTGATGTAGTCCTCGAAACCATAAGATTAGATTAAACTCAACATCTGCTCACATCAAATATGGAAGTTTTCACAATCCAGTTTGATCGCCACTGAAACATTCATTGGATGAGCTTATATTGTGATTTGTGTTACTTGTTGTGTTAATTGATCAATAGTATTGATTGCCATTTTGATACAATTCCAAATGTAGAACACAATGAAACAATGAAAAATGATAATTAAAGAGAGGAAGAAGAAGATATAAACAATGTAAATGCAACAAGG
This sequence comes from Hippophae tibetana, assembly GCA_037013495.1. Taxonomy (NCBI): domain Eukaryota; kingdom Viridiplantae; phylum Streptophyta; class Magnoliopsida; order Rosales; family Elaeagnaceae; genus Hippophae; species Hippophae tibetana. Next base: position 30,184,041 of record CM072806.1, read on the forward strand.
AATTTTTTTATTCTTATTGCAAGTGAGCACATATATTTATATACATTGCTTTGATTACATAGGTGCTGTTAGTAGTTTATTATAACTACTTAACACTTAACAATTTCTTATAACTATTTATAGGATAATTACACATGGATATGCAACTAATTTAACTTAACATATTTTGTGTGTGTGTCTTTTAGAGTAGTTTTTTTATAACATTTGTCAAATAAGTTAAAGTTTTTAAAATTTATTGGAAACTATTTTTTAATTCTATTTTAAAAACATTTTTTAGAATAATTTTTAAGTTAATTATTAAAAAAAACTCTGTATCCTTAACATTTGCCTTTTAAAAATAATTTGTTTTGACAGTTGTGGAAAAAACTGTTTTGGCATGCAAAGTGATTCATTTGTATGTCGGGGAAAAAATTGTTTGGCTGATATTAAAGTCATCATTTGATAAAGAAAAACCCCGAGCAACACCCTTTAATCACGCCGCCCATATGTCATAAATTTAATAATCATGTGTATTTTAAGGATTTTTTTTTAATAATTCTTATTTTATACGTCTCGTTTAAAAATAAATTAAATATTATATATCTTATTTGATTTAATAATATTTTTTTATTAATAATTAATAAAAAATAGATATATTGGTAGAAATATAATCTATAAAGTACAAATAAAATCACTCATTAATGTGATGAAATAAATAATCAGAAAAATATTTACATACAAATAGAATTACTCTTTAATAAAATATAATTAATGATCAAATATTTATCTATATTAGTGATGTTGTAGTCTCAGTGATATTATTTAAAATTACTTTTTAATAACGACTAGCTCTAACGTGGGATTAACAATAGTTAAGTTGGTGACCAAAATGTGCTGCTTGTGTGGAATTTAGGAAACTAAGTAATGTTCAGGTAATTTTCCTAGTAAGTGCAAGGAATTGGAGCCAACGTGGTTCTGCACTAATTTTAAATGATACAATCAATGATGTGATATATTTTGTTGTTTAATTGTTTTCTTATTGGGAAGCAATTCTTCTGTATTTCTTGTAAGTAACATTTTGTATACCGTCAAAAAATGATTATGACTATAATTGGAAAAATAATATTATCACCCTTCATTTTTATTGTTTCCATGAAAATTTTGAAATTTTTTCAGTAATATACTTGAATTTTCAAATATATTTAATAATATTTTCAACGTTTAAATAATGTTAATGATATTCTCAAATTTAAAAGAGTTAAAAAAGTGTTAATTCTAAGAATAAAAAGATAATTTTTCTATTAATTAAGGACGGTTAAAATTGATGAAAATAAAGATAACAAAAATTTAAGATGCCAAAACTAGAGTTTTTTTTAACATAATAGGTAACTGAAATTTTATAAAAGTAAACAAAATATTATGAACTAGTTTAAAAATACTAAAAATTGAGTCTGACATTATGAAATTCAGATCTTGTTCACACACACCCTGAAAGAACATAAAATAGCAAAACTTAATTCATTCTCCTAATGTTGCCCTCAAGTTCTTGCTTCTTTACTAACGCCCATTCTTTTTCTCTTTTCCTCTTCTTCAATACAAACTCTAAAACAACAGCCTTAACTTCTACCCCCATCTCTTAAACAAGATTACGGCCTATAATTTACCAACAAAATTCTACAAACAACATTAATTTCTCAATACCTAAACTGAAGAACCTATTAATGCTTGAGGCTAAAATTTTAGTTGGGATGTAGAAAACTCTTGTTTTCTCTAAATGTGAAAAAATTAACTAGGACACTGATCAGTGTAAAACTGTAAGCATACATTATCATAGTTTTATAGTAAAGTGATGAGAATAATATCTTTCTCAGTGATTCGTAACTTACTTTTAAAAAATATCAAAATTATACTAATCTCAATTTTATCTAGAAAAATCACTAAAGTTGTTGTAATTGGAATTTAAAATAAAATAAATTTAAAAAAAATGGTCAAAAGAAAAGAAAAATGTTGTTCGAAGATCAAATTAAGGGAATAAAACTTCTAGAAAATCGATTTTACCTAATCCCTCATTATGCTTTACTCATCTAGCTAATTTAATTTAATTCTCTCTATTTGTTAGCAATCTAAAAAAAACATCCAAAATCTTCTTTCGACAATCAATTGGAAACATTATTGTTAATCAATTTACATAAGAGTATGCAAATTAATAAAGAAAGAAAGCGTTAAGACCAATGATTTTAATGCTACACAGGTTCATACAAGTCTTTTGATCTCTATATTTACCTATGTCGAAATATTTAAGATCTATCCTATAATTCCCTCTTTCGACAGCAAATCAAAAGATCAAAATCATCTAATTAGTGGTTGGTTAATTAGAAACAATAAGCTCAGAATAAATTAGATAAACATGAAGAGAAAATAATTCAAATTAATATGGAAAATCAAGCATAGTTTAAACTTATAATACATCTTTTTCCTAGAATAATGAAAATTTAGTTCATTACATTAATTTCTCAATACCTATGCTTGAGGCTAAAATTTTAGTTGGGATGTAGAAAACTCTTGTTTTCTCTAAAGGTGAAAAAATTAACTAGGACATTGATTGGTGTAAAACTGTAAGCGTACATTATCATAGTTTTATAGTAAAGTGATGAGAATGATATCTTTCTCAGTGATTCGTAACTTACTTTTAAAAAATATCGAAATTATACTAATCTCAATTTTATCTAAAACAATCACTAAAGTTGTTGTAATTGGAATTTAAAATAAAATAAATTTTAAAAAATGCTCAAAAGAAAATAAAAAATGTTGTTCGAAGATCAAATTAAGGGAATAAAACTTCTAGAAAATCGATTTTACCTAATCCCTCATTATGCTTTACTCATCTAGCTAATTTAATTTAATTCTCTCTATTTGTTAGCAATCTAAAAAAAACATCCAAAATCTTCTTTTGACAATCAATTGGAAACATTATTGTTCATCAATTTACATAAAAGTATGCAAATTAATAAAGAAAGAAAGCGTTAAGACCAATGATTTTAATACTACACAGGTTCATACAAGTCTTTTGATCTCTATATTTACCTATGTCAAAATATTCAAGATCTATTCTATAATTCCCTTTTTCGATAGCAAATCACAAGATCAAAATCATCTAATTAGTGGTTGGTTAATTAGAAACAATAAGCTCAGAATAAATTAGATAAACATGAATAGAAAATAATTCAAATTAATATGGAAAATCAAGCATAGTTTAAACTTATAATACATCTTTTTCCTAGAATAATGAAAATTTTGTTCATGCTAAAAATTAGATTCAACATAAACGAATTTACCATAATTTTTCTGAAAAGAATTGAAAGAAAAATGAATGCTCCAACATAATCATCTTTCCCATTTATTTGTTTCCATTAGCCTCCCTTGTTGTTTTGTTTCTAAAATTTTGGATATTCATTTTCTTCAAAATTGTAATAAAATTTAAATAATAATAACGAGGTCTAAAATCAATAAAAATAAATAAAATTAGATTAAAGTTTAAAGTTGAGAAATGATATAAATTATGCCAAATTATGCAAGTCATTAAACACCTTCAAACTTAGAAATTTGTTTGTTCTCAAACAAAAATAGAATAAGATAAAGGACAAATATAGGCAATATCAACTAGACCCCATAGAGAAATACCATCATTCATTAAGTCATGATCTGAATTTATATTTCATCATTAATAACTTACTCTGTTGACCTCAAAGATAGCAAGAAAATCAATCAAAAAATTCAGCAATTTATCCAACAAGAGTTAAACATTACTTCAACCTAAAGCTAAGTCTTTGAGTATATGTGTGAAATAGTTAATTTAACTCCAAACCACCAACAAATTTAGATAAAAGTAGAACAACTAAAATTAGAAGAATTCTCTCAAAACTTAACCCCATAAGTCCAATTTTCAGAAGTCCTTTCCACTAATATAATCAAACACCAAAATCAGAGATTAAAAGGTCTTTAACTAGGGTTGTAATGATAGGCCACACGATGAGGACTAAAAAAGAAATGGATATGGAAAATCAAAGTAAACTGGGAAAATACTTGGTAGAAGAAATAAGAATATCCACAGGATTTATACCATAGTTCTTTCAATTCTCGACAATATGCTCATACTGATGACAATATTGTAGCTATACTTAATAAGTTGAGTGTTTTTTTAAACATCCACCCTGATACTCATAGTGTTTTCTAATTTTCAACCACTTTAACCCTTTTTCGATTTTTTCCTTTCACACTTTGATGAAATAGAGAAAACATAATATAGATTATTTAATTTAAACTAACTTTCTCTTTAAAATGAAAATTTTGACCAAAGTATTTTCTCAAAATTAAGGTAAATTAATGGTTTTTCAAGATTAGAATGGGAATGATTTATAAAGTTAAAAGAACAAATAAATATTTATGTAAAATAAGGCACAAGAGGGTTGACTATGGGAATACACCATGCAATGATGGCATGATAATGAGGACGTCTGGAAAACTTTTTTTGGGTGACAAAAACATTACATAGATCCTTTCTCTAAAGTTTGGTATAAACTAGGATTTCACCTCAAGGATCCATCATTGGATTCTAGAGCAAAGCAAGATTGAATTTTCCAGACCTAATTAATTCAACTCCTCTTTATAGGCAAAATGGAGTAAAGAAAAATTTACTATGTGCTCAATTATTTTCAAGGACAAAGATTTAAATCAAAGTACCCATAGAACTCTACCTAATATAATAGCAAATTTTGAAAAACATTTCTTAAAACCATAATCACTCACAAATTTTAAAGTCATAGCGAATTCAATCATACTCAAATACATGCTTTATAAGAGAATCCAAAAACTCAAGACTATAAGAGTTTACACCCCCAAAACTCAAACCAAACAATGTCTTCATTGTAATTCAAAAGTGAGACAGATTGAAGAAATGAAAGGAACTTCCCTGGTTTGATGGTGGATCCACATTAGTTTGTAATTTTTAGATCTTTATTTCTACAAAATAAACCAACATCAAATCAAAATTATTCAAATAGATAATTGAAAGTTTATAAGATGTGGATCTAATTAACCTAGAGGGAGAGTGAATAGGTTATTTTTAATTTTTATCAATTTATAACTTAATAACCTAAACAAGGCAGCCATACATGCAACTGTGTGTAAGAATAAAGTGCGGAAATAAAATAATAACACGATATTTTTAGGTAGAAACAATCTAGGCCATAACCATGACCTAAGAGGAAAACAACTGGTCCACCGGACCACCTAACTTTCCACTATAAAAATGAAATGTTCAAGTACAAACTCGGTCTTATACTACCCTTCTTAGGATACTGTCCTAATATACTTTACTTACGAGCCCCTACTTATGAGCGGTTTCCAGACCAACATTCCAATAAGCTCCTTGCCAATTAGATTATTCACAAATCAACTACAAAAAGGTTAGCACAAAAAACACAAGTGCCTGTGTGTGTTCTAGAATAGATTTAATAATGAATAATCCTAACTAGATGATTTAAAATATATGTTATTTAAGTAAAATCAAATAGAAAATTTTAGAGCAAAAAGATTAAGCACAGATTTAATAAAAATAACTTTTTTAAAATTTAATAATCAAATCAAATAATCATGATCACACATAAAATAATTTATCCAAACATATAAAAATCTAATAAAAAAGAAGCTATATAAAGATATAAAAATACCAAACTAATTTACTAATAAATACCTCTAATAAAATATCAATTTGATATTAGTAAATCTATGTGCTCCCGTTACTAAAGTTACATTAATAAATAAAATATTATAATTACCAAAGTGAGTAAACTCTTTCTATAAGAGTTTTCTGCCCACCTATTCCATTGATATCCGCATAATTGTTTTTTACTCAGTATGAGAACACGAAGTAGGAACATAGGTGTTATTAATCTTCATGATTTTGTTAATCTTAAAAATCACATCAAGAAGATTTTGCCAGCAAGCCAAATTCCCTGCTATTTCATATAAGCCTAATGTCACTTATTAGTTCCTTGCCACTTACAAATTTCTTACTCCTTCGTATAACCTTAATGTCACTTATTAATCCCTCGTTGCTTATTCACCCTTTTTTTTTCGTAGCAGTTTGTCGTTTGTGTTCTCTCATATACATCAACCCTAATATATCTATATTTATAGATAATAATAATACCTAATAATATTAAGGTTAAATGCATTTTGAGCTTAATTTTTCAAAGTCCATTAAAAACAAAAAACTTAATAATATAAAAAATCATTTTTTAAAACACATTTTAAAAATATTAAAACACCAATAAAAATATTTAATTAATAATTTTATAAATTGATTAAAGTTTAAATAAATATTTTAGCACCAAAAATAATTTCAAATTTATGAACATGTGCTATTAAATGCATGAATGTAATCCTATGTATCATAGTTATAAAAAACATACATGAAGTACAATTATCTGAAACTCGAGTATTTGTTCAGCTTTTCTTGATAGACTTGATAGTAAGCCTAAAAACAAATTTACAGGTAAATATTTTATCCATAAAAATAGCCAACACTCATAGTCCTTACAATAATAATAAAATAAAATAATAAAAGAAAGTTTTATGGGTTGCCTTCCATAAGCGCTTGTTTTATAGTCTACATCCAACTTTTCAATCTTCATCAATTAGGATTTCAAAGAGGATTAAATTCATAATTCCTCTCCACTTTTTTTTCTCTATAATAGTGCTTCAATCTCTAACTGTTAACTCCGAATATATGCCCTTCCTTTTCCTTCAAGTCTATTGCTCCAAAATTTGAAACTTTGTCAATTATATGAGGACTTGTCCATATTGATCTCAACTTACCTGGGAAGATTTTTAGTCATGAATTAAAGGGCAAAACCTATTGTCTAAGAGCAAACTCACGCCTAAGAATTTGTTTGTCATGCCACTTCTTTGTCTGTTCTTTGTAGATCTTTGCATTTTCATAAGTATCATTTTGGAACTCATTCATCTCGTTCAATTAAAGAAGTTGTTTTTCCTCTACTACCTTCAAATGAAAATTAAATTTCTTTACAGCATAATAAGCTTTATGCTCCACCTCAATAGGGAGATGACATTCTTTTCCAAACACTAATCGATAAAGAGGCATCTCGATAGGTGTTTTAAAAGCTATATGGTATGCCCATAAAGTATCATCAAGCTTCTTTGCCCAATCCTTTCTATTGGTGTTGACCATCTTCTCAAGAATATTCTTGTTTTCTCAATTTGAAATTTCAGCTTGGCCATTAGTTTTGAGGATGGTAGGAAAGTACTATCTTGTGCTTCACACCATATTTAGAGAGAAGGTTATCCCATAAGTTGTTGCAAAAGTGGGTCCCTTCATCATTAAAAATTGCTCGTGGAGTGCCAAATCTTATGACTATGTTCTTATGCAAAAATTTGAGCCCTATCTTTGCATCATTTTATGTTGCAACAATTGCCTCCACCCATTTTGAAACATAATCAACTGCTAACAAGATATAAACAAAGCCAAAAGAAGGAGGAAAAGGACCCATAAAATCAATTCCTCAAACATCAAATAACTCAACCTCTAAGATATTTTTCAATGGTAGCTCCTGATTCCTTGAAATATTTGCCAAACGTTGGCACCAATCACAAGTTTTCACCAAAGTATAATTATCATTAAAAATAGAAGGTAAAAAAAACAACTTTGAAGTACCTTAGCTACAGTTCTTGTTACTCTAAAATTTCCTCTATATGATAAGGAATAGAAATGATGGAGATTGGCTTGCATCTTCTCTTCAGGCACATATTCAGATGATTTGATTAGGGCATCTTTTGAAAATAAAAGACTTATCCCAAAGATAATATTTCATATAATGCAAAAACTTCTTACATTGGTGGTAAGTAAGATCTTGTGGCAATACCCTACAAGCTAGGTAGTTTACAATATCAACATACCAAGGAAGCTTGATCTCATATGTAAACAACTACTCATCAGGGAATGCTTTATGGATCACTAAATCTAGTTTTACTTATTCTTGCTCCAATCGAGAGAGATAGTCAACAATTGAATTTTCATTTCCTTTCATATCTCAAACTTCCACATCAAATTCTTGAAAAAGAAGGATTCAACAAATTAGCCTAGGCATCCTTCTTTACAAACAAATAACAAAGTGTTGCATGATCAGTGAACACTATCACCTTTGTACCAATGAGATAAGACCAAAACTTTTCATAAGAAAACACCACAGTAAGCATCTCTTTCTCAGTTGTTGTATAATTCAATTGGGCTTCATTCAATGTCTAACTTTCCTAGTATATCACCCTAAACAATTTTTCTCACTTCTATCCTAACACTGCTCCAATTTCAAAGTCACTTGCATCACACATGACTTTAAAAGGTTGACTCCAATTAGGTACAATCATTACTAGTGCTGAAATCATTTTAACTTGATTGAATTAATGGCCTATAAAAAAACATAATCAAAGTCAAATGCATAGTATTTCTCATGAAGATTACATAAATGTTTAGAAAGTTTAGAAAAAATCCTTTATAAATCTTCTATAAAATCTCAGATGTCCCAAAAACTTCTAATTCCCTTCATATTCTTTAGAGGTGGTAGTTTTTCTATGGTTGCAATTTTAGCTTGATCAACCTCAATTCCTCTAGATGACACTCTATGGCCAAGCACGATCCCTTCTTGAACCATGAAATTACACTTCTCCTAGTTTAGGACAAGATTTTTATCTTCACATTTCTGCAAAACAAGAGCTAAATTATGCAAACAATGATCAAAATATGTACCAAAAACAAAAAAAAATCATCCATGAAAATTTTCATTATATCTTCCACCATATCTGAAAAAATAGCCATTAGTAACGTTGAAATGTTATTGTGGCATTGCACAATCCAAAAGGCATTCTTCTAAAATCAAATGTTCCATAGGGGCATGTGAACGTAGTTTTCTCCTGATCTTTGGGGGCTATGGCAATCTAATTATACCTCGAATAACCATTTAAGAAGTAATAATAGAGATATCCAGCCAATTGATCTAACATTTGATCAATGAATGGAAGTGAAAAATGATCCTTCCTTGTTGCTTTGTTCAGCTTACGGTAATACATACATACATTCCAACCTATGACTGTTCTTATAGGAATAAACTCATTATTTTCATTTTACACCACTATCATTCCATCCTTTTTTGGTACAACTAGGGCTATCTGAAATAGCATAAATAATTCCAGCAATGAGAAGTTTCAAAATTTTAGCTCTCATAACTTCCTTCATTGCTGGTTTTAATGTACTTTGGGGTTTAATTGATGGTTTGTAAAGTTCCTCCATTAGAATCTTGTGCATACAAATGGAAGGACTTGTACCTTTTATGTCAAAGATAGTCCATCCTAAGGCTGTTCTATGTTCCCTAAACACAAGTAACAACTTTTCCTCTTCTTAAGGTGTAAGTGATGCCACAACAATCACTAGAAAGATGTAAATATCACCTAAGAACACATAGCGAAGATGCTCAGGCAATTTCTTCAACTCTAGAGTTGTAGTTTGCTACAATTTTTCGAAAGAGATTACATAATTCATCTTTTCTACCATTGGCTCTAGCCTCACCACTTCTTTTCTAAATGATGTAACCTGCTACAATGCATCCAAGGCAAATACATAGCAGAGAAATTATTCACTAACAAAAGTTAAATTAGATTCATAGACAATAGAGCTATTAAAATCATAAGCATGAGATGAAATAGTGATATATCGTTCTAGGTGATCGGCCGACATATCATCTTGATAGGCTTCTACTACACATTCCTCAATGAAATCTACCCAAAAATAAGTGCTTGGGTCTTCTGAAAATCTCATGGTTTTGTAGACGTTGAACATAACCTCTTCTTTGTTCATTCTCAATGTTAACTCACCCTTTTGAACATCCATTGAAGCCTTTCTCATAGCCAAGAATGGTTGGCCCATAATTAGTGGGACTTCTTGGTCTTCCTCCATATCTAACACCATAAAATCATTAGGAAAAATAAATTTATCCACCTTAACCAATACATCTTCTATGATTCCATGTGGATACTTGATGGATCGGTCTACTACTTGTAGAGAAATGGTTGTTTGTTTCATCTCTTTAAGTCCCAATTTCCTATAAATAGAAAGTGGTATAAGATTAATGCTAGCACCAAGATCACATAAAACTTTTTCAAAAAATGAATTTCCAATAGTGTAAGGCAAAGTGAAACTCCTTGGATCTTTTAATTTTTAAGGTAATTTCTTTTGAAGAATGACACTATATTTTTTCCAGAAAGCTTCCTATTTCGAACTCCTCCAACCTTCTCTTCTTGGAAATGATGTCCTTTAGGAATTTGGAATAATTTGGCATTTTTTCCAAGGCATCTACAAAAGGAATATTTATGTGAATTTTCTTAAAAGTATCCAAAAACTTAGAAAAATTCTTATCTAATTATTTTTGAAAACGTTGAGGATAAGGAAGTAGAGTAGAGAGAATATGAGGATTGTTAGACAATGAAATTGATGGAGGAATGTCAATCTCTCTTAGTGTATCATCAACAATATCTTATTCTTCTACTTTATTATTACTTTGGCCATTGTTTGGATTTGTAAGGGTGGACTTGGTTTCCTTAATGGTGACCTCTCAATTTCTCTTCCACTCCTAAGTGGAATGGCCTTACATTGTTCCTTTAGGTTCAATTTTGTATTGCTAGGAAAAGTTTTTTTTTTGTTGGGCATTGATGGTCGTGGCTAGTTTCCCAATTTGCATTTCAAGATTTTTCATAGTGGCTCCCATATTGCTATAATAAGTCTCAATGTTATCCAACTGTGAATCACTCTTTTTAAACCTTGCTTTGGTCTCCTCACAAAGGAAACCATGGCATCCCCAAGTGAAATTTTCTTCTCGCTTGGTTGACTATCAAACCCTGGAAGAGGTTGCAGCACATTCTGTGTTTCCATAAGAAAAATTCTCATGATTTTAAAGCCCTGGATGGTAGTAATTTGGCATAGGATTACTAGTATAGTTATAGTTTCGATTGTTGATGTATTGAACCTCTTCTTGGCTTCCTTTATTCATCAAAAATATCATACTTGAAGTTCTAACATATTCTACACTTTGTCATATTCTTTGGGTTATTAAGGCAGAAACATGATGAGATAGAGAAGCAAATTGAGCTGAAAGTGCAAAAAATGGCTCCAATTCATGAATCCGAGTAACTTTCATAGCCATAAATCTTTTTTGTTGGCCATTGATAATTGTTTGAGGCCATTTCTTCCAAAAGAGAAGTAGAACCCTCAGTTGTCTTTGCCATCAAAGTTTCACCATAAGCAACATCAACTATGGTTCTAGTTTTCCAATTTAACCCATTATAGAACATTTTAACTTGCAACCAATCTGGAAATCCATGCTTAGGGTAATGCCAAATCAAATCTTTATACCTTTCACATGCTTCATAGAGTGTTTCAAAATCATTTTGTCTGAATTAACCAATCTCATTCTTGAGTTGGGAATAATTTAGTAAGAAACTTCTCTACCATTTCTTGCGAACTAGTGATGCTTCATGGTTGTAGAGATTGTATCCAACCTATGGCCTTGTCCCTTAATTAAAAAGGAAACAATCTCAGTGTAATGGGGTCTTTAGTTACACCATTCATCTTTATAGTGTCACAAATCTCCAAAAATATCACCAAATGAATATTGGGATCATCAAGTAGTGATCCGCTAAATTGGGCTTGTTGCACCATGCTGATCAATGCTAGTTTGAGCTCAAAATTATTACCATTAATGGTCTGGCATCTTACACATGAGTAATTTTCATTCACAATTGGCCTTACAAAATCCTCCAAGGTGTGTGGCTGTGCAATCTTTTCTCCTTCAGTCATGGCTAGCACTTTCTTCTTTCTTTGTGATCTAAAAGTTCTTTCAATGTTTGAATCAAAAGGAATAATATTTCGAGTTCTAACACGACATATCCAACATCAAAAGCACATCTAGAGAAAAATAAAAAATATATAAATATAAATAAATGAAATAAAATACAATGGCACCAAAACTTTGATCGGTGCAAAACTATAAGTGTACAGTATCGTAGTTTTATAATAAAGTGATGATAAGAGTATCATCCTCACAGATTGTTTACTTACTTTTGACAAATATCAAAATTGTGCTAATCTCGATTTTATATAAAGAAGTCACTAAAGTTGTTGTAATTGGAATTTAAAATAAAATAAATTTAAAGAAAATGCTCAAAAGAAAAGAAAGATGTTGTTGGAAGATCCAATTAATGGAAAACAATTTATAGGAAATCGATTTCACCTAATCCTTTATTATGCTTTACTTATCTAGCTAATTTAATTTAATTATCTCTGTTTGTTAGAAATCTCCAAAAAAAAAACATCAAAAAAAAAAACATCCAAAATCCTCTTTCAACAGTCAATTGGAAACATTGATGTTCATCAATTTACACAAGAGTATACAAATTCATAAAGCAAGAAAGCATTAAGATCAATGATTTTAATACTATATAGGTTTATACAAATATTTTGATCTCTATAATTATCTATACCAAAATATTCAAGATCTACCATATAATGCCCCTTTTCAACAGCAAATCACAAGATCAAAATCATCTAATTAATGGTCGATTAATTAAAAGTAATAAGCTCAGAATAAATCAGATAAACATGAAGAGAAAATAATTCAAATTAACATGGAAAATTAAGCATATTTTGGACATAGATTACATATTTTTCCTATACGATAAAGAAAATTTAGTTCATGCTAAAAATTGGATTCAATATAAATGAATTCACCACAATTTTTCTGAGAAGATTGAAAGAAAAATGAACGCTCCAACAGAATTAGCTTTCACGTTTATCTATTTCCACAAGCCTACTTTTATGTTTCAATTTTCACTTTTTCCTCTTTTCTTTTCTATACTTCTTTTTTTTTCTTTTCTTCACCCCTGTTGTTCCATTTCTGTTCCCTCTCTCCTCTTTTCGTTCCCAATGTTTCTTATATAGAAAACCGCATGAGTTTTTTTATTCATCTTATCTTCATTTTAATTTGATTTCAATAATTCTTAATTTAAATTTAATTTAGATAAATATTCATTTAAATTTAAAAGTCCTTTGACAATATGCTTTTAAAATTTTGGATCTTCATTTTTTTTCAAATTTATAATAAAATTTAAATAATAATAATGAGATTTAAAATTAATAAAAAATAAATAAATTAGAATAAAATTTAAAGTTGAGAAGTGATAAATTATGCAAGTCATTAGTCATGCATTTAACAGGGTTTGTAATGGTGGTTATCCTATGGGGTATTATTGAATATATATTAAATGCTAAGGGTATTAAAGCACATTATTTAAACGTTAGGGGTATTGTTGAAGATGCTTGTAAACTCAAGGATACTATAGAAATTTTCTTTAAAATTTTAGGTGAATTCTTAATTTAATGTCCATAGTTAATTAATAATTATTTCCTATGGTAGCCTTATTATCATAACAATAAAACTAATATTATAGAAAAAAATAATAATATCATTAATCAATTATTATGAATTTATAAAATTTATATTTATGAAAAATATTTAAAACATTCTTTTATATTTTGCTTTAAGCTACATAATCATTAAACGTTATTTAACATTGAACGAGTCTAAATGTTTGTAGTTTAATTTGAAAGACGTATAATTGGATAATTTTTAATATAAAATAATGTGTCATATCTTTTCTAATAGTAAAATTATATGAGATGAATGTAAAAAACACTATTTTATAGCTATAAATTTTAAGAATGATATTTTTGTTATTTTATCTTAATTTTTAAGTAATTTTAGATCAATATGATCGTGCTCATTCACTTATTATTTTAAGATTTATATATTTTACTGGTCCTAACCTTTAACTAAAAACAGGATTTAGGTCCTCAACTTTTAAAAACGTATATTTTGGTCTGTAACTTTTTTAAAATTTAACATTGTTAGTGTATGTTAAAACTTTCCTTAAACCTTTCCAATTTCTGTTGTAATAATCAATACTTAACATCACTTGATGCCAATTTAAAAACTTGTCTGCTTAATTTACAATTTAGTTCTAGTTAATTAATTTTTTTTAAAACAATTAATACCTAAAAACAAATATCCATCAAATCCTATATTAATATCAGAGATATCCCTAAGCTTTGAGGTATGTTCAAAAATATCCCTAAGGTTTTAAAAAATTCAAAAATACTCCTGAAATATAACGGACGTTAAATCTAACGGAAGTAAATAGTAATGTTCCTAAAATAGAAGAGGAAAAAAAATAAAAAAAATAATAGAAATAGAAACATAAGACATGTTAAGATTTTTTTCACAGAAAAACCCCTGATAACAAGAAGAAAAAGTAATGTTATTAAGAATAATAGTATACCAAGGTTTACTTTCATAGACCATGAAGGAGAAAACTCTAACCAAGAAAGAGTTAAAAAACTAAAAGATGAAGTCCAAATAATGAAGGCTAATAGTTCATGATTGTATATTAGGAAAATAATAATATTTAAAGATAAAATAAAAAAAATATGTATTTATAAGTAAATGGAAGCCTAGTAGGTGTAGCAAAAAATCAAACAACATTATTTGAAATTGTACAATTATTAATAGAGAAATGAATTTAGTCCAAGAATTAAACACAAAATATTTATAGGAAATAATAGACGCGCAAAAAGAATTATTAAAGGAAATAAAAGAATGTGGTTTTAATAACTACAACAATATATACACAAAGAATTTTCAGAATTAAGAAAAGATGTATACAACATACATGAAAAAAATGAAATAATAGGTCATAAATATGATCCCTTAGAAGGACTAAAAGAAGAACCACACAGGAGATCATATGTTTTGATTCTTAAAAATGAGAAAAGGAAAAATGAGGAACAATCTGATAAAAAAGATATAATTTAATGGAATATAGAAAAGAGAGAAAAAATATTCATGAATTATGAAAATAGGGATATAGAAAAAATAGTTAGTTTACTAACACTAACTAATGAAGAAATAGAAGAACATTATAATGAAAAACTTTGCATAAACAAAAAAGAAGATGATATGATAGTAATTAGTGAGACTGATTCTAAACCAGAAAACATGACCCCAAAAGGTCATATTCATTAGCAGTTTCTTATCAAGAAGGAACATCTGACCCACATAGGGGAGAAATAAATTGGAAAAGGAAAAAAACCCCTGACACCACAGATAGAAGAAGACAACCACCAAAAATGAAGGATGGTTTGCATTGGGGAACTAGAGGTAGTATTCAACCAGAATTAAAACTCCATGATAATTATAAGTCTAATCTTTTAGATTTAGAATGTACAATAGATAGAAAAAAATCCTTGATGAATGGGCTAGTGGAATGAGTGTCCTTATACAAACCTTTCAAACTACTTAAACAAACACTTCAATCTGAAGGATACTAGTAGCTCATAAAATGACAGGAAAAGTTAAAGTTTGGTTTTTAAACTTAACATATCAACAACATTTATTAATGCAAGGGAATGCTTCCACAGGGAGAGAATACTTGGATACAGTAATAAATGAAATATACAAGGAATTTATTGGAGAAGATAAATGTAAAACTATTACTGAATCCAGTGAAAATGAAATCAATGAAGCTAAATGACATCTAACAAATATGGAAATTTGTAACATGTGTTAAATAAATTCTTTTATTTGTGAATATGAAATGTATTATCATAAATTACAACCCTCTATGCAAAAACTTATAAATAAATGTTTTTTCCAAAAATTACCTGGAACACTACATAAAACCTTAATAGAAAGTTGGGAACAGAGAAATGATAAGCCAAATCAACATCATTGATCCTACAAATACTTTGGTTTTATATTTATAAAACTCTCACAAGTACACAAATCATTTTATAGAAAATGATAAGTATCCTCCCAAAGTCAATCTAAGGAAAGAATATATGTGGTTTTTAATTTATTATTCAAACTTTTAAAAACGAAATTAAATCCTAAACATTCTGTCACAATATTTTGGTTTTGTGTGTTTCCTAATCTAATAACATAAAAAATAAACATAGATATGAATTCAATAAAAATTTATGCAAAAATATCATTCATAATAGTAGAGTATTTATAGATATAATAACTAAGTTAATTATACTTGCTCATATTATTTAGGTTATTAAAGATATGAATTAATATTTATTGATTCTCTCTTTTTTATATAAATACCACTTTTGGTAGGGTTAGATATTCTTTGTTAATTAAACAAATTAATTAACTTTTTTAATTAAACAAATTAATTAACTTTGTTAATTAAACAAATTAATTAACACATATGAGTAGAGTCGATAACTAATTTAGTTAATTAAATTAATTCTTTTTTTCTAAGAGATTGAAAATGAACTATTTAAATACCAACTTTGGTGCTGTTAGACAGTTTAAACTTTATTCAAGGTGTCTAAATTAAACCTAAGAATTTAATTATCCGAGTACTAATTTTCAATTTTTAAAACAATTACTAAAAATATATTTTCAATACATTTTAAAATAATAATTCTTATAAAAACTTTTGAAATAGAGTTTAACTCTAACTATCGCATGATTGTACCAACAAATAAAAGATCACTACTCTAAATCAGACCGGATAATTAAACCTTAAAATTTAATTTTCATATTTAAGTTTGTAATGAAAAATAATATATTTCTCTCTAACATTTTTAATATAAAATCTTGAATAAAGAAAGTTATTATTATATTATGTTTACAAACAACCAGTCATGTTAAATTTAATCATAGACAAATTAAATATAACATATAAGAATAAAACATAAAAATATAATTGTAAAAACTTACAACACTTTGATGCTAATTATGTTGCTGGAAAATCTCCAAACGGATTTGCATTTCTATTTATTGAATAAAAAAACTAGAAATTTACAAAAACATAACTAGTTCTTCTGAAAAAGAGAAGAACTTTAAAACTAAAAACTAAGAAACTAAGAAAACTAGAGAAAGAAATAGCTAAGAAAATATATTTAATGTGTGTTTTTGGTGTGTTGTGTAATGGAGAAGTGGAGGTATTTATAGGTGAGGAGAAGGGGAGGTATTTATAGGTGAGGAGAAGGGTAAAAAAGTGGGAAACAAATGATCAAAAATGGGTAAAAACGTGTAATAGATAGACGCTGATGTAAGTGCTATGCGGAGGGATGCGGCTGGGCGAGTTCAACATTGTGCGGGAGGATGTGTGGGAATTCGGCACTGTGCAGAGGGATGCCTGCAAACTTTGGCATTGTGCAGTGCAACTGGGCACATTGCTTAGCGAGGTATGGTGCGACTTCGCATGTTTCTTGGCACAAATGGGAGACAACCCGCGGGATTTCGGCCTTTTTGACCCATTTTGTTCAATTTTTTCATCTTTTTGACCTTTACTCATTTATTTTCTCAATATATTTGTGATGTATTACCCCAGTATTTTTCTTTGAGTCTTTAAGTTATTTTTTAAGGAAAAATACATGAAAAAAAATAAAAATACCAGTGATTCCAAAAAGATAAATTTATATAAAAATATGATAAAATCATATAAATATAAATCTTTTTAATAAATTAAAATACACAAAATCATGGTAATTTTAGTGTTTTTAAGCACTTATCAAGAAATAGAGAAACTATACCAGATATTCTAGAAGGAAGAATAAAATGCCTTAAAAGTTGGATAATTATTAAAAATCAAGAAAGAAGGAATATAGACAAATAAGAAGACATGATAAAATCTGGTGTGATACAAAAGATTTTAGAATACCAATAAAATATGGATGTAATATAAAAACCTTACAAACAAAAATATGAAAAATATAAAACATATAAAAGATATAAATTCAGAAAACAAGATTTTCAAAATATAAAAAGAGATTTAAAAGAGAAACTTGTAAGAAAATATATCTTAGAAGAAAGAGGAATAAACCTTTTAAAAATAAGAAATATTTCCATACAGGAAAACAATGCAGATGTTGGATCTGTAATGAAGAAGAACATTATGCCAACGAATGTCCAAACAGACTTCAACATAGAAAGGAATTTTCACAAAAAGAAAAAATATTAGAGGAAACTTTCAAAATGGAAGTAGAACCAATTGAGGAATCTGATTTGGATGATTCTTATAGTATCTATATATTGGAAGAAACTAAGGAAGAAATAACTGATTCAGAATATGAATACCTAAATTATGGGTATTCTTCATTAGACGATGAATGACTTGTATAGCATTACAAATCCAAATAGTACTTACATTAATGTAGGACTAAAATTTAAAGGCTATGACACTTATCATTTACATGATATATAGATACAGAAGCTAGTGTGTGTAGCGAGTAAATATATATTCCAGAGGAACACTGAAAATAAGCGAAAAAAGATTTAGTTGTAAGAATTACTAACAATACTATAATAAATCTTAATAAGGTATTAAATGATACAGATATAATGATAGGAGAAGAAATGTTTCACATTGCTACCATATATCAACCTTTCACAAAATATTTAGACAAAATATGTCTTACAACTCTTAACAGAGATACCATCTATGTCTCAAAGATAAGAAAATCTTTAACTATCTCAAACCCAAATTTTATTCAACAACATAAAAAGCAAAAACGTAGTGAGATAGACAAACAAAAACCTTATTTAGAAGATATTTCATTAGATATAGAAAAGAAACAAAACTCTCTTCTCAATGAAATACAAGAAGACAAAGCCCTAACAGGCATCAGAAAACTATTAAAAACAATTAGTGCACAAAATTCTTTAGATCCAAAAATAAATAAATCTAAAACAATAGTCAGTATAAAATTAAGAGATCCTAATAAGGTCATAAGAGTAAAACCAATGATTTATACTCCAGAAGACAAGATTGGATTTGGAAAAAAATTTTAAGAACTTTTAGAATTAAAAGTCATAATACCAAGTAATTCACCTCACTCTAGTCCAGCGTTTTTAGTTGAAAAAGAAATTGAGAAAAGAAAAGAAAAAAAAAGAATGGTAATAAACTTTAAAACATTAAATAAAGAAACCATTGAAGATGGATACTTTATTCCAAAAAGGGAAGAACTACTCTCATTAATAAAAGGAAAGAAATAGTTCTCGAGTTTTGATTGCAAAAGCAGATTTTGGCAAATAACACTAGATGAATAATCTCAAAAAATAATGGTATTTAGTTGCCCTTAATGACAATTCCAATGGACGGTTACACCATTTGGATTAAAACAAGCTTCAGGTATTTTTCCAAGATATATGGATAACATTTTCAAGAAATTACAAGATATTTTGTTGTGTTTACATAAATGATATTTTGGTTTTCAATAATTAATTAAATAAACATTATTTGGATATTATTAATATTCTACAAGAACATAGGATATAAGGCATTGTATTCTCTGAAAAGAAAGTAGTACTTGCTCAGCAAAAAGTTAAATATTTAGGTTTGAAAATGAAAAACATAACTTACAACCCCATATATTAAATAATATTCAAGGTTTTCCTAGTGAATTAAAAGATAAAACCAATTACAAAACTTTTTAGGATGCTTAACATATGAAGAAGCATATATCAAGAAACTTGCATAAATGAGAAAACCTTTACTATAAAAGTTGAGAAAATATCATATTTGGAAATGGACAGTAGAAGATACTCTGTATATAGATAAATTAAAAGCAAAGGTAAAAAATTTGCCAACTTTATACCACCTAGAGCTAGATGATAAAATGATAATTGAAATAGATGCTTCATAAGAATATTTGGGAGCAGTTATAAAAGCAAGAACATATGACAAAGATAAATATCTTTGTAGATATAAATCAAGATCTTTGCAAGGTCCAGAATTAAATTACCACAGTAATGAAAAAGAATATTTAGTTGTAAAAAATAATCCATTCAGAAATTTGCAATACATGTTATAAGCTCTAGATTCATTGTTAGAATAGATAACAAGAATTTTGGTTATTTCTTAAGAACTAATATTGCAGATGATTACATATAAGGAATATTACTTAGATGGCAACAAATGGTTCAACCATTACAATTTTGATGTTGAACATCTTCTAGGCCATAAAAAGAGCTTAGTAGATGCTCTTACCAAAGAATTAGCACTTCTAACTATTTTTATGCTTTTAGGAATGGAACATCTTGACATCAAAAATCAAGATAAAGGAAAATGAGATAAAAATCCTACAGGAACAACTTGAGATGCTATATCTCAAGAATCTCTTATGGAGATAGGAAAGAAACAGTAAGAATTTAATTGTTCAAAACAACCTCTAGAGACCAAAAGCTCAAAAGAGGAATCTTCATTAAAAATTAAATTTAAAGAAGGTGAAACTTCTAAAGAAATAATTCAAAATAAAAAGGAATAACCTAACAGTTCACAAAAAAATTCTAAAACCAAAAAGTTCAATTAGGCAGATGAGGCATAAAAAAGTTTATGTGGTCTATAATGGCCCAAAACCACTAATTTATAAAAATTGGGAAAAAGCTAGTAAATCTATTCTAGGAATTAGCAGAGTAATTTATAAAGCCTTCACCAATAGAATAGAAGCCAAAGGTAGTTATGCCAACTACAAAACACCAAAACCAATAATTCCAGAGGAGATAGTAAGAAATAATCCTGCAGCATTACAACAACAATAAAAAACTCCAAGTAGATTAACGAATCTTGAAAAAATAACAAGGCCTCCAGTACTATTTAGAGAAACATCTCCTCTAGAGACATCAAAAATAGTAAAACATTCAATGCTATTAAGGGAGACATCCCCTAGAAATACGCTAATCATTGAAGATGAGAAGGACCAATATAGCAACCTTAACAAACCATAATGATTAAGTTTATATAAATTGTTCAGAAAGTCTACCCAAGAACATATTGAAGATATGAAGTTTTATACTACAGACAAGGAATTTCCAATAGGAAGTAAATTCAATATCTTGGAAGGAGTTGATCCAATATTTATGTATAAAAGATTTTCATGCAGGACGAATATAAAATATATATCCAAGAATTAATTTAAGTGAATTAAATTATTTCTCAAAGAATTTTAAAAGAGCAATCAAGAACTTCATGAGGAAGATTAAAGCAGGTGACAAAACCTATTTATCTTAGATTTTTTAGTTCATTAATGGACTGGAATGAGGAAGGATGTATAAGTCCCTACCACTTCATCAAGATAGGTATTTTCAACATAAATAGAGAACTTCGCAAACCAAGGGCATTTCCAGAAAAGGAATTCAATATAGAAGATCTATGTGTACTAAGGGGTCAAATGTTAAGCCAAATTTACTATAAATTGAGGAAGATTGACAATTCTACTGAAATTAAAGTTATCATCATTTCCCACAGTAGCATGGCTCTATCAGAAGAAGATGGTGAAAAAATTACCAAATATGAAACCAATTTTAACTACAACAACTTGGAAATTGGTCGAGAAACAAGAAAGGTATTTTGCTTCTATGCCAGAAAGCTACCAAAGACTACAGATGCATATTCTGCATCAAAGATCGAGAAGATGAAGATGTATCATCATCAAAAGAATCGTTGATAGAAAACGAAAAAGAAGAATAAATAAATAAATTGTCGATATAAGACGACAAAGGAAATAAAGATGTAGATCCCATATCTCAGTCGACAGCATGTGCCAAGGAAAAAAGAAGTTTATATCATTTAAAGCAAAAAGTAGACGAATTATTAAAGGTAAAATAATAATTCTAGTTTTGTAAACATAGATTTCTTGTGCTATAAAAGAAACTCTTATGCTTAATTTAGCTTTCTACTTTGAAACAAAAAAAATCTAACATAGAAAACCCTTCTATCTAGAAATCCCAAAAACTAATAATGTTATACCCAATAATTATGAGGGCCGAGCACCTCTTCAAGGTTCTTAGTTGGCCTTAAGTTGTAATAATTATTATCCTATGAATAAAATGAAGTTCAGTTACTCTTATCTAGTAAGTCAAATATTGGAAATCATTTATGTACGGATGCATAAGGCTCACTATTACCAGTAGGGCTTTGATGTTTAAGAAAAGCTAAGACATAACATGTGTAACAAAAGAAGACAAACAGAACAGAAAACCGTGGTGGACCCATTAAATTCAAGTATAATAATTATAAATTTAAGCGAGTTAATAATCTTAAATGTTTAAATATTTGCTTACATCAAGTCATAATATTGCTAAAACAGGAAAATGGAAACTATTTTTAAAAATGAACAACTAATTCCAAATAAAATTAAAGATAAAAATCTAATTCTATTAGAAAATTTTGATAAAGGTTACCTGTATCATTTAAATGAATATTTTAAATATGAGAATTATAAACTTGTCTTAAATTTTTTAAAATATTTAACACCTTATTAGATATCTACACAGATTATATTAAAGCTATCACAAGCATCATAGGCCATCATGTTTCAAGGATATCAAAAGACTATTTATTTTAGTCAAAAATATATGAGAATAAAGAAAAAAGAATTCAACAACTTAATGTTTGAATATTACTTATTTGAAGATTATAAGTATATTATATGTACACAAGAAAAACTTATTTAAATGCTAGGAATAGGATAAAATAATATGCATTCAACGCATATGACTTATCAAGATAATACTCTATGAACATTGAATTATTAATACATAAATTATAGCTATTAAATTTAACAAATGAAAGAATAATTTTTAATTTTAAGACAATTAATAGATTCGGGATTATAAATAAGTAATCAATATAATGAAGAACATAATATACTACGCAATTGTAATGAATATATAATAATATTATATTTATATAAAAAAATAATAAACTTTTTAGATAAATTATTAACTTCAGCAAATAAACAAAGACAATCAACTAGGTCAATATTAAATCTCGATTAAAAATTAAAAATTGTATCAATCCACAAAAATAGGTATCAGAGTAAAAAAAATAGCATGTTAAATAATAATAGATAAAAAATTACCGTTAAAATTAAAAAAATATTGATGATATTAACCATAAAATTTAATGATATTTTAGATATTTTATAAATCTTGAACACGTAAAAGAAAATATGCTAATCCCGTGGGTATTTGAGATATTATCCGAACAAACCCCGCAATAACACATTGAAAAACATATCGAGATTAGCCTATCAGAAAGCTCCTAGTCCATAACAGCCACTAAAAAATAAAAGCTTTCACTGAAACCCAAGCGAAACAAAGTTGAATGGAGCCAAGAAAAGCGAGAATTGGCTCAATTTGTTGGAGAGCTTTATGTAGTATCGACCACTACCGACCAAAATCTGCTAAAATAATCGCAAAATAGATCTAATATCAGGCATAGCTTAGTCCGAAAAGCTCAGAAAAGTTGAAATTGGGACGCCTAAAGTAACAGAAGAAATTATTGATCGGTGTTGCAAACGACTTAAGGCTTGAAAGACAATATGCGGATTTAAGGACTAACTAGATTTGAGACTCAATATGGTTTTCTTTATTAGGAGTAATTAGGATTTAACGTCGGAGTGAATTAAAGATAAAACTTTGCAAATTTTATTTTGAGAAGATGGATTTGGGGATTTGGAAGTTAAACGGACTTGAAATAAGTTATTGTGGCGCCCTAATTAGTTTTTAGGTTTTAAATTTAAAAAAAAAAATTAAAATGAACAAGAGTTGGATTGTAAATTAAACAGAGTAGGATTAAAATTCACATCACATAATGTCACAAGTTGACAATTTAGAAAAAAAAGGGTTAACATGGATCAACAATGTTAAATTTAAAATATTGGAGACCAAAATATGTGTTAATAAAAATTGAGGACAAAATCATGTTTTCAAATAAAGGCTAGAGACCAACATATTACATAAACCTTTTTTAACCCTTTGGAAAATGTTAAATAATAAGGAATTAACTTGATTATTAATTGCCGTGCACAATTAATGATTTTTAAAATTTTTGTTATCTTATAAAAGGATTTGTACGTTAAGATATTTATATTCTTATTTTGGTATCATTATTTTATCTTTATTTTTAACTAAAATATATCAAATATTTTTATTACATTACGGTAAACAATTTAGAAATTTTAAACGGTATTTTAAAATTAATTGACTTTTTTTATGTGTCAAACACATGCAATTTTTTAAGCATAAAATTATCTAAACACTGCTCCAATAACAATAGAACAAATTGAATCCTTAAAATTTCATTAATTTTGTTTACTACAGAATGTGTAGATGTATCCCAATTTTATCGTTGGAATAGTATTTTGATAATTTTATCCTTAAATATGGCATGTATTTGTCACATGTAAAAAAAAAGCCAATCAATTTCAAAACATTGTTGGAAATTTCAAAGCAAAACACATGAGCTCGAAAGGTAGATTCCATTCTGGTGCAATAATGATGGGAGCCGTGATCAACTTTTCTTTCAAAACCCGGAAAGCTTCAAAACAATCTTCGTCAAATGTGAATTTTGTATCTTTCTCCAAAAGGTTGCCTATAGAATCCTGCATGACCAAGAAAACTTCTAATTCCTTTCATCGATGTTGGAGGCGGTAATTTCTCAATGATTTCAATCTTTGCCTTATCCACTTCAATTCCTTTGGACGAAATTAGATGGCCGAGAACAACACCTTCTTCTACCATGAAGTGGCACTTTTACCAATTTAAAACCAAGTTTGTTTCTTCACATTTTTGTAGGACCAAAGAAAAGTTATGCAAACACATATCAAATGAATCTCCAAACACTGAGAAGTCATCCATAAATATCCCAATAAATTTTTTCACCATGTTTGAGAAGATAGCCATCATACACCTTTGAAAAGTGGCTGGGGCATTATAAAGTCCAAACGGCATTCTTCGGAAAGCAAAAGTTCCATATGGACAAGTGAAAGTGGTCTTCTCTTGATCCTCAGGTGTGATAGCAATTTGGTTGTATCCAGAATATCCATCCAAGAAACAATAGAAAGAATGTCCTGCCAATCTGTCTAACATTTGGTCAATAAATGGAAGAGGAAAATGATCCTTTTGAGTGGCCTTGTTGAGCTTCCGATAATCCATGCATACCCGCTAACCCGTCACTTTCCTTGTGGGAATCAACTCATTGTTGCTATTAGCCTCCACTGTAATTCCTCCTTTCTTCGGAACATAATGAATTGGGCTGACCCAAGAGCTATCTGAAATAGGATAGATAATACCTACATCTAACCACTTAATGATCTCATCTTTTACTACCTCCTTCATGATTGGATTAAAATGACGTTGATGCTCAATAGTAGGCTTGAAATCTTCCTCAAACAAGATCTTGTGCATGCTTAGTGAAGGGCTAATTCCTTTAATGTCAGCTATAGACCACCCTAATGCTAGCTTGTAATTTCTCAACACTCTTAACAACTTATTTTCTTGATCTTCATCTAGAGATGCTGAAATAATCACAGGCATGGTAGACATTTCACCCAAATAAGCATACCTTAGATGGTTAGGAAATGGCTTAAGCTCTAATAGTGGTTTTTGTTCCATAGATGGCTTCACATAGGTAAACTTAGACGGTATTACAACTTGTGATGCCTCTTCTTCAGTTTGAGGACTAAAGAGTTGTGGAGATGCTTCAAGTAACTTGAGATATTCAAGAGAATCAAAGTTATCAATAATATTGTCATTCACAAGTGCAAGTTCCAAAGCATCAATACTCAAGTTTTCCCTGAAATAACTTTCAATTAACACATTCACCATGTCAACTCTAAAGCAATCATCAGATTCTCTTGGAAATTTCATAGCTTTAAAGACATTGAAAGTTACCTCTTGGTCTTGAACTCTCATGGTGAGCTCTCCTTTTTGAACATCAATCAAAGTTCTATTAGTTGCTAAAAATGGTCTCCCCAGAATAATAAGAATCTCTTTATCTTCCTCCATGTCAAGAATTATGAAATCTGTAGGAAAGATAAACTTGTCAACCTTGACAAACACATCCTCTATAATGCCTTTTGGGTGTTTCAAAGACCTATCTGCAAGTTGAAGAGTCACAGTGGTCGGTTGTGCTTCTCCTAATCCAAGTCTCTGATAGTACAAGGAATGGTGAAACTTCCAGGATCTTTAAACTTAGGTGGTAGCTTCTTCTGAAGGATGGCACTACACTCCTCTGTGAGAGAAACTGTTTCAAAATCACCTAACCTTCTCTTCTTAGATAAAATGTATTTCATAAATTTCACATAACTGGGCATTTGCTCCAAGGCATAAGCAAAAGGAATGTTAATATGAATTTTCTTAAATACTTCAAGAAACTTGGAGAACTATTTATCCAGCTTTTGCTTATGGAAGCACTGAGGAAATGGAATTGGTGGATTGGCTTGAGATTATCTAAAAATGGTTTTATTACATGATTCTCTTTTAATTCATTCTCTTCGACCCTCTCATTAGCTTTCTCTTGTTTTTCTGGGTCAATAGCTTCAACAATAAGAGTTGGCGGAGAAATGGGCTTGTGTATTTCTTCTAACTCTTTTCCACTTCTCAATGTAACTGCTTTACAATGCTCTTTTCGTTCCCTTTTTGGATTGACTTCGGTATCACTAGGTAAAGCTTCTTGAGGGCGATTGTTGACAGTAGTAGCTAGTTGACCCAATTGAACTTCGAGATTTCTAATAGATGTTGCCTGATTCTGGAGAATAGTCTCATTCTTAGCCATGTATTGAGAAAACATATCTTCCAATGAAGGATTTCTCTCTTGTTGTGGGACTTGATTATGAAAACCTGGAGGATGAGTGGGCTTCATAGAAGATGATTGGCCTTGATTATTACTCTAAGAAAAATTAGGGTGATTCTTCCACCCTGGATTGTAAGTGTTGGAATAAGGATTGTTTTGATTGTTCTGGTTCCTATTATAATTGGAAACAAAATTAACAGATTCAGAGTTGTGAGGACATCTCTCACTGGTATGATTTCCATTGCAAATTTCACATGCAACAAAAGGACTCTGAATAGAATGGACACCCATAGTGCCCATCTTTTTCACCAAAGCGGATACTTGTGTAGTTAAAGCGGTCATAGCATCAATCTCATGAATTCCAGCTGCTTTCTTAGACAACATCCTCTCTGATGGCCACTCATAGCTATTTGAAGCCATTTCCTCTAATAATTTGTAGGCTTCATCAATTGATTTTCCCATTAAAGCACCACCTGCTACAGCATTAATCATGTTTCTAGTTTGACCCATCAAACTATTATAAAATGTTTGAACTTGAAGCCACTTCGATAATCCGTGGTGAGGACATCTTCTAAGTTGCTCCTTGTACCTCTCCCAAGCTTCATATAATGACTCAGAGTCGAATTTCATAAAAGTGGTGATTTCATTCCTCATCCGTGCAGTCTTTGCCGGTGGAAAATATTTGGCTAAACATTTTTGCGCCAAATCCTCCCAAGTAGTGATAGATCCACATAGCAATGAATTCAACCAATTTTTTTGCCTTTTCCCTAAGTGAAAAAGGAAAAAGTCTCAAACGAATAGCATCATCAGTGACTTCATTATGCCTAAAAGTGTCACAAATCTCTAGAAAATTTGCAATATGGGAGTTTGGATCATCATGGGGTAAACCTCCAAATTGAACCGAAGTTTGAATCATATGTATTATTGCAAGCTTAATTTCAAAATTATTAGCTTGAATTGATGTTCTTCTTATGCTTGAATGAATGCCGCCAACCATAGGCACTGCATAATCTCTTAAGGATTTTGGTTCTTCTACTTCTAGAATTTCATGATCTATAGCTAGATGTTTTAAGGTTTCTTGTTTATTATTTTTCTTTAAGTTCAAAATAGTTCTATGGATTTCTAGATCTAACGGAATTATGTCATGATTTCTTATGCGTCGCATACAACGTTCCACTTAATCCAAAAATCTAAAAATAAATAAATAAATAATTCTAGTACAGTAAAAATAAAAATAAAAATAAAAACATAAATATAAACACACAAATCTAAGAAAATAATAGTAAGCAATAAAACCAAATATTTTTTTTTGGAACTAAAATCAGATTAATTGGTATTAATATCAACAAAAATAAGTAAAACAAATCCCCGGCAACGGCGCCAAAAACTTGTTGTCTTTTTTTAAGAACATAAAATCATGCAAGTATATACGGTCATAAGTAATAATATGATAAGTAAACTATTGTTCCCACAGAGATTTGCTAACAACTTTCGTTAATTACTAAAATTATTTAAACTTGATTTTATCCAAACAATCAATAATTTCATGCAGTTTGACTTAACTAATAATTTTTCTTTTTAACAGTTTGTACGAAAATTCTAGTATTGCAGTTTACCCATATTAATCCACTTAAATATTTTATTCTCTCTTGATTTATGTTCTCATGTTTTAAGTTGTTAACCAAGAACTCCTAATTTATCCATATATCTCTTTCAAGCTCCATACAGACACATCTAAAGAGAAACTTTATGGTTTTAAATATTTCAACAAAACTCTCAAAGCAAACACGAAACCTATATATTCTATCACGATATTTGAGTTTTGAAAAGTCTAAACTAATAACATAAAATTAAAGGATAAGAATATAATTGATTCTAACAAATACTAAGCACATAAATAATTAACACTTAATGTAGAATTTATGAAAATTATTAGTTAATTGGCCATGCTTGCTTAAAATTACTTAGGTTATTAAAGATATAAATTAAGATTATTTTTTTCCTTTTTCATATGAAAATATCCTTAAGATTATTGATTTTCTTCCTTTTTTGAATAAAAATATTATTAGACAGAGATCATATTCTTTGTTAATAAAACTAATTAATATTCTTAGATAATGATCACCAACTGATTAAATTAAATTATGCTTTGTATATAAAGAATTAATTGACCATCTAAATCACTACTTTAGATAGACCATGTGATTTAGTTTAGACCCTTATTCAAAGTATCAAAATTATATCCTAAAACCTAACTTTTAGATTTTAAATCTATTACAAAAAATATATCTTCGATATTTATATATAATAAACTTTGAAGAAAATAAGCTCCATTTATTTTATAAAAATCATTTTTCAAATTAATCTTTCATAAACATGACAATATAACTAATATCTCATATTAATATTTATGCAAACATGCTCAAATTTAATGAATGATCAATACATTAAAAATAACACTCAAAAACATACGTAAAAATTGAATATGTAAATAATAGAATACAATAAAAATTCATACATCAATTGATTCTTTAGTATACAGTATTTTAGTATCAATCTGTGACCTAAAAAAATTCTAAAAAGATCCGTCTATACCTTTTACTGAATCAAAACTACTACATAAAACTAAAGAAAATAAAACTCTAAGCTATAAATTTCTATCTAATCAATTTTTATAATCTAAGATATTGGTGTGCTAAAACAAGAAAAGTAAATTTTTATTTATAGCTCAAAATGGGCGAGAAAAGTGGATCATGAAAGAAAATTATTCACACGTTGTGGCCCACATTTATTCAGGTTGTGGCCCTCGTCTCATTTTGTCCATAACAGAGTGTATTGTAGCCTAAATACTCTTTGTCGTGGCTTAACTCAAGCTACTTGAATTTGATTTTGAACATAATAAAGTGTGTCGTAGCC
This sequence comes from Hippophae tibetana, assembly GCA_037013495.1. NCBI lineage: Eukaryota > Viridiplantae > Streptophyta > Magnoliopsida > Rosales > Elaeagnaceae > Hippophae > Hippophae tibetana. Next base: position 30,213,711 of record CM072806.1, read on the forward strand.
CGTTACATTTCATGCCACCACCCACGTTGCTTTTTCTTCACTTTCTTGTTTTACCTCTTATAAATTGGAAGGATCACGATATGCTTTACATGTATTATTCTTTTAATCGTTTAAATTTCAAATGAGTGCTTTAAAGTATGAATCTTCAAGTGTTATCACTTCATCAAATTGATACTAAAAATATTTGAAAAATAATATAAAATATTTGTTATTTTAAACACATATTTGCATAAATAATGATAAAATAATGCATATTTAAATATATTTACATTTAATTACAAATAAATTATATAATATTAATGCTTTTGAAGCACTCATCTCGCAGCGCACAAAATATCCATGCCACAATACAAAATATTTTTCTCCACCCCTAATTTTTTCCTCAGACCCCCATGTAGTAATAAAAGCCATGCTACGACACACTAAATATTTATTTTTATTTTTTATACTTTATGACTAATATAATTCTAAGTAATAAATGAAAACTAAGTACTAAAGAATTATAATAAAATAAAAATAAAAATTCTTAAAGCTAACAAATAAAAATAAAAGAGAAAAATTAAATGTGTTACCTCATAATCAGAACTTAGTTTATCGCCTTAGTAAGACGTTGCCTAGGGGACTTCCGTTTTTAGAATTTAATTAACTCAATGTCCCCTCTTTATTGAGTTAATTTTTCATTATAACCCGACAACTGCTCTATTTCTTGCTTTTGCAAGTATTTAACCACTTGTTCCACTTATACTTTCACCCTTTTCACGAATACCACGATCCAACTTTTGATTATTCTTGGTTTGGTTGTCTTTTTCTTACTTGAATGAAAGCATTCAAGTTTTCATCTAAAGTTGGTTTGTTTGAAGAATTATGTGGAACTTGTTGGGGTGGTACTACTTGTTCTACTAGTTTAAGTTCTGGGTAGGTATGATTGTTTGTCCTCCAAGAAAAAATACGATGATTTCTCCACCCTTGGTTGTAAGTATCTACATTAAGATCAAACATTGGTCTAGGTTGAAAGGATTTTATTACATTCACTATTTTAGGTCCTACAATACCTTCTCTTTGATAAGGACAAGTATTAGTACCATGCCCCAAATTACTACACATTCCATATGCTTCTTTGTTTGGCATGTTTTATGTAACGAAAAGCATAACTTGCTTGGTCAATTGTACAAGTTGCATAGATATTTCAATACCGAAGTCTATTTCATGAATTTTGGCTCTTCTCACTCTTGTGCTCTTTTGTTGGAAATTAGCATCTAACATTTCAAAGAGATCAAAAGTCTCTATGGAAGTCTCCTCCCCTATAGCATTATATGTTGTGTTATTAACGATGAATTGACATTGTTATGTCAACCATCATAGAAAAATTGGTTATGTAGCTACAATGGGTTTCTATGGTGTGAGCATTGAGTGAGAAAAAGTTTGAACCTATTCCAAACCTTGTGGAATAGTTTACCTTCCATTTGAGAGAAAGTATCAATCTTTGCTCTCAAACCAAAAATCTTTTGATAGAAGTAAAATTTTTGCATAAATTTATTATAGACTCCTTCCCAAGTTATCAGGGAACCTGATGGGAGAGTCATTAGCTAAGAAATTTCCCTATTCTTGGTAATGTAAAGGAAGCACATATTTTTCAATTGATCCTCATTAAGTCCATTTAGAGGAAAAATTATAATGAAAGACAAAGAATGTCAATTAAGAGGTCCATGAAAAGAGGGAAACATTGAATAATGAATTTGTTTCAATTCATAATTCCTTGTTGTGACACCGAACTATATAGAAGCAAGTAATGCCAATTATTGGCCTTACATACTCCTTCGTAACAACTTCCCTAAGTGCATTATATCACTTATCTACTTGTTCTAATATTAGGTCTAGTGTTGGCTCTATTAAAGGCTCCATAAGAGATTCTTGGGTTTTAGTAACAACCTTTTTAACATTTCTTTAGATCTGTTTACGTTGTCTATGAAAGATTCAAGTAGATTCTTAATGAATCACTTATCTTGTATAAACTAGTGAAAACAACAAATAAAATCACAAAAAATAAAAAGACAAAATAAACAAATAATAAAAACAAAGTAAATAGATACAAGAAAAATAATAAAAGAAACAAAATAAATAAACAAATAAAAACAAATTAATAAAACAAAATAAACAAGAAATAAAAATTAGTAAACAAAAAGAAATAAAGTTAATAAACAAATAAACAACGAAAAATAAATTAAGAAAAGAAGTAAAAATAAAAATAAACTAAAACTTTGTTTTCAATTATTTTTTATATTTGTTTTTAATTTAAACAATCCAAAAAAATTCAAAAAATTACAAAAAGAAAAAAATCAGGAATATTTACAAATTTTTGAAAGAATTTTTATAATAAAAATTTAAAATGCTATTCATTCTCACCAACGATGCCAAAAACTTGATAGTCAAATTTTGAATCTATAAAAACCTCGTAAGTGTATAAAACACTTATAATAAGTGATAAGTATACTCTAAAGGTCAATCTAAAGATGAACTACATTGTTTTAAAAAAATGAACATGAAAATAAAACCTAAACATTTTATCACAATGATTAAGTTTTTGCAAATGCTAAACTATTGACAAAATAATAAATAACTAAATATAGGTTCGATTCAAACAAATCAAAAGCATATATTAAATTAATAATCAATAGAGAATTTAAAAAAATATTTATTTAGTTAACCATGTTTGCTTAAAATTAATTAGGTTAATAAAAATATAGATTCAAATTATTGATTTTTCTTTTTATATATGAAAAATATATTTCGACAGGGATCAATTTCTTTATTAATCAAATCAATTAAAGTCTTTTGACAAGGATCATTAACTGATAGATTAAATTATACACTTTTCGAATGAAAATATAAAATTATTTAAATCAATGCTTTTGGAAGAGTTAACAATTTAAACTCTTATTCAATGTGTCAAAATTAGATCTAGATGGCATTTCTGAAACCTAATTCTCATATTTTAAATCTATTATGAAAAATATGTTGTTAATACATTAATAAATAATAAATTTTGTAATTGACCTTGAATAAATAAATAACCTTTTTATTTTATAAAAATGTTCATCTAATTAAATCTACAAAAACATAACAATAGAGCTAAATTCTCATAGTTAAAATCAACCAAACATGCTCAGATTAAATTTCATGATAAGTGGATTAAAAATAGCATTCAAAAATTCAGAAAAATACAAAAAAGATTAATCTATATATAAAATAAATGCAAATAAAATTTATAATACCAACTAAAGATAGATGACATATCCTACTCTATAATTGTGAACTTGATTCTCAAAGTGCTCTTGAATAAACAAATATCTTTTGTATTTTTCTTGATTTAGAAAATGTCGTAAAGATCTACCTCTGATCTACTATGATTCTAATATATTGTGTTTACAAAATAAAACTAAAACTAAAGAAAAAGAAGTAGATGGCTAATGATGAAAGAAAAAAACTACCAAACTTATCCTCTCTAAATCTAAAACAAATGTTTTATTTATAGGCAAATGTAAATATAGAGGGCCTTGAGCCAAATTTTTGAGGAACGCCATGGCATAGCTTTTTTTCCTCACCACAACACAAGGTATGTTCAGCTTTGACAATTCCAACCTAAAAGGGTCATGCCACGACACTACTTATTTCATGCTGTGGTACACAAAACTTTAATGTGCCTAGTTATTTCATACCAAACAGTGTGTAGCACGACACACATACTTCTTCACCATGGCTGCTTCACTTTTCTTAAAAATTTGCTTGCATGCCTTAATTTTCTAAGCTCCTAGGGTGCCAATTAAGTGTTGCAAGTGTTGTTCTTCATGTGTTGACGAATTTATACATTTTGAAGCTAAAAAAACCTAAAAGTAGAATATACATGTTATTTTAATCATATAAATTTGCATAAATTATATCATAAACATGTTGTAATCAAGCCTATTTATTTCTTAAGCTTAATAAAATCATAAAATATGAGTGCTTTTCAAGCATTTATCACCTACATGTTTTCTTTCTACTTGCCACCACTATGGTAAGTATAGGTATGTTAGAGCACGCTATAAGATACTGACTTTTCACCTCCTGTGAAAGTTAGTACTAATACTTCTTCTCTTTCTTCTCTTGATATTGATCCTAGGATTTAGAGACTGATTACTCTCACTCTTCTACACCTTGTTAGTAACTACGTGGTATTACTTGGGATTTTGCCAAGCAGTATCCTAGATATTCTTAGAGCATCAATATGAGATTTTCTCTTTATTTCCCCTACTCTAACTACTCATATTGAAAGTACTATGGTTTACCTTATCATCTTCAATATGGATGCATTATGCATTGACAACATAGTATTGAGGGGGCATAAAATACGTTTTCTAAAAGAATGCCTAATCGTCAGTATGAAGATACTTATGTTAATTTTTATTGAATTTTAAACCAAAAGAAAACGTGAATATTCCATACCGTTCAAAGAAATGTGAACCAGGGGTTTCATATTGGTACTAATTCCCCTAAAAAAAAATTTCAAAAAGGAGGAATATTGTTTGATCATTGACTTAAGATGATTAGTGCATGGGGATGTTTTACTTTCTCTTCTCTCTTCACTTATAGTATTTTTGAATATGTTTTTACGATTATTCTTATTTGTTATTGTTTAATATTTCATTTTTATATTTATACTATTTATTTTTATTCTTATATTGTCTTTTTATGTGCCATTATTTTTTTTGTTAAACTATTTAAAAAATTAATTTTTTTCTCTCCTCTTCTCGTTGGTTACTTGGTGCCCTTTTGCTAACCTTTTTTGAATGCTCCCCGAGTGATTGTTTTTAACACTCGTCGAGGTCTCACTGACCTCTCAACGAGGTTTCATGTCTCCTTATATATACCTCTATCTATTGCATTTCTTTACACACCAAAACTTTTACTCTTTCTTTAACTTTTCTAAACCTACCTTTTAAAAAACCTTTTACCCACTTCTTTTTACTACCCACTGAAAATAATGTGGCTCCTGAAAGAACCAAAACCTTTCTATCCTCATTAATGGCACCGAAGAAGTTTAAGGTGTCGAGATTGTTAAAGAGGTTACATAGACAAGTAAAGCCACTTTTGTTCCAAAAGAGCTGTCCATATATATGACTTTATCAATGAAAGGTTTGCATTCTTTTTGTGGTTGTCCTTTTTTTCTATTTCTAACACTTTAAATATGTTTTTTTGAAGAATTATACAACTATCTCCCTCGAACTTCTTTGATGAAGTTCCTGATTTCTTTCTCTTTCGTGGGAATTCTAGTCAATTATTCTAAGGTAGACATTGTTCAAAATATTTCCCTTCCAAATGTTGTAAACCTTTCTTTCCATGTTATTCCATTTGAGTATGAGAACATTCTTCTTACCCAATTTCTTTCCAAGTCTAGTCAATTATTCTAAGGTAGACATTATTCAAAACATTTCCCTTCCAAATGTTGTAAACCTTTCTTTCCATGTTGTTCCATTTGAGTATGAGAACATTCTTCTTACCTAATTTCTTTCCGAGACTCTATTCTTGGTGCTTAGGATGTCACTAGCATGGCAAGAAAGTTTACTAGAAGTAAAAAAAAATTGCGTTGGTGGTGATGTCCCTCTATCCCCATCAATGACACTGAAAAATTTGAAGGAGTTGAGACTGTTGAAGAGGTTGCACAGATAGGTAAAGCCATATTTATTCCAAAAGAGTGGTCCAAATAGATGACTTTTTCAAAGAAAGGTTTGCATTCTTTTCTTACTTGTCCTTGTGTTCTATTTCTAACATTTTGATTATGTTTTTTTTGAAGAGTTGTATAACTCTCTCCCTTGAATTTCTTTATAAAGTTCTCAGTTTCTTTCTCTTTCATTGGAATTCTAGTCACTTATTCTAGGGTAGACATTATTTGAATTTTGTCCCTTCCAAATGCTGTAAATTAACCTTTCTTTTCCATGTTGTTCCATTTGAGTATGAGAATATTTTTCTTACTTTATTTACTTCTGAATCTCTATTCTTGGTGCTCGGGATGTCACTAGTATGGCAAGCAAGTTGACTAAAGGTAAAAAAGATAATGTTAGTGGTGATGTCCCTTTTTCTACTTCCTCTTCCATTCATATTCTTAGTGACATAGTGAATTCTTGTATCCATCCTCATTCTTACCACTCTTTTTTACTATTCTAGATGATGAGTCTATTAATCTTGTTATAATTGTCTTTAGGGCCATTACATTTCATTTTTTTGCAGTGCCATATTCTACTCTTCCTTATTTCTACTTGATTACTCATAGGGTGAGTCTATTTTTTCGTCCTTCTTTTCAATTGAAACAAACTTTTGGAAAGAGAATATTATATTCTTCTTGTTTCTCTTTTGATTTTCATACTCAAACTCTATCAATTGATCTTGTTGATTCTTCAACTTGGGTGGTTTTGATCCATCCACTAGTATTCCTCATACTATTTCTTCTAGTCATTTTTCACTAGGAGTTATCATCTTTTTTTCCAAGAGATCTATTATAGCTTCACCTAACTTGAGTAAGGTATTCACCAATCGCAAGGACCCATTTTAACTTTGCTCGGTCTGCTCCATCTAGACCTCCTTTTGACCTCAAGAAGATGGTACATCTCATATTTATACCACTAGATCTAAGGGTGTCCAAAACCTGGACCGAATCAAAGTAAACCAAACAACCAGACTTGACCAAACCGATCCGAGCAGTTTTATAAATGAAATGGTCTGGTCTAGTTTGTATTAAATAAAATCGATTTTCAAATGGTTCAGTCTGGTTATATTAATTTTTAAACCGATCGGACCAAAATAGACCAGTTTTAATAATATATTAATTTTTTTAATTAAAACAGCTTATATAAGAAAATTATAACATCTTCTCATTAATCTCCCTTACATAGTCGTGCTTTCCCTCTTCAAATCGAACCCTAAAACTATACCTACCTCCTCGCCTTCACTGCCTCTAGTAGCATCCAACCATCCTTGCATCGCCTCTACCATTAGCCAGTCGACCTTACCTTCTGTTGCCTCTAGTCTCGTCATCCATGGACGAAATAGGTATGTGGGTTCTGACTAATATATGTTTTTCATTTATGGACGAACTGTTGAGTGTGACTTCTCCATTGTTAGTACAATTTTGTGTAATAGATATTGTTTGTATTTTGGATTGGTTGGCAATACTGTTTTTGTAGTTTTTGATATGTTGAATACAATTTCGTGAACAAATGTTTTATTAGCGAACTAAAAGTGATGACTTAATATACTTTTCCCCATTTATATCACAGACAGAATAGGCTATGAAAGTTAGGGTAAACTAATGATGTTATTTTCCATAAATAAAAAAACTATTAGTGTTACTAGAAGATAAAATTTAGCATAATATCATAACCATTAAGAATTAAAATAAGATTACATTGAGACTTGAACTGAGTATAGTTCTACTCCCAACTTAAAATCAAAGGTTGCTGCTTGTTATGCTTCTTTCATTGGTTATCTAAAATTCTAGAAGTTATCATATTGCATTTCTTAGTTTATCATAGATCATTTTAGATGTTATAGTGTCTAGTTATTTCAATGTTATTTCTAGAAGAGCAATGCTATTTGTGGCTTACCCCAGGAAACCATGGCATGATCTTTTCATCCCTTCTTGATTGATTATTTGTATCTTCTATTATGTGATAAAATTACGTTTTCATTTGCAGTTTTAAATCTCTTTGTTCAGATTCTTAACTTTTCCTTTTTTTTATCTTATGATTTTGGGCTTTCACTATAGGACGAATGGAAGAGAAAAATTAAGAGTACCGGAAAAGTGCAAATACAAATTGTGTAATTGTGAATGGAGTACTCAATAATCAAGATGTTGATATGAGGAAGGCCAGGTAAATCTACTTTCAAATTGATAGTTTTATGTGTAATTCTTTCTCTATTTCAATTAATTGTCACTTGACTTGATTATACTTTTGTTGATAAGAGAATAAAATTTCCAATACTAGGGTTATATTAAACGGACTGTTGAAACCCGTTAATCAAACTGAACCAAATCAGAGCAAATTGTTTGGTTATAACATTTTTAATAATCAAACGGTCCAGTCCAGTTTGGTTAAAAAAAATTACTCAAAACCGCACCGAATCGGACCATGGACACCCCTAACTAGATCCAATTTAAATGTAGTATATCTTCCAAAGATACCCATATTTTGTTATTGACTCTTTTCTTAAAGGTTTACCTATGGAGACTAATGATCTTGGCAGGATGACGAGAAGTGTGGAGACCTTAAATTGTGATTTTTCTTTTTATATTTTTATGTTGTACTTTTGTCTTTAAGTCTTTGAACTCATTTTTTTATACTTGGAAAAACTTTCTAATTAATGAAAAAAAGTTGTTTTATCCAATATTGTTGTCGTTTGTGGATATGTTATATGCTTTATCATGTTTACCTATTTATTGCATGATTTTTGAAATTATTACATCATTTTTATATCTTCTTTTTCTCATATAAGGATGTTCTTTTGACTTTCTATGTCAAAAGAGGGAGACGTTTGTGTGCACAACGTGTTTGATTATTGCACGATGATAATGAGTGTAGTTTGTATGACATTTATATTGCCTGATATACATACACGTAAGGTGAGTGTAGCATGATTTTATTCTAGGGAAAGTTGTGTATCTCTATTGCATATTGATTGGACTTTGTCTATCATAGTTTGTTTATGTATAGATAAATTGATAGTATTTAGTTTGAATATACGTATTTTTTACATATTTCTTTTTGTGGATACGTGTTACCTTGTGTACGTAGTATACAAGTGGTTACAAACTTGAAGCTCAGTTGTAGTTGTTTGGAGATTCAGACATGCACGTAGAGTGGACCATCAAGATAGATGTGTTGAGCATTAAGATGAAAGGAGCACGACAAGATGGATACACTGGTTGTAAGTATGTTAAGGGTGTTTAGATTATATTTTAGTTTATTTATGAGAATGAACTTTTTAAGTACGTTTTGCATGAATTATTGTGTATAGAAACCATGTCTATTTTAGATTATGTTGTATTTTGTCATGAAAAGCTAAAATGAGAGATTGTAAGTTCTATTGTCTATGTTAGCATCCATATATGTAAAATATAGAGTCTCTATTTTACTTTATGTATTTATCATCCTCTATAAACGATTGATTACTAATGCTTCAATAATTCACAAACTCACGGAGATTTACTATGCCAAAATGCCATTTAAAGATGACCTATTGGTTTTTTTATCTGATAAGTGCTTAAAATGTAATAAAATTATCATGATTTGATATAATTTAATTGATTAAATAGATTTATATTTGTATGATTTTATCATATTTTTATATAAATTTGTCTTTTCGAAATCATAGTTTTTTAAAATTATTTTTGAGGTATTTTTGTTCAAAAATAACTCAAAGACACGAAGAAAAATACTGGAGGCAATACATCACAAATATATTGAGAAAAGAAATGAGCAAAAATAAAAAAGATGGAAAATAATTGGACAAATGGGTCAAAATGGTAAAAAAATGTCAAAATTCTCGAAATCCCGTACATAACAGCCCATCTGCACTGAGTCCTACGCGCATCAATGCGTGTAGCTTCCCATTCATGCCGAATCCCATGCACAAAAACCCATCTGCGCAAATTCCCATGCGCGGACGTCCTGAATATGCCGACACACGCAAGTAGTCAGCACATGGCCGTAGGTAACCGACACACGCCTAGGCAGCGCACACAACCAACACACGCCCGACACACTCTTGGAACAAATCAAGCTAACTGTCGTGCCTGCTAGCACACAATTGCGTTGTGTCGAGCGCATGCAAGTAAACTCATCGATGTGTTTCGTGAGCACCAACCGCCCGTCTCTCAAGATTTTCGCGCCCCATATACATGCCAACTTGTCCAAACGTGTCCAAATTCAAATTTTGAAATATTTCCCCCCTTTTTTATTTTTCCTCACATATAAAAGGACCACCTTCCCTATTGTAAAACACATAATTTTCTGAACACTTTCTCTCTCTAGAAAGTTTTCTTTTTTTAGTTTTTAGTTGTAAAGTTCTTCTCTTTTTAGGAAGAACTAGTTATGTTTTTATAGATTTTTAGTTTTTTGATTCAATAAGTGGAGATGCAAATCCGTCTGGAGATTTTCTAGCAACAAAATTAGCATTAAAGTGTTATAAGAATGCTTTTAAGGTATTATTTTAATGGATTCTTTACACTTATTTTTTTATGTTTTATTCTTATATGTTATATTTAATTTGTTGGTTATTAAATTTAACATGTCCGACTATTTGTAAACATAATATAATTATAATGTTGTTATGCTTACAAAATATTAAATAGATAAAACATTTCTATAAAATAAATTGTTTTTGTTTTTATTCAATATTTTATATTAAGGATGTTAGAGAAATATATTATTTTTCATTATAAACTTAAATCTAAAAATTAGATTATAAGGTTTAATTATCCGGTCAGATTTAAAGTAATGTTCTTTTATTTGTTGGTACAATCTCCCGGTAGTTAGAGTAAAGTTCTATTTCAAAAGTTTTTAAAAGAATTATTATTTGAAAATGCATTAACAATATATTTTCAATCATGGCTTTAAAACTTAAAAGTTAATACTTAGATAATTAAATACTTAGGTTTAATTTAGACACTTTGAATTAAGTTTAAAATGTCTAACCCCAACATAGGTGGCATTTAAATGGTTCATTTTCAATCTCTTAGAAAAAAAATTAATTTAATTAACCAAATTAGTTATCAACCTCACTCATTAGGTTAGAACACAAAAATCAAAATATCGTGACACGATATATAAGATTTAATTTTGTTTTTAAAAATTTTAATAAAAAATTAAAAATCACATATATTTTATCCGTAAATTAACCTTAGAAGTACACTTATCATTTTCTATAATTACGATTTTATTTATTTATTTTGAGTTAAAAAAAAATTTCAACTTTTTAATTAAATTTAAGATTTGAGATTTAAAATAATAAAAAATTAGTACTGTTCTTGAACAGTAAAACAAAATTTTAAATTTAAGATTTCAAATTCAAAAAAAGAAATTAAATTTTAAATTTTAAATTTACAAAAAAAAATGTTACTATTCTTGAACAGTACCAATTTTTTTAAACAATTTAAATTTAAGATATCAAATTAAAAAAAACTGTTACTATTCTTGAATAATAAAACAAAAAAATTAATTTAAAATTAAAATTACAAAAAACAGTTACTGTTCGTGAACATTAAATAAAAAAATTGTTACTGATCAAAAAAATTCAAAAAACAATTACCAAAATAATAATAATAAATTAAAAACAATTTCCAAAAAAAATTAAAAAAAACAATTTGAAAGAAAAATAATAATTTGCAAAAACAAATTTAAAATATTTTTTAAAAATTGATAATAATAATTTTTATTTTATTTTAATAATAAACTTTGAAAAACTTAATATAATAAAAATAACCTATTAACTTATATTTTTAACTTAACTTATTTTATTAACTTAATTAACTTACATTATAACTTAACTTAATTTGTTAACTTAACTAACTTAAATTTTAACTTAATTTAATTAAATTAGATTATTATTAACTTAATTAATTTAGATTTTAACAAAATTAAATTTCTTAACTTAATTAACTTAGATTTTAATAGCATGCAAAGTAAAGATTTAAGGGAGTTCTGTCTAGTAGACTAGTTCTTAGAAGTCTTTGTGCCACTAGTTTTCCTATGAATGTTGATCTGTTTAAGAGGATGGTGTTTTAAGGAGTATTTTCCCCATCATTCTTTTCTGGGAGCATTATTGGTTAATACTGATTATGTTATTTAACTTAGAAATATAAAAAAACTACTGAAGTTATCTCCAAAATTTTAAAGTTTTTAATCAAAATTTGTGATAAAAGTAAGTAGTTTTTTTAGATCTAGGTACAATTGTGTTTTAATGTCTTAGCTATTTGATTTGCACCAAGAAATGGATTATCTTAAAACCCACAATCATGTCCCTAGTTTTAAGTAAAGAAATTTTTGAAAATCCATGGGGCATAGCTGGAAAAGTATAGATAGACAACATTATCCTACCTGTAGGGTTGATTGATTCAATGATGTGGGGATATTGAGTTTACTTAAAATGAAATCCCATAAGTTACGTCTTACTAAGTCGTTAAACTAAGCACTAGATGGGAAACAACCCATCATTTTAGGAAATTTTCTTTTATTTGTTTAATTTATTTTAGTTTAATTGCATGTTGATAATTTTAGAATTATTAAAACAAAAAATATTTGTTGAGATATTAGAAGTTCATAGTGATCTGTCAGTGTAAACATTAATGATAAACATGATGGATGCATCTATATTTCTCCATCACTACTTACACATTCTCAAGAAATAGGTAACTTTTTTTCTCTTTTCTCTTTTCTCTTTATCTTTAATTTACAACTGTTACATTGAGGACAATATAAGTTCTAGGTTGGGGGTGGTGAAAAGTTACCATGCTTAATTTCAAAAAAATTATATTCACATTTTCATTTTTATTGTGTTTGATTTTCTTTATGTGGTTTAGTATTTTTAGAATGCTAGGAATATATTTTTTTAAAACATTTCTCACAAATATTTATCATTTCTTAAAATCAAATTAAAGTAAACAGTTAAGTCTTTTACACTGTTAGATTAATTTTTGAAAACATATCATCAAGTATATGATAATTAGTTAGTTTTTGTCATTACTAGTATTTCTTAATAAGATGTGGAAATTATATTAAACCCAAAATCGGTGTTTATGAATCAAATATTGGATACTACCCTTGTGAGATATAATTTGAGCCTAATTTTCTTTATTCTGAGTTAAATATATTTTTTCTACTCCAAACACATTTCTTATTTTTTTCAAATTATTAGATGATCTCTATAGAACTTAGCATTGAATGTCTTGATTTTTATATCTTAATGAAGTGTTATATATTTATTTTTCATTTGACTAGATTAAATGATTTAAGTAAAAATTGATAGTATATGTCTTTTTGCATACATGCATGACTTCTATTAAAAAAGAGATATATCTAGGGTTACCTATACAAATACAAACAGAAAAGCCAAATGTTAACCACTCACCTTACCATATAAAAAATGTACAATCTGTACATGGGTCCACTCTATAAAAAATGTATTCTCTTATAAAAAAAGAATATAAGAGAAAAAAAAATAGAAAGAAAGAGAGAAAAGAAAAATGAATAGTATAATCTATATACTCTAAGCCAAAAATCCTAAACAATTGTGAGAAATGGTTTAATGCAAAAGAAAATATAGGAAGTAATTCCCTAAAAATTCATTGCATTTTCCTACATTTTCTATAAGGCATATTACTTGATCTTTTTATTTGATGAATTTGATTGATGTATGAAAGTAATGTATAATATTTTATAAATCCTTATATTTAATTCTTCTCATGAGATCAACATTAAAATAACACTTTGAACTTTTCTTATTTATACATATGTGAATATATTAGTTCATTTCTATACATCAACTCTTTTGCATATAAATTAGTATGGGTGTTTGAACCTATAAAATTTAGTGTTTTGATAATATGGACTTGTGAGGAATAGAGTCGAAGCCAATTCTGATTCCTGACACGAAGTTTGGTGAAATTTAATTGATACATCCTTTATATGAAATATGAAAATGAATTTCAAATAATTATTATAATAAATCATAAATGTTTAGGAAGTTGAAATAATCTATGCTTAAGATTTTAATTATGAAATTTAAAAGATATTATAAGCATGATATTTTTTTATTTCATTTCTTTATTTTACTTTAGTCTTTTTACTTTATTTTACATTTTAGTTAACTTCTTATTTTATTTGTTTTATTTTTTTTCATTTTTTATTAATATTTTTGGGTATTATTACTGAAAACCCTTACGAGACTTAAACTCGTTCACTAAGGCAACCTAGGGGTTTAAAGGCTTGTTTGTTGCATACGCTAAATATAACTGTGTTAATCGACGAAAGTGATTTAGGATGGTTTAATTTTTATTTTTTATCATTTCTATTGCTAAGGAACTAACAAGAAGTTAGTTGGGGGTTGTGATGAGTGCTTAAAAAGCACTAAAATTATCATAATTTAATGTACTTTAATTGATTAAATAGATTTATATTTATATAATTTTATCATATTTTTATATAAATTTATCTTTTTCAAAATCACGAGTATTTTTATTGTTTTTTTGGGTATTTTCATTCAAAAATAACTTAAAGATATCAAGAAAAATACTAGAAGCAATACATCACAAATATATTGAGAAAAGAAATGAGGAAAATTCAAAAAGATGAAAACAATTGGAAAAAATGGGTCAAAACGGTCATAGCCCATCCGCACTGAGTCCCATGCGCACACACCCAACACACACTGGCACATGCTCGCATGTGGTTGACACACGCCCGGACATAACTGGCACACACCTAGCCAACGCACGCAGCAAGCACACGTCATGCTGACTTCCACGCATGCTAGCACACATCTATGCCATGTCCCACATGTGCCAACCACCCATCTACCGCACCAACCACTCATTTACTAAGTCTTTTGCACCCCATATGCATGCCAACCTGCCCAAACATGTCCAAATTCAAATTTTGAAATATTTTTCCCTTTTTTTTGGCATTTTCCTCATCTATAAAAGGACCATTTTTTCCATTGTGAAACACAATTTTCTGAGTACTTTTTCTCTTTAGCTTTCTCTCTCTAGAAAGTTTTCTTTTTTTTTAGTTTTTAGTTTTAAAGTTATTCTCATTTTGGGAAGAACTAGCTATGTTTTTATAGATTTTTAGTTTTTTGATTCAATAAGCGGATAAGCAAATCCATTAGGAGGTTTTCCAACAACAGAATTAGCATCAAACTGTTGTAAGGATTATTTTAAGGTATTATTTTAATAGATACTTTACAGTTATCTTTTTATGTCTTATTCTTATATGTCTGGTTGTTTGTAAATATGATATAATTATAACATTGTTATGCTTGCGAAATATTAAATAGGTAAAACATTTCTATAAAATAAATTGATTTTGTTTTTATTCAAGATTTTATATTAACGATGTTAGAGAGAAATATATTATTTTTCATTATAAACTTAAATCTGAAAATTAGATTATAAGGTTTAATTATCCGATCTGATTTAAAGTATTGCTCTTTTATTTGTTGGTACAATCACCCGATAGTTAGAATGAAATTATATTTCAATAGTTTTTATAAGAACTATTATTCAAAAATGTATTGACAACATATTTTCAATCATGGTTTTAAAGCTTAAATGTTAGTATTGAGATAATTAAATTCTTATGTTTAATTTAAACACCTTGAATAAAGTTTAAAATGTCTAACCCTACCAAAGGTTGCATTTAAATGGTTCATTTTCAATCTCTTAGAAAAAAGGAATTAATTTAATTAATCAAATTAGTTATCGACCTCACTCATAGCTGTTAATTGATTTGTTTAATTAACAAAGAATATCTAATCCCATCAAAGGTAGTATTCATATAAAAAAGAGAGAAGCAATAAATATTAGTTTATATATTTAATAACCTAAATAATATGAGCAAGCATAATTAACTTAATTATTATATCCTTAAATACTCCACTATTATAAATGATAAATATTTGCATTATTATTTATTGAATCTATATCTATGTTTATTTTTATTATATCATTAAATTTGAACACAAATTGCAAAATATCGTGACCGGATGTTTAGGATTTAATTTCATTTTTAAAAGTTTGAATAATATATTAAAAACCACATATATTCCTTACTTAGATCGACCTTGAGAGTATAGTTATCATTTTCTAAAAAATGATTCATGCACTTGCGAGAGTTTTACAAATACTAAAACAAAAAGTATTTCGCAAGATCAGTATTTGCATTGTCGGTCTTGCATTCATCATTATCTGATCGTCATGAAAATATAGAAAAGTTACAATATGGATTATAAGTTCCAAACATAAAAAATTAAAATGAGGAAAAATTTCTAAAATGCAAAAGAATCCTAGCTCTTTCATATTAACCTCACCATTCACCAACCTCTCCTCTTGCGTGTGACTGCTTTGAGTAGTTATCTCACACCTTTCCAATCCAACTGCTCATTTTCGTTCTTCTACCCCTTCTATCGAAAATCACCAACATGTATCTTGCAATATTAGTTTCTTCATTTCTATTCACTACGCCAAAACCGAGCATTAACATCAGTTATTAACCGACTTTAAATTTTGTATTTGTTTTACACATTTTACTCATTTTCTATTATACTCAGAACTTATATTTAATCACATAATAGCAAAAAAAAACCAAAATATGTTTAACAAAATTTAAATAATACAAATAATTGAAAAATTAAATATTAGTTAATAACTTGAGAATTAAATTTATTACAAAAAATAATTTATATACAATATATATATATATAACTTAAATTAAAAATAAAATGATGTCTCTTTTGTCATGGATTTTGTGATATTCCCACTTTTTATTTCAAGAAGAGGAAACTTGGTTTGCTTATAATCACTAGCATAGTGACCAGGAAATTAGGCGAAAGAGATGAGATAGAGTTTAGGCAAAAAATAGCTGGTCCATATAACAATTCATTCCCCTAAATACATGAGCACATAAACATCCATCAAACAAGTAGCTCAAATTTCAAAGACATAGGAATGGAGAAATTAAAGTATTATAAAAATTACCATAGTGTTGTCCTATGTTATTCAAGATCATTAGATTCTTCTCCCGATTCTTCTTGTGATGTTATAATTTGAATCATGTGTTTTGTCCATTCTTCTCGTAAATCATCAAAAATTTGCATATCATAGCACGACTTGTTCCAACCAAAGAACTATATGTAATCAAATTCAAAATATAAATGTAATATCATGAATTCATAAAAAATAACTTATATATATTAAAATATTAGTAAAAGAGATTACCACATCAACACCGGAGTGATATAATAATAACTTCATCCCTTCAGAATCATATTAGCATTGTATTAATCTTTTGTCTATAAATATGAAGCTATCTGGAATCAAGCTGGTATTTTTAATGCTATAATGAGCTCTAAATATGAAGTCATATCTCCGAATTGTTACTTGGGTTGGTTGAGTTTTGGTGACCCTAAACTAATAATTTTGTATTTCCTTGGCATGAAACAATAATTACTCTTGAAGATATGATGGTTCTTGGTGGTTTTCCAATACTTGGTTGGCCAATGACTACCATGATGTTGTCATATCAGGGAACTAGGCAAGAGAGATGAGATGAAGTTTGGGCAAAAACAAGTCCATATAAAAATTCCTTCCTCTAAATACATGAGCACACAAACATCCATTAAACAAAACATCCATCAAAAAAAGTTGTCCAAACTTCAGACACAAGAATAGAGAAATTAAAGCATTATAAAAATTACCATGATGTTGTCATATTCTATTCAAGATCATCAGAATCTTTTTCTGATTCTTCTTGTAATGATATAATTTGAACCATGTGTTCTTCCCATTCCTCTCATAAATCATCAAAAATCTGCGAGTCATAGCCCAACTTGTTCCAGCCAAAGAACTACATATATTTAAATTCAAAATAAGAATGTAATATCATATCATGAATTCACAAAAAATAACTCATATATGTTAAAAAGATATATTGGTAAAAGAGATTACTACATCTTTAATTAGAATGTTGATATTTGTGATGATTTCACTCATAAACTTCATAACACAGTAACCACACATGACTCCATCATTTTGTTGTAGAATCTACAAAAACAAGTGTACATGATTTTCCATATTCGAACATCTTTATTAATATTCAATAGTAAAATTAATTAAATAATTAATAGTCACTTGTACATATCATAACTTTGTCCCATATAAGCTTATGAGATTTTTTAAAGGCAATGCTCCTACTCTTGTTCCACAGCTTTCATACCTATCAAAGTTTAAAACAATTAATTTCTTATTAAATATTACAAAGAATAATAGAAGAAAAATAGCTAGCTATAACTCCTACATTTCAACAACTGTTTTTGTATCTTTACTCAATTCTATGGAAGTTGAGTCACAATACTAAACATGATTTCCATATAGATCAAGGATTACCAACATCTAATGATCTTGGCCTTGTTCAAACTTTAATGGCCAAGGGATTATCAACTTCTGATTTCTGTTAAGTGTTAATGCCCTAGCACATAATTGTTTAGCTCTGATGCTAACATCCTTCTCTTGATATTGATTGACAAATGAAGAATCATAGAACATTGCTAAATGTGATGAGTGATTAGCTTAAAATCAATAATAACATGCCTTATATAAAATAAATATATATAAATAATTATATAATATAAATATAATCATATATGTTCTACATAAATGAAAGTTATTTACTGATTGAGAACTCACCTTGTCAATACTTGAATTATACTTAAATCGATCATTTGATATTCAAACAGCTGCAACATGCACTCGATCGATATATATGTTTGAAAAATGTCCACCATAAATTTCTATAGGAAGTGGCACAATCCATCCATCATTTATACTAGATGCCCTCGCAACAATAGTCATCAAAGAGCTAAGATTTTTGCTGAAGTTTATAGCATAATCATAACTATACTTTTTCCATGGCTTATTCTTGAATGACTTAGTACATGATGATTTCCCACTAGAGATAGATTTACCACGAGATACTTGCTTTGTATCTCTTAAATTTTCCAAACTTACTAATTATGGTATAATAGACTAAAGAAGAAGTATTATATATATTAGTAACAATAAAAGAATAATAATATAATAGTAATAAAAAAAGTGTTATCTTAAGTAAAAAAATAGTACCATGTTAAAATTTATCAAAACTGGACTCGACGGCTAAGCCACATATTGTCCAACCGCTTCTTGGACAGTGGTAGCATCAAAATGCATAGGTAGTCGACAATCATGGTGCTATGTTCTTGACATTTTTGGTTAATTTTAGTTAAATAAATTAATATTACCTTTTATGTGTTAAGAAATACATTTTTAATAAAATTAAATCATTTGAATCGAAACCGTACTTAATTGCAAATTTATGTCCACAAATATAATTTCAAATAATAGAGTTCTTAATTGCAATTTATAAAAGTCGAAAATATAATTTAAATTAAAATCGGGATTAATTTTAATTATTAAAAGTTTAAAAATTTAATTTAAATTAGAAAAGGGCTTAATTGTAATTAAAGAAAGTTTAAAATGTAATTTGAATTAAATTTGTGGGTCAAAATTGCAACGTGGACCATCATATCAGAGAAGAAACGGCTAGGATGTGCACGTGTCCTTCAAACCCGACCAAAGCGAATGGGTGCAGGTTTCTCGTTCAAGGCTCTCAGTGCACCGAGTGGGGCTCACCTGCCGCGCAGGCCGACGTGCAGGGTGGGGCCCCTGTGTCTTTTATGCGTCTGCCAAAAAGTGTGATCCCGTGTGACGTAAGCTGCATAATCTTTATGCGCCTATCCATCCAATAAATGATATAATGTCATGTGTCTCCAATATTTTTACAGGTAATGAGAAACGGACACGTGACACGTATTGGGTGAACCAAAAGCACGGAAATGGCGCACGTTTCCAAGCGTGCCCGTTGTGTACCACTTGTCTCGCGTGCTCTGATTTCGTGCGGTGCGAGCACATGCAACCGTTTTCCTGCCACCAATTGAAGGTCGCCACGTGTCCCACTAATCCTTGCAGCGAATCAGACGATGACACGTGGCATGTAGTTTGAATTAAAAAAATCAGAAACGGCGCCCTCTGCTTTATCTCTCACGCATAGATTAAAATACAAATATCGATATGCGTGTGTTTTATTTTCGATACAAATTTTTTTTACGTGTTTCTTAAAAAAATGTAATATTTTAGATGTATTTTTTTAGCTATAAATAAGGGATATTATGATAGAGTAGAGAGTTTTTGTGAGTTTAGAGTTTGGGATTTTTTGTAGTGTTTGGGGCTGGACTGTGGAACACGTAGAAGCCATTTTTGGCTTCTGTTGTGTTCTAAGTGTGCCAAATATTTACGATCCGAAGTTATTTAACTTTATTTTTTTCTTCATCTCATTTTCCTTAACTGCTGTAATTTAAATTTAAATTGATGAAGTAATTTAATTTTTTTAGGGTTGCATTTTATCTAAATTTATAAAGCTTTGATTTTAATTATTTTTGAATGATTTATAAGACGTTCAATTTGTTTATTCTATTTGTGCTTAATGCTTTTGGTTATTTACGAATTTTATCAAATGATATGTGGCACTTAAATAAACTTGGAAGAGGCATTTTTGTGTATATTGCTCATGGATAGAATGACATGTATGATGAATGATAGGAATATACCCTAATTGTATGTGTGGCCATTTGAGAACTTAGAACGTAATGAATCTTGATGAATTTAATTCTCATAGGAATATAGTGAATTAATTTAACAAGGTGTGTTTATATGGAGCTCGGAAGAGATGTATGGATAAAAATAGAAGTTTTCGGTTGACAAATTAAATGTACTAAAAATATAAATTAAGAGAAAATAATATGATTAGAGTGGATTAATTTGGTTAAAAATTGCAATCCTATATTTCTTTTATTTTTTTATACAACTTTTTAGTTAACGTCTTCCAATTAACGATCGTTTTGGATAAAATCAGAGAGAAATAATTTTAGTACTCAACAAATTGTAGTAACAAATCTTCGTGGGAACGATAACTTACTTATCAAATTTTATTACTTGTGACCGTGTATGCTTGCACGTTTTATGTTCTCTAAAAGAGACAAGAATAGGGAATTCCCTAATTGTAGTATGTTGTCATTCCTAACATGTGTTGTGATTGATATTCTTTTAAAGTGGCAATCTCACTTTACATTGAGGCCTTAAGAAGCTGAATTCTTCTTCAATTTTACAGTACTTCTCCTTACTGACCATCTGAAGCATTTTTTTTTAAATGTTAAAAGACTCCATATAACCATCATATTGGCTTCCTCCCATAACATGACTAGGATGCTCGCATCTGAATGCATGATATATAGCATCTCTCCCTAGCTATTCGATTATTTCATTGTTGGCTATTTGTTCTTGAACAACTCTCTACAAATAATAAAGCAAACAAACATATCATACATTGTTAAAGCAAACAAACATATCATACATTATTAAAGCAAACAAACATATATTTTTGTGCAACCATCTTCACACCACTATTCTAATTTACTCGGACTTTGTCCCTTTCTTAAGTCGTAAACCTTGATCTACTAATTGTGAAACTAGAAAATGATTTGACATCGAATTTTGGACCATGTGCAAGCCATTCTAAACTTTCTGTTATTTTATGATTGGGTTTCTTGAGTTCAACTAGAATCTATGCATATAAAAACATGAAATGTGTTTAAAAAAAGTTTTAAAATA
This sequence comes from Hippophae tibetana, assembly GCA_037013495.1. Lineage (NCBI taxonomy): Eukaryota > Viridiplantae > Streptophyta > Magnoliopsida > Rosales > Elaeagnaceae > Hippophae > Hippophae tibetana. Next base: position 30,235,216 of record CM072806.1, read on the forward strand.
TTGCATAGAAGTACTAATGAATTCTTGTATGTGACACTTACATGGTTGTAAAATCAATTAATAAGTTGTTGCTTATTTCATCATACAACCATTTTTTTTATAATGAGGATCGATCTTCAGTAAGTTTAAATGAATTCTATAATGTTATTAAAGATATATCAATTAGATATCATTGATAGTTAAACAAAAAATAATTTTATTTTAAATGAAAATGTTGAACCTATCATCACTTACTCTATGTACAGTTGTGGCTCATTATTATTTACCAAAATGATTCAGTGTGCTTTTTTCCCATCTAATGCGATCAACAAACAATTTCTTACTTCCACCGAGCATAAGGTTATCTACTTGGATCATGTGACGTTCTAAGAACAACTTGTTCATAGGATTCCCAATTTTACTGCAACCAATAAAGTATTCAAAACAAAACACAATAGCCTCTTAAGCAATGTAATATTCCACCATGCATCCTTTAGTACGATTTATATTATTTACATATCCTTTAAGGACTTGCATGTATCTCTCAAAAGGATACATCCACTTTAAGTAAGTAGGACCACACAATTGAATCTCTCGAACTAAATGAATACACAAGTGAATCATTATAACAAAAAAAGGAGGAAAATATTTTTAAATTAGACACAAATTCTCTACAACATCTTTTTGTAAAGAGTTTAACTCGCCAATTGATATAGATTTCTTGCATATTGTATTAAAGAATGAACAAAGATAAATTATTTATAATCAAATATATTTTGGAAGAATTGATCTAATAGCAACTGATAATAACTTTTACATTAAGATATAAAAGTCATATGATTTCAATCCATAAAGTTTCTTATCGGTGATAGGCACAAAATTTCTTAATTTGGATGAGTAACCATAAGGAACTTTCACACCCGCCAAACATTTACAAAACACCTCATTCTCTTTTGTTGACATTGTATATGATGTTGGTGGAAAGTATGTTTGATTGTTTTCATTTTTCACCCTTGGTGCCAATTCAGGGTGTATGCCTAGTTTCTTTAAATCCAGTATTGCTTTAATTCCATCCCTTTTTTTCTAGGTATATTAAGTAATGTACCAATCAAGCTCTCACATACATTTTTCTCAATGTGCATCACATCTAAGATGTGACGAATGTGTAGGTCTTTCCAATAAAATAATTCCCAAAATATTGATATTTTATTCCAACAACCATGATCTATGATTTAGTAACATTTTCATTTTTAGCCATTTTATTAGTTAACCTCTTTTGTTTCCCTCCATTAGTGAGTTTTCTTTTTTTTCATCTTTTCATACCATTCAATTTCCTTAATATCTCAACACATCGCAAAGGTCGGGGTGTAGGATCATGATCTTCTATGTCTTCTATAAGACATATTTCGTCCATAAACAAGATAAGTTGCATATGTGCCATCACTACATATAAAGTATCCTATATAACCTTTTGTTACATGTCTTGATAAGTTCCCATAAGCAAAAAAAACCATTAATTTTTCATAAAAGGACCCCCTCAAGTTAAAGTATTCTTCTTTATGTGCATCATAAACATCTACTACTTTCCAATTTGGAGAATCACAAGGATGATGTAGCACCCCATCATCATATAGATTATCTGAATGTCAATTCAACATCTTTGATGTCTCTTTACTTTTGAACAACCTTTGAAAGCGAGTAATTATAAAAAAGTACCAAAGAACCTTTGCGGGCACACCTTTCTTAAGTGTTATCTCATTTTTAGCATGCTTCCATCTTGATTCTTTACACATCAAAAAATTATCTAATGTCGCATATTATTTTCTATAAATAATGCAATCATTTGGACAAGCATGAATCTTACTATATTCCATGTCAAATCGACTAAGAGATTTCTTCACTTCATACATTGAAAATGACAATTCAATACCCTCAGGAAACATATCTATTAGTACATTTAATAATTCTATGAATCGCTTGTCAGGAAAACCATTTTTTGCCTTCACATTGTACAAATGAACCAATCCTAACATTTTAGTGTATATCTTGCATTCTGGATACAATAGCTTTTTGGAATCTTTTAAAAGTTTCTTAAAGATTTTGAGATCATCCTCATGTAGTTCATCTTTCACAACATGAAACATATTTTTTGCGTGTACATTATGATAAGATGTATATAATCCACTTACATTCTTATTTATCTTTTCCCATTAGTATTATCAATATTTTCTCTATGATAATACCAATATTTATAACTCAAAAGAATACCACTACTGATAAGGTGATACTTAACCTCGTCAACATCATAAAATTGCTCATTTTTACATTTAACATATGGGCATCAAATCATACTAATTTCATTATTACTATTTCTACAAGCAAATTCCAAGAACTTTCCAACTCCAGAAATATAATCCTGCTCAATTCTACAATTTGACATCCAAGATTTTTCCATTTTCTATTAATGACATTAAGAATATTAAATATGTATCCAACTAATATATTTCAGGTATTATTATATATGAATTTCCTAATTATTAGAATATCTATCAAAACATCATATAAAAATAAATACATAAAAACCAAACATAATAAATATATACACATGAATATAATTATATGAGATTGATTATAATTACTAATAATAATATGTCACATCATTTGAGTTGATTTCAAATTTAAGATACATAAAACAAAATTTATATAACAATTTTGTGATGATTAATATTTTTTGAAATAACTACACTATTTCAAGCCTAAATTTTTAACGAGAATCATATTACTGAATCATATATTTCCCATTTCATATTAACAAAAATAAATAAATAAAAAAGAAACCTTAAATCACAGTCATAAATATATAAATTTATTTTATTACACAAATTTATATAAAACGCACATAATAAAATAATAACATACATAATACAAAACCTACATAATACAAAAATTTATACACAATATATAAAAATAAATAAATATGAATAATAAGGGCGTAGGATTAATAGAAATACTTACAAGAATAAATGAAGTGACAAAATGAAGAAAATTGGTGTTTTGTAAGTAAAAAAATAGGTATAAAAAATTTGAGTATTTTAATAAAAAATAGGAGATCTAGAAGAGAAATTGAAGAGAAAGAAAACTCACTAAACGACGCTAGAATTGGTGATCAGAGGTGGCCAAAAAATGAGAAAGAATGGAGGAGGGAGTGTCGATTAGTTTCTGGTTTTTGAGTTTACAGCATTGGAATGTTCTATCTAATAGGGAAGAAAAAAGAGAAAAGGAAAATAAAAATGTGTGTAGTGTCGGTTGACACATAGAACCGATGTTACACATAGGATGTAGTGTCGATTCTACGTGTCAACCGACGCTATCCAAGTGTAATAGTTGACACATAGAACTAACGCTATGTCCTACGTGTAGTATCGGTTCAACACATCAACCAATGCTACAATCTACGTGTTTTAAGTCATTTTTTTAACGAACCGACTTTAAAGCTCGACTTAAATGGCACTTTTTATAGTAGTGATTTGACTAAATATTATTATACTATTAATTTCTTAGACTTTTTAAATCTAATATATCTAAGCTCTTACAAATTAATAATAATTATTATTATTATAAGATTTTCATTATTGTCAGTCTCATCATCTAGCATTTTTTTAAGACTAGCTTACATTATTATTATTATTTTATCTTATTTGGTATTCCGTTTATTCTTCCACTTTTTTCATATGTTAACTTTCCAATTTCCATAGTGGGTAATGATTTCTCTATATTTAATAATTAACATTTGCTTCTTTTCTACATTAATTCTACAAGTACCTTTCTTTTTTTTCTTTTTTTATATCTTTTTTTAATAAACAGCACTAATCTTCTTTGCTTATATAAAGCCCACTAAAACGTTACCTTCGATAGTGGGAAAAAAATAGTGAAGTAAAATTGTGTCCATAACCATGTTTAAAATTATGTCATTCAACTTCATTGGTTTTCTATTGTCCATTCTGTGCTCTTTTGAGAACAAAGGCTATGCGCAATCAAAAACACATGATCATCTTTCTCATTTTCACAACCTTCAAATTGCTTCTCTAAAGCCATCAAATACTTGTCATCATTCCATAGAAGAAGGTTAATGTTAATCTTTATCTAGCTAGTCCTTTTTTTATACTTATTTTTATTCCCTTGCTTAAATAAAGAGCATGCCCTTCCACAAAATTTTGTTCCTTTTCTAATAGAAGTAACTATAACTAATTAATTGACTTCTCTAGAGCTATTATTAGTGTTTTGATCATTATCTTGTGGATCATAAACCTTTCTAATAGAGATTTGTTATTAAAAACCATGCAGATGATTTTTCTTATTTGTTGGATCAATAATAAATTTTAAAGATAAAAGCTTATATAGTTTTATTCCTAAATAAATAATGTAATAATAGATTAATGATTGGCTTCGTATACCTTATAAGATACGAAGAATATAAATGTACCATATCGAATATTACTAACATTGCATGAACATATAAAAAAAGTACATTGATCCTTTGAAATGCTTCCATGACTATATATTAGAATATTTCACACACATATTTATACTAGTAAAAAAATTCATTTTGATTTTTTAACTAGTTAAATTTAGGCTAGTTAAAAGTTAGGGAATTAAATTGAGAATAAATTAATACAAGATTACGTTATGCAAGTTAATAAAATTAAGGGAGGGTTTTCCATTTATTATTTATAAATAAATATGAAACTCATGGATGAATCAGGTCCTAGCAAGAAGGGATTTTTGAAAGTTGTGCACAAGCATGGTCCATGCTCTCAACATGAACCAAATGATCCAATGGATCAAGCTGAAATGTTATTGAGAGATGAATCCAGAGTGAATGCAATCCAGTCAAAGTTATGGAAGAAATCAAATGATATCGACAATTTACAAGGCTCAATAGCAACTGATCTGCTTCCAGTAATATCAGGGCGGAACTTAGATTCTGCAAGCAACTATATCATCACGGTGGGATTTGGCACTCCTAGAAAAGAGTTCACATTAATATTTGACACTTTTCATGATCTCACTTGGACTCAGTGTCAACCATGCTATTCTTGCTACAAACAAATTGAACCCATCTTCTTGCCCTCCGATTCATCCTCGTACTCTACAATTTCTTGTAACTCTAATTTGTGCACTCATCTTGAATCAGGTAATGTTTGTGTATTAATTTTAAAAATCGATTGATTTAGACGTGTTTTGTAAAAATTATGTAATTAAAGTGTCTAAATGACTTATATAATATTTTTTTTTATAAATTCATAATCTCTAAAAAGCTGAATATTGCCAAACCTGCCATGTAGGTTGTGCCAACCCAACATGCAAATACAATGAGCGTTATGGAGAAGACTTATATTCAATAGGAACCTTAAGCAAAGAAAGGTTGAGTTTAACACCAACGGAAGTGATCCACAATTTTGTATTCGGTTGTGGCCAAAACAATCGTGGTTTTCAATTTGGCACCACTGCTGGCCTTCTTGGCCTTGGCCGCCACAAAGAAGTTTCATTTGTGCAACAAACTGCACAAAAATACAACCGTTATTTCTCTTATTGCTTACCTTCCAACCCTAGCTTAACCGGTCATCTTTCCTTCGGACATAATGGACAAATTCCCAAAACAATACAGTTCACACCAATTTCAACAATATCAAAAACTAATTATGGTCTTGATATGACCGGAATAAGTATCGGTGACAAGACCCTATCCATCTCCCCAATTGTGTTTTCTCGTTCTGGTATGATCATTGATTCCGGTAGTGTAATAACTCGTTTACCTCCAGCTGCTTATAAAGTCATGCGAGAAGAGTTTAAATGTTTAATGTATATGTATCCACAGACCAATGGATATTCATCAATGGATACATGCTATGATTTGAGGGGATTTAATTCAATTAGGGTTCCAAAAATAACATTTTACTTTGAAAATGGAATTGAGGTGGAGTTGGATGAGAGTGCAATTCTGTTTCGTGTGAATGCTAGGCAATTTTGTTTTGCTTTTGCAACAAATAAATTTAATAACCAAATAGCTATATTTGGGAGTTATCAGCAGAAGACACTGGGGATAGTGTATGATGTTGGTGGTGAGAGAATTGGGTTTGCTTCAAATGCTTGTCCCTAAATACAATATTAGTCAATAAATAATTACAATGGGAAAGTATACACAAGTAAATTGTATATAAATAACACTTGCTTGTGTCTATTTGTAATTTTTCAGTTGTGTGTAATCTCTACTACTGTATTAATGTTTGGATGGTACCTAACTATTAATAAAGTTTCTAATTATTAAGTACAATATTGTAATGTTTTAGTAAAGTAACCAATAGATTTCATATATGGTAAAAGTTAACTTTTTTTTTTATAAAGATAGAAAATTATATATAGATATACCATTAGTATCTTATTTTAATAAGGGTATATCACTGATATTTTTAAAAAAAATGTGAAATGGAATATATATTTTATATAGTACCTTAACTTTCGGTTGGTGTGTGCTGTAACAGTGGCAGACACCAAATGCTCAATGGAGTAAAACATGGAGCAGACAATAATATTAATGGAGTTAGAAAACAGGAATCAAATGATCTGAGAACAGAGATCAGCCTAGCAGGTAATTCCATAAGCAATAACTTGCTCTGATACCATGATAAATATTGTATTTGTCAAAAACTATAGAGATATATAGTACCTTACTTTAATAAAGGGTATACTAATGGTCTTTTTAAAAAATATATTTTAAAAACGTGAAATAGAATACATTGAGGATTGATAATGATAAAATAGTAAATTTATCATTTTTTTTGAAAAAAAAACTTAAGCATTCATGTTTTAGATTAGTTAAACTTGAATAAACTTGAATAAACTTGGTCAAATTTATCTTTTTCTAGCCATTTTGGACAAAATTGTAATCTTTTTCAAAAGAAAATGACTTCTAGAATACCCCTTAAAAATATAATATTTTTGTATACCTTTTCCTAAAGATAAGTTACCAATATGTGTCCAATTCATTTATATATATACAACTCAAACATGCTAACATCATGCATTCATTTAGTTTTTGTGGTTCAGACTAATTTGTGTTAGGCTAGTAACAAAATCAATTTATAGCCTTCATCTAACACAAAACAAATAAGTATATATAAAGGGTAAGCATTTCTTTTGTTTTCTTTTAGTACTTAAAACTTAAAATTTTGGTTAAATTTTTTAATTTTAATTCTATTTTTATTCAATTTGACCATCAAACTTCACAATTTATTATTTTAATTAACAAACCTCATAAACTTTATTGAAGAAAATAGATATAAACATATAAAACTGAATCAAACTAAGAATCTAAATCAGTCTAAACTTCCATAATACAAACTTCAAAGCAAAGCATAGAGATCGCAACAAGACTGAGATAAATGGAATTGGATGATCGCAACAAGACTGAGATAAAGAGGTATATACCTCTTTCGTTCCAAGAAATATGTATGGAAGCTTGAGATGTCCTTTCTCTTTTAGATTGATGTTCAACCCTCAAGTAGGTATATGAGTCAATTGTCTTTTTAATACCCTCCTGCAATACACTAAAAATCAAACAATTAAACCACGTTTAGAAATCAAACATAATAGAAAAGAGATTGAAAAAAGCGAAATAAACTTATTATTATTTCATTGATAAATATTAAAAAACATATAATCTATTTATAGGTGGTTAAGACACTAAAACCCTACACAATATCCTAGTAGATGAATAAAGTAACAAGTTGAAAAAGTGAAATATTAGAAAACATATAATCTTATTTCATTCATAAATATTAGAAAACATATATCCTTTTTATAGACGGTTACGCCATTAAAACCAACACAAAATCTTAATAGACAAATAAAGTAACAATAATGTACTAATTTATAACTCTTAAATTAATAAAGAAACACAATATTTTATATTTATTTTCCAACACTCTTACCTAAAATGGTATAACTCCTAAATAGTTATTTTCTCCTAATCTTCCTACATATCTTAAATCACATAACTATATAAAAACCAGAATATGTAAAAGAGTTGTTAAAACTTTTTATTAATTTAAAAACTAGATATTAATTAATTACTTAATAACTAAACTTATAACAAAAAATAACTTTCATAAAATGCATATATACAAATTTAACTTAATTACAATATTACTAAATATTATAAGCAAATATACATGTGCATGATATATTAGATATAAAATTACATATATCCATTATTACATACAATTTTACAAGTTAAACACATAATAATAAGATACATATGCTATTCAATATCGTCATATTCCTCTTTTGATTATTATTGCAATCTTATAATTTGAATCATGTGTTCCACTCATTCTTCTCATAAATCTTCAAAAATTTGCCTATTATAGTCCGTTTTATTCTAACCAAAGAACTAAATGTATTTAAATTTAAAATAACAATTTAATATGGACTCACAAAAAATATCTTATATATATTAAAAGATCAATATATTAGTTATTTAACAAGTATACATGTAGTATAACCTCAATGTTCTCATGGTTTCAAATGAAGAGGCTTAAAAAACTAACATAGCTTGCATACTATGTGAAATATTAAATCTAAAGTCTTTAAGGCTAACAAATTTAACGTATGATTATGAAAAAGTGAGCACATCAAATAGCACCTCACAAGTATTAGGATTTCAGAAATGTAAATGAAGAAAAACTTATTTCATAATTAACATCATAAATTCATGAAAAATTAACTTATATGTTAAAAAAAGTATATTAATGAAAGAGATTACTACATCTTTAATTGACATATTGATATTTGAGATGATCTTGCCGATAAATTTCATAACAAAATAACCACACATAACTCCATCATTTTGTTGTGGAACCTACAAAAATAAGTGTACATGGTTTATCCATTCGAAAATCTTTATTATTCAATCATATAATTTATTAAATTAATAAAATTTAATCTTAATATTCATTTACACATACCATAACTTTATCCCATATAAGCTTATGTGATTTTTTAAGGACAATGCCCTTACTCTTATTCTACAACTTTCATACCATATCAAAGTTTAAAATAGTTAGTTCTTTATTCAATATTACAAAAAACAATAGAAGAAAAATAGCTAGTTATAACTCTTATATTTCAACAACTATTTTTGTGTCTTTATTCAATTTTATGGAAACAGAATTACAATACCAAATATAATTACCATATAGATAAAGGAATACCAACATCCAATGATCTTGACCTTGTTCAAATTTTAGTAGCCAAGGGATTATCAACTTTTGATTTCTCTAAAGTGTTAATGCTCTATCACATATTTGTTGTGCTTTTATGCTAGCATCATGCTCTTGATATTGATTCATATATGATGAATCATAAAACATCACTAAATGTGACAAGTGATTAGCTTCAAGTCGATTATAACATGCCCTATATAAAATAAATATATGTGAATAATTAGATAATATAAACATAATTATATGCTCTACATAAATGAAAGTTATTTATTGATTGGGGATTCACCTTATCCATACTTGAATTATACTTAAGTCGATCATTTGAAATTCAAATAATTACAATATGCACTCGATCAATATATAATATCATCTAGTGTCTACTCAAATAATTACAATATGGCACAGTCCATCCATCATTCATACTATTTTTCTCACAACAATCTTTATCAAATAGCCAAGATTTTTAATGAAGTTTATAGTATACTCATAATTATACTTTTTCCATGGCTTCTTCTTGAATGACTTGATGTGTGATGATTATCCACTAGGTATAGATTTTCCATAAGTTACTTCCTTTGCATCTCTTAAATTTGCGGCACTTACTAACTTCGGTATAATAGACTAAACAAGAGCTATTATATTAGTAACAATAAAAGTATAATAATAAGTAGTAAATTTTTTTATCTTAAGTAAAAATAAATAGTACAATGCCAAAAGTTAGCACAACTTGATTTGATGGTCAAGCCATATATTGTCTAACATCTTCTTGGACTGTGGTGGTACCAAAGGGTATTGGTAATGGACAATAATGAAGTAATGATTGATTAATTACTATTCACCAATGATTTGACAAATATTGATTGTGAATATTTCGATCATTACTCAATTGTTATACTATTTCAATAGCAACATGATCCATAAATGATTGATATTTCAACAAACATTTCATATTTTGTAAAAACTTTAAGTGTTATATACAATACACAAAATATATAATAAAAAATAAAAAATATATACCATCTACATAAGCCTTAAATCTTATTATGAATGATTCATCAAATGGAGGAGAATTCCTATATGAGATAGCTATTGGAAGAACATTCTTATAAAAATAATCTTGTGATTGATAGTAAGAATGCACAAATTGTATTAGAGACATTAAACTACTATGCAATTACATGGGCATTCTTGACATATATATGGGACCAATAGAATGACTATATCTCATAGAGGACATAGGTTGGCCATGAGATTGCATGGGTGGCATGCCTAGCCAATAAGGCATGCCTTGATTGTAGTATAATGGCATGCTTGGTATGTGGTGTGGTGCCGCAGGTTGGTAATTTTGAAATTGCTTTACATTTTCAAGCTCACTTAACATAGTAGCCTTAAAAATATTGAAATATTTCATGTAACCATCATATTGGCTTCTTCCACCAACCCGACTAGGATGATCGGGTCTAAATGCATAATATATGGTATCTTTCTCTAGTTGCTCAATTATTTTACCCTTATTTGTTTATTCTTAAACCGTTCTTTACAAATAATAAAGCAATAAAGAATATCATACATTATTACATAAATATGTGAAAATCATAACAAGTGCTTTATATCAAGTTAAATTACTAACCACTTTATTCAGTTGTTATTCTCCTTGTTTATTCATTTATTTTGACTTCTTTGTTTTTTGTGTCTTTGTTTGTATATACAGTTCAACTTAGGTAACAGGTCTACCCAATTCAACTTCTTACATATATCAATTAAATAAATTTATTAACCAATTTGTTAACTTAAGTTAGAGGAAAATAAATGTAAAAATAGCTATAAATTAACAACTTAATATTACTATTCTTTATCTAACTTTAGGATTTGATGACCTCGTTGTATGGTTAGGAAATATTATACATTTGTATATTTCGATTTTTTTCTGCAATGATTTAAAATTCATCTGTACGTCTATAATCCACAAAATCTTTACATACATGGGGTTCTATCCACAAGTGATCTTGAGAGATTTTATACAGTTCTTCTTCATTAAGGAGTTCCAAGTATGGAAATACATAATTTATTACCAATTTAGAAGTTTTGTATTCATTCCCTACCTTATTTTTTATTTTGTAGTACTTATTAGCCCTTATAGAAAAATTTAAAATGATTATGTAAAAAATATATTTTAGAGGAGATATAATACAAAAATGATATAATATGTAATTAATTATAAAATAAAAGAGACTTACAAAAATGTTTTTCCATATCTTGTACTTTTCACAATCTTCAACTTTAGGTATTTTTGCTTCAAAAGGTAACTTAAAAATTTGAAGAAAAATACTAGACGTAATACATCACAAATATATTGAGAAAATAAATGAGAAAAAGTAAAAAAGATAGAAAAATTGGACAAAATGGGTCAAAAGGGTCAAAAATGTTAAAAAGGAAGAAAATCTCATGCGCGCCATCTGTATTGAGAAAACATGCATAATTGCGCCATACTGAGCCTAGCAATGCCCCCAGTCGCCTCGCACAACGTCAATGTCTGTGAGCATCCTACATCATAACCCCGAACTCACTAGTACATCTATGCCTAGGCGCGCCACATCCCGCCAAACTCGTGTGTGCATATGCGGCCAACAGTGCCCCAACATGCCAAATTCGCACACACCACTACCTGCATCAATGCTTGTCCATTATACATCAACGCTTACATCAACATCTTTCTATTAAGCATTTTTATCCATTTTTTCCCACTTTTTTACCCTTTTCCTCATCTATAAATACCCACTCTCCCCCATTACACAAATCACACCTCAAGAAATAAGTTTCTTAGCTCTTTCTCTCTCTATATTTCTCTCTCTAGAAAGTTTTCTTAGTTTCTTAATTTTTAGTTTTAAAGTTCTTCTCTTTTTGAGAAGAACTAGCTATGTTTTTGTAAAATTTTAGTTTTTTTATTCAATAAAGGGAAATGCAAATCCGTTTAGAGGTTTTTCAACAACGAAATTAGCATCAAGGTTCTCTAAGAATTCTTATTTTTTACAGTTATTTTTATGTTTTATTCTTATATGTTATATTTAATTTGTGTGTGATTAAATTTAACATGACTGGATATTTGTAAACATGATATAATAATAACATTATTATACTTGCAAAATATTAAATAGGTAAAAATATCTATAAAATGAATTGATTTTATTTTTATTCAAGATTTTATATTAAAAATGTTAGAGAAAAATATATTATTTTTTATTACAAACTTAAATCTGAAAATTAGATTTTAAAGTTTAATTATTTGGTCTGATTTAGAGTAGTGTTATTTTATTTATTGGTACAATCGTCTGTTAGTTAGAGTGAAGCTCTATTTCAAAAGTTTTTATAAGAATTACTATTCAAAAATGTATTGACAACATATTTTCAATAAAGGTTTTAAAACTTAAAAGTTAGTACTCGGATAATTAAATTCTTAGGTTTAATTTAGACACCTTGAATAAAGTTTAAACTATCTAACCACACCAAAGATGGTTCATTTTCAATCTTTTAGAAAGAAAAAAAGAATTAATTTAATTGATCAAATTAGTTATCAACCCCACCCATAGGTGTTAATTGATTTGTTTTATTAAATAAAAAATATTTAACCCTACCAAAGGTGGTATTTATATATATAAAAAAAAGAATCAATAAATATCAATTTATATCTTTAATAACCTAAATAATATGAGCAAGTATAATAAACTTAAATATTATATCCATAAATACTACATTGTTATGAATGATAAAAATTTACATAATTGTTTATTGAATCCATATCTATGTTTTATTTTTTTATGTTATTAGATTAGGAAACACAAAATCAAAATATTGTGACAAGATGTTTAAGATTTAATTTCATTTTTAAAAGTTTGAATGATAAATTAAAAACCACACATATTCTTTCCTTAGATCGACCTTGGGAGTATACTTATCATTTTCAAACTCCTTTTCATTCAATGTCATCATCATAGCTTTCCATTATAACTATACAACCAATTCTTATATGATGGATTGACACTATATAGTCAATACATGATTGATAATGCTACTGGAAGTGCTGTGAGAGAAAAGACCGTAGAGGAAACCTATAATCTTAATGAGTTGTTGGGTTCTAATTCCCAACAAAAAAGTACTATAAGAAGAGAAGGAGTCAATGAAGTTGGCTCCGATAATGAGATGACCTTGCAACTTGCTGAATTGACTAAGCAAGTGCAACTTCTCACTACCCACCAAATGCCAAATCAAGAGGTGTGTGAAGTGTGTTTTTCAATTGGGCATGATGCTCGTAATTATTTATATACTTTTGATTCTAGTGTGAATTCCATGGAGGAAGTAAAATCCTTTCAAAGGTATCATCCAAACACCTATAATCACCCTAACCATCATTGGACACAAAACAATTACCAAGCCTACACCCAATTTCAAACACTAAGGCCAAATAAAAGCCACCCATACCCACCAAATCAATATTTTAAGCTAACCTTAGAGGATGGCTTGAATTCTTTCATTCAAGTTAGTCACGACAACCAATTGATGAATAATCAAAGGTTGAACACTATAGAGGCTTCGGTTAAAAGGATTGAATATAAAGTTAAGAAACTAGTTGAACAAAATCAAAAGAAAGAATCAGGAAAGTTGTTCAGTAAACTAGAACAAACGAAGGATGTAATAACCCTTTGAAGTGGTAAGGTAGTCAATACCAATTTACCTAAAATATCTAAAGATCTACCTTGTAGTTCAGGTAATAAAGAAGGTGATATTCTAGTCTCACAAAAAGAGGAGACACATGTTCAATTTAACAAGCCTTCCAAAAACTCATTAGGGAGTCATTTGAGATCCTCAAAATTTAAAAGACAACAGAACCACACCAGTTGCAAGTACCTTTTCCACATCGACTAAAAGAATCCAAACAAGATAAGAAAATCTATGATATTTTTAATATACTTTCCAAAGTAAATATCAATTTACCATTATTAGAATTGATTATGAATATGCCCTCCTATGCTAAGTTTTTCAAAGAATTGAACACTAAGAAAAAGAGGTATGAACTGAATAAGTGAGTAGTAGTATCAAAACTTTCTAGCTTTGTACTTCAATACAAACTTCCCCCTAAGTTGAAAGATCCTATAATTTTTATCATAAACATAACTATGGGGGATAGGAAGGTCGCTAAATAAATGCTTGATTTAAGTGCTAGTATAAATTTGATGCCCTACTCTATATTCTTACAACTCAATTTAGGAGATTTAAAACGCACAACTATATCCCTTCAACTTGCAGATAGATTTCTTAAGTATCCAAAGGGAATAGTTGATGATGTGCTAGTATAGGTAGACAAATTGATAATACATGTTGACTTTATGGTTCTGGATATGCAAGAAAATACAACCTTGGACAAAGAGCACACAATACTGCTTGGTAATGTATGGAAACTACTAAGACTATTATTGATGTCCAAGATGGAAATTTGAAGATGGAAATCTTAGGAGAGACTGTTCATTTTAAAGTTTTTGATTCTTCATATCTTTCTTCTATTTCTACCATCGATGAAATATTCGATGTTGACCCTTTGGATGATCTTGTCCAAAGCACCTTTTCCCCAACCAGAATATAAGACAAGCTTTAAATTGTTCTTACATTTGAAGAGGTCGAAGAGGATTTAGATGAGGAAATTAAGGGGTATATTGAATGACTAGATAATGATGAACTAATGAAAAAATCTAGTACACTTTTAAATCTACCCAATTCTCCATTTCTAGTAAAGAGGCAAATCCACCTGAACTTGAACTCAAAGACTTACTTGAGTACTTAAAATATGTGTTTTTGTGAGAAGGAGAAACTTATCCAATGATAATTTCTTCAACCTTGACCAAAACCCAAGAAAAAGGAACTTATAAAAGTTCTTAAGAAGTTTAAGAAAGCTATAGGTTGGAATATTAGGGATATAAGAGGCATTAGTCCTACAATTTGTACGCATAAGATCAGCTTGGAAAATGGTACTAAACCCGTATGAGAGGCCCAAAGAAGACTAAACCCAAATATGGAAGAGGTAGTTAAGAAAGAAAATTTTAAATTGTTAGAAGAAGGAATTATCTACCCTATTGCCATAGTAAGTGGGTTAGTCCAGTGCATGTGGTACCTAAGAAATCTGGGATAACATTTGTTAAAAATGATAAAACTGAATTAGTGCACATTATAATAATCACTGGATGGATAATGTGTATAGATTTCAGAAAACTGAATTTATATACTAAAAAGGATCACGTTCCTCTTCCATTCATTGATCAAATGTTGGAAAGATAAGCTGAGCATGAATTTTACTATTTTCTAGATGGATTGTCCTGATATTATCAAGTACCTATAGCACCAAAAGATCAAGAAAAGACCACATTTACATGTTCATTTGGGACATTTTCTTTTCAAAGAATTCCATTTGGGTTATGTAATGCCCCCACCACTTTCTAGAGATGTATGATGTCTATTTTCTCAAATATGGTGGAAATATTCATTGAGATTTTCATGGAAGATTTATTTGTCTTTGGAAACTCATTTGATGATTGCTTACATAAATTGAATTTGGTTTTAGAAAGATGCATTGAATGCAATCTAACCCTTAGTTGGGAGAAAAGTCATTTTATGGTTCAACAAGGGATAGTGTTAAGACATATAATTTCAAACAATTGTATTGAAGTTGATAAGGCAAAAGTTGAATTGATTTCCAAACTACCTCTCCTTACATCTATGAAGGGGATAAGAAGCTTCTTAGGACATGTAGGATTTTACAAATGATTTATTAATGATTTCTCTAAAATAAGTCATCATGTATGTAACTTGTTATCAAAAAATTTTTATTTTGATTTTAACGATGACTTCCTTATTACCTTTAATACCTTGAAAGATAAACTAACATCTGCCCCTGTTATTATGACACCAAATTGGTCTTTACCCTTTGAAATAATGTGTGATGCTTTCGATTATGCTATCAGAGGAGTCTTGGGATATAGAATGGATAAGCGTTTGTATGTCATCTACTATGCTAGAAAAATACTCAATGATACCCAAATGAATTATACCACCACTAAAAAGGAATTCTTGGCTATAGTGTTTTATTTAGAAAAATTTAGGTATTATTTAGTAGAATCTAAAGTGATTGTGCATTCTGATCATGCTACTTTAAGATACCTATTAAGTAACCTGAATGCCATGCCAAGATTAATTATGTGGGTCTTACTCTTACAAGAATTTGACCTAGAAATCAAAGATAAGAAAGGTAGTGAAAACTTAGTAGCTGACCATTTGTCTAGGTTGATTTCTGACTTTAATTCTTTTAAAGGTGAGCGTAATGAAAATATAGTTGAAACCTTTCTTGATGAACATTTATTATCAATAGGTCCAAATCTATGGTATGCTTATATTGTAAACTATCTTGCCACTTGTATTTTGCGAGCTAACACTTCATATCAGGACAAGAAAAGGTTAACTTTTTGTCATGAATTTCATTGTTGGGGCCATTTTGTTGATGAAAAGACAACCTATAAGGTATTATAGTCATGATTATTTTGGCCCACTCTTTTTAAAGATGCTCATATGTTTTGTACACAATGGGATTGATGTCAAAGAACAAGTAACATAAGCAAAAGAGATGAAATGCCTTTGACATCTAATTTAGTTGTTGAACTCTTCGATGTATGAGGGATTGACTTTATGGGTCCTTTTACCCCATCCAATGGTTTTCAATATATTTTGGTTACTGTGGATTATGTATCCAAGTGGGTAGAATATATTCCTACTAAAACCAATGATGCTAATGTTGTAAAATTCTTGAAGGATTCAATATTCAGCAGGTTCGAAACACCTAGAGCTATAATAAGTGATGGAGGTAGCCATTTTTATAACAAGATCTTTGATGGAGTACTGAAAAAGTACAACATCACACATAGAATAGCTACTTCATATCATCCTCAAACTTCCGGTTTAGTGGAAGTAAGTAATAGGAAAATCAAGTGAATATTGGCATGCATTGTGCATCCTTTAAGAAAGGATTGGTCATTTAAGTTGAATGGTGCCTTATGGGCATACCATAAGCTTACAAAACACCCATTGGGATGAGCCCTTACAGGTTAATCTTTGGGAAAGCGTGCCACCTTCTTGTTGAACTTGAACACAAGGCTTACTAGGAAATTAAAGAGTTAACATGGATTTAGATAAAGTAGGAGAAAAATGGTTACTCCATCTTAATGAGTTGGAAGAAGTTAGGATCAAAGCTTATGAGAATGCCAAATTATACAAATAGCATACTAAGCGTTATCTTGACAAGAGGCTAGTTCCTAAGACTTTTCACCCTAAAATGAAAGTTCTTTTATTTAACTCTCATCTGAGATTTTTTATAGGAAAACTGAGATCAAGATGGGATGGATCATTCAAAATAGTCCAAGTATTTTCACATGGAGCAGTAGAACTATTGGATTCTAAGATGCAAACAACATTTAAAGTCAATGGGCATCATGTGAAGAACACCCATAGATTGAACCCCAAGTATGGAAAGACTTCGTGGATTATAAATGTACGGATGAATTTCAAATCATTAGAGAAGAACATCAGAATATACAAATGTAGAATATTCTTTCTAACTGTATTGGGAGGTCATCAAATCCTGAAGTAAGACAAAAAAATGGTATCATTAAGTTGTTAATTTATAATTATTTGTATATTTATTTTTCTCAAATTTAGTTGATATCATGGTTAATAAATTTATTTAATTTATGTAGGAAGCTGAATTGGGTAGTCCGATTACCCGATCTGAATTGTATATAGAAAAAAAGACACCTAAAACAAAAAAAATGTCAAGACCAATGATTAAACAAGGAGAAGAAGAACTCAATAAGTTGATTAGTAATTTAACTTGATAAAAATTCCTTATGAATTTTTCATATTTATGTAATAATGTATGATATGTTTTTTTTCTTTATTATTTGTAGAGAGTTATTCAAGAACAAATAGCCAGGAGTGAAATAATCGAACAACCAGGGAAAGATGCGATATATCATGTATTTGGACATGAGCATCCTAGTCATGTTAGAGGAGGAAACTAATATGATGGTTATATAGAGTTTGTTAATATTCTAAAACAAAGGTCTCATATGGTTAGTAAGGAGAAGTACTATAAAATTGAAGAAGAATTGAACTTCTTTAAGGCCTCGATGTTAAGTGAGATTGCCACTTTAAAACAATATCAATCACAACATATGTCAGGCATGACACCATACTATAATCAGGGCATGTCTCATTGGTCATACATGCCATCATCCATGCTAGGAATGCCACCATCCATGCCACACATGCAATTCATGGCACCTAACTTATATCCTATATAGGATATAGTCATCATATTGGCCTTCCATTTATGCCAGGAATGCAGATGCAATTAGGTAATGGTTCAATATCTCCAATGCAATCTGTGCATTCTTTCCATCCATCACATGATGCATGTTTTGATGAGAATGTCCTTCCAATAGCTACCCTACATGAGACTCCTCCTATATATGATAAATCATTTGTGGTAAGATTTAAAGCTTATGCAGATAGTATATTATTTTTATTGTTTATTATATATAACGCTTAAAGTTTTTACAAAATATGAAATGTTTGTTGAAACATCCATCATCTATGTACTATGTTTCTATTGGAACAGTACAACAATTGAGCAATGATCGAATAATTCATAATCAATATTTTCCAAATTATTGAAAAATAGTAATTGATTAATCATTACTCCATTATTTCCACTACATGTGCCTTCTGATGCTACCACGATCCAAGAAGCTGTTGGAAAATATGTGACTTAGCCGTCGAATCAAGTTGTGATAAATTTTGATATGGTATTATTTTTGTTACTTAAGATAAAAAAAATTTACTACTATTATATTATTATTCATTTATTGTTACTAACGTATATAATACACCTTTTTTAGTCTATTATATCATAGTTAATAAGTGTAGCACATTTAAGAGATACAAAACAAGTATATCGTGGAAAAACTATGTCTAGTGGACAATCATAACGCACTAAGTCATTCAAGAAAAAGTCATGGAAAAAATATAGTTATGAATATCTTTTAAACTTTAGGAGAAATCTTGGCTCTTTGATGACTATTATTGCAAAAAAGACTAGCATAAATGATGGATGGACTGTGCCACTTCCTAGAGAAAGTTTTGGCATAGACATTGGGAAAACATATATATCAATCGAGTATATATTGCAACTATTTGAATTTCAAATGATCGATTTAAGTATAATTCAAGTGTTGACAAGGTGAGTCCTCAATTAGTAAATAACTTTCATTTATGTAGAATATATAAGTATATTTATATTATCTAATTATTTATATATATTTATTTTATATAGGGCATGTTATTATCTACTTCAAGTTAATCACCTATCACATTTAGTAATTTTCTATGATTTATCATTTGTCAATCAATATCAAGAGCATGATGTTAGCATCAGAGCTAAACAATTATATGATAGGACGTTAACACTTAACATAAATCATAAGTTGATAATCCATTCACCACTAAAGTTTGAACAAGGCCAAGATCATTGGATGTTGATAATCCTTGATCTATATGGAAATTATGTTTGGTACTGTGACTCAACTTCCATAGAATTGAGTAAAGACAAAAAAAAAATTGTTGAAATGTAAGAGTTATAATTAGCTATTTTTCTTCTATTATTTTTTGTAATATTTAATAAAGAACTAATTGTTTTATACTTTGGTAGGGCATGGAAGTTTTGGAACAAGAGTAGAGACATTACCTTTAAAAAATCACATAAGCTTATATCGGACAAAGTTATGGTATGTACAAGCGAATATTGATAATTTAATGAATTTTATTATTGAATAATAAAGATGTTCAAATATGGAAAACCATGTACACTTATTGTTTTTAGGTTCCATAACAAAATGATGGAGTCATGTGTGGTTATTTTGTCATGAAATTTATGAGCAAAATAATCTCAAATATCAACATTCCAATTAAAGATGTGGTAATCTCTTTTACTAATATACTTTTTCAACATATATAAGTTATTTTTTGTGAATTCATGATATTACATTCTTATTTTGAATTTAAATACATGGAGTTTTTTAATTGGAACAAATCCAACTATGATATGCAAAAAATTTAAGATTTATTAGAAGAATGGGCAGAACACATGCTTCAAATTATAACATCACAAGACAAATTAGGAGAATACTTTGATGATATTGAATAGCATAAGACAACACCATGGTAATTTTTTAATGCTTTAATTTCTCTATTTCTGTGTCTCTTAAGTTTGGGTTTGTTTGATGGATGTTTAGGGGAATGAATTATTGTTTGGACCCTTTTTTCTTCCCAAAGTCCATCGCATCTCATTGAAAGGTTCCCTGGTTATTGTGAATGAGACATTTCTGGTGATTCTAAGCAACAAACCAAGTTTCATCTCCTTGAAATAAAGTAAAAATATCACAAAATCCATGATAAAAGACGTGTCATCACTTTATGTGTAATTTAAGTTATATATATATATATTATAAATTATTATTTTTAAATAAATTCAATTATAAAGTAATTAATTAATATTTAATTTTTCTATTATTTGTGCTATTTAAAACTCTTTTAAATATATTTTGGTGTTTTCTGCTATTATGTGATTGAAAACGGGTAGTGAGGATAGCAGAAAATATGCAAACGACTTTTAAGTCAATTAATAACTGACTTAAAAGCCTATTCTTGTAATAGTGAACAAAGATGAATTATTGATAATCAAACATGTTTTGAAAGAATTGACCGAACAGTAACTCGTAATAATTGTTGCATTAAAATATGATAGTCACGTGATTTGAATCCATAAAGTTTCTTAACGATCATAAAAACAAAATTTCTTAAGTTGGATGAGCAACCATCAAGAGCTTTCATACTCGCCAAACATTTACAAAACATACCCTTCTCTTTTATTTTGACATTGTATATTATGATGGTGGAAAATATATTTGATTCTTATTATTTTTCATACTTGGTGCCAATTCAGGTCGTATATCTAGTTTCTTTAAATATAATCTTGCTTTAATTTTATCCTTTGTTTTTTAGGTATATTAAGTAATGTACCAATCATGCTATCATATACATTTTTCTCAATGTGTATGACATCTAAGACGTGACAAATGTGTATGCCTTTTTAATAAAGTAATTCCCAAAATATTGATTTTTTATGCCAACAATCATGTTATACTGTTTGAGTAGCATTTTCATTTTCACTTTTTTTATTAGTTGACATCCTTCATTTCCCTCCATCAATGAGTATTATTTTTTTCATATTTCCATATCGTTTGAATGTTATACCATTTAATTGCCTTAATATCTCAACCCCTCACAAAAGTGTTGGTGCAAGATTATGATCTTCTTCACCATCAAAAGGTTTCTTTTGGTATCTAAACTTGTGTCCAGATGGAAAAAATCTTCTATGTCTTCTATAAGACATTTCGTCCATGAACAAGATAAATTACAAAAGTGTCATCGTTACAAATAGGGAATCCCATATAACCTTTTTGTTGCATGTCCTGATAAGTTTCCATAGGCAAGAAAATCATTAACTGTTAAGTTAAAATCCTTATGTGCATCATAAACATTTACACTATCATTACACAACGTCTTTAAGCCATTTATCATAGACTGCAAATACACATCAATATCAACTCCGGGTTGTTTCGGTTGTGAGATCAATAATGTTAGCATTGTCAATTTTCTTTTCATACACAACCAGGGAGGAAGGTTGTATGTTACCATAATTACTATCCAATATCTATATTTTCTACTAAGGGAACTGTGTGGATCAATTCCATCAGTAGTAATGGAAAGATGAAGATTTCATGGATTATATGCAAACTAAGGGGATAAATTATCTACTACTTTCCAATTTTGAGAATCGAAATAATGATGTAGCATCTCATCATCAAATCGATTCTCTGAATGCCAAGTCAACATCTTTGCTATCTCTTTACTTTTGAACAACCTTTGAAAGCGAGGAATCGAAGGAAAGTACCAAAGAACCTTTACGGGCACGCCTTCCTTAGGTGTTGTCTCATTTGTAGCATGCTTACAAATTGATTCTTTACACACTTGACAATCATCTAATATCTCATATTATTTCATATAATGAATGAAATCATTTGGACAAGCATGAATCTTATGATATTCCATGCCAAATCAACTAATAGATTTCTTCTCTTTATACATTCAAGATGGAAACTCATTACCCTCAAGAAACATATATAATAGTACATTTAGTAATTCTATGAATCCCTTGTCAGAAAAACCATTTTTTGCCTTCACATTGTACAAATGAACTAATCTTGACAACGTTATTTATTATATCATGTTTACAAATAGCCAACAAAGTTAAATTTAATCACAGACAAATTAAATATAACATGTAAGAATAAAGCATAAAAAATAACTGTAAAGAAAATAAAATCTTTACAGTACTTTGATGTTATTCCCGTTGTTGGAAAACCTCCAAATGGAATTTGTACTCCCATTTATTGAATAAAAAAACAAATAAATTACAAAAACATAACTAGTTCTTCTCAAAAAGAGAAGAACTCTAAAACTAAGAGAAACTAACTAAGAAAAGCTAAAAACTAAGAAAAAAAACTAAGAAAAGCTTAAAAACTAAGAAATGAGAGAAAGAAAGAGAAGAGAAGATGTGTTTTGAGGTGTGGTATGAAGTGAAGAGAATGGGGGTATTTATAGGTGAGGAAAGGAATAAAAAGTGGGTGAAAAAATGATAAAAAATGGTGGAAACGCGGAGTAGTGAATGATGATGTCATTTGATGACGTCAGCATAATGTGGGGCAGTTGCGCGCGGATTGGGGCATAGATGACAACGACGTGCACGGAGTGGAGATGGGGCACGCGCGGGACAGGAGCAAGGCACGTGCGGCTGGCACGGCACTGAGCACAGGCGGCGGCTGAGTGCGCGATTTTCTCCTTTTTGACATTTTTGACATTTTTAACCCATTTTGTCCAATTTTTCCATATTTGTTGACCTTTTCCCATTTATTTATTAATATATTTGTGATGTATTGCTTCTAGTATTCCTTTTTGAGTCTTTAAGCTACGTTTTTAAGCAAAAATACCTGAAAAATAATAAAAATACCTGTGATTCCGAAAATGACAAATTTATATAAATATATTATAAAATCATATAAATAGATATATTTTTAATCAATTAATGTGCATAAAATCATGGTAATTTTAGTGTTTTTTGAGCACTCATCACTTGCATTCTAGATATAACGGCTTTTTGGAATCTTTGGAAAGTTTCTTAAAGATTTTGGGATCATCCTCATGTAGTTCATCTTCCACAACATGAAAATATTTTCTCTCTCTATATTATGTGTGGAGTACCTATTCTGATAAAATGTATATAATCAACTCATATCTTTATTTATCTCTTTACTATGAGTATCATCAATATTTTCTTCATGATAGTACCAACATTTATAACTCAAAAGAATATTACTACGAATAAGGTGATACTTAACCTCATCAACATCATGAATTTCTCATTTTTATATTTAGTATATGGGCATCGAATGATACTAATTTCATTATTAGTATTTCTACGAGCAAATTCCAATAAAGCTTTAACTTCAAAAATATAGTCCTGCTTAATTATACATTTTGACATCCAAGATTTTTCCATTTTCTAAGAATGACATTAAATATTAATTATATGTACCCTATAAAATATAAATGTATTAATCACCAATATATTTTAGAATTTATTATATGAAGTTTATAAATTATTAGAATATTAATCAAAACATCATATAAAAATAAATACATAAAATTCAAACAATTGATAAATTCATTATAACATTAGCAATATATAACATTATTTAATATATGTAATAATAACTTCTAAAAAAATTAAATTCAATATAAATTAATATATATACATATATATTAATACATGAAATACATAAAATTAGTTAAAATAAATAAATAAAATGTACCTTGTCTTCTTTTAAGCTTGAATAAAAATGACCAACCTATATTAAACAAAAAAAATATTCAAATAATCAATAACACATAATATACATAAAATAAAAAAATAATTTTACAAAAATTAAATGAAAATATAAAACACCAATAATAAGTATAAAATAATTTATATAAATACTTACAAGAATAAAACAAGTGAGAAAATGAAAGAAACAAATGCTTTGTAAGTAAAAAAGTGTAAAAATAATATTGAGTGTTAAACTCAAAAAAGAGGTGGATCTAGAGCATAAAATGTAGAAAAACAAAACCCAACTAACGGTACTAGAAATGGTGGTTGAAAATGGTTAAAAATATCATACACGTGAGAGTCAGTTGTACACGTGAAAATGGTCAAAAATCAACCGATATTATGCCATGTGTAGTGTCAGTTGTACATGTCAATCGACACTATTCTATATTTTATTAGTTTTTTTTAATTTTAAGTTCATTTAAAATCAATTTTTAACTTTAATTGACTTTAAATACTAAGTTTATAATTCATTATAAGTTGATTTTTTTCTTAAAATTGATTTTAAAATTTGATTTAAATACTCTTTATTGTAGTAGTATTTTTTGGGGCATAAATATAATTAAAACACTGATAAAATAAACGTTAATAAAAATCAAATGATTGCCATATGTATAAGTAAAATACTTAAAATAAAACCAAAAATAGCAACAAGACAAAATATTAGGTATTTTGGACAAGAATCTCCCATAAATCCCTACTACAGAGAAGATGACTGGTGAGAAGTGGCAGATACAGGACGAGCAATATGGACTTTCAGATTTCGGCAACTAGGACGATGGATATTTTTGGACTCATAGATACTAAGGTAGTGAAGAGACTATTAAGCTTAGAGAAAATAAAGTATTTAAATCGAACACTGCTCTAATATCACGTTGAGAAATCAAACATAATAAAAAAAAAAGAGAGAAAACAGCATAAATTCATTCTTATTTCGTTGATAAATATTAGAAAACATATAATCTATTTGTAGGTAGGGTACGACACTAAAACCTTAACGACACAAAACCTTAATAGATAAATAAGGTAAGAGTAATATAATAATTTATGACTCATCAATTAATAAAAAAAAACACAATATATATTTTATATTTGCTTTCTCCACAAGAAAATATATTTATAAAAATTAAACATAAAAGGTAAAATGAAAGAACATGCGCTTAGAACTAGGAGTGTCTAGGGGCCATCCATTTAGTTGTCTAAAAAAATTCAAAATTGAACATGACCTTATTAAGGTTATAAACTGGATCGTAATGCACTGAACAATTAGTTTAAAAATTAATTCTTAAATAATATAAAATGTATAATGATTTCAACGATAAGTCTCACGTCGATTGGAAATTACGTACACGCTACGCATATAAATAAGGGCAGTCTTTTATCTTACAATTTGGGTTTTGAGATAGAGTTAAGCTTAAATTTAACATGGTATCAAATCAAGGTTATCCGATCGGTTCAGTTGTTTCACCACTAGTGAGTGATGTATTCTGTCACTTAGGCTACATAAGTTCAACATCTCGGTCGGTCTTAAGGGGATAGACCCTTGCCTTTATGAGGAGGAATGTTAAAGTCTCACGCTAAACATATAAACAAGGGCAGTCATCTATCTTACAACTTGGGTTTTAAGATAGAATTAGACCCAAATTTAACATGCAATTGTAAGATATTTGGAGCACGAGCTCCCAATTTTGACTCCAAAAAGCATTTTAATTCACATTTTGTTTTGAAATACATACCACTTGCAAGTGTTTAATAAATTTTGATATCAGAATTGAGCAAATATATATGTTGGGAAATGAGTCTTAATTCGAAGGTGTAGAACTATACAAGCTATATTATAAATAAAGAAAATAATTGTAACACGACTTTAAGAGTCATGTTTCGTGTCATAGTTTTATTATGGTATTTGATTTACATATTTATTTTAAAACGTTACTCTATAAAGAAACTAAAAAATTAAATTACAAAGAATTATAACTAGGAGTGTAGGATGTGTTATATGCATGCATAAAGAAAACAATTCAAACCTAAAACTATTGAATCACTACAGCAGTGCACCACACACTAGATGAAGTATCTTCCATTTATTACGAGTCCATTTCTTTATTATTGGTCCTATGAGTCCAAGTCAATTCTATTTTAGACCTGCGTGTCCATTTATTATTAAGGGGTTAAAAGCCCAATTAGTTTGTAAAGGCCCATACAACGACCCAACAGAGTCTTTAGAAAACAATACTATTGTTTTCACACAAGAAGACAAAACAAGAAACTGTGCCAACAAAGCACTTTTCAATTACCTATCTAGAATGATGAAACAACTACTGTTCAACACAGTAGTCAACTCCAAACAGTATCAAGTGGTAGACAAGATAGTATTTATTGAATAGTAACAACGTCTTTACACAGTACATCACACTTTATTTAAGAAGAGTTTATTTCTCAGAAGAGGGATTGCTTCCATTACGCTATCATATTCTCTAAAACTCTCAACCTCTCTAATATTGTGTTTTATTTATAACCTTTTATTTGTTTATTTATAAGTAAGTTTAATTAAGTTTCAATTTGTTTATTTCTCTGTTTAGGTTTTATTTATTTAAACTTTTGTTTAGTTGTAAATTAATATGGCTGGTTAAGCCGTCTAATCTATCAATATGATATGTTTGTTTGATAACCTATAGAGTTGAATAGGCTATTTTAAGTTTTATCAATTTATAATTTAATAACCTAAATAGAGAAATCAGTCATGCAATCGCGTGTAAGAATATAGTATGGAAATAAAATAATAACACACGATATTTTTAGATAAAACAATCTTAGGTCATAACTATGACCTAAGAGAAAAACCACTAGTGTACCAACCCATCGGTCCACCGGACCACCTAACTTTCCACTATGAAAATCAAATGTTGAAGTACAAACTTAGTCTTATGCTACCCTCTCTAGGATACTGCCCCAACATACTATACTTACGAGCCCTTACTCTCTTTTCACAGTTTTTGAAATTAATGTGAGTGGTTTCCAAACCAACGTTTCACGAATCAACCGCAAACAAAGTTAGCACAAAAACACAAATGCACGTGTGTGTTCTAGAATAGATTTAACAATGAATAATCTCAACTAGATGATTCAAAATATATGTCACTTAAATCAAATCAATTAGAAAATTCTAGAGTAAAAAGATTAATCACAAGTTAACTAAATATAACTTCTTTAAGATTTAATAATTAAATCAAATAATTATAATTGTTATTACAATTATTTAATTTAAATATTTAAATAATTAATAAAGAAGCTGTATAAAATTAAACATATAATATATATATATATATATATATATATTAACTCTCAATCATATTAATTATATTCACTACCAGCCAACTGTTGTCGATCTCAATATATATATAAACTAACCTTAAGGTGTATGTGACTATAAATAGGCTCTCTAGAAGATTGAAGAACTCATATTAGCACCACCTCAATTATATTAATTATATTCACTACCAGCCAACTGTTGCCAATCTCAATATATATACATATAAACTAACCTTAAGATGTATGTGACTATGAATAGGTTCTCTGGAAGATTAATAACTCGTATTAGCACCCCCTATTGAATATATGAATTCTAGCTGTATTCAGAAGTTGGAAGATAACTAATTTGAAGAGATGATCATAACAATAAATAGACAAATCAGTGAGAGAAAATTGGATTGATCTCTTTTTTAGAGAAAAGCAAGACAATTCATCTCTTGAAAAAAAAAGGTTCAGCATCTCGTTACACTTATGTTTTCATATATATATATATGGAGAGAGAATCAACCTTAGATTCAATCTCATCATATTCACAGCTAAAACCAAAACCTAGAATGTCTACTTCAGATATCCCTAAGACAAATCTCAAAATCGTAGACTATAATACATCAGTACCAACTCCTTCCCAAGTTCCATCCATACCAACCAGGAAAAATGAGTTAAATGTATTAACTACAAAGGTCCCAGTATTAGACATAGAAATCCTATGTCTAGACTTAGAAGCTTTTAGTAATAAAAAATATAAAAAATTATTTTTTAAAAACATACAATGAAAGGGATAGGGCTAAAGCCTTTAGCAAACATGCTAGGTATGTTGAAAAATACCAACAAAACATATTATTTTTCGAATGGTTAAAAATATTTTGGGAGTCCAAAGGTCAACCTTTACCTTTCAAATTACAGTCAGATATCACCTTTGTATTAATAGAAACATCACCAATGGTAACAACCATTGTAAGAAAGAAAATAGTCGCATTAATTAACCCAGAACCAGTTAGCTTAGCAAAACCATCAACAGTCAACATAATTAACCCAACACAGGTTAGTATAGTTGAAACATTACCTAAACCTATAGGTGACCCTATAGCTCTAGAACCATTAGAATCTATAGTTAACCCAATAGTTCTAGAACCAACACATGAACCTATAGTTGACCATATAGTTCGTACCATTCTTTTTTGCCTAATTAGTTCTAACAAAGTCACCATAGAAGATTTCGACAGGTTATTGGATGATGATTATGTTAACCTATATCCCGTTAAATCATTCAAAACAATTGACATGATCAACACAAAAAAGAAAACACCAATATGGAAACCTTCAGATGGTATAATCGAAGTTGACTACCCTCCCCTTAGGCCAATAAGCTTCCCTTATGTAGATATTACTACATAAGCCTATCTTCTTAAGAACCCTCAAGAGAACTAGCAAACCAACCTTAAAAAAATAATTACACAAAATAATTTTACTAATATCAGTCTAGACAATCTAGGTAAACAGCTTACTAAGATAGAGAAGAATCAAAAGATTGATCTTCCCACAACTTCCTATCAAGCCATGGATAGTAAAATTCAAAACCCAATCTTCAAACCTTTCCATGTCTCTAAACTAGCCAAGGAAGAAATATCATCAAAATTTGAAAAACTTCAAAATTAGAAAAATACCCTTAGGTCCCAATTAAAAGACCAAGCTTCAAACACAAAACCAGGTTTAGTTGTACCTGAGTCACTAATGACCTCAAATTCAACCCTAAAACCAATATAGGATCTTAGTATTCTTAGTAAACTAGGATCTAGTACATCATCGGAGGATAGTTCCTAAGAAACCCTTTCTGAACCAGCTTCTCAAATCCCAAAACTAAAATGGAAAGAACCTAGTCAAAATAGGTATATATACACCATAAATACCCAACCTAGTTAGGTTACCCAGACAAAATATAATTCGTCATCTATCTATGTTTGGAATGACTAAACAATAGATATTACATGTTTTATAGAAAATGACAATAACATCAAATGCTTATAAAACACAAATTGGTACAACTGATAAAATAGTTGTAGAATTATTAATAGTTAGCTTCTCATGCCAACTCAAAGGATGGTGTGATCACCATCTTACAAATCAACAAAAGTCAAATATTGTGAATGCAATATTGACTGGTGAGTACCGTGAACCCATACTTGATCAACAAGGCGCTACAATTCAAAATGTAGTCTCTACATTATTTTTTACTATATCACATCATTTTATGGGAGACTCGTCCCATCTAAAAGATAAAAATGTTTATCTTCTTTCTAACATAAAATGTAGGACGATAAGCAATTTTCAAAATTATAAAACTATATTTTTGAGTAGAGTTATGTTAAGAGATTACTCTACCTAGCCATTCTGGAAAGAAAAGTTCTTAGCAGGACTTCCTTCTCTTTTGGGTGAGAGGACCAGAAATAGAATACACAAAGTATATAGGAACCATATTATTCCCTATGATCAGTTAACTTATGGTGAATTGATCAAATTTGCTCAAAAATAGGGTATTCAAATCTGCCATGATTTGAAAATCCAAAAACAAATGAAATTGGTACTTAAGGTTTCCAAAAGAGAAATTGGATCATTCAATTTGATAGCAGACTCTCTATAGAACAAAATTGTGGTGGAAACTACAGCAAAAATATCACCAAACCTTAAGAAAGAACATAAAACTTATAAGATATTTTCAAAACCCAGAAAACCATTCTTTGTGAATTTTTATAAAAAAACCTTGTAAAAGAAATTTTAATAAGAAATCAAAATCTTATAATAAACCCTTTAAAACATTTAGAGAGTTTAAATGTTATAAATGTGGTCAAAAAGGCCATACTACAAAATTTTATAGGATGTCTAAGAAACTTCACGAATTAAACCTTGAAGAAGACACCTTAATCAATTTATGCCTTAGAAAATGAGTTAGTCTCAACTGACTCAGAAACTGGTAATAAATTAATTAACATATTAACTAAGGAAGAAGATGAACAACTTCAAACTAAAGTCCTTAAGTTAAATCCCCAGCATTACCAAATTATATGTTGATCACTTAGCTAGTTCCCTAGCCAAAGCCCAACAACTACCAAAACATTCTAAACTTCCAAATACTAGCATAGGCTATTATGACCTCAGTGTTATCTTAGACCAAAAGAATAAAAATATTAAACCAAAAAGTCAGATTCAAAACTTAAAAACTGAAATCAAAACCATTAAGCTAGAACTTCACTAGCTTAAGGAAAAACATAAAGAATATGATCTCAAATTTAGACTACTTGACAAAACAGGAATTAAAACTCCATTCAACATGGATTCAGATGATGAATCTGATCAACTTATAAACATGGAGCGAGTTTAGGAGATACTCCATCAGCTATGTTTTGTTACTTTTGGCAACTATGCCTTTTATTTCTTTCTTTTTTCTATCTTTTCGGCAGCTTTACCTTTTCTTTCTTTCTTTAAGGTAGCGTTTCCTTTTTTTATTATAAAAATAATAATTTATTAAAATAAATCTTAAAAATATTAAAACATATCTAAAAATATTTAATTAACAATTACATAAATTGTTTCAAGTTTAAATAAATATTTTAGCACCAAAAATAATTTCTAACTTATGAACATGTGCTATTAAATGCATAAATGTAATCCTATATGTCGTAGTTATAAAAGATATACCCAAAGTAAGATTATCTATAACTTGAGCATTTGTTTGGCTTTTCTTGATAGACTTGATAGCATGCCTAAAAATAATTTTATAGGTAAATATTTTGTTCATGAAAATATCCAACACTCATAGTACTTACAAACGGCCCCTTATGAAATTTTCGTGTGGAAAAACCTCTCACTCGCTACATGACACTTTTACAAATAAGATAAAAATACAATGATTTCTCAAACTTCATAGTGGAACTATACTATGATCTGATGAATCCATCTTCGCTGCAACTTGACAAGTTTGTAAGTAACTGAAATGACATAAACAAAGCATACAACAATTTGGCTTGAAAGCCTCATTCTACATTAGTTCAGTTTGCATAGAAATAAGCAAAGTGTAAAGAATAGTCATGTAGTATGTATTCATAATAATCAAGCTTAATTAAATATGTTTTCACCCTATATGCATAACAAAGTAAAACACGGAAGTAAAAACATTATTCTCTCCCCCTTTTTGAGATACGAGAAGGACAAAGCATTAAACAAATCAATGAAACTAAAATTCTCCTAAAGATATAGCAACGTAAAATCAGAGTAATGTAGAAGTGAAATATTCTTAAAACTTCCCCTAAGTTCTATGACTTTCTAACCTAGAAAAAAATTAAAAAGATAATAAATAAAAAGAAGATGTAAATGAAAAAAAAATTAATTTTCATAAATAGCCATATAAAGTATTGCACTTATTTAATTACAAACGAGCACATATCCAATTGAGAACTCATCATTTTTAACTCAAATTTTAATTATTTATTATGTAAATAAGTAAGTAGAGTAGAAGAGGCACACAAGGACATATAATGACATATTGATATTTACTTAAAAACAGTGTATATGTTTAAACTCTACAAATGTACCAATTAATTCATTTATGACCAATCAAAAGACTCAAAAGAAAATAATATCACCTATCATGTAAAATTATAACCGAGTCTTCAATCTCACAAAATAAAATATATCTACCAAAAAAGGACTTCAACTTTTTTTTTGTTTTTTTACCAATATTGGCACTTTATTTTTGTACATTATAAGTACAAGTTTTATAAGTAGTATCTTTTTGCACAATATTTGTTTTTGTTTTTTGCATGAGCCATAAACCTAGCATAAAGACTTTCACACTAGTTGTGAGGTAGCTCTCTTCACACACTGTGGTAGCTTCACACATCACAGTAGGTATCCCTCTCAATACTAAGTACCTCCATAGATAAAGTTTTAGAAAGTAAGAATTAGAATTCAAAAAAAATTTAATAGTCAAGATTATTTGATGTCCTAGAGTCTTTCAAGAAAATTCATAAACTTCAAGCATAGTATATATATGTGTCCATGAGTGTGTGAATAAGTTTATGTCAACATCGATCATCATATGTACAAGAATATATGTGTGCATAAGTCAAAATTGTAGAATAATTTATACAATAAGTATCAAAATGAGTTGAGTCACTAAAAATGAGGTTATATATATGTAAGTTTTGAATAAGTCCAATACTATGTTGACCAGATAAAAATTCTACTTCTCTTTCTCCCATTTTTGTTTTTCTAATAATAAAATTTGAATTCAATTTGAGGGATAAATTCTCCTAGCACTTCTAAGATACTCAAATCTTTGAATTTCTATGGCTTTGATGAATATATCAATTAATTGTTTCTCAATAGGTACAAACTCAAGTGCTACTACTTTCTCTTCAACTAATTCTCAAATAAAGTAATGCCTAATATGTGCTTAGTTCTAGAATGTTGAACTGGATTCTTAGAAATACATATAGCACTAGAGTTATCATAATATAAGAGGATCATACCTTATGGTTAATCGCAGTCCTTAAGTATGTTTTTCATTCAAATCATTTGTGTGCAAGAGCTTCTACAACAATGCATTTTACCTCAACTATAGAGAGTGAGATAGAGTTCTGCTTTTTATTGTATCAGGATACTAAGTTGTTCCCAATGTAAAAGAAACCACCTTATGTGTTTTTCCTATCATACTGGTTTCCTGCCCAATTGGCATTTGTATAACCACTTACTTCACAAGTAGTGTTAGCGGTAAAATATAGACCATAATCACTTGTTCTTGATATATACCTTATGATTCTCTTTACATTCTCTAAGAGTGATTCCTTAGGGTCAGATTGATAATGGGAATTCACACCATAATTAAAACATATGTCAGGCCTACTTGCATTGAGGTAAAGTAAACTGCCTATCATACTTCTATAAAGGATTTGATCAATACTTTTACCTTGAATATCCTTTGTAATTTTTGTGATGGTACCTAAATGAGTCCTTAATGGCCTATTAGTTTCAAGACCAAACCTTTTAACAAGGTTATAGGCATACTTGGTTTGAGAAATAAATATATTATCATGAGATTATTTTATTAGTAAACCAAGAAAGAAAGTCATTTCACCTACCATAGACATTTCAAATTCATTTGTCATAATATGCACAAAATCATCCAATAGTGTACTAGATGTAGATCTAAAAACTATGTCATCCATATAAATATGAGCAATAAAGATTTCATCATTACTATTTTTAATGAATAGAGTCTTATCAATTCCCCTTCGAATAAATCCCTTGTTAAAGAGATAATTGGTAAGTCTCTCATACCATGCTCGAGGAGCTTGTTTCAAACCATAAAGAGCTTTGTTAAGTTTGTAAACATGATTTGGAAATTTTGGATCAACAAATCCTTTTTGTTGTTCCACGTATACATCCTCATTTAAAAATCCATTCAAAAAGGTAGACTTAACATCCATTTGATATAATTTAAATTTCATATGACAAGCAATGAAAAGTAAAATCCTAATTGACTCTAGTCTAGCTACAGGTGCAAATGTTTCATCAAAGTCAGCTCCTTCTACTTACATGTAGCCTTGATCTACCAACCTAGCCTGACTTCTAACAACAATGTCATGCTCATCAAATTTATTTTTGAACACCCATTTTGTTCCAATAACATTTTTGTATTTAGGATTAGGTACTAATATCCACACATGGTTTCTTTCAAATTGAGCTAACTCATCTTGCATGGAATTTATACAAAATTCATCCCTAAGGGCTTCATCACATTTTTTTAGCTCAAATTGAGAAATATAGAATAAATGGGTTACCTTACTTATTTGTCTTCTTCTTGTTACCATGTTTGCATTAGGATCTCCAAATATATTATTAATAGGATGATTTTTTGAAGTTTGGGTTGGATTTATCATTGATGAGGTTTATGCTTCTTCCTTCTTTTCTTCTCTTTCCTCTAACTCCTCTTCTTTTGTTCCAATTATGTCATTAGTCATTGTTAATTGAGGTGTTGTGAAATTTTATTCATTACCAAATTTTTCACTTGTAATCTACTTACATGTGTCATCTATAATGACATTTATGTATTCCATTACAACATTAGTTCTATAGTTGAAGACACTATACCAAGAAATATACATTCATTACTTCTTGAATCAAAATTGCCCAATTTTTCTCAATCCTTAAGTATGTAGCATTTACTTCTAAAAACATACATGAATTTTATATTAGGTTTTTTACCTTTACATATCTCATAGGGAGTTTGGTTTGTACCTAGGCGAAGATATATATGGTTTATAATGTGACATGCAATGTTTATAGCTTTAGCCCAAAACCTTTTGGAGACTTCCATGGCATGAAAAATTACTCTTAATATCTCTTGAAGTATCATATTTTTCCTTACTACTCCATTTTTTGAGGTGTGATGAGAGTAGAGAATTCATGAAAGATACCATGTTCTTTGTAGAAGTCAGTATACTTGGTATTTTCAAATTCTTTTCCATGGTTTGTTCTCATTCTCTTGATGGTCACTATTTTGTCACCTGCTTCAATCTACACTTTTGTACAACATGAGATGAAGAACTCAAAAGAATCTAACATATTTTTAAGAAAGTCTACCCAAGTGTAGTGAGAAAATTCATCTATTACAACCATGATATATTTCTTACCTTCAATACTTTATGTTCTCGTAGGACCCATGAGGTTAATATGTATTAATTCCAATACTTTGTTTGTATTGATATTCTTTATCTTCTTATGAGCAATCCTAGTTTTTTACCCAATTGACATGGTCCACATACAAGTGTTTTAATTTTCAGAAGAACAGGTAAACCACGCAGAGTCTCAATTTTACTTAATTTGACTAGTTCTTTAAAATTCATATGACCTAGCTTTTCATGCCATAAGGTAGTTGATTCTTTGATAGCTAGGTTACATGTTATTGTGGGTGATGTATAAATACAATAACAATTGTCATGTGATTTGATTCCCTTAATCATACATTCACCCTTTTGATTTGTTACAATACAGTGATTGTTTGTAAATTGTACATTAAATCATTGTCACATATTTAACTTATGCTAATTAGGTTTTCCTTAAGTCCTTCCACAGATAAAACTTCATCAAGTTTAGGGATACCCTATATTTGACTAGAGCCTTTTCTAACAATTTTAGATGTTTTACCATCACCAAAGGTAACTATCCCTTCATTGTATTCCTCAAAGGTTTTAAACAAAGAATGATTCCCAGTCATATGTCTAAAGAATCCACTATCAAAATACCAGGTAGTATTTGATTTAGATTTAAACGCTATGTAGGCTACAAAGTGGTGCAACTCATATTTCTTAACTCATCCTTTTTTTTATTTTGGACATTTGAGTTACAGGTTTCTTAGGTTCCTCTTTTTGTGTAGTTCTTGTAGTAAAAACTTTACGTTTTGAAATTTTTTTAGGTGTCCTAAAAATATTATACTCGTGATAGAATCATAAGCATAAAGAAATATACACTTAGGTCTTATGTGTCCTTTCCTACCATAATGATGACATGTGTGAAAAAACCGAATTTGCTTAGAGTGATAAGGTATATAAATTACCTTACTTGCTTAAGCAATGGTGGGTTTTATAAATTGAGTTTTGGATGATGAAGGTGTTTATTGTTCATCTATGTATCCAAGACCTTTCTTATCTTTATGTGGCTTTCCATAGTCTAGGATCAATTTTTCAGCACCAATGGTCAAATTCCTCATTGTCCATTTAGCAATACTAAGTTCTTTCCTAAGCTATTTTTCCCTCAGTGGTTTCTGCAACTCTCAAATTCAAAGCATTGATATGTTTAGAAAATTTATTTTTAACTTTATCTAGGCTAGAGAAATTTATCTCTCTCTTAAGTTTAGTTACTTCCACAAGTAATTTATCTCTCTCTTCCTTGGCACCTAGACAATCCATGAATAGCTCCTCATAATTTGATACATTAAACTTAGATAGTAAGAGAGAATAGTTTACTTCTTCATTTTCTTCATTCGAGCTAAAGTCGGAGTCATTGTGGTGTGCTTTGGAAATTGCGGTGAAGGCACAATAATTAGTGTCATAATCCTCTGAGTTACTAGCATTATCCTGCTCACTTTCTGTATCACCGAGTGTAGTATTAAATTCTTTTCCAACTTTTTTATTATTATTAGCACATTTTGTAGAAATATGACGAAAGCCACCACAAGTAAAACATTGAGGACTAGTAGGATTACT
The DNA here is from genome assembly GCA_037013495.1 of Hippophae tibetana. Taxonomy (NCBI): domain Eukaryota; kingdom Viridiplantae; phylum Streptophyta; class Magnoliopsida; order Rosales; family Elaeagnaceae; genus Hippophae; species Hippophae tibetana. The sequence goes on from CM072806.1 coordinate 30,272,190, forward strand.
TTTTTTACCATCAAGGCTAAAAGGGTTGGTTTCTCTTAACTTTCGATCCTTCAAACAACTGAATTGTCCCTTATTAGATTGATTACTTAGTTGACCCTTATTTTTCATAAACTTAAATTTGTGTGCTAACAATACTAGTGACTCATCATTCATATCCTCATCAAAATTATAGATGTCCTTTTTGGAGCTTTTGAATACCACATCCTTGTTTTTCTTGGGTGGATCAAGAGTAAGCTCATAGGTTTGGATTAACCCGACAAGTTCATCAATGTTTAGTATGTCCACATTCTTTCTTTCCTCTATCGCTATAACTTTCATCTTGTAGTCTGTTGTTAAGAAGCTTAGGAGTTTGCATACTTGTATAGATTGTGGAATCTTCTCACTGAGATTAGAACAAGCATTAATGATAGCACAAAAGCTAGCATAGAATTGACCAAAAGTTTTAGTATTGTTCATTTTGATGGAATCAAACTGAGATGTTAGTAATCTCAATTTTGTTTGTTTCACTTGGGATGTTCCCTCATGAGCAAGAGCAAGTGCATTCCATGCATCTTTAGTATTCTCACAATTAGAGATGCGACCGAACTCATCCATCGACACAATATCAAAGATTGAGCTTAGACCTTTATGGTTTACCCCACTAAGGGTGCGCTCTTCAATGGTCCAATATCTTCTTGGCTTTATGATTGTTACATCATCTTTCATTATCGAAGGTGGTTCCCAACCATCAAGAATAACATCCTAAACTTTTTCATCTTGTCTAAGCAAGGCTTGCATGCGAGCCTTCTAATAAGGGTAATTATACCCATCAAAGAGTAGGGTCTAACAGATGACCCACCTTCTTTAATTTGGTCCATAAGTAGGAATGTGTATCTCGAAGGATCAAACTCATTAAGTGTATTTAGTGTTTGCTCTAATATAAATTGAAAGTTTATAAGATATGTACCTAATTAACCTAGAGGGATGAATAGGATATTTTTAAGTTTTATTAATTTATAATTTAATAACCTAAACAGAGCGGCCAATCATGCAATTGTGTGTAAAAATATAGTGCAAAAATAAAAGAATAACACACAATATTTTTAGGTGGAAACAATCTAGACAACAATCATGACCTAAGAGGAAAACCATTGCTCCACTGGACCACTTAACTTTCAACTATGAAAATCAAATTTTCAAGTACAAACTCAAACTTATGCTACCTTTCCTAGGATACTGCCCCAATGTATTTTACTTACGAGCCCTTTGCTATCTTTTTATAGTTTCTAAAATTAGCGTGAGTGGTTTCCAAGCCAATGTTTCAATGAGCTTCCCAACAATCAGATACATTCACGAATCAGCCACAAAAGCACAAAAACACAAGTGCATGTATGTGTTCTAGAATAGATTTAACAATGAATCATCCTAACTAGATGATTCAAAATATATGTCACTTAAATCAAATCAACTAGAAAATTCTAAAGCAAAAAAGGTTAAGCACAAATTCACTAAACATAACTTCTTTAAGATTTAATAATTAAATCAAATAATTATAATTGCTCATACAATTATTTAATTTAAATATTTAAATAATTAATAAAGAAAAACTATATAAAATAAAACATATCAAATATATATATATTAATTATATTCACTGCAAATCTCTATATATATATATAAACTAACCTTAAAGATGTATGTGACTATGAATAGGTTCTTTAGTAGATTGAGGAACTCACATTAACACCCCCCTATTGATGACAACTAATTTGAAGAAATGATAAAAATTATAAATAAACAAATCAGAGAGAGAAAATTGGATTGATATATATTTTTTTAGAGAAAAGCAAGACAATTCATCTCTTGAAAAAAAAAAGCTTCAGCATCTCGTTCCTAATAACAAACGTATTAAAAATGATTTTTTAAAACATACTCAGAAAATGCTAAGGCTAGTAGCTTTAGAAAACACGTTAGGCATGTTCAAAAAACACCAAAAAAACATATTATTTTTTGAATGGTTAGAAATCTATTTGGAAACCAAAGGTTGACCATTCCCTTTCAAAATTGATTCAAAACTTGGAAAATTTATCAAAATGCTTACTCTAAACCATTTAGTTTATAAGATACATCACCAAACACTATAGTTAACCTTGAACCAATTAGCTTAGTGGAAATATCACCAATCACTATAGATAGCCCTACACAGATTAGCTTAGTCGAAACATTACCAGTACTACTACAAAAAGGAGTATTTAAGTCGTTGTGTAAAGTCGGTTTTTTTCCAAAAACCAACTTATAATGAATTTAAATTCAATTCGGTGTACAACCGATGCTATCCCCATAGGACGTAGCGTCAGTTGAAGAAGAACCGACGCTACACGCGTGGATAGCGTTGGTTCGCCATGTCAACTAACACTACATCCTACGTGTATTTTTAAATTAAAAAATGCATGTAGTTTATAATTGAAATTTTTTTAGGTCAATTATTATATATAGTATAATTTTTTATTTTTTAAGACAATTAGTTTTTAAAATTATATAATTTATTTATTTGTTTGGATATTTAAATTTATATACATACGTACAATATAACTTTATTTAATTTTATGTATTTTTTTTAAATATTATTGTAAAATTACTGTTCGGCTCTCTTCTTCACTGTAGAAACCCAAAAAACTTTCATTTCTCTTCTCCACTTCTCCCAAAACCGAGCTTACCCACCATCTTTCTCAATTTCTGGCCACCTCGGACCACCATTTGCAACCCCGTTTTGTGGGTTATATTCCTCTTCTCATTATCTTTCAAATCTACTATTTTTTGAGCGAAATACTCAAATTTTTTATACCCAAGTTTTCATTTATTCTCACTTATAAAACACCCTTTTATTCTTCATTTTCTTCATTTAGTCACTTCATAACATTCTTGTAAGTATTTCTATTAATTTTGCAGCTTATTATTCAATTTGTTTTATTTTTTGTATAAATTTTTTATTTATGTATGTTTTTTATTATGATTGTTATTATATGTTAACTTATTTTTTGTGGAAATAATTTCTGAATGTTGTGGGTTTGACGAACTATAATATTTACCGTACATGGATAAATTTATTTATATATAAATAATTATATTTTATTAAGTAAAAGTAATGCATTTGTTAAATTATTAAAATGATAATTGTTTTGTATTATGTTTTGATATATATTCTAATAATTAGGGAATTTATATATAATAACACTTGAAATATATTCATTGGATACATAATTAATTAATATGCTTAATTAATATCATTAATAGAAAATGGAAAAATCTTGGATGTCAAAGTGTAGAATTGAGAAGGACTATATTTCTCGAGTTGAAACTTTCATGGAATTTGCTTGTAGAAATAGTAATACTAGAAATACTATGATTTGATGCCCATGTGTTAAATATAAAAAGGAGTGATTTCATGAATTTGACGAGGTTAAGTATCACCTTATCTGTAATGGTATTCTTTTGAGCCATAAATGTGGGTGTTATCATGGAGAAAATATTGATAATACTCATGGGAAAGAGATAAATAAGAATGTGAGTGAATTACATACATCTTATCATAATGCACACATAGAAAATATGGTTCATGGTTTTGAAAATGAATTACGCGAGAATGATCCCAAAACCTTTAAAAAACTTATAGAAGATGCCAAAAATCCGTTGTATCCAAAATGCAAAAAATACACTAAAATATCAGGATTGGTTCATTTGTAAAATGTGAAAGCAAAACATGGTTTTTTTGACAAGGGATTCACAGAATTACTAAATTTACTAGTCGATATGTTTCCTGGGGGTATTGAATTTCCATCTTCAAGGTATGAAGTGAAGAAATCTCTTAGTCAATTTGGCATGGAATATCATAATATTCACGCTAGTCCAAATGATTGCATTCTTTATAGAAAAGAATATGAGACATTAGATGATTGTCCGATGTGTAAAGAATCAAGATGGAAGCATGGTACAAATGAGACAACACATAAGAAAGGCGTGCCTAAAAAGGTTCTTTGGTACTTTCCTCTGATTCCTCGCTTTCAAAGGTTGTTCAATAGTAAAGATACATCAAAGATGTTGACTTGGCATTCAGATAATCGATCTGATGATGGTTTGTTACGTCATCCTTGTGATTCTCCAAATTGGAAAGTAGTAGATAATTTATCTCCTCAATTTTCATCTGATCTGTGCAATCTTCGTCTTGCCATTGCTGCTGATGGAATTAATCCACATAGTTCCCTTAGTAGTAGATATAGTTGTTGGCTAGTAATTTTGGTAACATACAACCTTCCTCCCTGGTTGTGTATGAAAATAAAATTCATGATGTTAACATTATTGAGAAAAAATATATGTGGGAGCTTAATTGGTACTTTACATAATATACCTGAAAAAACAAAGGATGGAATTAAAGCAAGACTAGATTTAAAGAAACTAGACATACGACCTGAATTGGAACCAAGGGTGGAAAATGATAAGAATCAAACATACTTACCACCAGCATCATATACAATTTCAACAAAATAGATGGATGTGTTTTGTAAATGTTTGGAGGGTGTGAAAGTTCCTGATGGTTACTCATCCAACTTAAGAAATTTTGTGTCTATCACCGATAAGAAAATTATGGATTGAAATCACATGACTGTCACATCTTAATGCAACAGTTATTACCACTTACTATTAGATCAATTCTTCCAAAACATGTTCGACTATCAATAATTCAGCTTTGTTTATTCTTCAATACAATATGTAAGAAATCTATATCAATTGGCGAGTTAAATTCTTTACAGAAAGATGTTGTAGAGACTTTGTGTCTAATTCAAAAATATTTTCCTCCTTCTTTCTTCGATATAATGATTCACTTGTGTGTTCATTTAGTTCGAAAGGTTCAATTATGTGGTCCTACTTACTTAAGGTGGATGTATCATTTTGAAGGATATATGCAAGTCCTTAAAGGATATGTAAATAATAGAAATGGACCTAAAGGATTCATGGTGTAATGCTACATTTATGAAGAAGCCATTGAGTTTTGTTCTGAATACTTTAGTGGTTGCACTGAAATTGGGAATCCTAGGCACAAGTTGTTCTTAGAACGTCACATGATCCAAGTAGGTAACTCTATGCTTGGTGGGAGTAAGAAATATTTTATTGATCATACTCAATGGGAAAAAGCATACCGAATCACTTTGGTAAATAATAATGAGGCATAACCGTACATAGAGTAAGTGATGTTCAACCTTTCCATTTATGCAAAAACATTTTTTATTTAACTACTAATGATGATATATACTTAATATATATTTAATAACATTATAGGATGCATTCAAACTTATTGAAGATTGATCCTTCTTATCAATGTTGTATATAAAATAGATGATTTTGGATTTACCCTTGTAAATTTATCCAAGATAAGTCACACTGATGATCCTTTCACGTTAGCACTTCATGCAAAATAAGTATTTCATGTGAGCGATCAAATTGAAACAAGATGGTCTATTGTGTTAACGCCTAAAAAAAGAGTTTTACCATTGTGATGCTTTAGAAGATGACGACCCTATGCTTGATACATTAACCAATATTACTAATTTCTCAAATAAATTGCCTAATGTATGTGATGATCTAGTTGATGATGATGATTCTTCATCATGGACTTGAAGTGATTGTGAAGGAATATATGTATATGATCAACAACCTAATTAAACATAACGTATGTTCTATATTGTTGTAATAACTCTTATATATATGTTCCTAAAATTTTCAATTAATTTATATTTCTTCATTATTTGTAGATATTTCATGTATCCTCACGTAACAGAGCGTGTAGATCCAAATGATCAATTGGGGTATTTGAAAAGAAGGGGTGGGCGAATATACCTGATGCTCTACTTAACCCAGATGATAGAATACCTATTCTATTTGATGCTACTAGTAATCCCATAGGGGAAAATGGCCAACAATTGAAATCCTTTATTGGTCGACTTGGGAAGTCCAGTATACCAATCAATATAAATGATTGGTCTCAGGTTGACGATGCAGAAAAATTCAAAATATGGATAACCATTTGTGTAACTCTCTTATATTTTATAATCAATTACATATATTATATCTTTTTTTCTATTATATGTAATCTTTTGTACGGTGTTTTTAGAAATCGTTACAAAGTCGATGACAGGTGGAAACTTAAGTGTTATAAGATTGAAAATAAGGCATGGAAGGAATATAAGACTTCCAGATTGGCAAGAAATTATGTGTTTCCATATTTGGAACCACTTGATGAGGTAGAACTCTACAAAATCCCTGAAGGACACCCTTGGATTGCACCTCAAGTTTTGAAAGACTTTGTGGATTATAAACGTTCAAATGAATTTCAAATTATTAGGGAAGAACATCAGAATATACAAATCATAACATTCCTCTTAACCGTACTGGGAGGTCTTCAAATCCTGAAGTTATGTATAGAATGGTATTATTAATTTGTGTTAATTTATAAATATTTTTATATTTATTTTCCTCAATTTAATTTCATGTCATTGTTAATAAATTTTTCATAATTTATGTAGGAAGCTAAATTGGGTAGACCTATTACCCGAACTGAATTGTACATAGAAATAAAAGACTCCCAAAACGAAGAATTCAAGACCGATGACTAAGCGAGGAAAAGAACAACTAAATAAGTTGGTTAGTAATTTCGGTTGATAAAAAGACTTATTGATTTTTAATAATTGATGTAATAATGAATGATATGTTTGTGTGATTTATTATTTATAGAGAGTTATTCAAGAACAAATATCCAGGGGTGAAATAATTTAATAGCTTGGGAGAGATGCTCTATATCATGCATTCGGACGCGAGCATCCTGGTCGTGTTAGGGAAGGTAGCAAATATTATGGTTTTATGGAGTATTTTTAACATTATAAAACAAAAGCCTCAGATGGTCAGTAAGGAGAAGTACACTAAAATTGAAGAAGAACTCAACTCCTTTAAGGCCTTAGTGTTAAGTGAGATTTCCATTATAAAAAAATATCAATTACAACACATGTCATGCATGGCATCATTCTACAACCAGGGTATGCCATATTGGCCAAGTATGCAACCATCCATGTCAGGCATGCTACCTTCCATACCAGGCATTCCATCATCCATGACAGGCAGGCCACCATCCATGCCAACCATGCCACCCATGTAATCTCATTGTGCTCAAACTACATCTAATATGGGATATAGTCATCCTATTAGTCCTCCCTATATGCCAGGAATGCATATGCAATCAAGTAGTGGTTCATTTTCTCCAATGCAATCTGCACATTCTTACCATCAATCAAACCACGATGAACGTTTTGGTTAAAATGTACATCCAATAGCTACCCTACATGGGAGTCCTCCTCTATTTGATGAATCATATATGGTAAGATTTTAATTTCTATTGTATATAATCTATTTTTTTTCTTATTATATGATTTATTTTTTATATATAACACTTAAAGTTTTTACATAATATGAAATTTTTGTTGAAACATCCTTCGTCAACAGACTTTATTGCTATCGGAACGGTACAACAATTGAGCAATGATCGGATGATTCATAATCAATATTTGCCTAATCATTGGCGAATAGTAATTGATCAATCATTGCTTCATGATTGTCCACTATTTGTGCCTTCTGATGCTACCACAGTCCAAGAGGTGGTTGAACAGTATGTGGCTTGGCCGTCGATTCAAGTTGTTCTAAATTTTGACGTGGTACTATTTTTTAATTTAAAAGATAACACTTGTTTACTACTATTATTTTATTATATCTTATATTGTTACTAACATACATAATGTGTTTTTTTAGTCTATTATACCATAACTCTTAAATGCAGCACATTTAAGAGATACAAAGCAAGTATCTTATACTAAATCTATGTCTAGTGGCCAATCATCACGCACGAATTCATTCAAGAAGAAGCCTTGGAAAAAGTATAGTTATGATTATGCTTTAAAATTCAGCAAAATTTTTGGCACTTTGATGACTATTGTTGGGAGGGCATCTAGCATAAATGATAGATGGATTGTGCCACTTCCTATAGAAATTTCTGGTGTAGACCTCGGCCAAACTTATATATGAATCGAGTGCATATTGCAACTATTTGAATATCAAATTATGGATTTAAGTATAATTCAAGTGTGGACAAGGTGAGTCCTCAATCTATTTTTTTCATTTATGTAGAACATATATAATTATATTTTTATTATCTAATTATATATATATATATATCTTTTATATAGAACGTGATATTATCGACTTCAAAATAATCACTTATATAATTATATTTTTATTATCTAATTACTTTTTCCAAGGCTTCTTCTTCAATGACCTACTCCATATAACCATAATATTGGCTACCTCCCTAACACGACCAGGATGCTCACATCCGAATGCATGATATAAAGCATCTCTCCCAGGCACTTCGATTATTTTACCCCTGGATATTTTTTCTTGAACAGCTCTATACAAATAATAAATCACACAAACATATCATTCATTATTAAATCAATTATTAAAAATCATTAAGACTTTTTATCAACGGAAATTACTAACCAAATTATTTAGTTGCTCTTCTCCTCGCTTAGTCATTGGTCTTAAATTCTTCGTTTTGGGAGTCCTTATTTCTATATACAATTCAGTTCGGGTAACAGGTCTAACCAATTCAACTTCCTACATAAATTATGAAAAATTTATTAACAATGTCATGAAATTAATTTGAGGAAAATAAATATAAAAATATTTATAAATTAATACAAATTAATAATACCATTCTATATCTAACTTCATGATTTGAAGACCTCCCAATACGGTTAGGAAGAATGTTATGCATTTGTATATTCTGATGTTCTTCTCTAATAATTTGACATTCATCTGAACGTCTATAATCCACAAAGTCTTTCCAAACTTGAGGTATAATCCAGGGGTGTCCTTTAAGGATTTTGTAGAGCTCTACCACATCAAGTGGTTCCAAATATGGGAACACATAATTTCTTGCCAATCTGGAAGTCTTATATTCCTTCCATGCCTTATTTTCAATCTTATAACACTTAAGTTTCCACCTGTCATCGACTTTGTAACGATTTCTAAAAACACCGTACAAAAGATTACATATAATAGAAAAAAAGATATAATATATGTAATTGATTATAAAATATAAGAGAGTTACACAAATGGTTATCCATATTTTGAATTTTTCTGCATCGTCAACCTGAGACCAATCATTTATATTGATTGGTATACTGGACTTCGCAAGTCGACCAATAAAGGATTTCAATTGTTGGCCATTTTCCCCTATTGGATTACTGGTAGCATCAAATAGAACATATATTTTATCATCTTGGTTAAGTGGAGCATCATGTATATTTGTCCAACCTCTTCTTTTCAAATACCCCAATTGATCATTTGGATCTACAAGCTCTGTTACCCAAGGATACATGAAATATCTACAAATAATGAAGAAATATAAATTAATTGAAAATTTTAGGAACATATATATATATATATATATATATATAAGAGTTATTACAACAATATAGAACATACGTTATGTTTAATTAGGTTGTTGATCATATACATATATTCCTTCACAATCACTTCGAGCCCATGATGAAGAATCATCATCATCAATTAGATCATCACATACATTAGGCAATTTATTTGAGAAATTACTAATATTGGTTAATGTATCAAGCAAAGATTAATCATCTTCTACAACATCATAATGGTAAAACTCTTTTTGTAGAGGCGTTAACACAATAGACCATCTTGGATCAATTTGATCGCTCACGTAAAATACTTGTTTTGCATGGAGTGCTAATGTGAAAGGATCATCAGTGTGACTTATCTTGGATAAATTTACAAGGGTAAATCCAAAATCATCTATTTTATATCCAAGATTGATAACATTTTTGACCCAATCACACAAGAAAACTGTTTCATGGAAGACCTCATAATCCAATTCCCAAATCTCTTGTATTATACCATAATATGTTCTATCAGAAAGTACAGGATTGGCATATTTTGAACTAAAAAATTGCATAGTTTGTGCAACCATCTTCACACCACTATTTTGATTTACTCGGACTTTGTCCCTAGCTTGAGTCATAAACCTCGATCCATTTATTGTGAAACTATAAAATGATTTTACATTGTATTTTGGCCCATGTGCAAGCTATTGTAAACTTTCTGATATTTTTTTATTGGGTTTCTTGAGTTCATCTCGAATCTATGTATACAAAAACACAAAAATGTGTTTAGAGCAAAGTTTTAAAACATTGAATAGATCTAGGAAGATACATGCATGACTTTTTGTTTGTGACACTTACATGGTAGCAAAACCAATTAATAAGCTCTGGCTTATGTTCATCATACAACCATTTTTCTCCTCCTTTTTTTATAACGAGTATCGATCATCAATAAGTTTAAATGCATCATGTAATATTATTAAATATATATGAAGTTATATATCATCATTAATAGTTAAATAAAAAATGATTTTTGCAATCATGAAATAATGAACATCACTTACTCTATGTATGGTTGTGCCTCATTATTATTTACCAAAATGATTTTGTGTGCTTTTTCCGATCGAGTACGATCAATAAATAATTTCTTACTTCCACCAAGCATAGGGTTACCTACTTGGATCATGTGACGTTCTAAGAACAACTTGTGCCTAGGATTCCCAATTTTAGTGCAACCACTAAAGTATTCAGAACAAAACTCAATGGCCTCTTTAGCAATGTAGCGTTCCACCGTGCATCCTTCAGGTCGATTTCTATTATTTACATATCCTTTAAGGACTTGAATATATCTCTCAAAAGGATACATCCACCTTAAGTAAGTAGGACCACACAATTGAACCTCTCGAACTAAATGAACACAAAAGTGAATCATTATATCGAAGAAAGAAGGAAAAAAATATTTTTCAATTAGACACAAAGTCTCTACAACATATTTCTATAAAGCATTCAACTCGCCAATTGATATAGATTTCATGCATATTTATTGAAGAATGAGAAAAATTGAATTATTGATAATCAAACATGTTTTGGAAGAATTGATCAAATAGCAACTAGTAATAATTGTTGCATTAAGATATGACAGTCATTTGATTTCAATCCATATAATTTATTATCGGTGATAGACACAAAATTTCTTAAGTTGGATGAGTAACCATCAAGAACTTTCACACCTTCCAAACATTTACAAAACACATTCTTCTCTTTTGTTGACATTGTATATGATGTTGGTGGTAAGTATATTCGATTCTTATCATTTTCCACCCTTGGTTCTAATTCAGGTCGTATGCCTAGTTCGTTTAAATCCAATCTTACTTTAATTCTATCCTTTGTTTTTCCAGGTATATTAAGTAAAGTACCAATCAAGCTCTCACAAAAAAATTTCTCAATGTGTATGACATCTAAGATGTGATGAATGTGTATGTCTTTCCAATAAGGTAATTCCCAAAATATTAATTTTTTTCCAATAACCATGGTAAGTCGTCTCAAACTCTTTTTCATTTTCACCCATTTTATTAGTTGACCTCTTTCGTTTCCCTACCTTAGTGAGTTTTTTTTCATCTTTCCATATCGTTTGAATGTCATATCATTCAATTGCCTTAATATCTCAACATCTCGCAAAGGTCAGGTTGCATGATCATGATTTTCTTCATCATTGAACGGTTTATTTTGGTATCTAAACTTGTATCTAGATGGCAAAAATCTTCTATGTCTTCTATAAGACATATTTTGTGTGTGACTAAGATAAGTTGCAAAAGTTCCATCACTACATATAGGGCATCCCTTGTAACCTTTTGTTGCATGTCCTGATAAGTTTCCATAGGCAGGAAAATAATTAATTGTCCATAAAAGGACCCCCTTCAAGTTAAAGTGTTCTTCTTTATGTGCATCATAAACATTCACACCATCATTCCACAACATCTTTAAATCATCTATCAAAGGCTACAAATATACATCAATATCAATACCGAGTTGTTTTGATCCTGAGATCAATAATGTTAACATCATGAATTTTCTTTTCATACACAACCAGGGAGGAAGGTTGTATGTCACCATAATTACTGGCCAACAACTATATCTACTACTGAGGGAACTATATGATTAATTCCATCAGCAGCAATGCCAAGACAAAGATTGCACAGATCAGATGAAAATTGAGGAGATAAATTATCTACTACTTTCTAATTTGGAGAATCACAAGGATGACATAACAACCCATCATCAGATCGATTATCTGAATGCCAAGTCAACATCTTTGATGTATCTTTACTATTGAACAACCTTTGAAAGCAAGGAATCGGAGGAAAGTACCAAAGAACCTTTGCAGGCATGCCTTTCTTATGTGTTGTCTCATTTGTATCATGCTTCCATCTCGATTCTTTACACATCAGACAATCATCTAATGTCTCATATTCTTTTCTATAAATAATGCAATCATTTGGACTAGCGTGAATCTTATGATATTCCATGCCAAATCGACTAAGATATTTCTTCACTTCATACATTGAAGATGGCAATTCAATACCCCCAAGAAACGTATCAACTAGTAAATTTAGTAATTCTGTGAATACCTTGTCAAAAAAATCATGTTTTGCTTTCACATTGTACAAATGAACCAATCTCAACATTTTAATTTATTTTTTTGCATTTTGGATACAACGGATTTTCGGCATCTTCTATAAGTTTTTTAAAGGTTTCGGGATCATCCTCGCGTAATTCATCTTTAACACCATGAAACATATTTTTTGTCTGTACATTATGATAAGATGTATGTAATCCACTGACATTCTTATTTATCTTTTCCCCATGAGTATTATCAATATTTTCTCTATGATAATACCAACATTTATAGCTCAAAAGAATACCATTACAGATAAGGTGATACTTAACCTCGTCAAATTCATGAAATCGCTCATTTTTACATTTAACACATAGGCATCGAATCATACTAGTTCTAGTATTACTATTTCTACAAGCAAATTTCATGAAACTTTCATCTCCTGAAATATAGTCTTACTCAATTCTATACTTTAACATCCAAGATTTGTCTATTTTCTATTAATGACATTAATTAAACATATTAATTAATTTATGTATCCAATGAATATATTTCAAGTATTATTATATATGAATAACTTTGGGAAGGATAATAGGGTTAGAGTTGGGAATCAATCTGCACCAAACAACCTCATTTCTATACAAATTAAAAAATAAGTAGCATGCGAGCATGGATATATAAAAACCAATCACTTTGGTTGATTCTAATTTCTAAACATGTTACTATATAATAATTAAAAACTAATATTAATTATACGTATATAAAATTCTATAGAAGTAGGGGCTACTATAGTAACATATTTAACATTTTAACACATAAGTAGCATATATAAATAAAAATAATAATACTACTTAGTTTTTAGTTTTTAGTTATTATTTGATTTTTATTAATATATATATATATATATAGTATTTAATTATTGAGTTTATAAATAAATATTTATAATTTTTTTAAGAGTCAAGAGATAGCACGTATAACTCTAATACCAATATAATTTCTTAAATATTTTAAAAAACATATTAATTTTCCTCTATTCATTACTTAATAAAATATAATTATTTATATATAAATAAATTTATCTACATATGGTAAATATTATAGTCCCTCAAACATATAATATTCAGATATTATTTCAACAGAAAATAAGCCAAACATATAATAACAAGCATAATAAAAAACATACATAAATCAAAAATTTATAAAAAAAATAAAACAAATTGAATAATAAGCTGTAAAATTAATATAAATACTTACAAGAATGTTATTAAGTGACTAAATGAAGGAAACGAAGAATAAAAGGGTGTTTTGTAAGTGAGAATAAGTGAAAACTTGGTTATAAAAAATTTGAGTATTTCACTCAAAAAAATAGTAGATCTGAAAGATAATAAGAAGAGTAATATAACCCATAAAACGACATTGTAAATTGTGGTCGGAGGTAGCCGGAAATTGAGAAAGAAAGTGGGCGTGAGCTCAGTTTTGGGAGAAAATGGAGAAGAGAAATGAATTTTTTGGGTTTCTGTATAGAAAAAATGAGCTGAATAGATATATTACGTGGATAGCATCAGTTGAAGTGGAGACCCGATGCTACCCACGCGGCTAGCATCGGTTCAACACGTCAACCGACGCTATCCACGCAATTTAAAATTTATTTATTTTTTGTCAATTATTATTTTATTTAAACTATGCATATACGTAATATAGAAAAAGTAAAAATAATAACTTTACAATAATATTTAATTAAAACATATACACAAAATTAAATAAAGATATATTGTACGTACATATATAAATTTAAATATCCAAAAAAAATAAAGAAAATTATATAATTTTAAAAACTAATTGTCTATATATATTTATATCCAACTTAAACTCTAAAGAGTTAAATAAAATAATAATTAATGACCTAAAAAAATTTCAATTGTATTTACTTCATCCATTTTTTAATTTAAAATAATAGGACGTAGCGTCGGTTGACGTGGCGAACCGATGCTAGCCACGTGGGTAGCGTTGGTTCTCCACATCAACCGACGCTACGTCCAATGTGGATAGTGTCAGTTCTACACCGAACCAACTTTAAATTCATTATAAGTCGGTTTTTTCCAAAAACCGACTTTACACAGCGACTTAAATAACCCTTTTTTGTAGTAATGATAGATGGATTGACCGAACAAAAAATATTAAATGTCTTACAGCAAATGAAGATGTCGTCAAATGCATATAAGACACAAATTGACACAATTGATGAAATAACTATCGAATTATTAATAGCTAGCTTCTTAGGCCAACTAAAAGAATGGTGGGATCATCATCTTTCAAAACAAGAACAATCAGATATCTTCAATGCAATATTGATTGGAGAGTGTGGTGAACCCATACTTGATCAACATGGAGCTCCTATTCAAGATGCAGTCTCCACATTACTCTTTACTATATCACACCATTTTATGGAAGATTCATCCCATTAAAAGGATAAAAATGCTAAAATTATTTCAAACATCAGATATAAAAAGATGAGTGATTTTCAAAATTATAAAACTTTATTTCTGAGCAGAGTCATGTTAAGAGATGATTCTACACAACCTTTTTGGAAAGAGAAGTTCTTGGTAGGACTTTCTCCACTTATGGGTGAGAAACCAAAAAACTATTCATGAAGTATATAGGAATCACATTATTCCTCATGATCATTTAACCTATGGTGAATTTATCAGCTTTGCTAAAAAAATAGGGTCTTAAAATGTGCCAAAATTTCAAAATCCAAAAAAATGAAACAAGACCTGAAAATCTCCAAAAGAGAAATTAGAGCATTCTCTAAACAATTTGATAGCAACTTCTCTATTGACCAAACCTGCGGTGGCAATTGCAGTAAAATTATTAACAAACCCTATAAGAAATCTCATAAAACTTATAAGGAATTTTCAAAATCTAAAAAACCATTTTTTGAAAGAAGGATGAATTTTTATAAAAAAAAACCTTATAAAAGAAATTTTAATAAGGAATCAAAACATCATAATAAACCATTTAAAAAATTTAAAGAGTTTAAATGTTATAAATGCGGTAAGAAATTTCAGACTGCTAATTATTGCAAATTGTCTAAAAACATTCATGAATTAAACCTTGAAGAAGACACCCTGAATAAAATCTCTACCTTAATGGTAGATGAGTCATCATCATGTGAGTCTAAACCTTGGTCAAAAGACTCAGAAGATTCAAATCCCTAGGTAGATGAGTTAGCATCCATTCTGTCAAATACTTCAAAAAATAAAAATATTAATGTATTAACTAAGGAAGAATATGAACAACTTCAAATAAAAATCCTTAGGTTAAAACGACCCTTATATCACAAAGTTATAGATGGACCACTTGACTAATAACTTATCCAAAGCCCAACCATTACCAAAACCTTTTGAACTTCCATGTAACAGCATAGTGTCACGACCTTATTTTTTAAGTAGCGATCGTGCAGCACTTAGCACTGTCCGTTGCACTAAGCCTGCCTTTGAATCCGAATGAAACTCCAAAGAGAGTTTGTAAAGAATGCTTTGTATTTCTCTAGAGAGAGTTTATCTTACAATTTGCTAAGAATTCCCAAGGATGAATACAAATGAAGACCAATAGGTCTATTTATAGTGTGGCACCAAGCTTAAGACTATGCTACATCTTTCTAGATCCTTCTAGTTCTAGAATATACAAGAGTGTTATAGTTTTATGTACAATATGCCACAAGGTTCTGGGACCTTCTAGCCAACTCTAGAGTCTTCTAGGTTTGTCTAGCTCATTCATGCAAGTTCTAGGATGTTCCGTAAGCTTCCAGTGGCTTCTACATCCTTCATGAACCATCTGACATGCTCTAGAATATTCTAGCCCATTCTAGCACCCTATAGTGTGCTCTAGAACATTCTAGGGTCTTCAAAGCTTGAGTTGAGTCCATCCAGCTCTAGCTTATTGTAGACATCTCTAGGCCACTCTAGAACCTTCTCATGTAGAAAAGTCTAGATCCTTTAGGCAAGCACCATTTATTTGGATTTTACGAGGCAATTCGAGCGGGACGTGACACCCTCCCCCACTCAAGTTCGCGACGCCCTAGTTGCGCCTTCAAGCTTGAAACTCTCTATGTCATCTTTGAATTGCCACAAAGAATACTCAGGTTCCCAGCTTGCTTCTATATCTGGGGCATTTTTCCACTTGACCAAGTATTCCCGATAACTTGGTATGCCCCTATGTTGGATCAAGCGGTCTGCCAAAATTGAGTCCATATCCCTATCAAAGGAGGTTACTACTGCGGTAGGCGCCCTTTTGGATTCTCCACCACTTATGTCTTCCTTCTCCCCATGAAAAGGTTTCAACATACTTACATGAAAGACCGGATAGATTTTAAGCTTTGGAGGGAGTTGCAGCTTGTACGACACCTTACCGACTTTCTTGAGGACTGGAAATGGCCCCTCATACTTCTGTACCAACCCCTTTTGAACCTTCCGCAAGGACTTGAATTGTTGGGGCAATAGTTTGACAAGGACCAAATCTCCTTCATGAAATTCCACCATCCTCCTTTTCTTGTCAGCCCATTTCTTCATCTTCTTAAACGCCTTGTTCAAATAGGCTCGGGCCAACTCGGCTTTTTTGTGCCATACCTTGGAAAATTTGAAGGCAGTAGGACTCTTTCCTTCATAACTTGTGGCCAAGGCATGAGGAGTCATGGGTTGCTTCCCCATGATAATCTCGAAGGGACTCTTCGTGGTAGACTCGCTCCTTTGTAAATCATAAGAAATTTGGCTACATCCAACAACTTCGCCCAATCATGTTGATTGGCACTAACAAAGTGCCTGAGATACAACTCCAGCAATGCGTTGGCACGCTTTGTTTGTCCATCGCTTTGGGGATGAAATCTTGTAGAGAAGTTCAAGTCTGATCCCAACAACTTGAACAATTCTATCCAAAACTTGCCAGTAAATTGTGGGTCTCGGTCACTCACAATATTGGATGGAATTCCCCAATGCTTCACGACATGCTTTAGGAAAACCGTGTCATCTCATCTGTCGTGCAGTTCGTTGAGGCATGTATGAATGTCATATATTTGTTGAAGCAATCAATTACTACAATGATGCTACCAAAGCCCTCTAATTTTGGCAGGCAAGTGATGAAGTCCATAGAGACACTCTCCCACGGTCTCTTTGGAATAGGCAGCGGTTCTAGCAAACCTCCGGGTGCATGTTGCTCTATCTTGTCCTGTTGGCACACAAGAAAAGTCCTCACATAGGCTTCAACATCATCCCATAGTTGAGGCCAGTAGTAGATTGACTTGATCAAAGCAAGGGTGCACCTCATTCCTGGGTGTCCAGCCCATAATGAATCATGGCACTCCTTGATAAGCTCCCCCATTTTGGCACAAAGATGCGATTCTGCTTGGCGTAGAGTAGTTTGTCACTTAGCCAAAATTGCCTTGTCTTTCCTTCCTTGATGAGGGTAAGGAGGTTTTGAGCAAGGGCATCATGCTCTAACCCTTATTTGATCCTTTCCAACAAAGAACTACTTGGCCTACTCAAGGCTGCTAACTTCGCCTTTTGACTTAGCGCATCAGCCACAACACTTCTACTACGCGATTCTGATTTTTCCACCTGATAAGGACTCATTGTTGGTGGTCTTGTGTCAAGATCCAACTCAACTTTGTGGTCCACCTTCTTCCTTGGAGGTAACCGTTTGGGCAATGCCTCAGGCATCACATCATGGGACTTATCTGAGACAACTTGCATGTCCGTCAGCAAGCTTGGCTTTGGCGAATCCGCCTCCTCATCGTATTCTTTTGAGATGGTGAGGTAACTCTCTATTTCTCTCTTCAATCCCTTCTTGAATTGAAGTGCCAAGAGAGCTTGGGTCGTACGTTTGGTGGTCCTATCTGTCGGAACCACACACGCCTTCGAACCATCCATGATACACACAGAGTTTGAACATGGCACCAAGAAAGCTCTAACCTGGTCCAAGAACTCCATGCCAAATACAACTGAATAGTCATCCATAGGCGCTACTGATAAGTCCACTTGGCTAGTCCAAGCACTAAGATTGACCTTAACTCCACGAGAAAATCTATGCACTGGTAGTGCTGCCGAGTTAACTGCTTTGAGAGATCCCCCTCCATGGACTACCTTAAGGCCAAGTCTCTTTGCTTCCTCTATTGAAACAAAGTTATGAGATGCACTTGTGTTGACCAAAGCTTTGGAAACCTTCCCATTGATGGCTACATCTACGAACATCAAGCTTTTGGGGGTCTTTGGGAAGTTCTGCAATGCACCAAGTAGGGGCAAAGAACCCATCTTTGCACCTTTGTCCGTCTCGCCTTCATCCTGGCCATGAGCGGAAGCAACTAAGGCACTAAATGCTTTTCTTTTTGGACATTCATGTGCCCAATGCAGTCTGTCGCAAATGAAGCACGTCACACGAGGCTTCGAGGCACCACAATCCTCCATTTCCTTCCCCTTATCTCATGGTTTGAATGAGGAGCCATCTTTATGATTTTTGGAGCCCTGACTTTTGGCTTGGCCTCCACCACTCTTTCCTCCGCCAAACTTTTTATCTATAGATTTTGAGCTCTCTTTGTTTGTAGAGTAGTCAATAAAGCTTTCTACAATCACAATGGCCGAAGATAAGTCTTGGACACTCGTTTGAGTTCCAAATTAGCCCATGATTGGAGACCATCCATGAATAAGAATAAAGCATCCTTGTCTGAAGTATCAGGGACTTCTAGCAACAAGGTTGTGAACTCCTTCACATAGTCCCTTATGCTACCTGTTTGCTTTAACCGTCGTAATCAACCCCTTGCCTCCTTTTCAGCATTTACGGGAAACAATTGGCCTTTGAATTCCCTCTTAAAGTCATCAAAGGTATCAATTGTGCATACCCCACATTGCACATCACCATGCCTCTGTCTCCACCACAACATAGCAGTGTCGAACAAATACATGGCAACAGTTCGGATCTTGCTGGCATGGTCCATTATGCCAGTAGCCTCGAAATATTGTTCAAGCCCTCATAGGAAGTTCTCAACTTCCCTAGCATTCCTAACACCATTGAAGGTTTTAGGCTTGGGAACATCCACCCTTTTAGCCTCAATGACGGTGGTTGTGATAGTTCCCACGGCCATAACTCGCTTACATAGAGCTAGGTCACCACCCATATCCTCAACTCTAAGCAAGACATTAGCAACTTCTCTTTGGACAAGATCTCTTACCTTGGCAAGTTCAGCCTTCAACACTTCAATCTCTTGCCTTAACCCACCGTCTAGCTCATTGAGGGACATCTTAACCGTTGCATGGATCTCCACATCTTCGGCCTCCAAGCCATTGCAACGTTCTTCTAAGTTGTCCACCCGGTCGAACAGCTCCCCTAAGCTATCCTGCACACTTCCCACTCGTGCTTCTAAGATAGAAAGCATGTCTTTGGACTTGGCTCGAGATTATTTTGATGGTTTCCGAACATCCTCAAGGCCACGTTCCATAGGTGGAACATCGACACTTGGTGTAGATGGAGCAGCGTTCTTCATTATGCCAAAGGTAGAAATGATTCAACCGAAAGCTCTGATACCACCCGTCATGACCTTATTTTTCAAGTAGCGATCGTGCGGCACTTAGCACCGTCCGTTGCACTAAGCCTGCCTTTGAATCCGAATGAAACTCCAAAGAGAGTTTGTAAAGAATGCTTTGTATTGCTCTAGAGAGAGTTTATCTTACAATTTTCTAAGAATTCCCAAGGATGAATACAAATAAAGACCAATAGGTCTATTTATAGTGTGGCACCAATCTTAAGACTATGCCACATCTTTCTAGATCCTTCTAGTTCTAGAATATACAAGAGTGTTCTAGTTTTATGTACAATATGCCACAAGGTTCTAGGACCTTCTAGCCAACTCTAGAGTCTACTAGGCTTGTCTAGCTCCTTCATGCAAGTTCTAGGATGTTCCGTAAGCTTCTAGTGGCTTATACATCCTTCATGAACCATCTGGCATGCTCTAGAATATTCCAGCCCATTCTAGCACCCTCCAGCGTGCTCTATAACATTCTAGGGTCTTCAAAGGCTATTACAACCTCATTGTTGTTTTGGAACGTAACAACAAAACATTAAAACTAAGAAGTCAATTTCAAGACTTAAAAATTGAAATCAAAACCATTAAGCTAGAACTCCACCAATATAAGGAAAAACATAAAGAGTATGACCTCAAGTTTAAACTACTTGATAAAACTGGAGTCAAAACCCTAACTGGTATAAGTGCGTCAGATGACAAACTTGAACCAAATAACCAAGAACTTAAAAACATTGAAAGTATTCTTGAAAATGTTCTTGAGATTCTTAGAGAAATCACCACGAGGAAATACAAAATATTTATTACTCTAGTATTCCCTGACCAATCAAAACTTGATACAATAGCCTTATTTGATACAGGAACTCATCTCAATTTTATCTAACAATCAATCATTCCCAGATGATTTTATCAACTGATAGATGAACTTACCTTAGCCAATAAATAAAAAATGAATATCATTGGTAAAAGAGAAGTTGTAATCCTTAACAAATTATTTCTTATCAAAACTCCATTTATGATCGTATCCTACATAGGATATCCAATCATATTAGGAACACCATTATTGAATATTATTACCTCATATCATATTAGAAGTGATTAGATTTCTTTCAAAATAGAAGAGAAGACCTTTAGTTTTCACTTCATCAAAGAACCCAAAACCAGAAATCTCAACCTTATTAAAGCCAATTCCATCCATCAAAAGAGGATTTATGTTCTTATTAACCATAGAGAAAAGGACCTTCTCTATCTCAAATCTAGAGTTCAATTTCATATAGTTGAAAAAAAAACTTTGAATTCCAAATATTCAATATAAAATCTCTAAGCTCTAAAACTCTTCAGAAAAGGAAGTTTGTTCTGATATATTCAGTGCCTTTTGGAATAGAAAGGAACATATGGTAGACTTACCATATGAATCATCTTTCAATGACAGGGATACTCTAACAAAATCAAGGCCAATTCAAATGAATATTGACCTTGAACAATTTTACAAAAAAGAGATCAACGATCTCTTATCTAAGAAATTAATATCAAAATTCAGATCGTCATGAAGTTATGTGACTTTCTATGTCAACAAATCAGTTGAGATTGAACAAGGAACACCTCGATTGGTCATCAACTACAAACCCCTTAACAAGGCATTAAAATGGATTAGATACTCTATCCCTAATAAAAAAGACCTTTTTTAAAATCTCATTTCTTCATCAATATTCTCAAAATTCGATATGAAGTTAGGCTTTTAGAAAATTCAAATTGAACCAAAACATAGATATAAAATGACATTTACTATTCCATTTGGACAATATGAATGAAATGTTATGCCCTTTGGGCTAAAAAATGCACCTTCTAAATTTTAAAGGATTGTGAATGACATATTCAATCCTTATTCATAATTATGTATTGTGTACATTGAAAATGTACTTATCTTTTCTAAAGATGTCATACAACATATTAGGCATCTCAAAACCCCTTTCATATCATCAAGAAAAAGTGGATTGGCTCTATTAGCCAAGAAAATGACACTTTTTCAAACCAATATTAGGTTTCTTGGACATAATATGTCTAATGGAACAATTATTCCAATAGAGTGATCTATTCAGTTTACTACCAAGTTTCCTAATAGAATCATCAACAAAACTCAACTATAAAGGTTTCTTTGTAGCCTAAATTATGTTCTAAATTTTTGTCCTAATATAAACAGATTCGAAAAACTATTCCAAAACAAGCTTAAGAAACAAGTTTAACAATGAGTAAAAAGAAGAAATAAAAGGAGAAAAGGGAACCTCCTCTGAACCCTTTTACCACCATTCTCTCATCAACCAAACTAATCATCTCCTGGTCCCAAGCGGCTCAAACCAAAATTGCAAAAGCATAATCAACCTCCCAATAATCCTTGGAGGAATTATCACCAGAATTATCCCCAATAGACGAAGTTCTATATCAACGAGTCTAAGAATGGATACTGGGTCTCAAAGATCTAGAAACATTACGAGCAACTTATGATAGCATCCTAAGTTTAGGTGCACCACTATTACTTTCTGGAGCAAAAGCCCTAGCCTCCAAAGGTAAAGAAATGGTATCAAAGGAAGTAACGTCTTCCAAATTAAAAATGATTTCAAAATCACTAACTGGAACAATTTCTATTCCAGAAAGGAGGGTAACAACCTCTACTATTTTTCCCAAAAAAGAACAAGGGAAGTTATTCCCAAATCATTTTCAAAACCATTATCTAAGTATTTTCTAAAAACACCAACTCAGATGGTTACAATTGTTAAACAAGGGTTTTTTTTATAAGAATGGGTCTTAACATCTGTTACATCTGAGGTAATCAAACTTCCTTTTCGAAAGAGTTTTGGAGCTTAGAGATTTTATCTTGAATCTTTAGAATTTGAAGTTCTTTTTCAACTATATGAAATTGAACTCTGGATTTGAGATAGAGAAAGTCCTTTTCTCTATGGTTAATAAGAAAATAAATCCCCTTTTGATGGATGGAATTGGCTTTAATAAGGTTGAGATTTCTGGTTTTTGGTTCTTTGATGAAGTGAAAACTAAAGGTCTTCTCTTTGATTTTGAAAGAAATCTTATAACTTCTAACAAGATATGGGGTAATAATATTCAGGAACGGTGTTCCTAATATGATTGGATAGACTATATAAGATACAATCATAAATTGAGTTTTGATAAGAAATGATTTGTTAAGGATTGCAACTTCTCTTTTACCAATGATATTCATTTTTGATTTTTTGGTTGAGGTAAGTTGTTAATCTATCAGTTGATAAAATCATTTGGGAACGATTGATTGTTAGATAAAATTGAGATGAATGTCTGTATCAAATAAGGCTATTGTCTCAATTTTTGATTGGTCAGGGAATACTAAAGTAATAGATATTTTGTATTTCATGGTGGTGATTTCTCTAAGAATCTGAAGAACATTTTTAGGAATTCTTTCAATATTTTTAAGTTCTTGGGTATTTCGTTCAAGCTTTTCATCTGATTCACTCATACCAATTGGGGTTTTGACTCCATTTTTAAACTTCATGTCATACTCTTTATGTTTTTCCTTAAGCTGGTAGAGTTCTAGCTTAATGGTTTTGATTTCAATTTTTAAGTCTTGAAATTGACTTTCTAGTTTTAATGTTTTGTTCTTACATTCCAAAACAACAATGAGTTTGTAATAGCCTATGTTGTTACATGGAAGTTCAAAACGTTTTGGTAATGGTTGGGCTTTGGCTAAGTTATTAGTCAAGTGGTCCATGTATAACTTTGTGATATAAGGTTCGTTTTAAATTAAGGACTTTTATTTGAAGTTGTTCATCTTCTTCCTTAATTAATACATTAATATTTTTATTTTTTTGAAGTATTTGACAGAATGGATGCTAACTCATCTACCTAGGGATTTGAATCTTTTGAGTCTTTTGACCAAGGTTCAGACTCACATGATGATGACTCATCTACCATTAAGGTAGAGATTTTATTCAGGGTGTCTTCTTCAAGGTTTAATTCATGAAATATTTTATGCAATTTGCAATAATTAGCGGTATGACCTTTCTTACCGCATTTATAACATTTAAACTCTTTAAATTTTTTAAATGGTTTATTAGGAGGTTTTGATTCCTTATTAAAATTTCTTTTATAAGTTTTTTTTTATAAAAATTCATCCTTCTTTCAAAGAATGGTTTTTTGGGTTTTTAAAATTCCTTATAAGTTTTATGAGATTTCTTATAGGGTTTGGTAATAATTTTACTGAAATTTTCACCGCAGGTTTGGTCAATAGAGAAGTTGCTATCAAATTGTTTACAGAATGATCCAATTTCTCTTTTGGAGATTTTCAGGTCCTGTTTCATTATTTTTGGATTTTCAAATCTTGGAAAATTTTAAGACCCTATTTTTTTAGCAAAGCTGATCAATTCACCATAGGTTAACTAATCATGAGGAATAATGTGATTTCCATATACTTCACGATTTTTGTTTTTGGTTTCTCACCCATAAGTGGAGGAAGTCCTACCAAGAACTTCTCTTTCCAAAAAGGTTGTGTAGAATCATCTCTTAACATGACTCTGCTCAGAAATAAAGTTTTATAATTTTGAAAATCACTCAGCTTTTTACATCTTATGTTTGAAAGAATTTTAGCGTTTTTATCCTTTAAATGTGAGAAATCTTCCATAAAATGGTGTGATATAGTAAAGAGTAGTGTAGAGACTACATCCTGAATATGAGCTCTATGTTGATCAAGTATAGGTTCACCACACTCTCCAGTAAATATCGCATTGAATATATCTTACTGTTGTTGCTTTGAAAGATGATGATCCCACCATCCTTTTAGTTGGCCTAAGAAGCCAACTATTAATAATTCAGCAACTGTTTTATTAGTTGTACCAATTTGTGTCTTATATGCATTTGAGGTCATCATCATTTACTATAAGACATTTAATATTTTTTGTTCGGTCAATCCATCTATATTCCAAACATAGATAGAAGACGTGTTATACTTAGGTTGGATACCTATGGTATGTGGGTACCTAAATGGACTAGGTTCTTGCCAAGCTAATTTTTGGAGTTAAGGGGTTACTTCAAGAAGTAATTCCTTAATGGAATCCTCATCAGAGGTTATAGGTTCTAGGTTGCTAAGAACACCAAGACTCTGTGATAAATTATTGGTTAGTTTTGAAGTCGGTGGAGACTTAGGTATAGCCGGACCTAGTTTTGTATTTGATGCTTGGCCTTCTAATTGGAGTTTTAGTATATTGTTCCATTTTTGAAGTTTCTCAAATTTTGATGATATTTCTTCTTGGGATGGTTTGGAAACCTGGAAGGGTTTAAAGATATGGTTTGAACTTTACTATCAATGGTTTGGTAGGAGATAGAAGGAAGATCAGTCTTTTGATTCTTCTATATCCTAGAAAGCTGTTTACCTAAGGTACTTAGGTTGATATTGGTAAAGTTGTTTTGGGTAACTATGTTTTTAAGGTTGGTCGTCTGGTTCTCTTGAGGGTTCTTAAAGGAAAGACTTCAACTTTACTATCCATATAGGGTAAGGTAATATGTCTCAACGGAGGATGTCCAACATTTATTGATCCATCTAGGGTTTCCCAAATGGGTGATTTCTTTTTGGTGTTGACCATGTTAATTGAATTAACTAGTTTAACCGGTTTTAGGTTATTCCATTCATATTTATCATCCAATAATCTATCGAAATTCTCTTCTGTGATTTATTTAGTATTGATTTTTAAAAAAGAATGGGTTTTGGTTATGCTAGTTGTTAAACTAACAAGTTCAATTAGGTTCCTATTTTCATCATCTAATAACCTATCGAAATCTTCCATTGTGATTTCTTGGGTACTGATTTCTACAAAAGGAATTGTTATGGTTTTTGGAACTATAGCTATAGGTTCACGTTCTATGGCCATAAGTTTAATAATGTTAACTAGTTTATGGTTAATTATGACCGAAACTATAGGTATAGCTATAGGTTCAGTGTTGATAGTGTCTTCTATATTAACTGATTTAGGGTTATCTATAGTGACTGGTAATGTTTCAACTGAGCTAACCGATGTAGGGCTATCTATAGTGATTGGTGATATTTCCACTAAGCTAACTGTTTTAGGGTTAACTAAAGTGTATGGTGATTTCTAAGCTAACTGGTTTAGAGCAAAGCGTTTTGATAATTTTTCCAAGTTTTGGATCAATTTTGAAAGGAAATGGTTGACCTTTGGTTTCCAAATAGATTTCTAACGATTCAATTTATAATATGTTTTACTGGTGTTTCTGAACATTGAAAGTTTATAAGATATGGACTTGATTAACCTAAAGGGGAAGTGAATAGGTTATTTTTAATTTTTATCAATTTATAATTTGATAACCTAAACAAAGCATCCAGTCATGCAATCGTGTGTAATAATAAAGTGCGAAAATAAGAGAATAACACGTGATATTTTTAGGTGAAAACAACCTAGGCCACATCCATGACCTAAGAGGAAAACCACCGGTCCATCGGACCACCTAAATTTCCACAATGAAAATCAAATGTTGAAGTACAAACTTTATCTGATGCTACCCTTCCTAAGATACTACCCCAATGTACTTTACTTATGAGCCCCTACTCTGTTTTCATAGTTTCAATATTAGCATGAGCAATTTCCATACCAATGTTCTAATAAACTTCTCGCCAATTAGATACGTTCCTGAATTAACTACAAAATGGTTAGCACAAAAACACAAGTGCTCGTGTGTGTTCTAGAACAGATTTAATAATGAATAATCCTAACTAGATGATTCAAAACATATGTCACTTAAATCAAATCAACTATTAAATCCTAGAGCAAAAAAATAAAAATAAAGCACAAATTCAATAAAAATAGCTTCTTTAAAGATTAGTAATCAAATCAAATAACTATGTTATGACAAAAATAATTATTTGATCTAACAATTCAAGAGCAAAAATAAAGAAGAAGCCATAAGAACATATTATCAAAATATCATAAAATAATTAGGCTTTTTAATCAATCACACATAACCACAAATATTTGATAGATTAACTAACCAAATATTTGATAGATTAACTAAAGAATTATAATCTTATATTTGTAAAACAAGAGAGATTAATTAAGAAGAATAGAATAATGCTCTTGTGTGGTTAATTGAAACAATGAGCAATGAGTTTTATTTATAGGAAAAATTAAAACCCTTAATCCTATGTAATTGATAAATATCTTTTCTATTACAAATAGGTTTAGTAATACTTACTAATTAAGAAGACTCCTATTTAAATAAGAGTTCTTTTAAAATAGATTTTATACTATCTTTTCAGCTATAATTTAGAGTATATCTTAACTAATAGATTTTAAAATAGATTTTATGCTAAATATTTCAGCTATAATTTAGAGTATATCTTATCTAATATATTTTAAAATAGATTTTATGTTATCTTTTATGCTAAAGATTCTAGCTATAATTTAGAGTATATCTTATCTAATATTTTAACATATCTTATTCCATATTTTAGCACTAAAAATAATTTCAAATTTATAAGCATGTGCTATTAAATGCATAAATGTAATCCTATGTGTCGTAATTATCAAAGATATATCTGAAGTACAATTATCAGGAACTCAAAAATTTGTTTGGCTTTTCTTGATAGATTTGATAGTAGGTCTAAAAAAAAATTTACAAATAAATATTTTATCCACGAAAATAGCCAACACTCATAATCCTTACAAACATACCTAACATGTTTTCTAAAGCTGCTAGCCCTAACATTTTCTGAGTATGTTTTAAAAAACCATTTTTTAATATGTTTGTTACAGGGAAGCTCTATGTCTATACGTAGGGCTTATATGTCTAATAAATTATACTCTATAGTTAATACATTTAACTCATTAGTCCTAGCTGGTATAGTTGGGGGTTGGGATATAGTTAGTGATAAATGAGGAGATAACTGAGGTGATTTTCTCATCTCAAAAGTTTTGTAAATTTGATCTTTGTCGACCTTTGGGATCTTCCAGTGATCAATTGATTTTGAAAAGTTTTCAATAGTGAGTTAATCATTATTGATGATATCTTTGTTCTTCGAAAAAGAAGATGGTGATTTTGATATTGCATGAGAAGATGATGATTTTGATATTAACTAACCTTTGATATTGGTTGCCATTTTCTAGAGATATAATTATGTTTTTCTACTTTCGTTAGTTGTATCTTTTTTTTCTTTTTTTGATAACTTTGCCTTCTCTTTTTCTTTTTCTTTCTTCTTTATTTTTTTTCTTTTCGACAGCTTTTCCTTTTTTAATTATAAAAAAATCATTTATTAAAACACATCTTAAAAATTAAACATATTTAAAAATATTTAATTAAAAAATTACAAAAATTGTTTCAAGTTTAAAAAATATTTTAGCACCAAAAAAATTTCAGATTTATGAATATATGCTATTAAATGCATGAATGCAATCATATGTGTCATAGTTATAAAATATATATCTGAAGTATGACTATTTAGAACTCGAGTATTTGTTCAGTTTTTCTTGATAAACTTGATAGCAAGTCTAAAACAAATTTTACAGGTAAATATTTTATTCATGAAAATAGCCAACACTCATAATCCTTACAATAACATTGATATAGAGAACTCTCTGACAAATTATTTTTTTTGATCTTGTAAAACTTTCCATCATATCTATTATATAGTAGAGAAAAAATATTGCATAGGTTTTTTATATTAAATTAAAGGGTTATTAGAGATCAAACGAGTTGCTTAGTTTAACTCATCTTATTTAAAGTTTACCTACTGAGTTCATAAAATATCTAACTCACTTAGCTAACAAACTTAAATAATAAACTTAACTAAACTTATGAGAACTCACTAACTCATTTGACAAAGATATGTTGAATTAAAAAGCTAACAAAATTATTACTACAAAGTTAACAAAAATACTAATATTAGTTGAATTAATAAATAAAAAAGTAACAATTAATTTTATTGAAAAAAAATAAATGATAAAATTAAATTAAATTTATATTATAATATATATAGAATTTCAAGAAAAATAGTATTTTTTTTAAAAAAATACACGAGATAATTGAGGTTAATGAGATGATCATTGACTCATTTTTAAAATTTAATTTATAATAATTTATAATTAATTTTATATATCATTCAAGATATTAAATAATCGATTTTTTAAGAAATGTTACATTTTAAAATTTTGATTTTTTTAATTTATGCTAATTTTATTGAATATTGTTCATATTCTATTAACCAATTTTGAAATCTAAATTGTACTAATTAACAAATTATTATGATTCATTTAATATAAATCTATAGAAGTATAATTTATAAGAAAATTTACGATTTGTGATTTCAAGTTATCTATAAAAAGTTATGCACATTTTTTCGATTGATTAGAGTCAAAAGAATTTTTTTTTTACTCTTTTTTAAAATATAAACGGTACTAATTCACAAAATATTATGAATAATATCATATATCATTAGAAATTTTTAGAAGTCTAGTTTCTAATAAATTTTAAAGCTTATGATTTTGATTTTTTTTATAAAAAGTTATATACATTTTACTAATAATTGTTTAGTTTCGAAAGAACATTTTTTACTCATTTTTTAAAATATAAAATATAATAAGTGACAAATTTTTATGAATCATTTTATATATTATTAGAAATTTATAGACGTCTAGTTTCTAATAAATTTTACAGATTGTGATTTCGAGTTTTCTACATAAAGTTATGCTCATTTTACTAATGATTTATTCATTTTTAAAATATAAATAGTAATACCTTACAAAATATTATGAATCATTTCATATATCATTAGAAAATTTAAGGAATCTAATTTCTAATTTTTTTTTTGTAATTTGTGATTTAAAGTTTTTTTTATAAAAAATTGTGCACAACTTAACTTAAAAGGTTACAAATTTAAAATTAGGAATTAGTTATCAAAAAAGTAATCATTTTTTCAATTTTTACTTTTCAAACTCATAACTAGAAATTTGTTCTCAAATAAGTTTTTTCTTCCAAAATATTTTAAAATTGAAAATTTAATTGTAAAACTAAAGAGTTAGAAGTTAAAAATTAAAATAATTATTAAACATAACCTAAATATTTAAATAATTTAAATGAGTCTAATAAAAAAAATTTAAATAAGATGCTTAAATGAGCTCACATATAAATCAATTGAGCTCATATAAAAGTTAGATGAACTTAACTAAACTACAAGGTTTAATATGAGCTAGGTTTGAGCCCAAACTAGGTTATTTAACACTTCAAATGGTTATTTAGTCCATAAGAATAAAAAATATCATTTAGTTCTTTATTTTTCTAAAAAAATTCAAAAAATAACAAAAACAAATATTTTTATATTAATATTTTGAATAAAATAATATTATTTTCTCAATATTTTATCTTATTAAGTAAATAAAAAAATGATAAAAATGATTCTTTTATGATATTTTACCATAAAACTATTAAATTATTGAGTAAATAATTAATTTTTTATCATAAAATTATTAAAATATTGTGTGAATAATAAAATTTGTCATTTTTGGTACCTTTTACAAATGTAAGAAAGAAATGACACATCTTATAATATAATGGACTAATTGATATAAATCTCTTAATATAAAAATCTCAGATAATATTTCATTGGAATTTTTGTTTCTATAATTCAAGTGATCAATGAAATCCTGGCTTTGTTGTCAGCTAAATATGCCTGTGTTAGGTCTTAATTAGAAAAAAAATTAGTTATATATTTTGGTGAGAGTAGTTTTTAATTTTTCAAAATTGTATTCAAAGTCATTTATTTGGTTTTTTAGGCTTGGTTCTTTCAGAATATTTATATTTTGATAAAATTTCTATTTTTGTATTGTGTTTTGAAATGATTCCCATATAGTATCTAAACTGTTTTAAAAGTTTTAGTTCGATCCTTGTAGTATATGAAGTGATCAAGAATAAGGGTATTAAAAATGATACTAAATTTAATAATAAGAATGTTAAAATAGAATTAAACTTTTTTAAAATGAAAATTTTAAAGCATTATGAGTATTAAATAATTTTTTTTAAACATTTTTGATATTATATGAAAAACATTTCAAAATATGATCAAAAAGTAAAATCTTTATCATAACATATAAAAGTATCAATTTGGATTTTTCTTATTCTAATTCATTGAAGATTTGGTTTATTACTTTTTTTTTCTTATTTAAAGACTATCTTTAAAGTGCTGAATGTGTCTTATATATAATTTATAATTTTAATTAAGAAAAGTTAAAATTAAGAAAATTAAAGTTAAATAGTTTTGAAAAGTATTATTAGTGAGACGGGTTAGAATAGCTGAGCTTTTGGTTTGGGGTTTTAATAAACCCAAATAAAACAGTCAACCCGACCAATTTCACCTTTATAATTGGACAGGATAAATTCAAGTGAAAATTATTCGATTAGAAACACACATTAAGATAATAAAATGAAAAAAAAAGGGAGCGATGAATGGAAAAGAGAATACATATTTTATAATAGATAAAAATTAAAGTTATATTTCTCATTTCTTAAAATTGTATAACATATTTTAATAAATATATAAAAATTTAATGTTTTAAACTTTTTATAGATTAATTATATTTAAACTTAAATTAATCATACGTAATACATTATAGATTTTATATTATCTTTAAGTTATATTTTTATTCTACTAAAATATCAATAATTTTTCTTTTATAAAAATTATTTAAATCATTTATTTATATAATAAAAATCTAAAATCTTATAATTATTTTATAATTTATTTTTATTATTTCTAAACTAATTTGTAGCAAAATTATACCAATATTATTTAATATAAAATGATTATTTATTTATTATTATATATATTTTATTTTTCTCCATTTAAGATGGATATTATTTATTTTTTATTCAGTATTTACTCAAAATTTTATTTTTTATTATAAAATATTTATTATTGAAGTCATTCTTATTATAATTTTTCTTTTATAATAAAAATAAAAAAATCTAAAAAATAAAAAAAAAATATTTAAAATATTATTAAGTTCTGTTTTTCCAAAAATATTATATATTTCCAAAAAAAATTATTAAGTAATCCGAGGACAACCTCACTTATAATTTTTTATAATTTTAAAGTGTGTAATGTGAAGATACACCAAGACGCAAGGTGTAATGCTTAAAACGACATGTTGTACACAATGATTTCAATTCATTTTCCCGCTGTTACAGCTTCGAAGTATAATAATTCAAGAAAGCACTCAGAGAGCGAAACTTTCGGACTCCATTTTCATAATAGATATACCTTTAAATTTCTGCAAAAAAACTCGCTTATACAATGTCTTCGAATTCAAAGTTCTTCGTCTTGAAAATGTCTTGCGATAACGATGATGACGACTTTCAGATTCCTCTGACTCAAGCAATCTGTACTCCGAGAAATTCCGGTGCTTCAAAGAAACCGCTCAAGTCTTCAAATTTTACGACCAGACCCCCCAAGAAAGCTAAGCGATCGATACCCGTTTTCTTCGGAAAGGAAAATTTGCTCTCCTTACCTCCTCAGGAGCACAAGTCTTCTCTCACTTCATCGCAATTTTTGAGCAATCAGAGCTCAAAATCAAAACCTATTTTGGAAGAGCGTGCGAATTTTAGGGGTTTTGATGTAGAAGAGTGCAGCTTGGATTCAATACCTTCGAGCTTTGATTGCCCAAGTATTATAGTTCCTGAGGGGACAGTTGATAAGGGTAAAGTTAACTCTTCTGTTTCTTTTAATGAAAAGGGATTGTTAAAGAAAAACGAAGCTTATTATTGCAATTCAATTGAGTCAAAGTTAATGGCATCGCATCTAGATTGTGGTTTCGATGTTGGTAGTGAGGATTCTGAAGGGGAGCTTGATGAATTGCTCAAGATGTGTTCTGCTCTTGATAAAGAAGATGAATTGACTGATAAATGTTTGTTTCACTGTCCCATTTGTGGGGTTGACATTTCTAGTTTGAACGACCAAGAGAGGCAGTTTCATATCAATGATTGCCTCGATAAAAACGAAGGACAAGCTCAAGCTCAAAATGTGGGTTTCGAATGTTTTAAAAATAAAATATGCTTTTTTGTTCCTTTTTCTTATTGTATCACTTGCTTTGCTAAAAGAGCACATAAAGAAAAATTAACTATGGCGATTTATCGAGCAGGTTTCTCTTCCACAGGAGGAAAATGGAGCTCAAGTATCAGGGCAAGTTGTTGATGCTTCTCCTATCGTGGATTGGCTCCGATGTCTGGGTTTAGAAAAATATGGAGATGTTTTTGTTCGAGAAGAGATTGATTGGAACACCCTGCAATGGCTGACAGAAGAGGTATCACTTTTGTTACTTGTGTAGGACAAAATAGCATGGACAAACAAATTAAGAACAATATTGTTTCGTTCTAAATCAAAATTGTGTAAATACAATTATATATAAATTATAAATACTAAATTTAAATGACATAAAATATAAAATGAATAAAGGATTGACCAACGTTAGTGTATTACATGGTGTCCTTAAGATAATTTTTTTCGCTCAGTGTAGGTTTCTGAGAACTTTGGAAAAATATCTCTCAGGATATAACGATGAACTAGCAATAAACTTATATCATAATTTGTTACTTCAATGAACTTTCAAGTATCTAAACTCTATTGAGAATATTACAAATTTTCTTTACTTTTCCTTTCTCTTTTCTCTGTCTCTTTTCCATTCTTGGCTTATATATATATATATTTATTGGTAGAGCTCATAAAGAAATTCAAAGAAAATTAAGAGCAAGGTAAGGAAGGAAAGAAAGGAACAAAAAAACAAATTGGTTTAAATGATGATTAATAATATTTAATCACTATTACTGTTTCTTGTTGAGAGAGAGAAACAGTTACAAGTTTCATTTATATTTTTGAACAATCTCCCGCATGAATGAAAATTGTTGGAGTTTTAAAATATAATAACTTAAAATATTTTTGGCATGAAAACATAGTTTAATGGTTCGAAACCTGCATAGAATAGAGATGTGTTACTTTTTAAACCTTTCCTTATAAAAGTATATTTACTTTACTAATTGGTCAATAGATGTGATGTCTTTAAACTGTTATTTTATTTATGTCAATGATGACATACTTCACAGAGTAGTTTTTTTTGACACAATTTAGTTCTCACTGTTATGTTCGTTTTGGCAATGAACATACATTTGGTTTTCTGAGAGTTTTTAAAGAATTGAGCTCTACACAATTTTCTTTTGAAGTGGCCCCTCTTCTCTCTCATATAGGTGATCTCTTATCTATAAGAGTAATCCGTAAAGAGTAACATATAATACTCCGCTCGGTATTCTCTTCTTAAGAATTATTATAAGCCTTAGCTTAACTTATAACGTACGAGTATCACTGTTTTCATCACTGTGATTCAACTAAGTTTTTACCACTAGGTTGTCTCTTTGAACTAAAATCTTAGGATCTCTAGTCAGTTAGGTTGGATTTTCTTTGTAAATCTTTTTTCTTTCATAGGCGTAAGTCTCATTCCCTTTGATGACTTATCAACTAACTTTTGATTTAATCTTTTGTTTAGCGGATTCGTTATGTTATTCTTTGACTTTACATAGTTGATAAAGATAACCTCAGTTGAGAGTAGTCTAATTGTCTAATGGTATCGTTCCTACGATGTATACATCAAGACTTACCATTAGACATATTGCTTTGTTCCCTACCAATAGTAGATTGACTATTACAATGGATGCAAATTACAAGCACATGCTTTGACAACTTTGGAATATCTTCTAATAAATTACGTAGCCATTTGGCGTTTTCGTCACATTTATCCAAAGCTATGAATTTTGGATGATATCGTGGATCTAGTAATTCACATCTGTTTAGAGGATTTTGATGAAACAACTGCACTACCCGTTGTGAATACATATCCACTGATATAGTTTGAGTTTTTCATGTCAAATATCTAGTATGTACCATTGTATTCTTCTAATATAACTGGATATTTTATGTAGTACAGTTTTGTAGCTACGTGTGTATCTTAAGTATGTAAATAGTCTTGTAATACTTTCTAGTGATCAGATCTTGGATTGTTGGCTGTGTTTACTCACAGCATAAACTATGTTCGGTCTTGTATAACTCATCAAGTATATACGACTTCTTACATTCTAGAATATATAGATTTACATATATTGGTGTTCTAACAATTCTAGAGTCACTATTTTTGAATTTCTCTAGTATCATATCAACATAATGATATTGACTTAGAATAAGAGTGCTTGATTTCCTCGATATCTTAATTCCCAGAATTACATCAATGAGTTCTATATCTTTTATTTTAAACCTTGAATTCAACATATTCTTAGTGGATTTGATAATTTGATCATTACTACTCTCAATTAGCATGTCATCAATGTAAAAACATAAGATGACATGATTATCTTCAATGTCCTGGGATAACCATTTTGGTCCTAACTATCTTTATTTATAATCTCATAAGTTTGTTTAAATGAACTTCATTCCCCTTATGACATACAAGTAACTACATTTCAATAACAAAAAATTTCTTGATTCCATTATCAATATATTGTACGATCTTTGACACATGCAGTAGAATTTGATAAGCATTGATATGATATGCATATCTAATAAAATTCAATTTGTTATTTCAAGACCTATCTTAACTTTCTTAGGTGTAAATACGGTCACTTTTGAAGACGTCTCTACACTCGTAAATATTCTTAGGAATCAACCATTCCTTTAAATAACTTATATGGTGTCTCATGTGCCTTCTTTTGGGTATTTTATTAAAAGATAATTAACCAACAACATGACTTCTCCCACAAGTTTTGAGATAATCTTGAACTTAATAGTATTGCATTCATCATTTGTATCAAGGCGTGATCTTTACCGTTCAATGACAACATTATGGTTTCATGTATGATTCCATGTTGTGCATGGAGTTTACCAAACAATGCTTTATACTTACCACCACGATCATTTCACAAAACCTTGATTTTTTTGTTGAATTGATTCTCAACTTTAGCTTTATAAAAAATATTTCTCTATAATTTCATCTTTATTTTTTATGCAAATATACAACTTCATCTTTACTTTTATGCAAATATATATAGTAATATTTTATGCTTTCATCAACACAAGTAATGAAATACTATTATCACCCCTTATTTAAACAAATTTTAAATCACATAGCACACTATGGATCAATTAAATGGGCTTCATATTCCTTTCATTTGATTGAAAAGATGACACGATCATTTTACCTCTACACAAGTCTCATAATTATGTTTAGAACTAATTTGTAAAAAAGGTATATAATTTGTGTTATTTATTTCCATTCCACAATTTGAAAGACAAATAAATAAGTAGACAAATTAATAACATAATTAGTCTTTAGCATAAAGGTTATTATATCGAGCTTGAATAGCCCCTCAATTACATAGCTTTTTAATACAAACATTTCGTTAAGATGGCCTTACTAGACTTAACATCTATCTAGAATCCATGCTTCTCAAGAAACAAACCTCTCAAGTTTCTTTTAGATCTCTAGCATGTACAATACATTGTTTAGAGTCGTTATCTTTTCCAGAGGTCATCTTTAGTATCACTTATACCTACCTTCAATCATAGAGGTTTCTGAGTTCCTCATTCACAACTTCTTCTAAATCTTAAATGGTTTGAAGGAAGTGAATAACTCATTATTTAGCATTAATGTCGATATATCACTCTTTTGAGTTAGACTCGATCATATCAGAAAATAACTACCAACATCTTCATATCATAGCCAACATAGCATTGTTATCCATCACATTCGTTGTCATCTTAAAAACAAATTAATACTGTTTGATGCACTGATTTCCAAAAAGAACCAAAATTAAATTGCAGATTACAATAATAAATCTGAGAATTTAATTTAACTTGAAAATTAATTTTCTCAACAACAAAAATTTAATTTTCTTGGAACCCAATTCCGATTCGTTATTCAATAAATACTAAATCCAAAAATCCGTAAATTTGCAAAATTAAATATTTCAAAATCAATGATACGAAATTCATTATTTTGCAAATACAACATTTACTTCTTTTGTAAATACAAAATTCATCAAATTATTTCGTAAATGCAAAAATTATTTATTTTATAAAACTACAAAACTAACAAATACAAAATCCACTATTTCTTAGTACAAAAATTCAATTAGAGTGAAAACATCATTCAATAACTATCATTGATACAAAATTTACTTATTTCAAAACACAAAATCAAATAATTTTATCAAAATGCAAAATTCCGTTATTTTACTTACGAATTCACATTATTTCACTCAATTAAGAAATTATAATCTTTTATCAATTAGATTTTTTTTTTCAAACATCTCAATACTTAAATCCACTTTTAATAGCAAAACAAAAGTAGCCAATAACAAATAATTAGACAGTATATAATAAATTGAAACCCAGAGAAACAATACTAAATAAAAGGTTAAAACATATAAAAACACTAAATATAATAAAAGAAATATTATAAGTGCTGCAGCAGAGTTAACAATATTAATGAGTAATAAGATACTTACAAAAGATTTGTGAAAGTAAAAGCAAAGAAGAAGATTAATACTGGGATATAAATTTCGAAAAACAAAGAAGCAGTATCAAAATAATGAAAAGATTATATATATATATTTTGAACAGAAGAACAAAAATAGAAACAATAAAAGGTACAAGAATAAAATTCGAAAACTGTTTGTCCTTGGAAAAGGAAAATAAAATTATTTTAAGATTGTAGGACAAAATAACAAGGATAAACAAATTAAGAACAAATATTGTATCATTTTAAATCAAAATTGCATAAATATAAATATATATATATAAATTGTAAATACAAAATTTAAATGACATAAAATATAAATTGAGTAAATGAATGACCAAGGTAGGTATATTACACGGTATCCTTAAGATAATTTTTTTCACTCATTGTAGATGTACGAGAACTCTAGAAAAATATCTTCTAGGATGCAACGATTAACTAGTAACAAGCTTACACCATAGTTAAAATATCTCCTAGGATGCAACGATTCACTAGCAATAAATTTACACCATAGTTTGCTATCTCAGTAAACTTTTAAGTGTGTGAACTTTATGAAAATAATTCTATCTCTATTGAGAATATTACAAATTTTCTCTACTTTTCCTTTTCTCTATCTATCTATCTATATCTATATATATATAGAGCTCATAAAGTAATTGGGAGAAAGAAAATTAAGAGCAACAATGGTAGGGAAAGGAAGGAAGAGAAAAGAAGAAAAAAGAAAGAAAGCAAATTGGTTTAAATGATGATTAATAATGTTTAATCATTACTACCGTTTCTCATTGGGAGAGAAAAACATTTACAAATTTCATTCATAGTTTTCGAACAACTTGTCCATTCAAATTTGACAATGCAATGTGCTAGCCTAATGCATTTGTTAACTTCCATATTCATGAAAGATAATATTATTCATAAAAGATAATATTATGTTGGATTTTATACAAATCATGAATCTCTTCACTAATCTTTTGGAATTGAGTAGCTCATGATAACTCTACAAGTTTTGCAATGGTATAGAGCTTCAGTCGATCAACAGGGTAAAAACATGTGTCTTCCCTTACAAAAAAGTTAAAAATACAAAGGGATAAGATTTACAAGATATAAAGAGTCCCACTTTGAGGGGATGTTAGTGGTATACAAAATTGACAATACTTTTGTTTTGAATTACATTTCATCTTTATTAAATTTTTGTTTTTGTTCCCTTCCTTTGAGTCCCAAGGATCTCTTTAGAATAGGGATTACTGTACTAGGTCCCAGGAAGAAGATTGTGCATGCTCTTTCTCAACTTAGAAATGGAAATTCATTAGCAACTGAAGCCAACACTGGAGAACATGCTCCTAGTGCACCTAGAAGAACAAATCCCCATAAAGTTGATGTACAAAGTGATCTCATTGAAGTAAGAGTTGAGGATGCTAGTAAAACAGCTTCCAACAAGTTGATTACAGATTATTTTCCAGGATCTTCTGTTGCTAAGAAAAAGGTTTCCACTCCCTCTACTGAACAGAATATGGTAGTGAAGAAAAGACAGCATCAGGGCAGTAAAAGTGCCATGGTAAAAAATAATGGAAGACTTAGGGATCCTCCATCATGGTGTTGCATACCTGGAACACCATTTCGAGTGGTAAGTATTTTTTTTTTCAAGTGATGGTAAAAATAGTAACATAATGTATTACTCTTGCAATAAAGTCAGTTCCCTAAAGCTGAACTATAACAGAAATTCATGGTTTCACTTTATTTAGGATGGATATCTGTCATTATGCTTGATATACCAAATGAAAAGATGAATGAGATATTAAGTTAAAAAATCATCTTAAACTCCTATATTTTATGTTGCTTTATGATACTGCCTGTGTATTGTTAGGATATTAGTTACAAATGTACTTCTAGTTTTGGAACTTTTGTCTCATACAATTGCAGGTTCATAGTACAACAGGTGCTTCTGTGTCCTTCATCTTTTATATAATCATGATGTGGGTTGATAAGTCCATTCTTATTTTCAGGATGCGTTTCGATATCTTAGAGGTGATTGTTCACATTGGTTCCTCACGCACTTTCATATGGATCGTAAGTTTGTCTCTGAAAATTAATTTTAATATATTATGTTTATATTTTAGATAAAATTGGATCTTGATTATACATCAAAAGAACAAAAGGTGTACTTATAAGTTACTAACTAAAGCTGATATATTGTTTTCAGTTAAGACTTAAGGTTGTCTGGTTTATGACTCTTAGCGTTTAGTTGATATTATTGTGTCGGTTGCTGCAGACTATCAGGGTCTAACAAGGTCCTTCTGTCGTGGTAAGATTTACTGCTCATCTATTACAGCTAAGCTTGTGAATATGAAGATTGGGATCCCATGGGACAGATTAGAAGTTTTACCGATTAATCAAAAGATCAGCATTTTTGGAATTGATGTGACTTGCTTGGATGCAAACCACTGCCCGGGTGCTGTCATTTTACTTTTTGAGCCACCCAATGGTAAGGTGCGTTCCAGTGTGTCTTCTTGATCTATAATGGTTTCATAAAGTTTAGTATCGTCCTTCAGTATATTGACCTTATTTGCAATTTAGGCTGTTTTGCATACAGGAGACTTCAGATATAGAGAGGATGCAGAAATTGTATCTGTTTTACATGCACGTGCTATTCATACGCTCATCCTTGATACCACTTACTGTAACCCTCAGGTGAGCACACATATCAACCATGGAACTCAGTAAAAATAAAATACTGGGCGTTTAAAGGTTTTTCTTTTTTAAATGCTGAATGGCTTTTCTCTAACTTGGCTAAAACACAATATGGTAATGTTTGTTACTAGATTGAGTTAAATCCAGAACATATGATAATGTCATGTTTAAACCTTCTTGAGATATTAAATTTAAGAAGTATATCAAATTTAAGGACATAGGTGATTGATCGTGCTCAAACTGGGCCATATTAGCCCTTCCAAAGCTTTTATGTACTTGATTATGTGCCATGTGTTTTCTTTGGTTATTTTAATATTTGGTTCACATTACTCTGTAATTCTGAGATTTTAGTTTTATTCATTAATTCACTTTTGAACAGTTACGCCATGTGGTGCAAACATCAAAAGCGTGTTTGCTTATACTACTCATAATAATTCCAATTGATCTGTTTACTTGTGGATTAGGACATTGATAACCACAGACATTGGGAATTAAATTCCCAGTTTTTCAAGAATTCAGTTCATGTGCTTTTGTAGATTTCTTTTAATTTTTTTTACATATTAGTAAACATGCTCTAAGTGATTCGAGCATTAAAGTTCATGCACATATTATAGTCAAAATTATAAATTCATTATAGTAGAAGCTCTTTTTTGTTTACAGGTAAATTGTACATAAGATTTCATCTGTCATTTATGGTACAATACATGAGATGAAATCTTGAAGTTTGTTTCTCTCATTTCTATTGCAGTATGACTTTCCAAAGAAAGACGCTGTTATACAGTTTGTAATTGATGCCATCCAAGCTGAAGCTTTCAACCCGAAAACTCTTTTCCTGATTGGTAGTTACACAATTGGTATATTCCTCTCTTTTATCTGCATATGCATAATTTTATCCTTGCAGGGTAACGTTATAAATATCTGATTATGCAGTATAAATTTCATCATTACTGACTTAATGGTCAAATGTGTTACAATTGTTTGCTAGAAGTTCATTTGTGCAATTGATCTTATCAGTTCTTTCCATCCTCTTCACCCATTACCTATTGTATTTTATTGCTCGACAGGAAAAGAGCAACTGTTCATGGAGGTTGCTCGTGTGCTCCAGAAAAAGGTTTATGTCAATGCAGCCAAGTTGCGTGTTTTAAAATGTGTGGGATTCCCTGAAGAGGATATGCAATGGTTTACGTTAAATGAACAAGAAAGCCACATCCATGTTGTTCCCATGTGGACCCTTTCAAGCTTTAAACGACTTAAACATATATCCAACCAGTATACGGTAGGGTTTTCTAAGTCCATATTTATAAAATTTGATGTATCTATCCGGGTTAATTACATTTTTTGTCCCTGACGTTTGGCTCATGTAATGCTTTTTTCCCCAACAGCTCAAAAGTTACAATTGGGTCCCAACATTAGATAAGTGTAACAAATTATGAATTTTAGTGATGATTTTCATTAACTGAGAACGTTTTGTCCCCAACATTTAATCAAATGTAACATTTTTGCCAACATCTGTCATAATGTTTGTTTGAGTGTAACAATTATGTCTTAATAGTGACATGTTCTATATTACTTTTAGCTCAACTAACGAAAATCACTAAAGGCCTACTTTGTTATATTTACTTAACGTTGAGGATATGATTGCAACTTTTTTAAACGTTAAGGAACAAAAAATGTATCACGTGTCAAATGTTTGGGACAAAAACTATAGTTAACCCATTTGTTTACACTAACGTGCATACTTTTAGTAAATTTTTTATGTATATGAAAGTAGCATATTAACTGCCCTTACATGTGAAGGGTTTCTCCAATAGCCTTTCATAGCATCATATTGTGAATAACCTTTTGTATTTGTTAATTAAGTTTCATAGTTGTAATGGTCTAATAGATTCTTAGAGTGAGTTGTTCTGGACCTTTAGCTTATTTCTTCATGTTGATTTTTCCTTTTTCTACATCATTTCTTCTATGGGTATTCCTTACTAAGAAGCCATAAGTACATTAGAGTTGTTTATGAATGTATCCTCTTCTGGAATACCTTTTTCTTCTTTAAATTATTAATTTTTAATAAAGTGGGGAATTTGAAGAGAGAATGGTAATGATATTCCGATAATCATGTGAAAATGAGCACTTTAATCTTGTTATTATAAACTATGCACTTATAGTCCAATAACTATTGAAAATGAGGCAGTTTTAGTCCTGTAATTATGAAACTGTGGCATTAGGGCTTATTCATCTATTGTAAATAGCAGGACTAAAATGTTAATTTTTTCATAATTATGGGACCCAAGTACTCTAGTTAAAAAAGAAGGATAAAGTGTTTATTTTTACATAATTACGAGATCAATTCTATACACCAGTTGAATATGAACTTGGCACTTGTTAGGAAATACATTCATACGAAGGTATCCATCTGACTTAATATGAGTTGGCTGCATCACTTTTGAACATTTGATAATAGTCCTTCTAAACCATCATTCATGTCATGACATCCTTGTTTGTCAGGGTCGATTCAAGCTTATAGTTGCTTTCTCTCCTACTGGCTGGAGTTTTGGTAAAGGAAAGCAGAAGTCTCTTGGAAGAAAGTGGCAGCAGGGTACCATCATAAGGTGATGTTGGCTTCTCTGTTAGCAATAAACTATTTCCATAGGGTTAGGATTCTCAGGAGTCTGGTCGTGATTATTCTTCTCATTATGGCCAAGTTTTTGAAATGTTTAGATAGGAATTGGCAAAGAGGGTTGAATATCAATATCAGCACTGCCCCGGTCCAAAACCCTATGTTTCATTTTTGATTAAATAATATATTGCAACAGATTTTCATATTATATAATGAAATATGAGTTCATCCTATGATTTTCCTTGTGTGCTTATTAAAGAAAAGGACTAGGTTTTGCCCTCCAAAGTAAATAAGCATTTCTTCTGGTGGAGTTATAAAGTAGGCTAAATAGTTTTTAAGGTCCACAAACTTTGGAATGCTTCACAAAGGTTCCAAAACTTAAAAAGTTTTAAGTTTGGGATCTAAGTGTAATAAAAACGAATAAAGTGTATCACTTAATAATAAGTTCTAGGAAAAAAGTGTTAGGTTTCTCTCATTTGGGGACCTTTGTATGAATGAGTCGAATGTTTGGGACCTTAGAAGCTGTTAAAGAGTGAAGCAAACATGTAAACGACAATGTTGTGATGTGCAGGGACTGAATGATAGTAAGATATAATTGCTTTCTCTTGCAATTTCAGGTATGAAGTGCCATATAGTGAGCATTGCAGCTTTACAGAACTCAAAGACTTTGTGAAGCTTGTATCTCCAGTAAACATAATACCTAGTGTGAATAATCATGGTCCTGATTCTGCTAATTCCATGGTTTCCCTCTTACTGTCTTAATTTGGGTTGCTACCCTAATCTTTTATGTTTAGGAATATCATATACTACTGTGCAAATCTGTGATGTGAGCAGCAAGTAATTCCAGACTCTACTACTTCTCAAACAACTAAAGTGTTACAAACTTCTATATGAGGATGATTAAGAACAACGGTCTATTGCTAGTTATGTTTATTTATATATCATTTGTAAGGAATACTATTGTTGGCTTTTCACTATTTCTTGTCTAGTTTTGTGAATTTGTTTGCTAATATATTATTGGGTGTATCATTATAGAGGATTTTTAGATTAGACAATCAATGTCATTTATTCTTTTTACTTATAATGGGTTCATTTTAGTCCCATTAGTTTTATCAAATGAAAACAGTAGTAATATGATGTAATATTTTAAGTAAGTATTTTAATATTAATTATAATTGGGTTATTTTGTTATTTCTTTTATAACAAATAGAAAGTAACCTGAATGGATCCATTTTTACAAATATGTTCATTCTAAGTTTACCCTCGAACTTATGTCCTTGGTTAGCATTTTTTATAAAATTGAAGGACAATTACAAACAAATAGATTAAATGACACTAAAACTATTCCAAGAGCTCAATGATATTTTTATACATTATTTCATTTAGTGAAACAACAAATATGAGGGAAAAGAGAAGAAAAAAGTTCCAAGTTTATATGACAATATTATAGAAAAGCTAAACAAATGAAACAAGAACCAAGAGACACCCTGTAACATAGTCTTCATGGAGGATCAACCTAGCCAAAAATCTCAGATAGCATCTTCACTCACATAACGACTCCTAAATGAGAATGCATAACTTTCTCTCTGGCCTCCGTTACCTTTATTGGACTCATAGGACTTGCATATTGTAAATTAAAAAAAAGTGCATTGGTGACATTTATTCATAAATTAAATCTTATTTTAAATTAATATATTTTATTCACTTTATTATTACATATATGAAAACTTTATTTTAGACCAATTTTAATGATTTCTCTTCGGTGTAAAATAATTTACGTCACATGGCATAATATGAGAGGTCTTAGTCAGCAAATAACTAATAAGCTAACCTAGTCGGTATTGAGTTAGTAGATAAGCCCCATCATTTACTAAATATCCAATAGATAAATGATGAGTATTT
This sequence comes from Hippophae tibetana, assembly GCA_037013495.1. Lineage (NCBI taxonomy): Eukaryota > Viridiplantae > Streptophyta > Magnoliopsida > Rosales > Elaeagnaceae > Hippophae > Hippophae tibetana. Next base: position 30,317,149 of record CM072806.1, read on the forward strand.
AAACTCTTAATTATTTAACAATGAGATAGCTAAGCAGATAAAACTTCAATATTCAAACGTAAGTCTATCACTATGTGTAAGGGTAATCACGGGTATATTATTTCCTATAAATAGTCACCACCGTTCACCATTAATAGGAATTAATTAACTATTCCTACACTTACAACTTCTTCTCTCATTTACAAACATTGAGATCTAAAATTTCAAATATCTCCATGTATCTCTCTACATTACAAGGATAGATATTACTCTCTTCCTTCTCCTCGTTACCCGGATTTCCTTAAGCATCGAAGAGCCAAAGGCCACCACATCCTGTGGTGATCTGAGGTCTTAATAATGTTTTCTCTATTCTTAGATACACAGAAGCGAAAGATATACCAATCATTAATGTTGACAAAAAAACAGTATCAATATCTGGCGTCGTCTGTGCGAACGAGTGTGTTCTATTAATTGAATCACGGCTAAGATCAAAAAATTTCTCCAACATTCTGAACGAGATGGTTCTTGAAAAAAGACCCCAAAAAAGTTCAAAATAAAACTACTCCAAAAGAAGTTTACTTTGCAAGGTCTGTAAAGGCCACATCTTTCTATCCTTCCAAGATGAACCAACCAATTGAATCGAACAACTGCAAGGGACAATGGGGTCCCACATTATGTCCATCAAGTTGTGTAACCACCTATACATATTGTTAACCCTACATCGCCATGGCCATAGTGGGCCTGAGAAAAACATTGAAAAGGGCATGAATGGAAGTTCGTCTGGACACAATGAAGAGTGTGCTCCACACTATTCCAAAACCTGAATTAGAGGACGTCCTTGTGGTACCTTCTAGTGCCCATAGTGCATTAGATTTGACTCAGCTATACAAGTTGAGACATGAGATGTGATCCTCCCCAATGAGGTTAAAGTATTTAAGTTAGTTTGGCAAGTTTGGCCCAAACAATCTAGAGCTATCCACTCACTAAGGTTCGAATCCCGTCCCTTCATCCATCCATTTTAGACTACTTAAGAATTACTCATCCCGACTTACACAAGCATATCAAAGATCGTAGACAGAATCACTCCATCTAGGTCGATTATGGAGATAATTCTATCTCAATGGCCAGTGGCCATTATAAGGACAATTAACCTAAGGATGTACCTATAGTCCTCCGTCCCACCATTAATTGATTAGCTATCCAAATGAAAGAAGTACAACAAAGACTAAATAGATGTAGACTCCCAGCTTTGACCATTTCCATCCCACTCACTTTTTTTAAACAAATTCAAGATGCCTAGTGTAAGATTTTATGATGGTAACAAGGACCCACTAAAGGACCTTGAGAACTTTAAAGGTTGGATGGACCTTTATGCTTACAGTGATACAATTAGGTTTCGACCCTTCCAACTCATCCTAAATGACAAAGCATGGGCTTGGTATCATACCTTCATGCTTAGTAAAATTTGTACATTCATTGAGTTCAAAAAGTAATTTTTTCCTACTTTTCTACAAAAAAAAAAGATCAAAAATAATAACTCACTTGATGACTATACATCAAAGGAAAGATAAGAGCCTAAAAGATTTCTTCGATAGGTTCAATAGCAAAAACTCCAGGTGACCAACTATTTTGATTCAGTGGTTATGAGTGCACTACACTAAGCTCTTCATCAATGAACCCTTTGGAGGGACATGGAGAAAGACTTCCCAGCCACATATGTAAAGGCCACACAACTAGTGAACAAGTACCTCAACATCGAAGAGATAACCAACAATAGAAGGGTAATGGCCTCCCTACTGATGAAAACACAAGATCACCACCCAAGGTTAGGGATGAGCCAAAACCATCAAGGAACAAAAGGCCTTGTGGGATCGCAAAGATGAGAAAGATAAGGGAAAAGGTTTAGGTTACACTAGCCCAAACTTTTGTAGCTATACACCCTTGATTGTGCAAAAAAAATAAAACACTCCTTATGCAAGTTAAGAACCAACACATAATACACTGGCCTATGAAACTTAAGAATGCTGGTTGGAGCAAAGATCAGTATTATAGGTTCCATATGGAATTGGGGGACTCAATAGAAGAATGCTGAGATTTGAAAGATGAAATTGAGCACCTTATCAGGAGGGGCCAACTAAGGGAGTTTGTCCAAAATGGAAGACCAGAACAACAATGGGCCTCTCTACCAAGGGAGCAAAAACATGCTCTTGCACAAGAAGTATGAGAAGTTTACGTCATTATGGATGATCACCTAGGAGGAGACTATAATAATGTTTGCAAGGTACACATCAAGAAGGTTTACCAAGAGATCCCCCACACTGATGCATTTTTTATCACACTCCCAATTGCAAACATAAACCTTAACAACATAAATTTTTTATTGATGTTGGCAGCTTAGTTGACATCCTATTCTCTAAGTCATAGAAAGCTATGAAGCTCACTTACACACTGAACCTAGTGACTTCAATGACCTTTGAAGGATATGTGACCCTTCCATTCATGATGGAACATGGCACTGATATGAAAAAAATTCATGGTGGACATCCTCGTAGTAAATTTCCTATCACTATACAATGGATTTTAGGATGAACATTCCTGCATGCAACATGGGTTGTGGCCTTCACTTACTAGCTTATCCTAAAGTTCCCCCCATAGAAAATGGAACATGGATAGTGTTAGGAGAACAAAAGGTGGTCAGGGAATGCTATGCCTTGGGGTTCATATGGAAAAAATGAGATCCTAAGGGATAGAAGCAAAGTGTACCTCATTAGTCTTGTTTTTATTTTCCTTTATTTAAAGATTGTTACATTTTATATTCATAGACGTATGTTTCATTTTAGTTTTATATTTTGAAATTTATGAATAAATATGATGCTTCTACTTTGAACAGTTAAAAACTGTACTTAATTTACATTCGTGAAAATCGGCAAGGATGGAAAAGTCCAAACTACAAAGGGATTAAAAGGTGTAGACTATGAAATGTCATATGTTGATACCATTAAAATATGAACTCCACCTCGATAGGCCATGTTGGACCTTTGAATAGACAACAACTATGCCTTGGGTTTAGAAGTTGCAACAACTTCTATAACCCACTTCTAAGGGCCATGATGAACCTTTGAATGCCAATAACTATACATTGAGTTAAGAAGTTGCTACAACTTCTATGGGCCATGCTAAACCTTTCAATAGGTAACAACTATACCCCGGGTTCAAAAGTTGCTACAACTTCTACATCCTACCTCTACGAGCCATGTTGGAACTTTGAATAGGCAGAAACTACGCGTTGGCTTTAGAAGTTGCTACAACTTCTATACCATATCTCTATAGGTTGTGCTAGACCTTTGAACAGGAAATAACCATATCCAAGGTTCAAGAGTTGCTACAATATATGCACCCCATCAATGCAAACATAGATTTGCTCATGTTAGGGACCTTGAGTCCTCAACTCCGGTCATTGATAAAAACTATTGGGTATGAATAGAGTGCAACAACATTCATGATAGAATGTAATAATCCACCAAGGAATACAAAATTTTTCTAAGTCTCAAAACCAAATGCTTATATGACTTGATAAACTTAAGCACACCAAGCATGTGGGTTGGTATAACAAGCACACCTTGGTTCAAAAAAACCACCCTTACATTAAATGAAAACAAATCATAAGAAAGTAACAAAGTTTAGGCACAATACCAATGGGTACACGGTCAAATTGAAAGTCAGTAGACTAGTTATTGGACACACGGTAAACTGGCCGAACATGGTATACATAGATGAAAATGGTACATGTGGTTAAACATCATGCATGTTGGAAAACATGGTACATATGGATGGATATGGTACCATAGCCAGACATGGCCCATGTGGCCAAATAGAGGGAGCTTGTATGGACATAACATATATGGTGGGACATAATGTATATGCCCATCCAAGGAACATATGCATGCATTCATCTTGATTACTATGGACCCACTCCCTAAAAGTACACACTATAGTATACCATCACAATGGATCATAGATCCTAACAAAGGACGTGCTCAAGGAGCATTTTTTTCTTCAAAATAGATGAGATCACTGATGGACCTCACTAAAGAGTCGCTACTAAAATATAAAAGTAAAGTACAGAATTCAAAGGTGCAAACATGATAAGGCAACAAAAAATATGTATCCAAAATGTACATACACTTTGGTGGAAACTAAAATCAAAAGAATATGGTATATGTACTTTGGTAGGAAATGAAATCAAAAGAACATAAAGTGGTAACCTACTAATCTCTACCATCATCCTTTATGTCAACTTCATCCTTAGTCGCCTCTGGACCATCACTATTGGGTCCATCCTGGCCCTCTTCCTCCCAGTCAGAAATGATCACACCATGGTAGGAGGCCTTATCTTTTGAATCTAAAAAATGATAGTAGAAAGAGCCATGTTAGGATAAACCTTTCAAAATCATTATTGTATAGTTTCAAAATTTTAAGCCCACACGTATAACATGTCTTGAGTGTAATCATCAAAATATTTGTACTCGTCAACTGCACTTGCTCTAAGTGTCCCCATCTCAGCATTGAGCTTACATATTTTTTCTTTAGATAAAGGAAGGCACGTAGACAACTCTTGGTTTAGAATTTTCTCCTAGGTGAGAGTAGCCTCCAATGTCGCCATTGATGCTGCATGGTCTAGTTGGGATATGTGATATGCCTTCTGAAGTTTTTCTAACTCCCACCTTGACTCACAGTAGGTAAGATCAGTAGCATCTCTAGGCTCAATCGCCTTACTATGCTTCTCCCCAATAGTAGCCAAGCGACCCTTCAAATTAGCATGAACCTTAACAACATTATCCAAATTTGAGGAAAGTTTTTGGGCCATAGAAAAAAGACTATACAAAACTAAACCCCTAATTTTTGTATATTCTAAAAGAGTGTGGGCTGTAGAAGATGACACAAGAAGGAAATCCAAGTTCAAAAGTTGTGAACTTGTACCACCTACAATTGGCACCGACATAAATTCTATGGGTATTGATGAAGACCCCGTCCTTCTAAGAGGTGCTCCAAAAGTGGGGTCTTTTTTTATTTTGAAATCCCCAGAGTTACAAATCACCTTAGTATATAAAGGTCCTTCCTCTTTACTGGACTCTTGAAGAAATTTGAAGGCTGTTAAGCTCTTGTTTCTCCTACTAACTAGAAGATCAAAAGTCATACTTGCAAAAAGAAAAAAAAGTGTCAATGAAGTGCCTGAAATAAGATACTAAAAATAAAGAGATAAGGTTACACACTGTTAGGATATAGAGAACCACCACTATTTGGCTTAGTTATTGTGGGATCTAAACCCTAGTAAGTAATTGGTTTTGAGAGTATGATTCTATCACTATTTCACTCTTTCATGGATGTACCATAAATATAATTGATGAACTTCAACTACTTCTTGGAAGTACAACCATACAACCAACAAATTGTAAACAAAAAAGGATATGTTAGAAATAAATAAAACATACCATAGTGAGGGTCAGTCTTAGAGTGTCCTATCTTTCCTCTCATATTGTGTGAGTGTGGAAGGGACCCTCGGGAGATCTAAATCAAAATATCCATCCACCATGGAGAAGGAGTCCTGCCACCTCTTGTTAGTGTGTGGAAGATTCTCAATCAAAACACAATTGGCAAAGGGTCTAATATAGAACCAATCACGACTGTGACCTTTAAGCTATGAAAAGTAGTAGTAAGTGAACTCTTCCATGGTAAGTTCATGTTCGTATTCCTTCTAAAGTACCCAACAAGATAACAATATATGGTAATAGTTAGAGGAAACTAGGATGGTTTAAAACCAACATATGTCAAGAAATTTCACATTATAGGCAAAAAGAGTAGTCTTTGTCCAATAAAGAAGTGATTTGTAGACAATTCCCAAAATGGGGTTGCTCCAAATCATGTTTGGAAATTGAGGTATCAACCTTATTCATTCCGATATATTAAAGATCTCCCTAACTTTGTCCAATAAAGGATCCTTCATCTGTGAATAGGCCCTATTCATAGAAAGGAAAAGTGAGGTCTTCTTTATCAGGACCTAATTGGTACTTAGGAATACCAATTGGGATAAAATCAAAGTCTTCATCACTCGAAAAGTCCCCACAAATAGAACTGTATTGTTAGAATGATCCAAAATCACCACCTGACTCAATGCATACCTGGTTGCCACTGTATGGACTCCATCCACTATTGCATGGACCCGAGCTACCACCATGGTCGGACACCCATGGGTGGGTAGACCATGGCTGGACCTCTATGGTTGACTAGACATGGTTCCCGCTCTTCCATTGGTCCTCTACTAGATGACTACCTCACACGACCCATCCCAACTTATGCTAGCTTATCCCCATGATGGTCAAGTCTGATCATGTCTATCAATCATCCTGTCCTCCATCACTACCTGTGCAAGGTGTTTGTATAGCAAGAAAATAAAAATCCTATAATTTTTACAAAGTGCTTGGAAAATAAATTAAAAAAGGAAAAAAAAAAGAAAATAGATACTTTCCAAACTTTGAAGGAAGCCCCTCATCTCAAAAGTGTGTTTTGAAGAGTTGAATGAAAGAATAAGGGATGAACTCTCTTCATATAAGGGGTAAGGTGATCTCAACCATTCATCAAAGGACCCATCCAAGGGTTGTAAGTAATTGGGTAGCCTATGGGCTTGAAACTCCATATACTTGGACTTATGTCCTTTCTTCAACAATAAAAAAATGAACCCAGTGAATAGTGGTTTTGATGTCAACATAATTTCCTAATTAAGAGTCCCATTGAGAAATTGTAAAAACCATTAGCAATAGGATATCACCGCACACAAGTTTAAGTGCCTAGAAAAATGAGAAATTTGTTATACAGGCGAATAATGGTCACATAATAGTGTATTTGACATCACTAGTGAGGTTCAAAAGATAGTGAACCTAGATGGTGATGTAATGGCAAATAGATCTCCTAGTCCATGTACCCAAGCCTAACAGGTATATGGGTTGATGTTGGATGTAAAAAATTCACACCACATGGCATAATATAAGAGGTCTTAGTGAACAAATAACTTGTAGGCCATCCTAGTTAGTGCTGGGCCACGAAATAAGCCCCAACATATACAAAATATCTAATAGATAAATGACATTGAAAACTTTTAGTTATCTGATAATGGGATAATTAAGTAGATAAAGTTTCAATATTTAAATGTAAGTTTATCGCTATGGGTAAGGTTTATCACTAGGTATATTATTTCCTATAAATATTCACCACTGTACACCATTAACGAGAATCAATTAACTACTACTACACATAAAACTTATTCTCTCATTTATAGACATTGAGATCTAAATTCTCCTTTCTTAAATATCTCTTGGCATCTCTCTACATCACAAGGAGAGATATGAGTCTCCTCCTTCTTCTCGTTACTTGAACTTACTTAAGCATCAAAAGACCAAATGTCACTACACTCTATGGTGATTTGAGGTCCTAATGGTGTGTTATCTATTCTTAAGTACACATGAAGTAAGTGATGCATCAATCGTTTATGTTGACAAAAAATAATATCAACTACATTTCTTAATTTTTTTTTTAATTTTTTGGAATATTTTTCTCTTCAAACGTCAACCACCCCGTTACTTGTAGGATTAAATTCAATCTTTACCAAAAGTGACCTAAAAAACCAAAATTAACAAGAAATGATCAAAGTATCTAAAAATCCAACACTGAGATGATTAATTAGCCTCAATTTTAATAAATGTGACTATCGTGTACAATTTATGATAATAAAGTAACCAAAGTGTTGTGTTAATTAACATATTCATTCCTATCTTTAGCCATTCACCAAATCTTGAGTCCTGTTCTCCGAAGACAATATTGACATTTATTGCTAGCTTATAGTAGCTAGTTTCATGTGCTACAGTTACATGGCCACAAACTAGAAAATATATGGGAAACGTCATACTTAAGTTCTATCCATAATGTAGGAGATTGGAAAGGTATCCAAACCCCCGGGATCAGAGGTTTATCTTGTTGTGAACTTCAAAGGTTGGTTTTTTAGCTACAAGGAAACAACAGTTTTATTATTTTTTTTAATTTTTATAATCCAAACTATGATTAAAATCAGATATCCAATACCAATCTAATCAAAATCTTATAAATAATTGTAATATTTATTTTGATCAATAATTTTAGCAATTACTCAAAATTTTATAGAATAAAACATTTTTTTCTTAGAATAAGTAATTAAAATATTTTTGTAAAATTTCTATAACAAGTTTCTATAAAAATAGATAGCAACAAAACTCATTAATAGGTAGGTGAAGTAACTTTGCAGCTTTGAAGTTTTTCCCTTCTCCCCCTGCTTTGTTTCCTCTACTTCGTTCCTTTACTTTGCTACGGTCACCTCTTCTCCGTTCTCCTCTCTGTTTCACGATTAGTTTTCCAAGAGACGAATGGAGGAAACAAAGCACTGGTGGTCCGTTTGCTTCGTTGATTAGAGGTAACTGATGTAGATTTTTTTTGTGTTTGTGATCTTCTAGTATGGATATTGTAGCTTCCTGAGAGTGTAGAAACTCTTCGATTTGCTTGCCTACCTGAGGCTCTGGTAGATGTTCTGGTTATGTCCGAGTTGCAAATTCAACTGGTTACTGTGGGATTGTTGATGGATAACAGCCTTGTTCTTCTTATCTTCAACTCATATTAGTTGGATAAGTAAAAGTCGTGTTGAGCAATAAAGCTTGGAAAATATCCTTCTTGATGATCAATTCTGTTTCCTTCTCTTTGCCTTGTTTGTGATGCAGTGGTTCTATACGTAGTAAATAGTTTAACAATTATACGTGTTGTTCTTGTTTCTAGTGTTCTTGTTAATGTACATATACACTTTGAATTTTAATCAATAAAATCTCTTCATAATAAAAATTAAGCAATTAAAATATTTGAAATAATTATTTATACTATCTAATTGTATAACTATTATAAATAGATAAATTTTGACGAGAAATTTATTTGATAATTTAAAAAAAACATACATAGTTAAGAAAACATAATAAGTTTTACTTTTTAATACAATCTATATTTAATAACATTAATAGAAAATAAAATTCACTATAACAATTACCAAATATCAAATTTACTAAAACCAATTCATCCAAAAATACACAAAAATCATGCTATATCATTAAGTAAAATAATGTTATCTACAGTTTATTAACATCCCATGTGAATGTATAAGCTTGGTCCTTCCAAATGTAACACAAGTAAGAGAAAAGCATGGATTGTATCCATTTGAATTTAACTATCATTTGTAATTGTGGAAAAAAATGTGAAGAAAATGAATCCTTACTCACATTCACTATGTCATATTGATTATTGCATCTTCTTGTGAATTTCTTTCCAATTCCTCCGTAACAGTCTTCATCTTGTGTACGTAGCATGCATGGGTAAAATTTTCTTTACAAGTGAATGGGTTAAGTGGTGGATTCATTAAGCCCCTCTTTCATACAACTACATATTGTTGAATAAAATTTAGAATACATAACTCTAAATTTATTAATATTAGATCCAAACAAGTGAACAAACTACTTGCATTATACTTACAATAAAAGACATTATAACATCTTTCAAAAGCAACTCACAAATTGAATAGAAATACAAACACTCAAAGAGAAAGCTCTCAACTTACACTCAAACTAAGAATACAAAGACTTATTTTTTTTTGATGAGATGATTAAACCAAATGCAAGGTAGGCTATTTATAGTCCTCACCATGCAATCTACACACTTTTCTTTTTTATATCCTTCAACCACCTTATTTATTCATCCTTCAACCACCCTATTTATTCATCCTTCAACCACTCCATTTATTTCTCTACATCCTTCAACCACTTCATTTATTATGTTGGTGTTGATTTTCAACACTCCCCTTCTACACTAGCTCTCACTATTTTTATTGTGTCAAGATGGCGGTGAAACATTTTGAACTTACCAACGCTTAAGATTTTTGTGAACAAGTTCACAACTTTATTATCTGTCTTAATTTGCCTCATCTCAATTTTTTATTGCAAAAATGTTTCTCTGATAAAGTGATAGTGCACTTCAACATGCTTAGTTCTTGCATGAAAGACTGGATTCTTTGCCAAACAAATTGCCGACTAATTCTCACAGTATAACAGAACTACATAATTTATTGGTTGTTGTACATTATTCATTAGCGGTATCAACCATCTACTCTCTTGAGCTGCCATTGTCGCTGCTCGATACTCAACTTTAGTGGTTGATAATGATATTGTCGGCTGTCTCTTACTACTCCAAGAAATTGTTCCAGAACCAAGCTTAAACACATACCTAGTTGTTAATTTCCTGGTTTCATGATCTCCTGCATATTCAACATTGTAGTAAGTAACTAACTTTTCGTTTCCACCTTTCTTGTACAAAAGACCATAGTCAATTGTACTCTTCATATATCTCAATATTCATCAAACTGCTTCCAAATAAAGCTTCTTTGGATTTTGCATGTACCGAATCATTATACTAACTACATAAGAAAAATTAGGTCTAGTTAAGGCTAAGTAGATTAGACTACCTACCAATTTTTGATACATTGTCATATCTTCCAAATCTTTTCCTTCCTGTGCACACATTTTGGAATTTGGTTCCATCATAGTCAACCTCTTTATCAAATCTTTGGAATATTTTTGTTGACAAAGAAATATTCCTTCTTGTGTGCGGTCAACCTCTAGACTAAGGAAGTGCTTAAGCTATCCAAGTTCCTTCATCTGGAAACAGATTGATAAATTCACCTTTGTTCGAAGAATTTTTGCCTCATCATTACCACTTATGATTAAATCATTTATGTACACTAGTACAATAACTAGCTTTCCTTCATTGGCTTTGACAAAAAGCTGGAATCTACAGGTGTTATTGAATAACCACTTTGTGTTAAAAATTCAGCAATTTTACCATACCATGCGCTGGGTGCCTGTTTCAATCTATAAAGTGCTTTTCGTAGCTTACACACATATTCAGGATGATCTTGGCTTTGAAAACCTATTGGTTGGATCATGTAGATCTCCCGATCTAGTTTTCCATGAAGAAAAGCATTCTTCACATCCATTTGCCATAAATTCTAGTCTTTGTTGGCTGCAAGTGCAAGTAAGACTCGTGTAGTTGTAATTTTCACCACCAGACTAAACGTTTCATCATAGTCTAGTCCGTATTATTAAGAGAAACCATGAGCTACCAATCGTGCTTTCACATTTCCTGATTTTCGCATTAGATCCCAAGTTTGATTTTGCTGAAGTGCATCAATCTCTTCTTTCATAGCTGTCATCCACTCAGATCTTTGCGATGCTTCTTCGAATGTCTCAGGTTCTATTGTCTCTTCAACTATGGTTGCATTAACATATTTGTGATTTGGCCTTCATGTTCTTGTTGACCTACGGAGTTGAGATTATGGAGTTGATTCTTTTGTTTCACTAGGCCCACCTTATTCATTTAGTTGTTGATATATGCCAGTTTTCCAAGGATTCTGAGTTACTCTTTGTTCGGCACCATCATTTTTTGCATCTTTGGATTCATCTAAATGTGGTTGAAATTTAATAATATGCTCCCTTATCTTTTGTTGCAGCTTGTCTTCAAATTCTCTTAAGTTTGGCAATGCCTCTTTCTCTGAGGACTACCAAGAAGATGCTTCATTGAACACCACATCTTGTGAAGTGTAGCATCTTCCACTTGTTGGATCACAACATTTCTACCCTTTTCTTTGGCTGTCACATCCCAAAAAGATACATCTAACAACTTTCTTGTCAAATTTGCTCCGTAAATGATCAGGAACAAATACATAACATACACAACCAAATACTTGAAAGTAGCTAACTGTAGGTTTCATGTTCCACAGTTTCTCAAAGGGTGAAACAAATTTTAACCTTGGTTAAGGAAGTCTGTTGATCACAAAGGCTGCAATCCTTATAGCTTCAGCCCAAAACCTCCCAGGTACATTCTTTTCATATAGCATACTCCAAATAATTTTTGCAAGATGTCATTTCTTTCTCTTCGCTACACCATTTTGTTATGGTGTGTTGGCAAAAGTGTACTAATGATGTATTCGACATTCCCTTAGGTATTGAGAGAACTTACTTAAGCTATATTCTTCGTCATTGTCTGTGTGCAAGCAATAGATCTTCTTTCCTACTTCTCCTTCAGTTGACTCTCTGAACTCTTTAAACTTTGAGAATATATCAGATTTTTCTTTCATAAAACAGATCTTCTTTCCTACTTCTCCTTCAGTTGACTCTCTAAACTCTTTAAACTTTGAGAATATATCAGATTTTTCTTTCATAAAGAAAACCCACACATACCTTGAGAATTCATTAATGAATGTCACTATGTATTGCACACCACCAATTGATGGTTGCTTAATAGGACTAAATACATCAGCGTGAACTAACTCCAATGGTTCTTTTGCTTTAAACTTCGATTCCTCATATGGAAATTATTGAGCTTTACCATATTGGGATCCTGCACAGACCGTATCTGTTCACACATCTAGTTAAGGATGCCCTTTAAGCATCAATTTCTTCACCATCACACTTAGCTTGAAATAACTAATGTGACCTAACCGCATATGCCATAGATTTGTTGTCTCATTTCTTCTTGTCGTATCTACATATGCAGATTCTGTTGACATCATATAGACTGATTCCAATCGTTTCCCCTCCATTGTTAGTGTTTTTGATATTTTGAGATCAAGATATAGTGGCCTGATGATGTCAATTGAACTATAGATAGCAAGTTTTTTTTTTCATTCTTGGGACATGATAAACATCATATAGTGGTACCTGGTTAGTATTATATCGAGGCGTAACTATTATCTTACCGATGTGGACTATCGGTAACCTTGAGTTATCAGCTGTCACTACTACATGACCTCCCCTGTACTCAGACTTGCTTTCCAACTTTTGTTTATCACCTGTCATATAATTTGAGCAGCCTGAATCTACGATCCAATCATTCAAGGCTCCATCACTCACTACATCTTTCAAGCTTCTGTCCATGTTATCAATCCCTCATAGAAGTATTGAACTAATAATTGCTCACTTAATTGATGATAAGGGAAACTTGCACATGATTTATTGAATCAGTCCCAATACTCATAACAATTCTCCCCATTGTCATACTGAACATCACAAATTTATTTCTTCATTAAAGTGGCCTTAGAAGCTAGAAAATATTTCTCCAAGAAGGGCTACTTCATCTCATTCCAACTATTTATAGTTCTAGATGGTAAGTAATACAACCACTCTTTAGCACTGTTTGTTAAAGAGAATGAGAATGTTATAAGTTTTACTTGTTCTTCAAAAGTGCTATTAAGTTTCATGCTAGAACAAATAACATAAAATCCCTTTAGATGCTTGTTTCGATACTCATCATCTAGACCTCAAAACATAGACAAGAGATAAATTATGCCAGACTTCAATTCAAGAGCATAACTGTTGTCATCAAATTGAATGCACAATGTTTGTTGATCTAAAGCAGATTATGCCATCTCCCTAAGAGTTTTATTGGGTTTATTCACATCCATCTCTGTGTGGATGAAATGATCGTAATCGCCAATGAGTCGCTTGAACATGGAAGATCTATCTGAATTGCTTACTCAATTTTTTTTGAGTTTGATCACATATTGTAGTGTGGGTTCATTCACTGTGGTTCTGAAAAGAAAATAAAGATTATAAATAAATTAAGTAAAAATAAGACAAAATAAAAATAAAGATAAAGAAAATATTTTTTTAATTTTCAGAAAGATTTTCTACTTTTTTATTTTTTGAAATTTTTTATATTATTATTTTGTATAAAATACTTAAAAATAAATAATTGCAAATAAAAATTAATTTAATGAAAATCCCTGATAACATGACGCCAAAATTGATGTAGTTGAGAGGAACAACTAACTTAAACTTTACATTAAATTGCTTAAGATATCGTGAATTAGTATATAGCAAGTATAAGTCTTTCTTGCATATGGTTTTAGAAACTAAATCCTATTTATTAAAAGAGTGTGATTTTGGTTTTGTAAACTAAAGATTAAATCTAATAATTAAAGATTAATAAAGATAAAAAAATAAGACGATGATAAATATTCAAATAAAAGAACATTTGCATGATCATTATTCTTCATCACTAGCATATATTACAAATCAACAAAATCATATTGTATTCTCCTATTATTTGATTATACCAACTTAGAGAAATTGATAACCATAAAAATCTTCACCTCTTCCTACAAATTCATTAACTAAACAAAACTCTTAATCCAAATTCTTTTTAATAAGCAACCTAGAAAAAGTTCTCAAAATTTAATCTATCAAAAGCATTAATTTTTAAAGAAGTAGATTAGATCAAAATTAAACACACAAGCTTTGTTTAATTATCTTGAACATTAATTCTCATTTCCAACAATTTATCACTAATTATTTAAATTGATTAAACGATTACGTGTCAAGTTAACAAAATCGATTAACAATGAATTAATTTGATTATTTAATCGCAAACTTAAATAATCAAATAAATGCATATAATAATTAAAACTGAGAATTAATATAGAATCAAAAAAATAATTGAATATAATATTGCAAATCTTATTAATTATTTCAATCCATATCCAAGGCTCTGAAATCATGCACAATTAATTATAAAATTATCTATTCATAGAAAAAAAACAAATTTAGAAAATTATTCATGAAAACAATAAAAGAAAAGGGAAGAAATCTTAAATTTTTTGTTTTTTAATCTAATCTTCAACCCCTTTAATTTCTTATTGAATCCTTTTCTTCTCAATTTTTGCATTCTACTTAATTCTATAATTTTTTATTATTTTATTTTTATTTTTTCCTCTTAAGTTTTCGTGCAATTTTGGTACTTATTTTATTTTACGCGGTGTTAGTTTGTATGCATATTGAGAAAAATCTATTTTTGACTTGTATTAAGATTGATGGCTCGTAATTCGTATGTGACGTCGAGAAAATATCATCGATGAAAAAAAAGAAAGTGCCACATGTCAGTTTGTGAGATTATGAGGTGAAAAGTGCTTATAAAATAGTACTTATCATGTACAAAGATTAGGTTTCCTATAGAACCTTTGCTAGGGTTTGAAGCACATTGAGCTTGTAAAGCTAGGGAAAATACACTTTACAGATAGACCGGTGAGAATTTGGCTTATGAGGTGATAGGTTCTTGAGCTTGGGGAGAGTCTGACTTACATGGCAGCACAGTCTTAAACTTGAGTTGGTGAGAGTCTGGCTTATGGGTGAACATGGTATTAAGCTTGAGCTAGTAAGTGTTTGTCATATGGGATTACATGGTCTTAAGATCAGGTTGGTGAGTATATCACATGAATTGACACAATCTTGAGCTATGGTTGGTGATAGTCTAACATATGGGCTTGGATTGGTTCAAGTCTAAGGCATAGTCCTAACCAATTAGTTGCCTACCAAGTGAGGTACCCCTAATATATGGTACTAACTACTTTTGAATGATAACTGGTTAGATATATTTATTTTCCACACTCTCTAAGATGTTATCATGTACTTTTAGCTCCTACTTATTTCCTTTATTTATATACACATATATTTTTTCATATATTTGGGTTAGTACAAAAGGAGGGGCCTTATTTTTCCATTCACCTAAATCCAGACTTTCTTTCTTTAAGAGGAAACTAGTCCGTTTGAAGGAAAACCTATTCGCTTGAAGAAAATCATTCTGCCATATTCAACCTCATTCAGAGGATCTTAGCCGATCTGGGAGAAAATCCGACCCTTTGAAGAAAATAAATATGCCAATGTTATTTCTTTGAAGATTTCAGACAACTTGTAACTTCTTAATCCAAAACTTTGGCATCATATTGTAAGCTTTTTCTTTCTATGATTGTGTTATGAGATGAATTTCATGATTTTTAGCCTAAAGTTCCCTAATTGGTTTTTGGGATATTTTAATTTCATAGGCCATAAAGTTGGGGAAACCAGAAACTGAAAAATAAACTTCACAGTTCAAGCACAGCTCGAAAATCACTTTAGGTGAGTAACTCAATTTTTATTCCTCCATTTTATATAGGTCATTGCACAGGTCAAGCCTATGGTAAATTATAATGACATGTGGGCCACCTTCTCAAGTGATGAGTCTACCTCGATTGTGGGCCTTTGTATTCTGGTTTAGTATAGTTTACTTAATTTACTTGAGGGTGATGTGGGATGGAACAGGCTAACTTTCCAACAACTAGACATGAGGGAATTCATTAAAAACTTTACCATTATCGGCCTCCTCACACCAAATGTTATACTGTTGCTCAAGCTTCCCTTTATCCGAAGGAAAATCCAGCCAAAAACCTTGAGAAAGCCACGAATTCCAACTAACCAGACAAAAGAAAATAATTTTCAATGTGCTTGTACACCCAACCAATTAATGTTTGAGGATGTTGAAAGAATTTGAGCAAAATATCTAACTTACAACTAAACTTGAATCCTCCTAATCAATGTGTTACTTTTCATGAAGAGGCCTTCGAGATCAGGTTGAGATTTTCCATAACTCTCCTTGTGAGGATGTTTTTGTATTCTATGGGCTTGGCTCAAAGTTAGCTTAATCCAAACTCTTGGAGAATTTTTCTCTGCTTGTCCATAGTTAGTGCCAAATTGGGTATTGAACTTGGAATGCTTGAGATAAAAAAATATGTACATTATAAAGAAAAATATTATAGATGAAATACAAGTTTAAATTTCAACCCATTCTAATCACGATCAAATTTTGAAGTTTCCCGAGTCGATCATGGGGTTAAAAGATAAACTTTTTTTTGTCTTTGAGAATTTAGGTCTTGAAACTACATCCAAGGTGCTTCCAAACTAGTGGAAATTTGACACCACTCACTTGTTCTCTACACAAGGTTTTACTGCCATATGTTATGACATCATAAAAATTTGGGTAAATTTAGTTAATGAATTTAATAGCAAGAAGAAGCTTGTGCCCAAATACTCATATTTTCCTACCTACGAGCTTCTCACATTTAGGTTGAGCCCATTGAGTCAGGATGTTATTTGTTCCTATATTAAGTATTTTTGATGTAGATAAGGGAAGATTAAATTAATTTTTTTGTAACAAAATAAAATGTTCTTGCACCTTGTGCACATGGTTACATTTATGTGTATCACGTGCACATAGGTAACCGTTAGGCCATATTGGAGCCTTGCACACATGGATGTTGGTGTGTGGTGGTGCCTAGTACACATGGGTAGTAGTTGGGTTCATACGCTCATAGACTGCATGCGTGTGGGATGGTGTGGTTCCTTGTACCAATGGGTGATGGTTAGGTGCAGCGCCTATAAAACCCGTGTGTGACATCAGTTAAGGGACTCTTTTTTGCTTGCCAATTTTTGATCTCCATTCACAAATCTTGTTTTGTGAATTCTTGAGCTAAACCATTGAGTTTTTTCCTTTATTCAATCTAAATCCAATTTCTATTTTTGGTACTAATGGGCCGTATCAGAATCGGTATCAAAGCAAGAGTTGTGCTGCGATTCAGATGGCGACATCTTGCAACCAAGCCATTGGCGATGACATTGAAGATGCGAAGAGTCTGTGGACTGCGATGGATGGTCTTGAGAGAAAATTCAAACAGATTGAAGAAGTGTCGTGAGACCTTTAGCAATATTTCCAACATACCACTACTTAAATCCAAGCTCATTTGAGTGAAATTCAAAAACAATTGAAACCATGAGGAAAGGAAGTTCTTCATAATGTTTCATCCACACCCTTTGAGCATTCGTCGCCCCCACCACCCAGACTCCACCATACACCTTCATTTCATTGAATCTATCCAAATTCTGATGACGATTTTGCAAAACAAAGACCAAATCCCAAAAACTTTGGGTTTGATGAGGGCACTTCATATGGGCTAGTAATAAATTCATCAATGAAAAGTATAATTCTACTACATGACATTATGAGAAGTAGGATTACAGGCTCAATATTATTCTCTCTAACTTTGCTGGCCATTCTCATATAAAGGAATTCTTAGACATAATGGCTGGTATCGAGAAATTCTTTGATTACATTGGGATACCAGAGGAGAAGAAGGTTAAGCTAGTGGCTTACAAGCTTAAGAGTGGTACCTCTACTTGGTAGGAGCACATGAAGAATAAAAGGAGGTCGAGGGAAAGGCATCCATCAATTCTAGGGAAAGAATGAAGAAATTGATGGTGCAATAACTTCTACCATCTGAATATGAGTAGCACCTATACCAATAATATCATCAAGGCCAGCAAGGAATAAATAGTGTCAATAAGTACATTGAAGAACTCGTGAGGCTTGGTTTGTAGATGAGAACCAAAAAGGGTGGCTAGGTATATGTAAGGTATAAATTCCCCTATCAGAGAGATAATAGAACTGAGCCAAACCCTTTAGACTATCAACCAAGCTAACAATATGTCTATGAAGATGAAAAAATAGTTATCTAGACCCTAAAAATCCATGCCATTTGGGTTTAATTTGAGTGACCCTTTCACCAGTATAAAAATTGGTGGTTTCATATCTAAACTCACCATACTAGCCACAATAAAAATAGCTCCAACCCTAAAAACTTTCATCCCTAAATAGGAAACCAACAACCAAAATAACACACCATCTAGACTAAATCCCTAAGTGAAACCACCATCTATCAAGTGTTTTAGGTGTTATCAGTAGGGGCATAGATAGAACGAATGCTCATAGAGGCATGAAGCTAAAGTGGTCAGTGAATTTATGAATTATGATGATGAATTTGATCCATTATCTCTAGATGATTTGGATGGAGCAAAGCCCACTGAAGAAGATGAAGGTGACAATGTTATAAATTGCAAAGTGCATAAGGTGTTACTCTCTCCAAAATAGCAAGCACCATCTCAAATATAGACCATTTTTAGAATAAGGTGCACAGTTCAAAAGAAGGTTTGTGATGTCATTTTTGAGAATGGTAGCACACAAAATATTATCTCACAAGTCCTGGTAGGGTCCTTAGGATTGATCACTAGGCTCTACCCTCATCCCTAAAAAATAGGGTGGATTAAAAAATGGAATAAGGTTAAAGTCCAAAAGGATTGTAGAGTGCCATTTTTCATTGGAAAATTCTACATGGATGAAGTGCATTATAATGTCATTGAAATAGATGCTTGTAAAATCCTTTTGGAGAGGCCTTGGCAATATGATGTAAATTACATCCATAAATGCAGGCCAAACATCATTATCTTCACTTGGAAGGGTAGCAAGATTGCTCTACTCCCTACAAAAGAGACCCCCTCAAACCCTGATAAGCATGTATCCAAACTAAAAATGCTTCTTAGCTGCAACCTCAACAACTTTGACAATGAACCCAAAAAAGCTATGGTGGTAATAGCCTTAGTAAATAAAGAACATGAAACTATCTCTCACACTATCCTTGATGCTATCAAAGAACTGTTATCTTAGTACAAAAATCTCACACTAATTGGCCTACCAAACACATTACCTCTACTAAGAGACATCCAACAACAAACAAACTTCATACCTGATAACAACTTAACTAACTATAGAATAAAAAATAAAGACCATGAACTCCTATAGGAAATATTGGAAGATCTCTTGGATAAGCACCTAATCCAAGAGAGCAAGAGTCTATGTATTGTGTCTGCACTGCTTGTTCCCAAGAAGGATGAAACAATAAGGATGTGTGCTAATAGTAGGGATATTAACAAGACAACTATCAAGTACATAGTCCTTATTCCCAGGATGGAAGACATGATTGAAAACAAACAAGGATCCAATGTATTTTTTAAGCTTGATCTTCGTAATGGGTACCATCTAATTCAAATCAGGAAGGGAGATGAATGTATGATGGCTTTTAAGACAAAATAAGGCCTATATGAATGGTTTGCCATGCCATTTGGCTTGTGTAATGCTCCCAACACCTCCAAGAGATTGATGCACCACGTTTTGAAGCCTTTCAAACATACTAGTCTATAGCCAAAGCCTTGTAGTCCATCTGGAACATTTGCAACCTGTCCTAAAGACATAAAGAAAAAAAACTCTTTCTCAACTTCTAGAAGTGAAGGTTTATGAATACCATACTCATTTTGTTAGGGTAAATTATCAACTCCGAGGGCATCTCAGTGGACACAAAAAAGATTGATGCTATTCAATCTTGGCGTACCACTCGATCAATACATAAAAAGAGTTTTCATAGCCTAGAAATATTCTACAAGAGGGTTGTAAAGGATTTTAGTTCTTTTATAGAACCCATAATAAACTAACTTAAGAAAGGGCAAGGTAAGGAATACGAGAACAATTTTGCACTCATCAAAGAGAATTTGTGCACAACCTCATATCTATCTTTGCTAGATTTTGACAAGGTACTCAAAGTTGAAACAGATGCATCCACGGTGGGTATTGGAGCTATGTTATCTCATGGTGGAAAACCTATTGAATTTTTTAGAAAAACACTAAGTTAAGCATACCAGAAATGGTCTATTTATGATCGAGAGTTCTATTTCTTCATCCAAGCTTTCAAACACTAGGAGTATATCTCATTTTGAAAGCATTCATCTTTCGTAGTGATCCCTCGGTACTTAGATGCATTAACTCACAAAAAGACATTTCTAGAGCACAATAAAGATGGATCATCTATGTACATATATTCATTTTATGTGTTTAAAACACTTACCAAGAGCCACACTTTGCTCACTACCCTTCAAGCTGGAATTACAAGTTTTGACACCCTCCCTTAGCTATATGCCACAGATGAAGATTTTGCCACTATATGCGCTCAATAAACTAATTATGATATTGGACATGGTTTCCACTAGCAATAAGGGTACCTTTTCAAAGATAATCGACTTTATATCCACAAAACTAGCTTGAAGGACAATCCAAAGTAGGAACTCTATGCTTGGGGACTCAGTGGACACGCTGATAGAGATGAGACCCGACTTCTGGCCAAAGAAAGCTACTACTGGCCTCACTTACAATGGAATGTTACCATATTTCTAAAAAAATACTCTATCTGTCAAAGATATAAATGGGGTAGCTATAACATTGGTCTCCACTCTCTCCTGCCAATTCTTGCCACAATTTTGCAAGATATTAGTATAGATTTTATTCTTGGGCTACCGGTTATTAAGAGAAGTGTAGATTCCATCCTTGTGGTAGTGGATATGTTTTCTAAAATGTCCCACCTAATTCCATGCAAAAAATCCATAATGCCATCAACATAGTAACTATTTTCTTTTGTGAAATTGTCAAGCACCATGGTATTCCTAAAACCATCACTTTTGATCATAACGTGAAATTCATGAGCCATTTTGGAAAGCGCTATGGAGAAGGGTTGATACTGCATTGAACTTTAGTAGTGCTTATCACCCATAGACTGATGGGAAAATCAAAGTTCTCAACTGAACCATAGGTAACATGTTAAGGTGTTTGACTCATGAGAGGCCTCTGAGATATATACCTTCCACAAATCAAGTTTTCTCTAAATAGTGTCATAAACTAAAACACCAACCATTCACCCTTCTCGGTTGTCTACACCAAAGTTCCCAACTTTAGTATCGAATTACAAGAAATACCTAACCTAAAGAGTAAAATTGCAGACGTGTGGGCTACTGATTATGTTCAGTTCCACCAAGAAATTAATTAACACATTGAAAAGATGAATGTGCAATACAAAATGCATGTTGATTAGCATCACAAGTTTGTAAAATTCTCGGTTAGGGAACTAGTTGTCGTGCACCTCAACAAGAACCAATTATCACAAGGCACTTGCCCCAAACTTCACCTCAAGAACTATGACCGTTTCCAATTTTGTTAAGAAAATGAAGAACAATGCTTATGTCATAAATCTCCTTGATGACTGGTCCATTTCAGGCACATTCAACATGGTTGATCTTCGTAAGTACTATCGCACTGATGTAGCTGATGTAATCAATTAAATTTGAGATTTAATACTATTGAGAAGAAGGATTATGATGTAGATAACAGAGGATTAAATTGATTTCTTTTTGTTTTCTATAATAAATGGCTTTTGGCGCCTTACACACATAGCTATATTTATGTGTACCGTGATGAGTACTCAAAAAGCACTAAAATTACCATGATTTTATGCACATTAATTGATTAAAAATATATATATTTATATAAATCTCTTTTTGGAATCACGGATATTTTTATTGTTTTTCAGGTATTTTCACTTAAAAACGTAACTTAAAGACTCAAAGAGGAATACTGGAGGCAATACACCACAAATATATTAATAAAATAAATGAGGAAAAGCCAACAAATATGGAAAAATTGGACAAAATGGGTCAAAAAGGAGGAAATTGTGCACGTAGCCGCCCAATCGCGCCGAGAAAACGCGCGCAACATGCCTATTCTGCGCGCGTCTCTACCCATCTACGCACGCATGTGCCCATCTGCGCCCCATTTGTGCGCGTTGCCGCGCCCACACCAGTATGATGTCATCATTCACTACTCTCGTTTTCTCCATTTTTAATCATTTTTTCACCCACTTTTGCTTCCCATCCTCACCTATAAATACCCTCATTCTCTTCATAACTAAACACATCTCAAAACACATCTTCTTTTCTCTTTCTTTCTCTCCTTTCTTAATTTTTTTAGTTTTTTCTTAGTTTTTAGTTTTTCCTTAGTTAGTTCTTAGTTTTAGAGTTCTTCTCTTTTTGAGAAGAACTAGTTATGTTTTTGTAATTTATTTACTTTTTGATTCAATAAATGGGAGTGCAAATTCCGTTTGGAGGTTTTCCAACAACGAGAATAGCATCAAAGTATTATAAGGATTTTATTTTCTTTACAGTTACTTTTTTATGCTTTATTCTTACATGTTATATTTAATTTGTCTTTGATTAAATTTAACTTTGTTGGCTGTTTGTAAACATGATATAATAATAACGTTGTTATGCTTGTGAAATATTAAATAGGTAAAAATCTCTAAAATGAATTGATTTTATTTTTATTCAAGATTTTATATTAAGAATGTTAGAGAGAAATATATTATTTTTCATTACAAGCTTAAATCTAAAAATTAGATTTTAAGGTTTAGTTATCCAGTCTAATTTAGAGTAGTGCTATTTTATTTGTTGGTACAATCGCCCGATAGTTAGAGTGAAGCTCTATTTCAAAAGTTTTTATAAAAATTATTATCTGAAAATGTATTGACAATATATTTTCAGTAGTGGTTTTAAAACTTGAAAGTTAGTACTCGGATAACTAAATTCTTAGGTTTAATTCGAACACCTTGAATAAAGTTTAAACTATCTAACCCCACCAAATGTGGCATTTAAATGGTTCATTTTCAATCTCTTAGAAAAATAAATTAATTTAATTAACCAAATTAGTTATCAACCCCAACCCATAGGTGTTAATTGATTTGTTTAGTTAACAAAGAATATCTAACCCCACCAAAGGTGGTATTCATAGAGAATCAATAAATATCAATTCATATCTTTAATAACCTAAATAATATGAGCAAGCATAATTAACTTAGTTATTATATCCATAAATACTCTACTATTATAAATGATAAAATTTGCATAAATGTTTATTGAATCTATGTTTATTTTTATGTGAGTAGATTAAAAACACAAAACTCAAAATATCGTGACAAGATGTTTAGGATTTAATTTCGTTTTTAAAAGTTTGAATAATAAATTAAAAACCACATACATTCCTTCCTTAGATCGACGTTGGGAGTATACTTATCATTTTCTATGAAATGATCCGTGCACTTGTGAGAGATTTATAAATATAAAACCAAAGTATTGGTAGGATCAGCGATTCCGGTTCTGCTCATCAAGTTTTTCGCACCGTTACCAGGGAAGGAATAACATTTTTAAATTATTTTATCAAAATTTTAAAAAGCTTTTTGTGATGTAAATAATTGTGATTTTTTTTGGGTTAAAAACAAAAAAAATTAAAAAATATTATAATAATAATTATAGCGTTAATAGTAAAATCATTTTGTAATTTGAAAACCCACGAGCATGCCCCTAGATTTAAGTATAGGGACTTGCTTGTGGGTTTTAGATAACTCATATTTAGGTGCAAATCAAATAATTAAGGCATCAAAACACAATTGTACCTTGATCAAACAAATCAACTAATTCCTTAGATTGTAATTAAAATCTTAAAATTTTGGAGATAGTTTTAGAATTTTTTTATTTTTTAATTTTTTAATTTTTTTAAGTTAAAATAACATAATCAGTATTAACCAAAAGTGCTCCTAGGAAAAAATGATGGTAGAAAGACTCCTTAAAAACCATCCTCCTAGTGGCAGAAAGTCTTCCAAGAACAAGTCTCCTAGATAGAATTTCCTTATATCTTTACTTTATATGCTATTAAAATAAAGTTAACTTAAATAAAAATTTAAGTTAATTAAGTTAATAAAAATTTAGGTTATTTAAGTTAATAAAAATCTAAGTTAATTAAGTTAGTAAAAAAAAACTAAGTTAATTAAGTTAAACAAAAATTTAATTAGTAAAAACCTAAGTTAATTAAGTTAAACGAAAATTAAGATAAAAAATAATTAAAGGTAAAAAATGAAACCAAAATAAAGAAAAAAAAATAAAATAAAATTGATAAAGGTAAAAATAATAATAATAAATACAAATAAAAATAAAAATAAAAATAAAACGAAAAAATTAAAATTGAAAATTAAAATTTTTTTTATTTTTTTATTAAAAAAATTAAAATTAAGATTTGAAATAAATAAATAAATAAATAACAAATAAAATAAACTTAAAATTAAATGAAAATTAAAAATTAATTTTTTTTTTAATTTTATTATTTTATTATTTATTTAAATAAAATAAAGTTTAAATTTGTTTTTATTTATTTATTTTTTTAATTTTTTTATTTATTATTATTTTTATTTAAAATTTATTAAAGTTTTTTTTATTTCTTCTTATTTTGAATTTATATTTTCAAAATTATTTTACTATTCACACTATAAATATATATTTTTTATTATTTATTATGAAATTGGAATATATATATATATATATATATATATATATTGGTTATTATTATTATTATTATTATTATTATTATTATTTTACTATTTATGAACGGTAAGTTTTTTTTACTTTAAATTTCAAATTTTAAAATTATTTTACGATTAACATTATAATTATAATTATTATTATAATTATTTTTAAGAAATTTGAAATTAGATTTTTTTAATATTTAAGTTTATTATTTTTATTTTGTTTTTTTTAAATGAAAAATAAATTATTTTAATTTTTATTAAATTTTTGTTTTTTTACTATTAATGAACGGTAAGTTTTGTTTTATTTTTTTTAATTTTAAATTTGATATTTTTAAATTAAAAAAATTTATTTTGATTTTTATTTATTTATTTATTTCAAATTGTAAAATTGTTTTACTATTAATGCTATAATTATTATTATAATTTTGTTTTTTTTAATTTGAAAATTTTTAATTTTTTTTATTTCTTATGAGATTTGAAATTTGAATTTTTTTTTTTGTTTTTAACTCAAAAAAAAATCACAATTATTTACATCACAAAAAGTTTTTTAAAATTTTGATAAAATAATTTAAAAACACTATTCTTTCCCCGACAACGGCACCAAAAACTTGATGAGCAAAACCGGCTTCGTCGATTCTACCAATACTTTGGTTTTATATTTATAAAACTCTCGTAAGTGCACAAATTATTTCATAGAAAATGATAAGTATACTCCTAAAGTCGATCTAAGGAAGGAATATATGTGGTTTTAAATTTATTATTCAAACTTTTGAAAATGAAATTAAATCCTAAACATCCTATCACGATATTTTGGGTTTTATGTTTTTAATCTACTCATAAAAATAAACATAGATTCAACAAACATTTATGAAAATTTTATCATTTATAATAGTGGAGTATTTATGGATATAATAACTAAGCTGATTATGCTTGCTCATATTATTTAGGATATTAAAGATATTAATTAATATTTATTGATTCTTTCTTTTTTATATGAATACCACATTTGGTGGGGTTAGATATTCTTTGTTAACTAAAAATATCAATTAAGAACTATGGGTGAGGTTGATAAATAATTTGGTAAATTAAATTAATTCATTTTTCTAAAAGATTGAAAATGAACCATTTGAATACCACCTTTGGTGGGGTTAGACAGTTTAAAATTTATTCAGGGTGTCCAAATTAAACCTAATAATTTAGTTATCTGAGTACTAACTTTCAAGTTTCAAAACCACTACTGAAAACATGTTGTCAATACATTTTCAGATAATAATTCTTATAAAAACTTTTGAAATAGAGCTTTACTCTAACTACCGGGCGATTGTACCAACAAATAAAAGAGCACTATTTTAAATTATACCGGATAACTAAACCTTAAAATCTAATTTTCAGATTTAAGTTTGTAATGAAAAATAATATATTTCTCTATAAAATTATTAATATAAAATCTTAAATAAAAATAAAATCAATTCATTTTAGAGATTTTTACCTATTTAATATTTCGCAAGCATAAAAACGTTATTATTATATAATGTTTACAAACAGCCAACAAAGTTAAATTTAATCATATACAAATTAAATATAACATGTAAGAATAAAACATAAAAATAACTGTAAAGAAAATAAAATCCTTATAGTATTTTGATGCTATTTCCGTCGCTAGAAAACCTCCAAACGGAATTTGCACTCCCATTTATTGAATTAAAAAGCAAATAAATTATAAAAACATAACTAGTTCTTCTCAAAAAGAGAAGAACTCTAAAACTAAGGAAAATTAACTAAGGAAAAACTAAAAACTAAGAAAAAACTAAAAAAACTAAGAAAGGAGAGAAAGAAAGAGAAGATAAGATGTGTTTTGAGGTGTGTTTAGTTATGAAGAGAATGAGGGTATTTATAGGTGAGAATGGGAAGAAAAATTGGGTGAAAAAATGATTTAAATAGAGAAAACGCGGAGTAGTGAATGATGATGCCATACTGGTGTGGGCGTGGTAGCGCACAAATGGGGCAGATGGGCACAGGCGCGCAGATGGGGCGTAGATGGGTGCAGGCGCGTGCGGATTGGAGCAGGGGCGCGCATGGATAGGGAAGTGCGGCAGCGGGACCAGGCGTAGGCACGCGCGGAATGGGCGTGCTGCGCACATTGATCGGCAGGGTTGGGCGACTACGTATGTGATTTCCTCCTTTTTGACATTTTTGACCTTTTTGACCCATTTTGTCCAATTTTTCCTTATTTTTTGACTTTTCCTAATTTATTTTATGAATATATTTATGATGTATTGCCTCCAGTATTCCTCTTTAAGTCTTTAAGTTACGTTTTTAAGTGAAAATACCTGAAAAACAATAAAAATACCCGTGATTTCGAAAAGACATGTTTATATAAATATTTGATAAAATCATATAAATATATATATTTTTAATGAATTAATATGCATAAAATCATGGTAATTTTTGTGCTTTTTGAGCACTCATTATACCGCACACACATGGGTGGTTGTTTCTACTCATGGTGCCTTGCACACATAGATGTGTATGAGTGGTGTTGCTTAGGGCACATGAGTAGCAATTAGGCTTATAGGCTCATAGGCTGATATACCACATGCAGTGTGTGATGGTATGGTGTCTTGCACACATGGGTGAAAGTTAGGCATAACGCCTTTAAATTTTGTGCATAGCATTAGTTAGGGGATTCTTTTTTCCTTTCCATTTTTTGATCTCCATTCACACAACTTGTTTTATGAATTCTAGAGTTCAACTATAGAGTTGTTCACTTTATTCAATCTAAATCCAATTCCTATTTTTGGTACTAAATGTGCCGCATCAGAATGAATATCAAATCCCGAGTTGTGCTGTGATTAAGATGGAGACATATGGAAACCAAGCCTTTGGTGATGAAATTGAAGATGCAAAGAGTCTGTGGACTATGATGGGTGGTCTTGAAAGTAGATTCGAGCAACAGATTGAATAAATGTCGTGAGACCATCAATAATCATTCCAATATACCACCACTCAAATCCAAGCTTAGTTGAGTCAAATTCAAACACAATTGAAACCATGAGGAAAGGAAGTTATTCAGGATGTTTCATCAACACACTTTGAGCATTCGTCGCTCCCAACACCTAGAGTCTACTATACACCTTCATTTCATTGCATCTATCCAAATTCCAATGACGATTTTGTAAGACCACAAAGACCAAATCCCAAAAACTTTGGGTTCGATGAGGGCACTTCAGAATTACTGGGCCAATAAACTCGTCAATGAGATGGTTAATTCTTCTATCTGACAATATGAGAAGCTGGATTATAGGATAAATATTGATTTCTCTAACTTTGTGGGCCACTCTCATATATAGGAATTCTTAGACTTTAGGGCTATTGTTGAGATCTTCATTGATTGCATTGAGATAACAAAGGAGAAGAAGGTTAAGCTAGTGCCTTAAAAGTTCAAGGGTGGCACCACAACTTGGTAAGAGCACATGAATGAAAGTAGACTAAGGGGAAAGTACCAATTTATTTTTGGGAAAGAATAAAGAAACTGATGGTGCAATAGCTTCTACTAGTTGACTATGAGCAGCTCCTCTACCAAGAATATCACCAGTGCCAGCAAGGAAGAAAGAGTGTCAATGATTACACTGAGGAATTCATGAGGCTTTGTTTGTAGGCTAACATATGGGAACGACAAACTCAAAGGGTTGCTAGGTATGTGTAGGGTCTGAATTCCCCTATCAAAGAGTGACTAGAACTGAGCCAAACCCTCTAGACTATCAACCAAGCCAATAGTATGGCTTTGAAAGTGGAAAACTAGTTGGCTAGACCCCAAAAATCCATGCCATTATTGTTTCGTTTGAGTGACCCTTTCACTAGTAAAAACTCTGGCAGTTTCACATCTAAACTCATCCCACCAATTACAACAGAAATAACACCAGCCCCAAAAAATTTCATCCCTAAAAAAATTTACCAAACCCAAACAACCAATCATCTAAACCTAACCCTTATGCCAAACCACCATATATCAAGTGTTTTAAGTGTTATCATTAGGGGCACATATCCAATGAATGCCTAAAAATGTGTGCAGCTAATTTGGTCAATGAATATTAGCATTCAAATGATGAAGAACTTGATCCACTATCTTTAGAAGATTTTGATGGAGCATAGCCCACTGAAGAAGATGAAGATGACAACGCTATAAATTGTATAATACATAAGGTGTTACTCCCTCCAAAATAGCTAACACTATCCTAGATGTACACCATTTTCAAAACAAGGCGCATTGTTCAGTGAAAGGTATGTGATCTCATTTTTCATAGTGGTAGCAGTAAAAACATTATCTCATAAGCCCTGGTAAATTCCTTGGGACTGATCACTAGGCCCCACCCTAATCCCTACAAATTGGGGTGGATTAAAAAAAAGGAATGAGGTTAATGTGCAAAAGGTGTGTAGAGGTCCATTTTTCTTATTAAATTCTACAAAGACAAAGTGCACTATGATGTGGCTGAAATGGATTCTTGTGAAATCCATTGGGGAAGGCCTTGACAATATGATATGGATGCCATCCATAAAGGTAGGCCAAACATCATTATCTTCACTTGGAAGGGTACCATGGTTGCTCTACTCCCTACAAAATAGAGCCCCTCAAACCGTGATAAGCATGTTTCTCTTCTAAAAATTCTTCTTAGCTGCAACCTCAACACATTTGACAATGAACTCAAGAATGTTGTCAAAAAAATGTTATCTGCCTACAATGATCTCACACCAACTGACCTACCAAACACACTAGCTCTAGTAAGAGACATCCCTCACCAAACAGATTTCATACCCGACAACCACTTACTTAACTACAAAATAAACCCTAAAGACCATGAAATTCTATAGCAAATAATAGAAGATCTGTTGGATAAGCACCTAATCCAAGAGAATAAGATTCCTTGTGTTGTGCCTGCATTGCTTATACCTTAGAAGGATGAAATGGTAAGAATGTGTGCTAATAGTGAGGATATTAACAAGACAACTATAAAGTACAGAGTCCCTATTTCCATGATGGAAGACATTCTTGACAAAATGTAAGGATCCAATGTATTATTTATGCTTAATCTTCATTGTGTCTACCATCAAATTTGAATTAGGAAGGGGAATGAATGGAAGACGACTTTTATGAAGAAAAAAAGGCCTATATGAATGGCTTGGGTAATACTCCCACACCTTCAAGATATTGATGTAACACGTTTTGAAGCCTTTCAATGGAAATTGTGTGGTGGTGTATTTCGATGACATACTGATGCTCTATGAAAATAGAGTCATTAATGCACTTTTTTAATTAATATTTATTTGTTTCATTCAATAAATAGTATTTGTGGGCTAAAAATATAAACATTTTAGTGAACATGGGTAAAAATATAATTTTTGGAATTTTTTGAGATTTGTTTAAGATTTTTTTGAATTTTTAATGTAGGACCAATTAGGAGCTGCCACGCAAGCAAGAGCTAACTAGACAAGCCACATGGATGCAACGTAAGTAGGGATAGCAAATCATGTTACACCATGTGTGAGGAGGAAGAAATGTGTGCCACATGTCAATGCAACATTCAATTCGAGTTCAAAGTGTTGTCAAACTTCGCTGCCATATGTCACCACCCGATTGCTCGTCACATTCCACTTGTGTGCCATGCCATCCATTTCTACGAATCACGTTGCACTATATGGCATTGAATTTGACTGGTCTCCCCTTCCATGGGTTGCGCTTTGATTCACCCTGTGAATTTCTAATGCCACATGTCGAGCTGTGATTGGTTGGCATTGTCAGTTTTGCTTATTTGATTTCAGCCCTTGATTTGAAGCTGATCTGACATTTCAGATCACACTTGAGCTATATTTAAGTCCCTAATCACCTCATCAATCCTTAGGGGTCATCATTAGCATAATTTTCGTCCATTTTTGGAGCTAAAAAAAAGAGAAAAATATAGAAAAATTCAAGAGGCGACACAATTTTGGTGAAGATTCAATAGGAGATTAACAATACAATTCAAGAGATTGATTACATTTCTTATTCTACTATTTTCTTTATCAATTTTTATGTCTTCCTTTATGAAAAACATTAGCTTTATGAACAAAATTATATGTAGTTAATTTGGGATCTTATGAACCCAATTTTCACCACGTGATAATCTAATATTTTATCCCAATTATAATTTTAATTTGATTATATTATTTAATCTGATTTTATGCTATTAATTGTTGGGCCAATAATTTATCTATAAAAGCAATTAAATAGATTTGAGAGAATTATTTAATTGTTTGTCTTGATTAAATAACATGCATAGTTTCTAGGGAGAGATGTATGATTCTTATGTATATAATCCATAATTGATTAACTTAACAAGTAGTATGTAATTTAATTTGCATGAGAGTGATTAAATTAATTACTATATGGTATGTAGTTTACTTGAGAGAGGAATACATGCTAAGTTAGATTCAATTGATCATGTAATTAATTCATAATTATATTGAGGGGATTTTAGCCATTCACATGTTTAGAAAATTGGGAGATTAAGTATTTCTAGATATTTTCTCATAAATCTTTTTAGTTACCAAATCTGATTTAATTAATTATTACTATTTACTTTTACTTATTTTAATTTTTCTTCCTTAAAATATATTTTTATTTTTTTAGTTTTAAAATATAGTTTCTAATAAAATAATCTCTATGAGAATGATATTTTCTTATCATTATATTACTTGTTGTGATACGTATATTTGCGTATTCATTATACACACTTCATGTGTGGCAATCAAGTTTTTGACATCATTGCGAGGGATTATAATTATTTGAAATTATATTATTATTATTTTTGTATTAGTTATTTTTTTAATTTATTTTTCTTTACTTTAATTTTAATTTTAATTTACTTATTTTCTTTTACTGACTTATTTATTTATTTAACTTTAATTTTTTTTTTTAGTTTTTTATTTTTTTTAACTTTTATTTTTTTTTAATTTAGACATATTCTTTAGTGCTATTAAAAGCATAGAGTAGAAAATGGCTAGTAATAATTATCAATGGTTAATGGACATAACGATAGCCACAAGAAGAGTAGCAAGAATATTTGAGGTAAATGATATCATGACACTTACAACTCATGTGTCATCTTTGGTATATCTTTAGAAGGTTCAAAACTCGCTAGCGAGTATAAACTAGGTCAAAGATTCAATGGTGTCTTGTGTGTTTTTTGATGAAGCCCATTTGTTTGATAATTGTCCACATAATCCTGAATTAGTCTTCTATATGAGTAATGTGAATCAAAACAATAATTCATACTCAAACACATAACCCATGATGGTGACAACATCCATATTTCTCTTGGAATAACAACAATCAAGGTGGTAATCAATTCAACCATCTATCATTTCAACCACTTGGTTTTCAACAACCACAACAATTATAAGCCCAAGAAAAGAAGCCACCTACAAAGGAAAATAAAAATGCTTTAATGAGGATGATGAAAGACTTCATCCAGTCATTTAATTCAAATTAGGGTGGATTAAAAAAAGAGAATTAGGATAACATCCAAAATGTGTGTAGAATGCCATTTTTTATTGGAAATTCTACAAAGAGGAAGTGCACTATGATGTAGTTGAAATGGATGCTTATCAAATCCCTTTGGAGAGGCCCTAGCAATATGATATGGATGACATCCATAAAGGTAGGCCAAACATCATTATCTTCACTTGGAAAGGTACCAAGATTTCTCTACTCCTTACAAAAGAGAGCCCCTTAGACCCTGATAAGTATGCTTTTAAACTAAAAATGCTTCTTAGCTACAACCTTAACACATTTGAAAATTAACTCAAGAAAGCTAAGGTGGTAATAGCCTTGGTAACTAAAGAACATGAAGTTATCTCTCATACTATCCTTAATGCTGTCAAAGAACTATTATTTGCCTACAATGATCTGACACCAATTACCTTACCAAACACATGACCTCCACTAAGAGAAATCCAACCCCAAATAGACTTCATACTTTTTAGCAACTTACCTAACTACATAATGAATCCCAAATACCATGAACTCCTATAGGAAATAGAGGAAGATCTCTTGGATAAACATCTAATCCAAGAGATCAAGACTCCATATGTTGTGCTTGCACTACTTGTACCTAAGAAGGATGAAATGATAAGGATGTGTGCTAATAGTATGGATATTAAAAAAATAACTATCAAGTATAGGTTCCCTATTCCTATGATGGAAGACATGTTTGAAAAAAATACAAGGATTCAATGTATTTTCTAAGCTTGATCTTCATAAAGGGTACCATCAAATTCAAATTAGGAAGGGAGATTTATAGATGATGGCTTTTAAGACAAAAAAGGCCTTTATGAATGGCTTGTCATGTCATTTGGCTTGTATAATGTTCTTAGCACCTTCATGAGATTGATATACCATGTTTTGAAGCCTTTCAATGGGACTTGAAGACATACTATTCTATAGCAAAAGCCTTGAAGTGTACCTATAACATTTGCGATATATCTTAGAGACATTAAGAGAAAGAAAAAAATTTCTTAACCTCAAGAAGTGCGAGTTTATGACTACTAGACTCTTTTTCTTAGGATACATTATCAACTCTTAGGGCATCTCAGTGGACACAAAAAATTGATGCTATTCAATCTTGGCCTACCCCTTGATCAATACATAAAGTCAAGAGTTTTCATATCCTAGCAACATTCTACATGAGGTTTATAAAGGATTTCAGTTCTATTGTATCATCCATAACAAACTATCTCAAGAAATGGTAGTTCACTTGTGGTAAGGAACAAGAGAATATTTTTACACTCATCAAAGAGAAGCTGTACACAACCCCAGATCTATCTTTATAAGATTTTGACAAGGTATTCAAAGTTGAAACAATTGCAAGAGCTATGTTATCTTAAGGTGGAAAACCTATTGAATTTTTCAACAAAAACTAAGTGAGGCATGCATGAAATGGTCTACTTATGACCAAGTGCTCTACGTTGTCATATGAGCTTTCAAACACTGGGAGTATTATATCATTTTGAAATAATTCATCCTTTATAGTGATGAATTTTTACTTATATGCATTAAATCCAACAAAGACATATCTAGAGCACATATGAGATAGATTATCTATCTACAAAGTTTCACTTATGTTTTCAGACATAGAGAAGGGTAAATGAACAAGGTAACATATGTGCTTAGTAGGAGGCACACCTTACTTACTACCCTCAAAGCTAGAATTACCAGTTTTGATACCCTATCTAAGATGTATGCCACAGATGAGGATTTTTCCACTATATGGGCTCAATGCATTAGTCATGACCTTGGACATGATTTCCAATTGCAAGAAGGATACCTTTTCAAAGATAATAGACTTTTCATCCCCAAAAATAGCTTGAAGGATAACCTCATGCAAGAAATTCATGCTAGGGGACTCGATGGACACTCTAGCAGAGATAAGACCCTACTTCTGGTCGAAGAAAGGTACTACTAGCCTCACTTGCAATGGGATGTGACTAGATTTATGCAAAAATGCTCTATTAGTCAAAAAGCTAGTCTCTACTCTCCCCTGCCAGTTCCTACCACAATTTTGGAGGATCTTAGTATAGATTTCAACCTTGGGTTATTCTCTTTATTCAATCTAAATCCAATTCATGTTTTTGGTACTAAACATGATGCATCACTTTCATTACATTTATTATTTTTAGTTAACTTGGATCATATATTTTTTGTTTTGTTTTGTAGATATGACCTTTCAACACTCAGTGTTAGGGGCTTATGCAAGAAGGTGGTTGACCTTAGACTAAGGCCGTTCTGATCTTAGATTAACACCACCTTTTAAGGTTACTATAGGAAAGTCCACTATTGAGGATGCTGTAAGAAATACTAAGGCCGTCTCAAAGGCCAGTGGTCCCTCTAGAGCAATGCATCCAAGAAAAAAACAAATTTTGTTACCCCATCCATTGCTCAGGTTATTGTAGATGAGACCATGAGTATCTTGGATGTTGATGAGGTTGATCCTCAGTTTTTAATGGTAATTTTTTGTAAGCCCTTGGTGATCCTCTTTGAGGGTGGATTTTTTGGTCGTAGGGACAAACTTGATGAGCTTTAAAATTACATTTTTGGTTTTGGATGATGAGGCCACTATTCATAAAGCCCGAAAAGAAGAACCTGTATTCATATATCTTATGGGATTTTGGCATGTCATGTAAGTATATATCCATTTTTTGTTTAATTTGTTGCATTGAGGTCATATATGAATCATATTCATTATTTAATAGGGACTGCCTCATTTACAGACATAAAAGTTGATTAGTTGAGCTTGAAAGGAACAAGTTATTTAGCTAAACAAAAAAAACTCACACTTAGAGGTTGAGAATGAGAAAGTTGCTCTTAGGTTTCAAGAAATTATAGGAAAGTTCATGTATAATCTATCGTGCTCGATGTTGTATTTATTTAGAAGAACCGTCTTTATAAGGGCTACAATGTTTAGAAGAAACATGCTAATGATCTTGTTGAAAAGAATAAAGCTCTTGAAAAAAATAATTTGCAACTTGTTGGGATGCCAAGAAAGGGTTTTTTGAGAGTACCAATAGAGTTCTCAGTGACCTATGTTAGGCCACCCATGCCCTATACTTGAAAGCTGTGGTGGATAGGCTTATTTAATATCAACCTCCTACAACTAATGAGGCCAAAAATGCAATGGTGTCACCCATAGCAACCACCAATACTAACGCCCAAAATGGAGTTGAATCTCTAGGTGATCAAACATTTGATGATTCTGCTCGTACTAGAGATGACTCCATAGGTACTAAGAATATAACCACTTAGGCCAAAATCTAATAAGTTTAATTTCTATTAGGAGGTATGTCTCCCTTTTTGTTGTAATATTAAGACAATATAGCCTAGTTTTTTATCGGGCTGGAGACAATTTTCAATTTCATCCATGTCATCTCATGTTTGTGTTATTTTTCATTTTGGAATGAGGAAGGTGGCTAGGCCATTTTACTCTATGTACACTTCTTGTATATCATCAAAATGAGTGACTCTATTTCTTAGGTTGTGTTTACTTTAGGTTCATTACCCTATGTTTCTCTAGATGTATGCACACAAGTATGTGAGCTCATCCCCATACATTTTGGCTACATAAAATATTTTATGCATTTTTGTTAGATAAATTACTTATATAGTCACATAGTAAGAATCTTGTCATGCGATCTAATCTCAAGTATTTATTTTATGACATGCTAGTAAGCAATGAGGTTGTGTTTATCCCAAATAACGGGCTAGATTCATCCTCATACTTGTATTTTTTGGTGACCTTGTTAAGTTTACAATGCCATATGGTGTGACTAGGCCATATTTTATTCAAATAATAGGCTAGGCACACATACTTTTTGTAATGTGGTGAAAATTACTTATGTGGTCACGCTATAAGAACTCCACCATATAGGTTGACCCAAATAACTCCTTTTATGGCTACACATGCAATGAGGTTGTGTTCACTGGGTTCACAATGCATTTTAGTGTGACTAGATCTTATTTTTTTCGAATAATGGCCTAGGCACACATAATTTCTTCATGTTGTGCTATAACTTACTCACTTGGTTAGGCCATGGGAAGTCCATCATGCGGGCTAACCCGAATATTTATTTTTTATGGTAGATTTTATATCATTCGATCGTATTCATTTTGAATAACAATCTAAGTCCACTTGTAAAAGGTTTAAAACTCGTCACTTCTAAGTGAAGATTTTCAATTAGTTTATTCATGAGTGGGAGTGTCACAAGGTCAGTTTAAACTAGTTTCTATGACATTTTTTTTCCAAAGAAGGAATCCAAATTTTAGAGTTTTTATTGATGAACATTATTTTGATCTATAATTTTCTATGTTTTTAAGTGTTATTTTTTATTTTTATTTTACTATTATATTATTTGGTAGGGTATTTTTGTATTTTGTAGGTTAATGCACTTTTAAAAGAAGCTTCGGAAAACAAGAGCAAAAAAAGTGAAAAGGGGCAATTAATAGCAACCTACACAAGTCAGAACGTACCAGGATAGCAAAGTCTAGAAAATAGGTGTGTGCCATAGCTTAGAAATATTCCATGCTGTAACAAGGTGCTTTCATGTTCCAATTGGTTATTTTGGAATTTCTATGTGGGTTGCAACTTAACAAATTTCATACCATAACACTATGCATGCAGATTTAATTGTGTGTTTGCTGGAGATCAATGCAAGCCACAACCCAATAATGTCCATGCCATGAAAAGGCTCTCAAATTGTAATTGATAATTCAAAATTCAATACGTGCAGCAGGGCAGAATAAAGCATGCCACGACCCGAGTGTAAAAATAAGCCAAAAAGCCTAGTACGCATTCTAAATTTGTTTGATCTTAAACTAAACCTATAAACACACCATAAACACTTTGTAAACAACATCAAGCTATATCAAGTCTTCCTAGATCCGGTAGCCATTCTTAACCTTCCATAATACAGATAATAGAGAGAAAAACTCCCAATTGTGAAGTAGTTCCAAGGATTTGAAGTAGTCACATAGCCGTTCTTTTTCTCAATGTAATCTAAATGTCTTTTGTAGTTGATTTAATTGTGGTTAATTTACTTATGATTGGTGATGAGTGCTTGAAAAGTACTAATCTTTCATAGTTTGTTTGCACTTAAATGTAATAGATAGATTTTATTATGCATGATTTTATCATTATGCATTCAACTTTACGTGTTCAAAATCATTGGCATTTTCTATTGCTTTTTAGGTATTTTTAGCATCAATTTGATAATTTCATAAATTTTGAAGAATCATACCTAAAGCACTCATTTTCATCTTAAAAGAATAAAATAATAATTCATGTAAGGCTTACATTTGATTCTATTAGTTTGTAAGGGATGAAACAAGAAAGTGAAGTGAAGCATTGCAGATGGCAGCATGGACTACATTGGGTCACGACATACTCCTCACTATTTCAAATCAATTTCATACAGTTTGAGTTGAGTCACTATGAGGAATAGGTAGGTCAAGGTGTGACCTATTTGGGATAAAACAAGGCAAACCAAAACATATTTGTGGTGTGGATATTAGGCCATGAGGTGTGTATGTATTTTTGACCCGAAGCCTTTCTGGCTAGTCTTAGCTATAAAAAGGATACTATGTTTAGATTTTTATATATGTTAGAGGTAGAATAGAAGTAGTCGTACATTATATTTTAGTTTTCTACAAAATTTTATTTCTTAGTTTTTTATAATAGTTTTTGTTCAATAAATAGTGTAGAAAAATTATGTGTAGATGTTTCCAAACAAAAAGAAAGAAAAATCAATAACTTTAATTTATATTTTTAATATCTTAATTCATTTTAAGCAAGCATGATCAACTAGCTAATAATTCCTATAAATTCTCCATTGAGTGCTAATTGTTTATCTACTTAGAATTGTTTGAATCAATCATATTTCTATCTTTTATTATATAATATTATGTTAGAATTTTTAAAACCAAAATATTGTGATAGAATATTTAGGTTTATTTTTCATCTTTTTTTTTTCAAGAGATTTGTTGAATTATTTAAA
This sequence comes from Hippophae tibetana, assembly GCA_037013495.1. Classification (NCBI taxonomy): domain Eukaryota; kingdom Viridiplantae; phylum Streptophyta; class Magnoliopsida; order Rosales; family Elaeagnaceae; genus Hippophae; species Hippophae tibetana. The sequence goes on from CM072806.1 coordinate 30,355,748, forward strand.
ATCTCATAGTTTCCTTTAAAACCAATCTTAAGATTATATTTATCACCTATTATAAGTGATTTGTGCACTTACGAACTTATTATAAAATTTATAAAATCTGACCATCAAGTTTTTATTTAGCCCTTTTTAAATTATTTTTATCAAGATTCTTAAAAACTTTTTGTAAATATTCAAAAGTTAATTAATTTAAAAAATAAAGAAATAAATAAAATTTAAAAAAGTGAAACTAAAAAATTTGAAAAATTCAAAATTCAAAAAAATATTTTTATTTTTACTTTTTTTAAACTTCTTTCGTTGATATGACTTTAGTTATTAATTTCTTTTCTAACTTAATTTTATTTTTACTAATTTTAATTTAATTTTATTAATTTATTATTATCTAGTTAATTTACTAACTTAATTTATTTTATTTTTTTATTTTTTTACTTTATTTATTATTTAGTATTTATATATACTAACTTTTAATTCTTGCGTAATATATTTTATTTTCTTTTAATAACTTATTGAAGTTATTTATTTAATTTTTAGTATCTAATATTTTTATTTTATTATAGCTGTTTATTTTTCATTTAATACTTAGTATTAGATTAGTAATAGTATTTATTTAAAAAACTCTAAGATGTGACATGACCATTTTCTTGACCCTACAAGTGGTTCTCGGGATACAATTAGATCAAAGAAAAACTTTTTGGGCCATAATGATAAGAGCTAAATTATTGCATTTTTGTTATGATTTAAATGTTGATATTTGTGTAAAAATTGTGTTTATTTGATTATTTAATCCACAAATGTCATTTCACGGGTATTTCGTGTTTAAAGTGCAATTTCAGGTAAAATCATGATTTTGGAGAAGTTAGGGACAAAGTACAATGATCGGGATTGAATGAAAATAAAAAAAGCACAAAATTTCAAAATTTGTAATTTCGCCGCCGGCGAGAGTATTCTCGCCGCCTGCGAAAACCTTACGGAGAAAATGTTGAAAATCATGCAGGGAGCACGGATTTTGGCCAAGTGAATCTCGCCGCCGGCTAAAGTATCTCGCCGCCGGCTAAAATCCTGGCGAAAATCTTCCCAAGAGCAAAAATTTTGGTAAACTCATCTCGCCGTCGGCCATATTCATCTCGCCGCCGGCTAAAATCCTGGCGAAAATCTTCCCAAGAACACAAATTTTGGTAAACTCATCTTGCCGCCGGCCACATTATGTTGGCCGCCGGCCAAAGTATCTCGCCGCCGGCCACATTATTTTGGCCGCCGGCCAAAATCCAAAAACCCAAAATTTAATTTTCTAGAAATCTCGCCGCGGCGAGAACAATGTCGCCGCCGGCGAGTTTCATCCGAAAACACATTTTTTATGTTGTTTTGTTCCAAAATTGCCCCTCAAACCCTAGATCTATATATACAATATGATGGAGAAAGAGGGGGACGGTAGAGAGAGCAGATCTAAGTTATTTTTGGAGGAGAAAAGGAAATTTTGGAAAGAAAGGTTGGAGAAGCTTGAAGGATCATCACCATTGTTGCTACCAAGTCTTCATCTTCAAGAGTTCTTCATCTCTTCTCCTTAGCTTTTATTTTCTGCAGTTTATTCAGATTGTTTGTTCATGGATTCAATTGAGAATATGTTTTTTCTTAATTTCGTTATGAACTAATTCATTTTTGCTAAGGCTATGATGTAGTTGAATCAAGAAAATCTGATTTCTTGTGTTATCGTTATATGAATTCATTGTTTTCAAGTTGAGTATTTATTTCCATGCTTAATGCTTTTAAATTTTTTATCAAGATTTAAATGATTTGTTGCATTATATTGAGACCGAGAGGAGATGTGTAATGAATGCTTCTTGTGATAAATACCGTATGTTGAATGCGAGTTTGACACCTAATGCATGATGTATGTGGTTATTTTAGAAATTCCATAAATCGTAATGTGCTTATTTGTGATTAAATCTTCATAGAAATATAGTTGGTTTTCATAGATAAGTAATTCTAATATAACTTGAGAGAGAGTATTAGATAAGTTTGGGTTTTTCAACCATCACTTTTAACTTTGATTCTCATATAACATAACTTGAAATCGGATTGAATTGATTTAGCGAAATCAAATGCCTTAGCGTTTTTTAATCATTTGTGAACAACATTAAATTTTGTTATTTGCGTTTAGTTTTATGTTAATTTGTTTTTAAAACAATTTCGACAATTCGGTTTTCAAATAAAATTAGGGTTAGTCAATTTCGGTACTTAGTAACACCATTCCTTGTGGGGTCGATATCCGTACTTTTTGTACACTTTATTACTTGAACGATTCGTACACTTACGAAAATAAGCATCACATAACATGAATTTTTTTGTTTTGTGGCACACAAGTTTCTATTTGAATACGTTGTGTTCTATTTTTCACAATAAATTTTTACATTAAGCCCCTAAGAAAGAGAATTTTGGATAAGATCCACATAAATTTTCTTTCTTTTTCCTCTACAAACCTTACTTTTTCATGCCCCATACATAAATATTTCTGATGTTATCTTCAAACATTCTAAAAGTTTTAATATTAGTATCACTATTGGTAATAAAAAGAGGTAAATGCTAAGTTAGTCCTACTTGTTAATTTAATGCTTTATTCATTGTACTTGTAGCTACGAGTGGCTACTATTAATGGATAAATCTTAAATATATCTAAAGGGTATGTAAAGGATTTAATGGTGTAGATAGATAATCTTATCGTAACTATATATTTATAATTACTTATGTGCAACAATCTCAATGACAACTTGGATATTGAGTGAATTAAATTTTACAAATTGTAATTCCCCCAAGAAGAATCTTGCTAAGACATTAAACTAAACCATGAATGAGAGGTAACCTATGAAAGTTTTTCTTTCATTTTTATTTATTTATTATTTTTATTTTTTAGTCATAGTTGTTTTTATTTTTAATATGTTTTCTATTATCTTAGATTTGTGTATTTTATTTCCTATTAATGTGAACCCATTATTTATTTTATTTAAAAATGTTAAATTTATAATATTTGTTAAGATGTGAGGTATAAGTACATAATGTTCTATCTCTGTGATAAAAATGAATAAAATGATTGACATACCTTGACTTACCACATCACTACTTGATCACATTGAGCTAAAATAAATGAATAACTTTTCTTTTCTTTATATTTATTTTTAATTTACATTTGATACATTGAAGATAATGTAGATTCTAAGTTAGGGGTGCAAGAAAAGTTATACATAAATTTAGGCATTTTTAAAATTTTGTATTAAATATGTATTTGCATTTATTTTAGGTCCATTTTTAGTTATTTAGTGATATTTAGGTTCAATTTTCATATTTTTGCTAAAATATCATGCTTTTAGTTTATTTAAAGTTAATGATTAATTCTTTTGTACTATTTGATTGATGTCTTAAGCAATTCATGATATCATTTGTTATAATTTTTGTTTCATGCTTAGAAGTTGAGATTGAATAAACCCAAAATTGATGTTTAGGAATCAAATATTGGAGACTAACCTGTGAGAATATTTTGAGCCTATAATATTTTATTCTGAGTGATAATATTTTTTCTACTCCTTTAAAACTCTTTTTATTAATTCAATTTGTTAGATGATCTCTATAAGTTTTGCATAGAATATTTAGATTTTTAACATTTAATGAAGAATCATATTCTTATTTTTATTGATTAGATTGAATGATTTAATTAGAAATTGAAAGTATATGCATATTTTATTCATGCTTGGCTTCTTAAAAAAGTGATACATATGGGCTTCCCTAAACCCAACAAAAAGATCCAAAAATTAGCCACTTACCAAAATCATACCTATGTATATGGGTCAATTCTCTAAACGAAAGAAAGAAAGAAAGAAAAAAATAATATATATAAAGAGTATAAAAAATTGAGAGAAAAATAAATAGTATAATCATATACTATAACCCCAAGTTCTTAAAATTTATAAGAATGGTTAATACAAAAGAAAAATAGGTAATAAATCCCCTTGAAGTCATTTCATTTTCATTCATTCTAAGGCATATATTTGATATTTTTTCTTGATGATTTTAATTAATGCATAAGATTCTTCATAAATCCTATCATTTGATTATTTTCATGGGATCAAAGTTATGCACTTTTTGAACATTTCTTGTTTAATCATATGCAAAACTACTAGCTCATTTCTTTACATAACTTTCATTCATATAAATCTTTGTTGAGTCCTTGAAACAATAAGATCAATGTAATATTGAGAGCATGACTTGTGAGGATTAGAATCCAAGCAAATTAAAATTCCTGACACTAAAATGGGTGAGTAAATATTAATATATTTTTGTATGGAACATAAATTTGTGATTTGCAACTGATTTTTACAATAAACTTTGAACATTTGTGATGTTAATCTAACTTATTAGATTTTATTATGTACTGAAAAGAGACTACAGCATGTGAAGTTTCACTATTTTAATTTTATTATTTTTAATATTACTTTTTATTTTTTTATTCATTAGTTTTTTTGTTATTTCTTTTTAGTTTTTGCATTTAGGGATGTTTGTGGCTATCATCACTAAAAGCCCTCAAGAGACTTAAACTCTTTCACTAAGGCAACCTAGGATTTTAAAGGCTTGTTACATATGCTAAATGAAATCCTATCAATCTACGAAAATGATTTAGGTTAGTTTAATTTATTTTTGCTTTTTTTTTTTGCATTCCTTACTAAAGAGTAGGAAAAAAACTAGTTAGAAGTTATGATGAGTGCTTGAAAAGCACTATAATTTCATAGTTTATTTTCACTTAAATTTAATAAATAGACTTGAGTATGCATGATTTTAACATTATTTATGCAATCTATGTGTTCAAAATCATAGATATTCTCTATTGCTTTTCAGTTATTTTTAGCTTCTATGAGTCATGTTGTATTTTTTTCTGTGTTGGCTTTGCATATGCGTATAGAGACTGTTTATTTTACTTTGTGTTTCTATCTTTCTCTATATAAGGTTTGTTATTGTCTATCAGTAATGCATATATACACATAGTTAGACATACTTTGTATGTGAGCATATTTACACAAACCATGGGGTTGGTTTTAATAGTATGCATGCCTTTTTGTTGTCACTTGTGTTTTTGTTTCATTTTGGGAGCATATATTTATGAAAATTACTTGATTGTTTTGAAAACAAAAAATGGGATTTTTTGGCACCTCAACGAGGCCCTCATCCAAACCCCGATGAGGTGATCGGGAAGGACCATTGATGAGGCCTTAACAAGGTTGGGTATGAGCTTGGAAAGCTTTTACAAATACCTTCTCTCTCACTTTCAATTTTAATATCACTATTACCTTGAGTGTTGTTTGGTATTAGTGATTTGTATCAATGTAAGGTAAACTATGCTCTTGAGTGGTAAGTACACAAGGCAATGTTTACGAGTGAGTTTTATGTGAGAAGTCGGTATGGCTATGAGTCATATGTTGGTTGGTAGTTGCTAGGATGTAAGTATTTTTTAGGTGAGGAGCATGTGTGGTGGTGAGTCATGTGTCAACTTGCAGTTTCTACAATGCAACTTTCTCAAATTGTTGGCAATGTGAATCATATGGTTGATTTTGTGTCCATCGTAAATGATTTATGGTTCGTGGTTGAAGTGTTTTCTATAATGGTTCTTGGTTGTTTGTGATTGTGTTTCATTCTCAAATTTGATTGTTCACTTCACTTTACAATATTGATCTACGATTACTAATCATACCTCATTTGGTGGGTTGGCTTTGGTGGAAAGTTAGGTACATATGCCAAATCAAGTTATTATGGAGGCAACAAGTGAAGGCTATAATAGGCATGTTAGACTTAGGTCCCAACTAATAGAGGTATTGGTGGTTTTATTCATGTCAAGGTTATATTGTTTTTATTGGTTTGTGAATTTATTTGCTATTGAGTGTTTCCATAAGCAACCTGAGGATGTTACCACATAGGCATGGGTTTTATGTGGGTTTACCTCATTATATCTTGTGTTGTTCATGATCAATTTTTTGGCTTGTACAAAGATCTAACACATTTATTTGGATTGTATTTTGTTTAAATCGTAGGTATAGACTAGTTCAAGTACTCGCCCGCGGATACATGCATGCATGGTGTCCTTTAATTCATTTTCTCATTTCTTCTTAATAGTATACTAGACATTTTAATTATTAAAATAAAATATCTCTAGCTAAAGTATATATGATTTTATATAACTAGTATTAACTGGCCAATTAATATTAAAATAGTTTAGTTATTTTATTAAGGATAATTAATCATTTATTTTTTATTTTTTATTTATTTTTTTATCGATTTTGTAACCATTATTGTTTATTACTATAAACAATTTATGAAATTGATATCTATATAAAAATTGAGACAATATAAAAAAAAAATTATAATTTGTTCTTGTGGTGTCACCTTTTAAAAAAATAATAATATTAAATTGTTACAAAATATAGCAATGAAATAAATTGTTATTCTTGACATAAATCGGGTTTTTACCGCACTAAATACTATTTCATTTAAAAAAATATATTAAATAAAGATAATATTTAAATGCAGAGACACAAGTGGTGGAAGCAAAATTATGCCAAAAGCGAAGCAAGACATGGTCTGGATGGTGTGGAAGCTCAAAGAAATGTGACAAAAAATGCAGAATATTTGAGAAGGCCAGGCATGGATCTTGTCATGCTGATGGCTGGGGATGGGCTTGTTTCTGTTACTTCAACTGTTAACAACAAATTACTATGTTACCTTTGCAAACTATTACACAATCTTTTACACTATATTGTTAAGATTTAAAGTACTAATTTTCTCTCTTAACTTTCCTATAGATCTCAACTATCGAGATAAGTGAGTAAAAAATTGTGTAAAATGTTTGGTATAATTTATTATAAACTACTAGCTAGATGATGATCAGTACTCTATCAATCTATATAAATAATCATAAATAACTTGGCTGATCCTACGTACGTCTTTCAATTTGATATGTATCTTGTACTAGAAAATAAAGCAAATCATGCTTTCATAAATAATAGTTTTGTTACTGTATGATCCAGTTTGTGATCCTACATGGTAAAGAGTTAATCAACCCGAAACTTGGTGTGTAAATATACCTTCTTTTCTTTTAATGCGTTTGCAAAATATTGAGAACTGATAATATAATTAGCACGAGATCGATCAAGAAGTTTGGAAATGATTGAGTTAATTGTATTTATCAATGAAGTATATACAAGTATCCATCCAAACCTTAAGTAGAGCACATACTCTTAGAATACCTTTCCTATACATTCATTCCTTAACGGCCCATAAACTTATGGTGGAAGCACCATAAATTTAGTTTTTAATGAAACAAACTTATCTTTTGGTAACGATTTAGTAGGAATGTCAGCTAACTGATCTTCTGAATGAGTGTATCTGATATCTAAAGTGCCAGCCACTATTTGTTCTCAAAGTAAATGAAAGTCCAATTTTTTGTACTTCATATGAGCATGCATAGCTGGATTGGAAGCAAGATGTTTAGCACTAATATTGTCACAAAACAGAATAGCTGTGTAGGCTATTTGAATTTTCAATCAGTTAGAGTGACAACAACCATAACACCTCAGCGGAATCTTACCAAAAATAAATAAATAAATAACACCTTAGTAGAAGCTAGAGCCGAAGCCCTATACTCAGTTTCTATAGAAGACTTGACCATTGTTTTTAGTTTTCTAGCACTCCAATAGACTAGGCTATCACCAAAATAGATTCCATACTCCATAGTACTCCTTTTGTCAATAGAACAACATGCCCAATCTGAGTTAGATAAACCAACCAAGCCAAGCACATCTGATTTCTCTAAACACACCCCATACATGGCTTTTCTATTGGGATACATCAACACTCTCTTAACTGCTTTCATGTGCTTATTAGTAGGTTGATGGAAAAATTGGTATAATCTGTTGATAGAGTATGCAATTTCTGGTTGAAACATGACATCGTTTTGCAAAGTACCCATGAGACTCCTATAGAATGTAGGTGGTACACTTGGAAACATGTAAGTATATATGATCAAATTGTACAAGTGATAAATAAACTAAGAATAAAGGTTATCGAATCCATATGGATTATGAAAATGACTACTACTAGTTATTAGTTTGTTAGCTAATTAGAAAAGGGTTTTTAAAATTGTTTTTTAAATAAAAATAAAACATAAAAAAATAAATAAAATTATGAGCACAAAAATTATGAGAAACATGTGATTATTGGACTACTCTCACCACTAGTATATAATCTAACCAATTATATCATGAATCAGTATTAGAACTATCATTGAATTCTTAACCTTAACTTGAGAAATTGAGGAAAATAAGAGAAGAGTTCATATAACAATTTTTCTTACAGTTTATTGATTAATAATATAATCTATTAACCAATCTAAGTTCTGAAAAAATAGAGGTAGACTTACTAGATTTCATACATTTATTACATTAAGTTCTAAAAGGAAGATGACTAAACTAGGCAAGATTACAAGTATTGATAACCTTTAACAAATGTTTTCAACTCCTACTTGTCACGCATGGTAACAAGGTGCCAATTTGAATAAGAATATCAGTGATTACATACTAACATCCTAGACGAGCATTAAACATATTCATGCAATAAATTAGTTAACTACTCTAATTCATACATGTATAGTTTTGAAATTTAAGCATAGAGTCAAACACATCAAGAATCAAGAATTGAAACTAAAAATTCATCATAACGCTATATTAATGAAAATTATATTCTAGGGCTTGAAAATTACCCATAATCACATAAATAACTTAGCTAGTCATGGATTCTGAAAGAATCATAATTAAAATGATAGAAAACTAAGAAGAGAAAGAAGAAGAAGAATAAAAAGAAGATAAAAACTAATGTCTATGGCTAATCTCTAACTCTTTAATTGTCTCTTTGATTCCTATCATGCCTCTAATCTTCAAATTCTCTACACACCTATATCTTTTTTGTAAATTTCTGTGTCTATAATCTACTGTCATTTTGTTGTTAAACCTAGCTAAATATTTATAGCAAAAAAATTACAATATAATTAGGATTAGCATTGTATATACCTAAAATAATTATATTGAAAATCTAAAACATTTGGAACAATTTGGATAGATATGGCATGCATATACTTTTGCTGCGGTGCAAGACTATTTCCAGTTCTATGAAATTTCATCCGAGAGGCTTATGCCATGGTGCACATATACTCATGCCCCTATACGCCCTTAATTTTCATAATTTCATGTTCTAACCCCTTCTTGATGTACTATGTACACATGTTCACATTTAGGCTTTCCAATGTATGACAATTATACCCTAATTATGAAGATTTGTTTGATCCTTTGTTAATTGCATATGTTATCATCCAAAAATACCTACAATACATCAAACCTTATCCCATAATGACAAAAATGTAATTTATAAAATACTTAAGTAAAAATGCAATATTGAAACCTAATGCATTCATTAGTTGTGATAAATCAAAAGATACTAGATTGGTGCCATGTTTCCAATATATTTATGTTTCAATTCCTGTATATTTATGATAATCCATTGTTTCCTATGCGTTTTATGTGCTTATTTTGTGTTATGTAGGTATTAAGGAACAAATACCGATAAATAAGGGTAAAAGAGAGCGTTTTAGAAAAAACTAAGTGTGCTAAGGCATGAGTGAAGTCATTTTATGGTACACTCCTTTCAGGTCCCTATGGAATTCTAAAAAAGATAGTATGTTGCGACATAAGTCCAAGCATGCTGAAATAGATGGTATTCAGGTGAAATTGTGAGCACATGAATTAAATTTGTTCTGCAATATGATTTGAGGTTGGCGACGGAACAACTTTTTCAAGCGTAGTTCACTGGTATGAAATTTACATTGTGTTGTGGCATGATTATAGGTGCACAGTGGCCCGCTCTCGGGACTTGCATAGAATTATCTTGACTTTGATACACTTGTGCATAGATTTATTAGGATTATAGTTTTAAGTGTATTAAACCTCTCAACCCTAACCCTAATTATATGGTATATAACTCTTATTCATTAATTCAATTCGGGTTGACCAAATAGATACACAAAAGGCATAGAATATATGGAGAAATAATGAATTGCAGTTGAAACTTGACAGAACCAACAACAAATTGGATTTCCACCATAGACTCTTATCAATATTCTTCTCATTCTTCTTCTTTATATTCTTCTTTCTTGATCGTAAATATTTTAATAATGATTCTTTTAGAATCATTGTCTGGTTAATTTTATTATGTGATTGTGAGTAATTTTCAAATCCTAGAACATGATTTGATTAATAAAATGTTATGATGAATTTTTAGTTTCAATTCTAGATTCTTGATTTATTTGACTCTATGATTAAATTTCAAAACTATGCATATATGAATTAGAGTATATAACTAATTTATTACAAGTATATGTTTAATGCTAGTTTAAAATATTACTAGATTATCTTAGGAGTAAATAGATTTCTATTTATTCTGACAATTATGATATTTACTAATATTCTTATTCAAAATAGTAACTTATTGCTTTGTGATAGTGTAACAAGTAGAGTTAATGCGTTCATTAAAGGTTACTAAGAATTGTAATATTACAAAGTTTAGTCGTCTCATGTTTAGAATGTAATGCGATGAATGAATTATCTAGCAATTATGACTAGGTTGTACTAAATATTGATTCATGACATAATTGGCTAAATTGTCGATTAGTGGTTAAGATAGTCACATGATCACATATTCCTCTCAATTTATTCTTGCATTATTTTATTTATTTCTTTATGTAATGTTCATTTAAAACAATTGACTTACTAATAATCAAATTAGTAGTGATAATTATTGTTAACAATTATCATGGGTACGAAAACCCTTGATCTTAATTTACTTATCACTTGTACAATTTGATTACGTATACTTGTGTGTATCTAAGTGTATTAGGTTTTTGGCACTGTCGTCGGGGATTGTTTTTAACAATTTTTCCATTAATTATTAATTTCATTTTTATCCTTTTTATTTAGATTTTACTTTATTTTTTTAGAATTTATTACTTCTTTTTCAATCATTATTAGATTAATTTAATTTCCTCGTATTTTTAATTCTTTAGATTTTCTTTTATGTTTTTGCCTATTAACTTCTCTTCTTAAGTTCTAATTGCTAGGTATACATGAAATAGAAAAAACATGGTAGTTTTTTATATAAGTTTCAAGGAATTTGCTACACCTAACTTGAAGCAGCAACCCTTGTGCATAGTATATCTCAACTTGGAGGTAAATTTTGAACTTAAATCTGGACTAATTTACTTGTTACCTATTTTCAGGGATTTATATGGAGAATACCTGAATAAATACTTCAAAGAATTACATATGGTTTGCTCTAGCCTGGAACTATTTGGGATCACAGACGAGCAAGTCAAACTTAGGGCTTTTCCCTTATCTTTGGAGGATAGTGCTAAGGATTGGCTATATTATCTACCCTTAGGATCAACTACCACCTAGAGTGAGATGGTTAAGCAGTTCTTAGAATGATATTTCTTAGCATCTAGAGTTACCATAATAAGAAAGCAATTATGTGGAATTATAAAGTCAAATAGGGAAACATACCATGCATTTGGGAGAGATTTAAAAGATTATCTACTAGTTACAGCAAACATCAAATAAGTGAGAAAAGTAAATCCCAATACTTCTATGAAGGGTTAACTCCCATAGAGAGGAGCATAATTGATGCTACCAATGGTATAATGTTGATAAATAAAACACCAACTACCGTGCAAGCCTTAATTGCAACTATAGCTTCCAATTCTCAACAATTTAGTGCTCATATTGACCTAAGAGATAAATGAGGTAAACACTAACTCTCACCTTGAGTAAAAAATAAGTACCCTAACTACTTTGGTGCAACAAGTAGTTGTAGGACAAGTAAAAACATATGGTATATGCTCTACATTAGTACACCTTGTTGGTATATGTCCCACTTTATGCAGACCCTCTAGGTGAACAACCCTAGGACCCCATGAACTCAAAGGAATAGGAATGATTGATTTTCTAACAACGTGTTGAAGATGATCATATTAGAACCCTAAGAAAACAAAGTCTTTAAAGCCCTAATCTTGAGATGCCACAAAGGTTGATAACTCTCTTTGATAAGTCAAATTCAAGCATTCAATCAAGAACATACGAAAGAAAAAAAAGCTTTGTCAAAATATAATTTTCATTAATGATATTTTTTCTGCCTCCAAATGATAAGGCTGCTACATTTTTATACAACCATTATGAAAAAAATGTCAATTCAAACCAAAGATAAACCCTTTGCACAATTCAACCCTAATGGACTTATTTAGTTGTGGTTGGGCCTAATCAATCCTTAAAAATAAAATACTAAAATACTTATGATAAATAAAACATAAATCCACAATTAACTAAAACAAAAATTGTTTCCCAAATTAATCATTGCACTCAACTTGATCTTCTAAATCTATCTCTTGCATAGGATCTTGAGTAACTTGAGAATATTTAGAATATTTGTAAACATCACCTTGGTCAACAACTCAATCTTCATTATTACCCTCTTTTTCGAAACGATTTGTCCTCGAATCTTAGCTCTGTAAGTTGGTCAATTTGGTATCGCAAATCCTTGTGGGAAATTTATTTTATGTTCAATTCCTCTCAAAGGAGGTAGTTTATAAAGAATCTCTTCAAGAAGTTAATCCTCAAAGTCCTACAATAAAGATACAACACTAGGCAAAAATGAGTTAAGATTGTCAATAGAAAGATAAACATCTTTGTACATAATTACAAGTACACTTTTCCTTGCCATCATTGCACTCTTAATCTCATATTTTTCAGCAATTATACTTATTCTTTTATTTTTCTCTCTTGTTTTCTCATTTTTTCACCTTTTTGCTTACTTCTCTCTCCTTTTTTCCAAATTGTTCTCTCTTTTGCTCATTTTTTTCTCTTTTCTACTCATTTTTCTCTCCTTGGTGCTCCTCTTCTCCTTCATCCTTAGGCTATATATTTAGGGTTCTCCTTGTGACAAGAAAATCTCCATGCATAGGTTCTTCCACTTTAACATCAGAACAATCCTCCAATAGTGGTATCTCATCGTCACTTGAATTAGAACTTTTGATTTCTCCATTTGTTTGTACATCTATAACCTTTTTGTCTGGTTTATAATCTGCTGATGCTTATTTTCCCAAGTGTACGAATCATTCAAGTAATAAAGTGTACAAAAAGTACGGATATCGAACCCTCAAGGAATGGCGTTACTAAGTACCGAAATTGACTAACCCTAATTTTATTTGAAAACCGAATTGTTGAAATTGTTTTAAAAGAAAATTAACATAAAACCAAACGCAAATAACAAAATTTAATGTTGTTCACAAATGATTAAAAAAACGCTAAGGCATTTGATTTCGCTAAATCAATTCAATCCGATTTCAAGTCACGTTATATGAGATTCAAAGTTAAAAGTGATGGTTGAAAAACCCAAACTTATCTAATACTCTTTCTCAAGTTATATTAGAATTACTTATCTATGAAAACCAACTATATTTCTATGAAGATTTAATCACAAATAAGCACAATACGATTTATGGAATTTCTAGAATAACCACATACATCATGCATTAGGTGTCAAACTCGCATTCAACATACGGTATTTATCACAAGAAGCATTCATTACACATCTCCTCTCGGTCTCAATATAATGCAACAAATCATCTAAATCTTGATCAGAAATTTAAAAGCATTAAGCATGGAAATAAATACTCAACTTGAAAACAATGAATTCATATAACAATAACAAAAGAAATCAGATTTCCTTGATTTAACTACATCATAGCCTTAGCAAAAACGAATTAGTTCATAACGAAATTAAGAACAAACATTATTTCAATTGAATCCATGAACAAACAATCTGAATAAAATGCAGAAAACAAAAGCTAAGGAGAAGAGATGAAGAACTCTTGAAGATGAAGACTTGGTAGCAACAATGGTGATGATCCTTCAAGCTTCTCCAACCTTTCTCTCCAAAATTTCCTTTTCTCCTCCAAAAATAACTTAGATCTGCCCTCTCTGTCGTCCCCCTCTTTTCCATCATAATGTATATATAGATCTAGGGTTTGGGGGGCAATTTTGGAACAAAACAACATAAAAAATGTATTTTTGGACGAAACTCGCCGGCGGCAACATTATTCTCGCCGCGGCGAGATTTCTGGAAAATTAAATATTTAGGTTTTTGATTTTGGCCGGCGGCCAAAATAATGTGGCCGGCGGCTAGATACTTTGGCCGGCGGCCAACATAATGTGGCCGGCGGTGAGATGCTTTGGCCGGCGGCGAGATTAGTTTACCAAAATTTGTGCTCTCGGGAAGATTTTCGCCAAGATTTTAGCCGGCGGCGAGATGCTTTGGCCGGCGCCGAGATAATTTGGCCGGCGGCGAGAATACTTTGGCCGGCGGCGAGATTCACTTGGCCATAATCCGTGCTCCCTGCATGATTTTCAACATTTTTTTTCCGTAAGGTTTTCGCCGGCGGCGAGAATACTCTCGCCGGCGGCGAATTTCCAAATTTTGAAATTTTTGTTCTCTTTTTATTTTCATTCAATCCCGATCATTATACTTTGTCCCTAACTTCTCCAAAATCATGATTTTACCTGAAATTGCACTTTAAACACGAAATACCCATGAAATGATATTTGTGGATTAAATAATCAAATAAACACAATTTTCACACAAATATCAACATTTAAATCATAACAAAAATGCAATAATTTAGCTCTTATCAACAACCCCCAACCAGCTTCTTGCTAGTCTCTAGCAAGAAAAGCGATCTATGAATAATTTAAGAGGAGAAATTAAAAGAAAAATTCAAAGGAAATTTATTCTATTTACAACATTGCATTAAGCATATGCAATAAGCCTTTAAACCCCTAGGTGGCCCTAGTAGGACGAGTTGTAGTCTCGTGAGGGCTTCCAGTGACGATACCCACAAACATCATACCTATAACTATACTAACTTAAAACAATAAAATCACATAACAAATAATTTGCACAAATGTCTCAAAAATTGTAAATAACACCCAACATATAGAATAATTAAATGTCACCTAAGCTTTAAGAAATCTCAAATGCAAATTTCACTTTTGTTTTTGACTCTTAAACATCCATCAAACCACAAACCAATAGCCATAATGCCCGGATAATATTATGCATAACATCCACAAACAAAAAGGTGAAATCTCAAACTCCATAGGCTCACTTTTCAAACCTCTCTCCACTAATGAAGGAAAAATACACCACTTCGGATCAATAGGACTTTATGAGGCTTGTAATGTTAGGCTTAGGTATTTGGTTAAGAAAGAACGGGAAGTGTCAAAATACAAATAATAGCACTTATTAGATTAAACACAACCAATTAAGTAAAAGAGTAACACCATTTAACCCAAATTGTTTCTTCCGATCATAACCCATTTTTCCAAAGATAAACCAACTTCTTCCTCAATTTTTTTTTTCACCTCAGTATATCAATCACTAACACTCTTTTATTTACTAGAGTGTGAAGGCCTTTTTTTCTCTCTCTCTTTTTTTTTTTACTCAATTGCTCTTGAAAAGCCAACAACTTTCTTCCAATATATGTGGATTTCCTTTCTTCTTCTTTTTGTTTTTTTTTTTGTTTTTTTGTTTTGTTTTTTTTTTTTTGCATCCTTACTCCAATTGCTCTTGAAAAGACATAACCCCCAACCGATTTCTCCCAATATATGTGGAAGATTTCTCCAATTCCTCTTGAAAAGTTTGTGTTCAAAATTAAGTGCTCTTAACAAATAAGGTAGGAATTATATATATATATTTTTGGCTCAATAGAAGGTAGGTTATATAAGGCAAAAAGAAAGAAAAGTAAGGCTAACAATATATTTAAATAGGCTCAAAGAGGTAACTAGTGATATAAGGATAACAAGGTAGGCTTAAAATGGCACAATCGATCCAAAAATGGCCTACATCATATCCTAAACAGTGCAATTCCAAATTATTTCGCCTCAAGAGGTTTTCAAATGAGTTCTAGAGTTTGTTGAGATCACAAAAATATTCATGAAAAATTCGCACATAAGACTTCTCTAAGCATTTAGACTAATCAACCAAATCATACCACATACCAAAAGAGTCGCCAACTAGGTAAAATCAACATTTGAAATTCTCTTTAAACCGAAGCAAAATTTAATGTCTTCTAACTGCTACTTGTTATCACAATCACATTATTATCATCAACGTGCAAATTAAAATAAGTAAAATGCAAATAAAATAAAATAAAAATAAAAATAGAAATAAGACAATAAAGAAATAAAAGAAATTAAATCAAAATGTAGAAAAATAAATGGAAAATCAAAATTAAACACAAACAAAAACACAAACAAAACTAATAAAAATGAAGGGAAGAAAAGATTTACCGTTTACTGCACCCCCAACCAAAACCTTACATTGTCCTCAATGTAAGAAAGGGAAGAGAGATCTCCTTTCCGCCAGCGGTGAAACTGTCCTCACCGGTGGTGAACGTAAGAAATTTTATTTTTATTTTTTAGATAGGATGGCATTGGGTTTAGCTCAATCTTGTTGGCTCCATTCTTTACCAATGAGGTTGGAGTTTCATTTGTTCCCAACTCCTTAAATATTCCATCACTGCATAAATATTCATTAGGTGCTGCCAGTAATCCAGAACATTGTCTCGTCCCCTCATCTTCCTCCTCAATTGTTGTAGATTTCACAAGGCCAGCTTCTAGTGGTAGCAATGGAGTTATCTCCTCTAAAGTTTCCGAGATTAACCCGTCAAGAGTGTTAATTTGCAAACAAGAATATACATCACTTGGAGATTTTATTTCTTCAAAAACATCAAAAGTTACTTGTTCATCTTGCACCCGTAAAATGAGCTTTCCTTGCTGAACATCAATCAATGTTCTTCCAGTTGCAAGGAACGGTCTCCCCAATATCAACGGTATCTCTCTATCTTCCTCCATGTCAAGCACCACGAAATCTACAGGGAAAATAAACTTGCCGACTTTAATTAAAACATCCTCAATTACCCCTAGAGGATATTTCACCGATCGATCCGCTAATTGTAAAGATATTGAAGTGGGCTTCACTTCTCCCAGGCCTAGTTTCCTGAAAACAGAAAGTGGCATCAAATTAATGCTTGCTCCTAAATCACATAGGACTTTATCAAAATTGCAACTTCCTATAGTACAAGGTATAGTAAAACTCCCTGGGTCTTTCAATTTCTGTGGCAGTTTTCTTTGAAGAACTGCACTGCATTCCTCATTTAGCATGAAAGTTTCATTATCTCCTAGCCTCCTCTTCTTTGATAGGATTTCCTTCATGAATTTTGCATATTTGGGCATTTGTTCCAACATCTCTGCAAAAGGAATGTTAATATGCAATTTCTTAAAAATATCCAGAAATTTATCAAATTGATTATCAAGCTTTTTCTTATTCAGTCTTTGAGGATATGGGATAGGAGGCTCATATTTTGCATATGGGGAAGGTTGAATATCTTGGGATCTTGATGGCTTTTCTTTAGATTCTTCCATCTTTTTCTCCGATTTCTTCTGATTCTCAAGTTCTTTTCCACTTCTCAATGTGATAGCCTTTACATGCTCTGTGGGATTTATGGTGTCACTAGGCAGCGATCCTTGCGACCTTTCTGCAATCTGCTTTGAAAGCTGCCCTAGTTGGTTTTGGATGTCCCTGTTGATTGCCTCTTGATTTCTGAAATTTGCTCTTGTTTCCTCAATGAACTTTCCTAAAATTTCTTCCAAATTTGTTTGTTTCTTCTCTTGGGGTTGGTACGAAGATGATGACGGTTTGAATCCCCCTTGATTATTTCCCCATGACAAATTTGGATGATTTCTCCAACCTGGATTATAGGTGTTCGAATATGGGTTATGTTGAGGTTTTTGAAAATTTGAAACATAATTTGCTTGCTCAGCATTTGGTGAAGCAAATGGATTTCCAACTTGGCACTCGATACTAGCATGATTTCCACCACATAAATCACATTGTGCAGTTGGTTTGGATTCGAATTTGGAAGAAAAAGAATCCATCTTTCTTGAAAGAACAGCAACTTGAGCCGACAAAGCATTCACTGAATCAATTTCATGCACTGTTGCTGGTCTTTTTGCAATTACCCGCTCTGAATGCCACTGATTGTTGTTTTCTGCCATAATCTCTAAAAACTCATGAGCATCCTCCGGTGTTTTTCCATTTAAAGACCCTCCAGCTGCAGCATCAATCATTTCCCGATAGTTTGAAACCAATCCATTATAAAATGTAGACACTTGCAACCAAATCGGTATACCATGATGTGGGCACTTCCTCAACATTTCTTTGAATCTTTCCCAAGCTTCATACAACGATTCTTGGTCATATTGTGTAAAAGATGTGATTTCATTCCTCAATTTTACCGTCTTAGCAGGAGGAAAGAACTTAGACAAGAATTTCTGAACCAACTCATTCCATGTTGTAATTGATCCCGGTGGTAATGAGTTTAGCCACTCCTTGGCTTTATCCCTAAGTGAAAAAGGAAAAACCCTCAATCTTATAGCATCTTCAGACACACCATTTATTTTGTAAAGATCACACACCTCCAGAAAGTAAGCAATATGTGCATTTGGATCATCCTTTGACATTCCCCCAAACTGATTTGTTTGAACCATTTGGATAAAGGATGGTTTTATCTCAAAGTTATTGGCTTGAATAGTTGGCCTCCTTATACCCGAAGTAGTCCCAGCAACATTAGGCGCAGCATAATCCCTCAAAGCTCTACGATTTCCACCTCCTTCAACAAATGGTGGATCCATGGCTGATTGTCTATTAGGAGCTGAAGTTGAACGTCTTCTCTCTCGGTTTAGATGCCTATATGTTCTATCAATCTCCGGATCAAATGGTAGAAGGTTAAGGCTTCTTGTACGTCTCATACAAAAATCCTACAACCAGAAAATCAACTAACACAAAAACAACACAAAGTTAAAATTTTTATTTTTATTTTTTTATTTTTTATGATAAATAAAATAAAACAGCAAAATAAACAAAATTGAAAATGAAAGAAAGATAAAGCAAATTAACTTCAAATTAAAACTAAGATTAGGTAGTATCGATATTAATAAAATCAAACCATTCCCCGGCAACGACGCCAAAAACTTGATGCTTATTTTCGCAAGTGTACGAATCATTCAAGTAATAAAGTGTACAAAAAGTACGGATATCGAACCCTCAAGGAATGGCGTTACTAAGTACCGAAATTGACTAACCCTAATTTTATTTGAAAACCGAATTGTTGAAATTGTTTTAAAAGCAAATTAACATAAAACCAAACGCAAATAACAAAATTTAATGTTGTTTACAAATGATTAAAAAAACGCTAAGGCATTTGATTTCGCTAAATCAATTCAATCCGATTTCAAGTCACGTTATATGAGATTCAAAGTTAAAAGTGATGGTTGAAAAACCCAAACTTATCTAATACTCTTTCTCAAGTTATATTAGAATTACTTATCTATGAAAACCAACTATATTTCTATGAAGATTTAATCACAAATAAGCACAATACGATTTATGGAATTTCTAGAATAACCACATACATCATGCATTAGGTGTCAAACTCGCATTCAACATACGGTATTTATCACAAGAAGCATTCATTACACATCTCCTCTCGGTCTCAATATAATGCAACAAATCATCTAAATCTTGATCAGAAATTTAAAAGCATTAAGCATGGAAATAAATACTCAACTTGAAAACAATGAATTCATATAACAATAACAAAAGAAATCAGATTTCCTTGATTTAACTACATCATAGCCTTAGCAAAAACGAATTAGTTCATAACGAAATTAAGAACAAACATTATTTCAATTGAATCCATGAACAAACAATCTGAATAAAATGCAGAAAACAAAAGCTAAGGAGAAGAGATGAAGAACTCTTGAAGATGAAGACTTGGTAGCAACAATGGTGATGATCCTTCAAGCTTCTCCAACCTTTCTCTCCAAAATTTCCTTTTCTCCTCCAAAAATAACTTAGATCTGCCCTCTCTGTCGTCCCCCTCTTTTCCATCATAATGTATATATAGATCTAGGGTTTGGGGGGCAATTTTGGAACAAAACAACATAAAAAATGTATTTTTGGACGAAACTCGCCGGCGGCAACATTATTCTCGCCGCGGCGAGATTTCTGGAAAATTAAATATTTAGGTTTTTGATTTTGGCCGGCGGCCAAAATAATGTGGCCGGCGGCCAAAATAATGTGGCCGGCGGCTAGATACTTTGGCCGGCGGCCAACATAATGTGGCCGGCGGCGAGATGCTTTGGCCGGCGGCGAGAATTATTTGGTCGGCGGCGAGATTAGTTTACCAAAATTTGTGCTCTCGGGAAGATTTTCGCCAAGATTTTAGCCGGCGGCGAGATGCTTTGGCCGGCGGCGAGAATACTTTGGCCGGCGGCGAGATTCACTTGGCCATAATCCGTGCTCCCTGCATGATTTTCAACATTTGTTTTCCGTAAGGTTTTCGCCGGCGGCGAGAATACTCTCGCCGGCGGCGAATTTCCAAATTTTGAAATTTTTGTTCTCTTTTTATTTTCATTCAATCCCGATCATTATACTTTGTCCCTAACTTCTCCAAAATCATGATTTTATCTGAAATTGCACTTTAAACACGAAATACCCGTGAAATGACATTTGTGGATTAAATAATCAAATAAACACAATTTTCACACAAATATCAACATTTAAATCATAACAAAAATGCAATAATTTAGCTCTTATCATCTGCTCTCTCCTCCACATTGGATTCAGTTTCTCCTTTGTCAAAATCATGTCTTCTATGTCTTAATGTATCTAATTTAAAACGAGGAGAGGATTCTAAATGATTTAGCCTCTTATATTCTAAATGATCCAACCTATAAGAATATTATTAAGGTATTAATTATATTCATTTTGCACTCCATATATCTCTGTTACTTCTTTTGTGTCATTCTTGATTTTTCTGTGATCAATTATAACATGTATGGTTGATAGTGAATATGATATAATAATAAAGTTGTTATGCTTGCAAAATATTGAATAGGTAAAACAATTTTTTAAAATTAATTGATTTTATTTTTATTCAAGATTTTTATAAAGAATGTTATTTGAAGGAGTATATTACTCTTAATAACAAACTTAATATGAGAGTTAAAATTAAGATTTAATTACTTTGACTTAATTTGGAGTATACTCTTTTATTTTATATTTAATTATTTGGATATTTAGAGTGAAACTCTATTTCAAAGGTTTTTTACAAAACATTATTATTTAAAAATGTATTTAAAACATATTTTCTTAAATAATTTTAAAATCTAAAAGTTATTTTTCATATATTTAAATTCTTATGTTTAATTTGAACACCTTGAATAAAATCTAATTAACTCACTCTGTCTATAGCTGTGATTAGATAGTTTCTTTTTTCTTAGAAATAAAGCTAAAATTTAATACTTAATTAATTAATAACCTAAATAATATGATCACATCCATAATAACCTAAATAATATTAAACAAAAGAATTTGGACCTCGACTAAAGACACTTTTATACCAAACAAATAAAATCAATAAATATCAATTTATATTTTTAATAACCTAAATAATATGAGCACACATAATTATGAAATTATTATATCCATTATTCTCCAATGTTAATGAACGTATTAAATTTCATGAGTAATTATTGAATCTATGTCTATCTTTATCATTATGCATTAGATTAGTTTTTTTTTTCAAACACCAAATGATTGTAACAAAATGTTTAGGTTTAAATTTTTAAAAAAAATTAAATAATATTTAAATCCCACACAATATTACTTCTTTGAATTGACCTTTGGAGTATACTTATCATTTCTATAAATGATTCATACACTTGTGAGAATTGATAAAATTTAAAATGGACAAGTATTTACGAAATCGATATTATCCCCGATTTCGTTCAATAAAGCTAACCTCTTTTTATATTCTTAAAAAATTCAAAAATTCAACTAGTCTCAAGAAGCAAGTAGTTTGTGGGTGACAATCTCAAAATCAGAATTTTAGAAAAACATAATGGAAAAGAATGACAAAAATAAATTCCAAATAAGACTCTAAAGAAAGACTCTTAACCATAATATGACTCCATTATTTTTATATCGGACTTGGATAGAAAGTTTGATGATAGATCAAATTAAGATAGATAAAAAAGAAAATGCTCATGAAATCACATTAAAGAGTGGAAAGCAACTTTCAAAGCTCATAAAGAATCCAACTAAGACCAATTCAAGAGGGTAAGCAAGATATGAGGAACCAGAAAAAGATGGGGAGCCTAACCCACAAGAAAAATGTAAAAACCCTCGAGTAAAAGCCAAACCAAATGTTTACACTGATACTTCCATGATGTTCTTTTCTAGCTTTACTAAATCTAAAAGAAGCATACGAACAAGAGGTTTTGGAGACCTTTCATAAAGTGTAAGTCATCATTCCTTTGTTGGGTTCTATCAAACAAGTGCCAAGGTATGCTAAGTTCCTTAATGAACTTTTCACTACTAAACGCAAGTTGAAAGGGAATGTTGTAATTAATTTAGGAAAAAATGTCTTAGTTGTATTGCAAAGGAATAAATTACCTCCTATGTGTAAGGATCCGAGTAGCTTTACTATTCTATGCAATATGGGGAAAAATATGTTTGAGAAATCCATTTTAGATCTAGGAGCATCCATCAATTTTATGTCTTATTTTATATATGCTTTACTCAACAATGAAATGCTCTTTCCCACTAATATTTATGTTCTTGATAGATGATACGGAATTCATAATCTCTCTACCCCTCTCCTATCAGATAGACCATTCATGAAAATTGTTCGTATTAAAATTGGTGTTCATAATGGGACATTGACCATGTAGTTTGATGGAAAATCTACAACTTCAACATCTTTGAAGCAATAAGGTATCCAATGATGTGCAACTTAGAATCTCAAGATCCTAGAATGTTAATCAATACAGTACAACTCAACATAGATTTAGATATCATAATGGCATCATTGGAATTCCTTCCCGAAGCAACACTATGGTATGAATCAATGGATAAAATTTAAATGTTTGGATTAATGGACGTATATGCAATTCCATACCAGCTCTTGCACATGATCAACAAATGGGTAACTTTTCTAACCATTAGTCTTTATCTTTAATTTACAATTATTATATTGATAGCAATGTAAATTCTAGGTTGAGGTGGGAAAAGTTATATTATAAAATTGTGCTAATTTGACATTTTTTTAAACATATGTTCCCATTTTTATTTGTTTTGTGTGTTTTTATTTATTTATTTTTTTGAATTTTTGGTTAATTTTTTGAAAAAAATCTAAGAAAATGATTAAGTATTTGTGTTATTAGATTAATTTCTTAAACATTTCATGGAGTAATATGATAATTAGTTAGTTTTTTTCATATTTAGTATTTCATGGTAAAATGATGAAATTGAGATAAATTCAAAATTGGTGTTTAAGAGTTAAATAGTAGAGACTACCTTATGAGAATATATTTTGAGTCATTATATTCCCATTTTGAGTAATAATATTTTTCTATTCTTTTAAACACTCTTCTTATTAATTCTAAATTTCTAGATGATCTTTATAGATCTTTGCATCGAATGTAGGATTTTTACATCTAATAAATTTTCATATATTTATTTTTATTGCTTAAATTGAATGACTTAAGTAGAAATCAAAAGTATATGCCCTTCTGTTCATTCATGCATGACTTCTAAAAAAGGAGATTTATATGGATAAACCAATAACAGAACAAGCCACAAATTAACCACTCACTCTATCACACAAAATATTTACATTTCGTACATTGGTTCTCTCTCAAAAAAAATATCTCTAAAAAAATAGATAGATAAAAATAATAATAATAACAAAAGGAGAGAAAAATGAATAGTATAAATTGAATACTATGACTCAATACCATTCAAACTTGTGAGAAGTTTTTAAATACAAAAGAGAAATATAGAAAATAATTTTGAAAAAAGTCATTTGCATTTTCTTCATCTTGTAAAGGCATATTACTTGAAATTTTTATTTAATTAATTTGATTGATGTATGAAATTAGTACGTAATTTCTTTATCAAAATCTTTTCATTTGATTTCATTCATTGATCAATATTTATGCACCATTCTGAGCTTTTTATTCTTTATACACATGCAAACCTATTATTTCATTTCTTTAAATAAATTCTATTCGCATATACGTTTGAATGAGTTCTTGTACCAATAGGAACAATGTTGTTGAGACTATTCCTTCTAAGGATATAGTCAAAGGAAATTCGGTTTCCATACATTAAAATTGGGTAAATTTAATATTGATACATTTTTTTTAATTTGAATAAAAAAGTGATTTTCAATTAATTATTATAATAAACCATGAATGTTTATACTATGAAAATAACTCATGCTATAGATTTTAATTGTACTGTTAGAAAAGATTAAAAAGTATGATAAGCTTTGTTATTCTTTTGTTATTTTTTTTACTTTGTTTTAAATTTTATTTATTTATGTGTTTTGTATTTTTATTTATTTTTTGCATTTTAAATTTGATGCTTGTGGGTATCATCTTAAGACCCTCATAAGACTCAAATTCATCTACTTGAACTCATCTACTTGGGAAACCTAGGGTATTAAAGGCTAGTTGCATATGATAAATGCAACTATGTCAATTTATGAAAATAATTTAGGATAGTTTAATTTTATTCTAGTTCTTGTTTTTAACTTTTCACCATTCTTACTAAGAGACTAATAATAAGCTGATTGAGGGTTGTGATAAGTGCTCAAAAGCACTTAATATATTGTGATTTTATGCATGTTAAATGATTAAAATGATTTGTATTTACTTAGTTTTACTATCATTTTAAACAAATCTATCTTTTCAAAATCACGGGTATGCTTATTATTTTTCAATTATTTTAGCTTCAAAAAGATTTAATTGATTAAACACTTTAATAATATATCTTATAACTTCCATTGTAATTTTAAAATCTTAAAAGATAACATATGTAAGGCATTACGTATATTCCAAATCATGAAAAAGGATGTAAAAAGAAAATAATGGATTTATTCATTGCCATGTCATGGAAGTTTTATATGCCACCGCACAAGGTAAAAATATTGAAATCCTAAAATTGATGCAAGCTACATATGTCATGGTGTGAGTGTAGTGAATTGAGCTTCAAAACATGTGCAATCTGTGTATGCCGCGTTGTGAAAAAGTTGTATACCGCTATGCCACTCATTTGATCCATATTTTTCTCCTTTCCTACACATATAAATAAGACCCTAATTCTATCATAATCCCTATCTCACAACTTCATTCTTAAGCTGATTTATTTATCTCGGAAGCTTTCTTAGCTTTTCTTTCAGTAGTTTCAAATTCTTCTCTCATTTGAGAGTTGTACAATTTTAGTTTATGTAATAATTCTAGTTTCAATTCAATAAACGGTATTAGTCATTCTATTTGGAGGTTTCATAAAACAAAAATAATACTGAGATTCTATTGAGATATATTTATATATATTCTTTTCATATTATATTTATGTGTTATTTTACATGCTATGTTAAATTTAGTGATCATTTATTAAAATATACATATTTGGGTATAAATAATATAAGATATTAGTAATGTTGTTATGCTTGTAAAATATTAAAGTAGATTAAACATTTTTATAAAATGAATTTAATTTTTATTTCTTCATCAAGATTAAAACGAAGTTTGTAAAATAAAAATATATTGACGAAGTATTTTTTTCATAATAAGCAAGAGAGTTTGATTTAGGATTTAATTATCGAAATCTAATTTAGTTTTTAGATTTGCCGATATATTTTTCATAATAGATTTAAAATCTGAAAGTTGGTTTTTAGATACTTATTAAATCATTAACCTAACTTGGACACTTTGTTAAGAGTTTAAATTGATAACCCCTCCAAAAGCATAAATTAAATGGTTTATATTTTTTTAGGAATAAAGCATAATTTAGTTAACTATCAATTACTTATTCCCGTTAGAAGTCTTTAATTGATAATTGATTAATAATGAGATTTATCCATGTCTTGGGATAATTTCTTATAAAAAAGAAAGAAGTAATAATCTTAATTCATATTTTTAATAAACCATTTAATATTAACATGCATAATTAACTAGCTATTGTATCCCATAAATTCTCCATTGTATGATAAATGTTTATTGATTTTTTTTCATTAGGTTAGATATTCAAATCCAAACTTTATGATAGAATGTTTATGTTTAATTTTCATTTTTAAGAATGTATTGAATTATTTAAAAACTATGATTCCTCTTTAGGCTGATCTTGGAAGTATACTTATCAATTTCTATAAGTAATTCGTGCACTTGCGAGCTATTTTATAAATCATACAAATTATTATGTCTATTTTTTGCACATCAAGTGTTTGCATCATTGCAAGGTATACAAATAATAACCCTAAAATCTAGACAACCTTTGCAAGCATCAAATTTCATGATCATTATAAAGAGGAAGTACATGGCTTTTAAATAATTTAATAACATTCTTAAAAAAAATATAAACCTAAACATTATGTCACAATGGTTTTTGTTTTGAAATATCTAAAGTAATAATATAAAATAAAATATGAAGAATAGATTGGTTTACATAAATTACATACAGACATGCAATTCATTAATCAATGGAGAATTAATGGAATATTTAGCTAGTTGAATATGTTTGGTAAAATTTATTAGGTTAATGAAATTTAAACCCATATTTATATATATTTTTCTCTATATGTATAAACAATGCATTTAGTCTAGTCTAATATTCGTTTTTAATTAAATCACTGAATGCTTTCGATTGTGTCCATTTCTTAATATATTTAAATTATGCATTATTTTTTAAGAAATTAACAAACTATTTAACTTACCACTTTCGATCAAATCTAACAAGTTAAACTTCTATTTAATTTGTCTAAATTAGGTTTTAGCTCATTGTATCTGAAATCTAACTTTCGTGTTTTAAATTTATTAAAAAAACATGTTCTCAAGATATTTTTCAATAATAAATCTTATAAATCCAAGTTAAATTATATCTAGATTCATTTTTCAAAAACTCAATTTTTATACTTTAAATATATTATAAAAAATATGTTATTAATATATTTTTCAATAATAAACTTTGTAAAATCCATGAATAAAAAATAATTTATGTTTAAAAATTATTAAAAACATTCACCAAAATAATTTACATAAACATACTAATATAACTAAAATCCCATTATCATAATCAATCATACATTTTCAATTTAATAAATATCCAATATATTAAATAAAACATTTAGATCAATACACAAAATTAAATCTATAAATAGAGTAGAATTAAAATTAATACCTCAATTGTATTCTTATAGATAACTTTTACAGTAATCTATTACCTTGGAAGCCTTCTTATTACTACTCTTTATTTATGATAGCCTAATGTATACTATTTAAAAAGTAAATGTAAAATAGAACTTGTTCAGCTCTCAAAATTGAAAAAACTTAAATAAAACAGTAAAAACTAAAAAATGCACAATTTAGTTGGGATGATAACAAAGGGGACTGAGTGTGGTATCTATAAGTGAGAGAAGAAACTAAAATTTGGAAAAAATTGTGGAGCATGAGTGAGAAATTATCGGGGTACCATGGCACCCTTTTGTTCCCATTTTGGCACGCATTAATTCGGTAGGAGTTTAAATTATGATCCAATTGTCTCATATTATGACACACATTCATCACCATCGTGACCCACATTAAACTACGTGTCTCGAAATTTTCTTATATTTCATCTCCCTTACATTTCAACCAAATGTAAGGTTTATATATGTTGTCTTCTTATTTTTTTTCTTGGCTATAATTGAGTGCTTTCATGTACAAGGTTCTTCATGGGTTGGGTTTATCATTAAATAATTTTGAAGCCAAAAAATACTTGAAAAATAACAAAACATACCCATGATTTTAAAAACATAGATTTGTTAAAACAATGATACAATTATCCAAATACAAATCTATTTTAATACTAAAGTAAAAATAAATCGTGTAATATTTAGTGCTTTTCAGGCACTCATCACAACTCCCAATCAGCTTCTTGCTAGTCTCTAACAAGGAAAGTGAAAAACTAAAAACAAAAACAAAAATAAATAAAATTAAACTCCTAAATCATTTTCGTAGATTGACATGGTTGCATTTAGCATATGCAACAAGATTTTAAATCCCTAGGTTGGTCAGTGAACGAGTCTTATGAGGGCTCTCAATGATAATACCCACAAACATCAAACTAAATTTAAGGATAACAAAAATAAACAAACAACAAATAACAAAAGTAAAACTAAAACTAAAACTAAAATTAAGAAAGTAAAAAAGTAAAATGAAAAATAACAAAGTAAAAATAAAAACACAAAACTTCTCGTGCTTTTAATTTCTTTTTAAGTTCATAATCAAAATTCAAAGCTTAAATTAAATTAACATCCCAGACATGATAGTTTATTGTAAAAATTAGTTGAAAATCACAAATTCATAGTCCACATAAAAAATGCATCAATATTGATTTACCCAATTTCAATGTTTGGAGTCCGAATTCCCTTCAACTCTAATTCTCACAAGTTATACTCTAAATATTACACTGATCCTATAGGTTCAAGCACTCAATCAAAGTTATACACGAATATAGTTTATGTAAAAAAATGAACAAATATTTTATCGTATGTTTAAAGAAGAAAATGCTAAAAAAAATGCATAATATTTGATCACATGATAGGAATAAAATGATATGATTTTATAAAGAAATCGAATACCATTTTTATGCATAAATTAAAATCATCAAATAAAAATATCAAGTATATGCAACTAAAGATGAATGAAAAGAAATGACTTCAATGAGAATTATTTCCTATCTTTGTCTTGAAATAGCCATTTCTCATAACATTAGGGATTTTTGAGTCAGTATTTAGTTTATACTATTGATTTTTCTCCCTCTTTTCTCTCTTATTTTTAGAGACATGTACATATTTGTAGGATTTCATTGAGTGGCTACTTTTGGCTTTTGTATTAGCTTTAAGGAATTCCAAATGTATCTCTTTTGATGGAAGTCAAGCATAATGAAGGCATATACTTTTAATTTCTACTTAAGTCATTCATTTTAAGCAATAAAAAATGTATATATATGAAACT
This sequence comes from Hippophae tibetana, assembly GCA_037013495.1. Taxonomy (NCBI): domain Eukaryota; kingdom Viridiplantae; phylum Streptophyta; class Magnoliopsida; order Rosales; family Elaeagnaceae; genus Hippophae; species Hippophae tibetana. The sequence goes on from CM072806.1 coordinate 30,385,057, forward strand.
TTATCATATGTAAAAATCCTAGCATTCAATGCAAAAACCTATAGAGATTATCAAACAATTTGAAATAATAAGAAAGTGTTTGAAGGAGTAGAAAAAATAATCACTTAGAATGGAATGATAAAGACTCAAAATATTCTCACAAAATAATCTCACCATTAGATTCCAAAACACCAATTTAAGGTGTATCTCAATTTTAACATTTTGTCATGAAATACAAACTATGATAAAAATAAACTAATTATCACATTACTCTATGATATATTAAAGAAATTAATTTATAGTGTACAATCTTAATCATTTATTTAAAATCAACTAGAAGCAAGATAATTTTGCAAGAAAAATATTAAAATTAAATCTAACTATTCCTAAACCAATAAAAACAAATGGCAATAAATTAAAATAAAATAATAAAATAAAACATGAAAATGTAAACATATATTTAATAAAAATATTTAAAAATTGCTCAAATTTATGTAATGAAACTTCTTCCAGCCCATCCTAGAATTTACATTGCCTTCAATGTAAAAAATAAAAATTAAATATAAAGAAAATATAAGATAAAAGTTACCCATTTACTATACATGATCAAGTATTGATGTGAAAATTCAGATACATCATTCATTTCAAACTTTTTAATCCACAAGATAGAATATTATGTATTTCGTACACATCTCAATAAATAATTATAAATTTCAACGATTCTAAATATAATAAAAAATTTCACATAACAAAAAAATAAAAAAAACTAAAGTAAAACAAATTATATAAAATAAAAAAATACATAACACAAAATAAAATTTCCAAAAACTAAAACAACTAAACTAGAGTTCATAAAACAAACTAGAATGAAATACATAAAATCAATAAAAACTCATAAAATCCATACAAAAATTTGGAGCTCAATCCTCTATTTCATACTTCTTCATGATGTGATAGTTGAGGTGGTGTAAAAATGAAATCATCCTCTTGAATCTTGTGTGCTTTTAAATAACCTGAATCTACCACAAGATAGTAAAGTTGTAACTAATGCATTTCATAGAACAAATGGTTATAATTTACCTAATCATTATGTTGTCAATTTTCAAGTGTAGCATGTGGTGCAGTATAGCCTTGGGTATAATTTTCCAAGTAAGTCACTCATTCATTTAGATAATGAATTTCATCATTCATTGTCATTCTTGATGAAGAAGCGACTCTTCTTTCCCTTTTGGCAACATTAGTACCTAAAGCGAGTTCACTATAGTATATAGGATATAATAATTCACCAAGTTGAAGTAACACTTCACTTTTTGGGTAAATCACCCCTGCTTTTGCACATAAAGTAGTAACAAGCTGGGGGAAGAAGTAACACAATCGGTGGTTATTAGTAAATGATTTCATTCAATTGTGAATTATTATTCCAACATCCATAGGTATTTTGGATGTTATACAATATAATAATATTTCCTATTGTCTATCCACTCAGCTTCAATGAATAGTAGGCATAAGTCTTGAACAGACAAAATACTACCATACGTGGGCGTGGGAAACTTTAGCCAGATATTAAGCTTCAAAGCCCCTTGGTTTCCCATAGTATGACACAATTGAGCACTGTTTGCTACTAGGCTTTCTATTGCAGTAGCATAGTCCACATTATTCAAATAAGTCTCATATTTACCCCAAACTATATCTCTCAAATCATAACGAACCTTATTATTGGAAAACCTAAACGGAACTAGTACATCCCCTACTTTAACCTTATTGTCAATAGTATTGAGAACATTTGCATTAAATTTCCAAACAATTGATTATATAACAATTTATGGTTCCTTAATGGATGTTCTACATCCTAGATAAAAAAGCACAATACTTAATTAATCCAAAATGTTTTTTGTAACCCTCACTTTGTCCCAGTAGGATTTGGAACTCTTTTTAATCCAAATATTTATAGAAATAATCCATAAAAATTATGAGATAAGAAGATAAAACTTGAATAACACCCCTTCGAAGAAAATAAAGATTTGAAGAATTTGTTAACGATTTTCCAAAATATTTTGAATGGAATAGCTAGGATATAGATAAGAATGGGGTTTTTGAGAAAATATTTGAAAGATTGTGGAAGGAAAATGAAAATTTTAAGGTTTATTTAGTGTTAAGGAGGAGAGAAGATTAGGGTTTTGTGAAAAAGATGAGAAAATTTGAGGGAAATTGTGTTTGGGATGCTTTAGGGCTAGTTTTTCTAGGAAAAATTTACACATGAGATGTGGCGTTGGAAAAACATGATGTGGCAAGACCGTTTTGAGATTCTAGAACAGTTATGGAGAAACACTAATGCGAATAAGGTGCTGCAGTGAGCGTAACTTTCCTTCATGTTAATTTTTCAAACCAAAACACCCTCTTTTATATTATTATTATAATTTAACTAATACTATTTAGATCTAAGTGAAAATAAAAATATTTATAACTACAAACAAATATTTAAAAATAATAAATAACTAATCTCATATTTAAATCTAAATAATAAAATAACAACAAAAAATTATAATTATAACTATACCTAATTTTATTTTAAAAACAAATAAAATAACACATGAATAAAAGTCTCTAATGAAAGATAGAGTCTTCATTACCCAGTCCGTGAAAAGAAGGTAAAATGAGGCAATATGAGAGCTAATAATTGGCCTTGTATACTCCTTCATGGTAGTCTCTCTTGGTTGTGGATTTCCCCCATATTTATAGCTTTAAGATGAGGGTGTAGGTTTGGTTCAAAGTTTTCTTTAATAAAAGATTGTTTGATCTTAGTGTCCAGCCTTCTCACCAATTCTTTCGATCTATTAACGTTATTTATTTAAGATGTAAGAGGGAACCATAAGGAACTCTTACCTTATATAAACTAGGTAAACACAAAATAAAATAATTTGTCAAGTTCAAAAATTAAAAAATAAAATAAATATATAATACAATATGTGTTATATAGAAAGTTTGTAATACATGCAACAATAATACAAAAATTTATAATATAATAAATTTATAATACAAATAATAATAATACAAGTTTAATACATAATTGCAACAAATTAATAACATGTATTGAACAATATATACATTTTAATACGCAGAAATACTAAATAAAATATTCAACAAAAAGATATTAAAATAAAAATAAAAATAATTGAGTTAAAATAATTAAAAAAGAAAAGAAAACAATAAAATTAATTATTATTTTTTTCATCTGAAAAATTAATTTAAGTTTTGAAATTTATTTTTATTATTTAATTATTAATTAATTTAAAAGTCAACTAATGAATGAAATATGAATTTTAGATTTTTTTAAAATAAAAATCTCAAATATTTATAATACAATTTTTTTTTTTAAATTTTGATAATGAAAATTTAAAGATGTTATTCCTCCCTTGAAATGTCGCTAAAAACATGATGTATGAAAACTTCATAGCCAAATTTTATGAAATTTATAAATAGCTCAGAGTGCATGAATTACTTTGAAAAAAATGTAATAAGTATAATTCCAAAGTCGATATAAAGATAAATTACATGGTTTTTAAAAAACTCAACAAAATTCTTAAAAACGAAAAATAAACCTATACTTTTTGTTACAGTGATTTTGGTTTTGAAATATCTAAATTAATAATACAAAATAAAAGATGAAGAATAGATTGGTTTACACAAATTACAAGTAGACAGTAAAGAAAGGATAATTAATTGGATATTTTGCTAGTTGATTAAGTTTTGGTAAAATTCAATAGGTTAGTAAAATATAAACCCACATTAATTAATTTTTTCTTATACATATAGATAACACCTTCAATCGGGGCTACTATTTTTTATTTGTTATTAGTTAAATCATTTAATGCCTTCGGTCAAGTCTATCAGCTAATTAAATTAAATTATACTTTATTCTCTAAGAAATTAACAAACCATCTAACTTGTCATCTTCGGTTGGGTCTTATTAGTTAAACTTATATTCAAGATGTATAAATTAGTTTTTAGATCAATGTATCCAAAATATAACTTTTGTGTTTTAAATTTATGACAAAAAATATGTTCTTAAGATATTTTTCAATAATAAATCTTATAAAAAATTTCAAATAGAATATAATTCTAAGATATAGATTCATTTTTCATAAAATCAATTTTCATATTTTAAATCTATTATGAAAAATAAGTCTTTGATATACTTTTCAATAATAAACTTTGTAAAATCCTTGAATATAAAATAATCTATGTTAATAATTATTAAAAATATTCACCTAAATAATTTATACAAACATATCAACAAAACTAAAATCTCATTATAACAATAAGCTAGAGATGATCAATTTAATAAATGTCTAATATATCAAATATAACAATTAGATAAGTAAATAAAATAAAATTTATAAATAGAATATAATTAAAATTAATATCTCTACTATATTTCTACAGATAACTTCTATAGAAAATTGTTATCTGAAAAAACCCTTTATTACTACCACTTATTTTTGTTAACCTAACTACCACTTATTTTTGTTAACCTAATCTATACTGTTTAAAAACTAAATTTGTTTAGTTCTCCAAATTACGAGAAGAACTTAAACAAAAACTTAAACAAAAATTGTAAAAACTAGAAAATGCACAGATGACTTGGGATGATTACAAAGGGGAGCTGAGGGTGGTATTTATAAGTGAGAGGCGATATTGAAATGAGTGAGCGACAAATCATCAAGTATTGTGGAATCTTTCATCCCCACTGCGCCATGTGTGGATTCAGTATGTGTTTAAACTACGATTCAATCGTCTTGTTTTGTAGCACACATTAATTGTGGCCACAATTCATGTTAAATTGTATGTCCCCAAATCTCTTTTTATTTCATTCCCCTTACATTTGGTTGACACATATTTAAGGTTTACATATGTTATCCTCTTATTTTTTCTTGGTTGCAATTCGGTGCTTCTAAGTATAACTCTTCAAGTGTTATCATTAAATCATTTTGAAGCAAAAATGTCATAAAAATAATAAAATATACTCATGATTTTGAAAACATAGATTAGTTAAAATAATGATAAATTTATGCAAATACAAATCTATTTCAACACTAGAATGCAAATAAATTACATAATATTTAGTACTTTGCAAGCACTCATCACAACATCCAACCAGTTTCTTTGCTAGTCTCTTTCAAGGAAAGAAAAAAACTAAATAAAAAAAATTAAATTATCCTAAATCAACTTTATAAATTGACACAGTTGCATTTAGCACATACATTAAGCCTTTAAACCCCTAGGTTTCCCTAGTGAACGAGTTTAAGTCTCGGAGGCTTTCAATGATAATACCCATAACCACCAAACCAAATTCAAAGATAAAAAAATAAACAAAATAACAAATAACAAAAGTAAAACTAAAATTAAAAAAGAAAAAATTTAAAACCAAAAATAAAAAATGTAAATTAAATTAACAACATAGAAAAATTAAACATTCATGGAATGGACACATAAGTAATAAAGTGTAAATAAAATAATGCAAAAAATAAAGATCAACACATGAAAAAATTTAGGTGGAAAAAACATAGGCTACACCTATTACTTACTAGTCCATCTAACTATCTACTATGAAAAATAAGTATCCAATTACAAGGCTAGGACTCAAACTACCTATTAGGTAATTTCCCCAAGTAACCTATTTACATGTTGTTGCTTTGATCATATTCCCTATAAGAAAAGAGTTTAGATCTGGACCAACGTTCTGATAAACTCGAGTCCCACGAGTTAATTGAACCAACATCACTATCATCTGAAAAGTTAGCACATAAACACAAGTGCAACTATGTATCCAAAATTAGATTAAATAATGAAAAACACTAACTAGTTGATTTAAATAATATATCAGATAAATCAAAAACAATTAGCAACTCTAGAACAATCAGTTAACACAATTATTATTGTAGGCTTGTTAATCCATCAAACACAAACACAAATGTTTCATAAATTAACTTAATGAAAAAACCTACTTGAAATGTTTTAGCAAAACCATAGAGAGAATAAAAGATGAATAGAATAAGAACAATTAAGCTTTTGTGTGGTTAGTTTCAATTGTTTGCTTAGGTTTATATTTATAAAATATTTTGAAGCACTTTAGGTCAAGTTAAAATTACCATCTTATCCATAAAATTAGTTAAATGAGTTTTACGAAATAAGGATAATTTAGTAAAAATCCAATCCAATTTGGAATAGAAATAGGTTTTAAAATTAAAGCCTTAGCCTCTAGACCAATCTAATCAAGTGCTCATTAATTGATTACATATTTTGATCAATCGAATATCCTCTCGATGGATCTAGTGTATCAATTAATTAATACTTAATAACATGGATCTATCTAGTCATTAATCTCGACCGATCGAGCAAGTGCTCGATCGATCAAATATTAACTCCTCAATAGATGCAATCATATAAATAATTAATTCAATAGGTAATATAACTCGATCTATCTAGTCACTACTCGATCTATCGAGTAGCCTATTTTCATATTGTTCCTATCTGTCTAATATGAAATCTAACATGCACGAGAGTAAAGATATAACTAAAATGTGAGGGTTGAGGCTCGATAGTTTCTTTGACTTGAAAAATATTATTCTAAGACACACTTAGAAACTAAAATTACAATTAAATTCTTTGTTCACGAATATCGCTAACACTCACATAAACCTTACATATAGTTTATTTTGAAAATTAGTTGAAAATCATAAATTTTTAATCCACATAAAAAATGCATAAATATGGATTTATCCAATATCAAGATTTGGAATCCAAATTTTCTTTAATCCTAATCCTCACAAGCTATACTCTTAATATTATACTGATCGTATGGATTCAAGCACTCAAGCAAAATGAATAGAGTTTATGTAAAGAAATGAACTAATAAGTTTACATAGTGGTACTATGCTATGATTTGGTGGAGCTATATTCGCCTCAACCTTGAAAGCTCACGTTTTCACTAAAAGTAAAAAATATAAATACCCATATAGCTCGTCCTAAAAGACTCCTTGTTCATTAATTCAATGTATATAATAATACAAAAAACTAAGAATAATCATAAGAGTGAGTAATCATATAATATAAATTAAAAACATTACTCCCTTATGTGTAATATCTCCAAAAAGGATTTTCAAATTAATTCTCTCCTTAAATTGACTCTCCCCTTTTTGTAGGTTTTCAATTAATGTTCCAATTTTTCTCCCCCTTCTTGTCATGCGAATAAACAATATAATAATGAAGCGATGAGAACAGGTTGAGTAAGCAAGCAGTGTACTTAATGATTGAAAAAAGGAGTACACATTCTTAAAGGTTAAAAAAGAAAAAAAAACAATATGTTTCCCAAAAATGAATAAACTCACCCTAAGTTCTATGAATCTTCTAAATAAATTAGAATAAAACAAAATTTATATATATAATTGTTTTTAATTGAGGGTAGTAGACATAGCTTAAAATGACTATAACATTACACACAAAAGATAAAATTAATTTTATTCAAAGTGTGACTATCCATTGACAATATAAAACATATGTAGACAAGACATACAAACATACTAACAGATATGGTGCCATATTAACAATCATAAAAAGTAAAATATGTGTTGGAACTGTAATAAGATGTTAATTTGTTAATTTATGATCATTTATGAAGGATTCAAATGAAGTATCACCTATCATAAAAACGACAGCAGTTGAATTCATACTTGCACAAAATAAAATTTACTTACCAAGAGAGAACTTTAGTCTATTTTTTGTATTACCTCTTATATTAATATATTTTTTAAGGATTAACTATTTATTTTCTTTTTGTATATCCAATTGTGGCTCTCTTTTTGTGTTCATGCAAATGTTTTTTTACTTTTCTTTTTTCCTTTATTATTATTATTATTAGTATTATTTTAAGGAAATATGCACAAGTCAATATACCTAGTATAATGACTTTCACCATAGTTATGTTACCCACTATGCTCACTTCGGTAGCTTTAACACATCATAGTAGGTATCCCTCTTCAAACTAGGTATCTCTCTATAGTAGCATTTTATATAGTGAAAGGTAGAATTCAACCATAATTTTCATATTCAATGTTATCTTATGCTCTAAAATATCACATAATTAATTATAAACTTCTAGCATGTTAGATTTATATGTCCAGTGAGTGTGTAAGAAGGTTTATGTCAACATCAATCACCATATGTGAAAATATATAAATGCACAAGTTAAAATATCCATTGCTATAATGCATATCCAATCAAAATAAATATGAATGGAGTTTTTAATGACCATGTCAATGTTAAAGCATGTCTACTTCTCTCATTTTTTATTTTTATCATTTATTTAAACTAAAGAAACATCAATAAAAAGAAAAACAAACTAACAAACTAACTAACTAAAGATGTTCACCTAGAGTCAATTAAGCACTCAAACAAAAGTATTTAGGTGAAACCATAAACAATGATGATCAAGTGACCGGAAAGAGACAATCTTTCCCAACACAAACTTTCTTGAATTTTGGTTTCTTTATATCTTTGGGTTGAAAATCAACTACCTTAGTTGTCATTGACATATTATTGGCCTTACCTTTTTATTTATCCTAAATGAAGATGTGACATGCATGGTAGCCTAATGATAATTAGTCGTATAAATAAATACTTTGATTTTCATTTACCTCTTTGAGCTAACAACTTCATGTTTTCTAGTAGGATCTTTGAACATGTTACCATAATTTTCATTCATCCTAGAATATGATGTAATATGCATATATAGATGATGATTATGAATCCTATTATATGAAACATGGAAAGTATTATTACATTTAGGGGCATTTATAAAAAATCTACCATTAGGCATAATATGACCTTTCCTACCATAATGATGATAAACAAGCACAAACTTAGTAGATTATTTAATCATAGGTGCAATTTTTCTTTTTGTATAATGGGTAACATGAGGGGTAGAGTTAGAAGATTCAAAATATTCCTCACTCAATGTCCTCATCATAGCTACCTTTTATACCTATAGAATCAATTTTTCTATGATGGATGGACATAACAATGTCAGTTCATCATCGACAATGCTACTGGAGGATCTCTGGGACAAAAGACTTCCATAAAAACTTATAATCCCTTTGACATGTTAGATGTTAATTCCTAACATAAAAACTTCCAAGAGGAGTAGAGTCTATGAAATAGACTATAGTATAGAAGTATTTAAACGACTTGTATAACTGGCCAAGTAAGTTATGCTTGTTACTACACATACCACTTCCAATAAAGAATAATATGGATCATGTAGTACATTGAAACATGGTGTTAATACCAGTCCCAACAAAGGAGAAGTAGATGTTGGACCTGAATAGGTCAATGCATTGGAGGGGTACCAACGAAGGCCCAAGTAGAATCCCAATGTAAATAACTATAACCTAGGATGGATAAATCATCCTATTTTTTCTTGGAGGCAAAACAGCCCTCCATTTTCCTAGAATTCAAATCCATAGGCCCAGCAATGCCACTAAAAAATGCCTCAGAATCCTCCTAATAAACTATTGAGGATAAATTGAATGCCTTCATCCACGTTAGTAGAGACAACCAATCTAAAACTAATCAAACGTTGGACTAAGTAGATGTTTCCATAAAAAAGGTAGAGGTATAAGTATTTCAATTGGCCGAACACTTGCAAAAGTAAGGAAAAGATTAGTTGCCAGGTCAAAACAAAAATTGAACTCAATGATATGGGGATATTGAGTTTACTAAAAATGAAGTCTCCTAAGCAACGTTTTGCTAAAGACAAATAATAGTCTTGGATTGTAGGTAACCCAATACTCTCTTTTGTTTCTACTTTAATATAGTTTACTTTCATTAAATATAGTTGTTTTTATGTGTTATTTTACTCTTTCTTTTTTTAGGAAAACAAAAAATATATATTAAGTATAATTGTAATTAAAAAGTTTTTTGTTATTTTATTAGTTAGATTTAAGTATAAGATTAGTTATTTGTTGGTTTTATTATTTTTATATGTGTATTTATAGTTATAATTATTTTAATTTTGACTTAGATTCAATTAGTATTAGGTAAATTATAATAATAACATAAAAGGGGGGATTTGGTTTGAAAAATTAATATGAAGGATAGTTACACGCACCACAACATGTAATTTTTTCACCAAGGCATAGGTATTTCTGTATAAATTTTATGAAATCTCAAAAGGATAGTGTCACAGCATGCTTTTTTCTATACTATGGTTGGTGTGTAAAGTTTGTCCATAAATACCAACCCTGAAGTATCCCAAAAATAATTTCACTTAAATTTTCTAATCTTTAAAACCCTAATTTTATTCTCCTTCCAAATGCCAAATAACCCTTAAAAATCCCAATTTTCTTATATAATGTTTCAAATATTTTCACAAAAATCCCATTCTTATCTCTTTCCTAGCCATTCCATTGAATATTTTTGGAAAACCATCAATAAATCTTCAAATATTCATCTTCTTCAAAAGGGTGTTCTTCAACTTTCATCTTGTTCAAATAACACAAGTAACCAAAGATTTTAGATATTAAGTCTTGAAATAATTTCTTTAAATTTTTATGGATTATTTCTATAAATATTTGAATTAAAAAGAGTTTCAAACCCTATTTGACAATGTGAGGGTAAGAAAAAAATATTTTGGACTAATTAAGTATTATGTTGTTTTACCAGGATTATCTTTAAATACATAGATTATTTTTAAAGGTCAAATTAATATTTTATAAGGCTATTGAAATAAATAAAAAAATTGTTTTGGAAAAGGGTATGACTTTGAATTGGGGAAAAATTGTCAATTTGAAGGTATTACTAATGTGATAGCGGCTTTAAAATTTTGAATCTGCTCTAGAACACCTACTTGCACTTGTGTTTATATGCTAACTTTTTAGGTGATATTGGTGCGAGTTCAATTAACTTATGGGACTCGAGTTTGTTGAAACGTTAGTCCGAATCTAAACACCAATATTATAGAGACTATGATAAAAGAAACAGTTTGTAAGTAGGTTAACTAGGGGATTACCTGGATGGGTAGTTTGAGTCATAGCCTTATAACTAGATACTTATTTTTCATAATGGATAGTTAGGTAGTTGATGAGCGAAAACCGGCATCGCCGATTCTTGCCAATACTTTGGTTTTAATATTTATAAAACTCTCGCAAGTGCACGAATCATTTCGAAGAAAATGATAAGTATACTCCCAAGGTCGATCTAAGGAAGGAATGTGTGTGGTTTTTAATTTATTATTCAAACTTTTAAAAACGAAATTAAATCCTAAACATCCTGTCACGATATTTTGGGGTTTTTGTGTTTTTAATCTACGTACATAAAAATAAACATAGATTCAATAAACATTCATGCAAATTTTATCTTTTATAATGGTGGAGTATTTATGGATATAATAACTAAGTTAATTATGCTTGCTCATATTATCTAGGTTATTAAAGATATGAATTGATATTTATTGATTCTCCCTTTTTTGTATGAATACCACCTTTGGTGGGGTTAGATATTCTTTGTTAACTAAACAAATCAATTAACACCTATGGGTGGGGTTGATAACTAATATGCTTAATTAAATTAATTTCTTTTTCTAAGAGATTGAAAATGAACCATTTAAATGCCACCTTTGGTGGGGTTAGACAGTTTAAACTTTATTTAAGGTGTCCAAATTAAACCCAAGAATTTAGTTATCCGAGTACTAACTTTCAAGTTTTAAAACCACTATCGAAAACATGTTGTCAATACATTTTCAGATAATAATTCTTATAAAAACTTTTGAAATAGAGCTTCACTCTAACTACCGGGCGATTGTACCATCAAATAAAAGAGCACTACTCTAAATCAGACCGGATAACTAAACCTTAAAATCTAATTTTCAGGTTTAAGTTTGTAATGAAAAATAATATATTTCTCTCTAACATTCTTAATATAAAATCATGAATAAAAATAAAATCAATTCATTTTAGAGATTTTTACTTTTTTAATATTTCGCAAGCATAACAACGTTATTATTACATCATGTTTACTAAATAGCCAGCACAGTTAAATTTAATCACAGACAAATTAAATATAACATGTAAGAATAAAGCATAAAAATAACTGTAAAGAAAATAAAATCCTTACAGAACTTCGACGCTATTCCCGTTGCTGGAAAAACTCCAAGAGGAATTTGCACTCCCATTTATTGAATCAAAAAGCTAAAAAATTACATAAACATAACTAGTTCTTCCCAAAAAAAAGGGAAGAACTCTAAAACTAAGAGAAATTAACTAAGAAAAGCTAAAAACTAAGAAAACATAAGAAAAACTAAGAAAAACTAAAAATCTAAGAAAAGAGAGAAAGAAAGAAGAGAGAAGTGTGTTTTGAAGGTGTTTTTTTGAAGTGAAGGGAAGGGGGGTATTTATAGGTGAGGATGGAGAGAAAAAATGAGTAAAAAAATGTTAAAAAAATGTAAAAACGCGTATTGGAACTGCTGAGGTCATTAATGACGTCATGTTGACATCATGGGGCGGCTGCACGTGAAAAATGGGTGTCGGCGCGCGCGGATGAATAGTACTCGCGCGCAGTTCTGCGCACATGAACAGTACCCGCGCGCGCAGTGCTGCGCGCATGAACAGTACCCGCGCGCATGAACAGTACCCCCCCGCGCAGTGTTGCGCGGATGAACAGTGCCGCACGCGCAGCTTGGGGCGGAGCTGGGCGCTGGGGCGCGGCGGCTGGGCGGCGCTGCGGCGCGTTTTTCTCCTTTTTGACATTTTTGTCCTTTTTGACCCATTTTGTCCAATTTTTCCATATTTGTTGACCTTTCTCCATTTATTTATTAATATATTTGTGATGTATTGCTTCCAGTATTCTTCTTTGAGTTTTTAAGTTGCATTTTTAAGCCAAAATACCTGAAAAACAATAAAAATACCCGTGATTCCGAAAAAGACAAATTTATATAAATATATGATAAAACATATAAATATATATTTTTAATCAATTAATGTGCATAAAATCATGGTTATTTTAGTGCTTTTTGAGCACTCATCAGTAGTTCAAAAAACTAGTGGTTTTCCTCTTAGGTCATTGGTGTGGCCTATGTTGTTTCTACCTAATCTCTTGTGTTTTTTATTTCCACATTAATTTACATATACTTGATTAATTGTTGGGCTGCTTACAAAATTTTAACCTGTAATACTTCCACTTACTAGATATTTGGATCCATAAGTAAATGAATTTTACTAATAATATTAAACGGGTTCAATTGGATAGACTTTAACATTAAACGAGTTTAAATGGCTACAGTTCCATTTGACCTACGTCCAATTAGATGACATTAAATATGAAATGATGTGTTAGCCTTTTTAATAGTAAAAATATATAAACTAGACATGAGGAGGGTTATTCTTATGGTTACAAGTTTGGAAGGCATAATTTTATGGTTTTCCTTAAATTTCACTAGGTTAGTTCCTAACCTTTTCTTAAATAATAATGTATTTTGTCTCGCATACAACTTAACCATTCTGTGTTACACCACATATTATTATATAAATATTCTTTGTTATTTATACCATGTAATATTAATCTTATCTATTTTTCTTTCACATACTTGATCTTTTTTACATATTTATTATAATTTATGCTATTTAATTTCTTTCATTTTTTTGTTTGCTTATGTATATATTAATCTATGTTATTTAGTCTTGTTAATAATTAATTTACATGCTTTTAAATTTTTATTTTAATTGGATAAATTTAACATCTAACACTTGTGGTGTAATATTCAAAAACATTGAAATTAATAAATTTTTGGAACATAAACATTGATTTGTTTTTGTATTATTATAAAATACTCGATTGAAAAATTTATAAATTTTACTATAGTCATTCAAGTGGTACAAAAATTGTTCATTTTTGCTATTAAATTTAGTCATGGTGCCCCCTCTAGACATTACTCTTGGCTACCTCCCTATGATTCTAAAACATAATTTATAAAATACTTAGGTAAAAATGTAATATCAAAATCTAATTCTTTCTTTAGTCCCGATAAATCAAACGATATGCGTGCTTTTTAGGCATGTATCAGTAGGATCATCTAAAGGCAAACCATAGTACTTAGACAAAATAAAACATGATTCCATTGGTGTTTTTAGTGGTTTAGCACTCTCTAACCCTACTCTTTTAAGTAGAACACCAATGTATTTGTGTTGAGAAAAATGTAGAGCAACTTACCCTTTTAAACTCCATACTAAGAAAATATTCAAATCTCTTAAGTCCTTAAGAGAAAACTTATACTTAAGAAGAGAAATAATTCCCTTAGAATCACTCCCAATCACCATAATGTAATCAACATAAGTAATAAAATGGTGGTTGTTATGGGAGTAAATGAGAGAAACATAGAACTATCAGCCTTATAGCTAACAACACCAAACTCAAGAAAAGTGGAAGAGATCTTTTGCAACCAAGCTCTTGGGGCTTGTTTCAAACACTAGAATGCCTAATTAAGCTTGCACAAAAAAGATGTTTTTGTGTGTCTACAAATTGAAGAAGTTGATCCTTATAAATTTCCTCTTCAATCTCATTATTGGAGAAGGCATTGTTTACACTTATCTATCTCATATCACATAAGTAAGAGATGGAAATAGTTAAAAACACCATAATTTTTTTTGGCTTGACAATAGGAGAGAAAGTCTCTGAGTATTTTATGCCACGCTTCTCATAAGAGTCCTTAGTAACCATTTCTCAATTAATATTTGTCAAAACCATCATCAGGTAACAACATAACCTCAAACACCCATCTTGAACCAATTATTTTCTTTTCAATAGATAATTGATGAGTTCTTAAAAACACTTAATTTAACCTAATTTTAAGTACTTTAAAATGATAAAATAAATTTATATTTGCATAGTTTTATCATATTTTACACAACTCAAGATTTTTGAAATCATGAGAATATTTGTTATTTTTAGGTATTTTTAGCTTTAAAATGATTCAACTAATCAACAATTGAAAAAGAGTACTTAAAAGCACTCTATTACAACATTGAGGCATAAAATATTAACATATGCAAGCCTTACATATGATCGAAACCAACATAAAAGGTGTAAAGAAAATAAGGCTTCTAGAATTTTAAAGGAACATGGGTTGTAGTGTAGAAATTTAGTATGACTTGGAATGAGAGAAGTGGATCAAGCATTCCAAGCCTGTATAGGTTGTCTCATGCCATGACATGGAATACATGTGTGTAGTGGTGCCTAACAATATGATCCACTTATCTCTCATTTTTCTTACCTATAAAACAAAACCTCAAATTTCCATTTAAAACCTCCTTTTTGTCCCTCATCACATTCTTTAGCTAATTTCTTAGTTTATCTCTAGTTTTCCTTTTATTTTCATATTTTTAAAGTTATTCTTTCAATTTGAGATTTGAACATAGTTTATGTAGTAGTTTTGTTTTCGATTCAATAAACAGTGTTGACAATTCTGTTTGGAGGTTTTCCAAAACCAAAAACGGTACTAAAGTTCTGTAAATATACACTTGAGGAATAATTTAAATGTATTCTTTTTAGATTAATTTAATATGTTTTTTTGAATGCTATGCTTAATTTATTGATTATTTATTAAATTAAGTATGTTTGGTTGAAAATATGATCGGATATTAGTAATGTTGTTATGCTTGTGAAATATTAAAGTAGGAAAACATTTTTATAAAATGAATTAAGTTTTATTTATTCATCAAGATCTAAACAAACTTTGTAAAAGATAAATATATTGACAAAGTATTTTTTATAATAAACAAAGAGAGTTAGATTTAGGATTTAATTATCTAAATTTGATTTAGAGTAGGGCTCTTAAATCTTTGATTTATTTAAATTATGTAGTCAAAGTAAAAATTGTATTTCAAAGATTTTTTTTAAAAGAATTACTATTTTAAAATATATGGATAACATATGTTTAATTATAGTTTTAAAATTTGAAAGTTTGTTTTAGATACTTAAATCATAAAACTTACTTTGACCCTTTTGATGGAAGTTTAAATTGTCGATTCGATTGAAGGTGATATGTTAAATAGTTTGTTAATTTCTTAGAAAAGAAGTATAATTTAAATAAAGTTTAAATTGGCAGCCTAACTAAGGTGGCTAGTTGAAGTTTAATTAATAAAGAAATTGATCTTTGTCCTAAGATATTTTCTTACAAAAAATGTAGAATAAATAATCTTAATTTATATTCTTAATAACCTAATTAATATTGAGAAAGTATGATTAAATAACTAATATATCACATAAATTCTCCATTGAATGTAAATGTTTATTTTCCAATTGGTTTTCGAATCTATCTTTACTTTTATTTCATTAGACTAGATTTCTCAAACTCAAACTTTGTGACAGGTTTAATTTTCATTTTTAAGATTATTAAATTATTTAAAAACCATGTGATTTTTCTTTAGATAAACCTTAGAAGTATACTTATCATTTCTTATAAAATAATTCATGCACTTGCGAACTATTTTATAAATACAAAGCTTAAGTAACAAGTTTTTGGCGCCGTATTTAAGGGAGGAATAGTATTTTTAAAATTTTATTATCAAGATCCTAAAAAACAATTTGTGCTATAAATATCATCCTTTTTATTTTATTAAAAACATTTAAACTTTCATTTATTATTTGGCTTTATAAAAAAATTAAAAAATTAATTTAATTTTCTTTGCTTTTATTTTAATTTCTGAAACAATTTTTTTCTTTTAGTTAATTTACGTTTCGTATTTTTGTTTACAAAACATGTAGTATTTAATATACTTGTTGTAATTACCTTTTTTAATTTTATAATAAATTCCTTGTAATACAAACAGTTTATAATATAATTTATTTGTAACATACTTCTATATTTATTTCTTTTATTTTTTTTCTAATTTGACAGGTGATTTTAATTTTGATTTTCAAAGTTTATGCGAGATTTTGAGATCCCATAACCATTAATTGAATAAAAGTTTGAAGTAGACCTTGACCCTTCACTTGAACCAAAAATTGTGGGGGAAATCATGAAATTAAAGAAACCATTATGAACGAGTATGCAAGCCAAGTCATTGGCACTACTACTACCTTATCCAACGGGGTGAGGTTGCCTGGAATTATTAATTAAGAAATATTCATTTTTCCAAGCTACCTTTCTTTAATGGATTTCCAAATAAAGACTCATTGTCTTTTATTAGAGACTTTGACTCTACAATCCAAACATTCCTTCTCGATGTACTCACCGAGGACCAACTTAGAATGTAGTGTTTCTCTTACACCCTAAAAAATAGGACCAAGGTTTGGTTAATGTCACTTCCCCTAGGTTCCTTGATGACATGCAAAAATTCTACTTCCACCAGAAATATCATAACTAAGAGGAAATATTACAAGTTTCTCTTAAATAAAGGGAGAACCTTT
Organism: Hippophae tibetana; assembly: GCA_037013495.1. Classification (NCBI taxonomy): domain Eukaryota; kingdom Viridiplantae; phylum Streptophyta; class Magnoliopsida; order Rosales; family Elaeagnaceae; genus Hippophae; species Hippophae tibetana. The sequence goes on from CM072806.1 coordinate 30,402,493, forward strand.
CCATGAAGCTTGGGGTATGTTCCAACTCTTCCTCATTCAATACCCCATCACAACTATTCTCTACAGATGTAGAATTAATTTTTCCATGATGGATTGACAAAACAATATTAGTTTATCATTAACAACACTACTAGAGGAGCAATGATAGAAAAGATAGCCTTAGAGACTTACAATCTCTTTGAAATATTGGGTGCTAATTCCTAACAGAAAAGATCCTAAGTAAGGAAAGCCTGAGTCCATGAAATAAAGTCTGATACTAAAGTACAAAAGCAACTTGCACAACTAACCAAATAAGTTACACTTCTCACCATAATTCCATAACTAATAAAGAATAATATATCTTATGTGGTACTTTAGGACACAATTTTGATACATTTCCTTATCATAGAGAAGCAAATGATGGATTTGAATAGATCAATGTATTGTGGGTTATTAACCAAGACCCAAGTGTGATCCCAATGCAAATACCTATAACTTAGGGTTAAGGAATCATCCTAATTTCTCCAATAGGTAAAATAATCCTCCATTTGCCCAAAGCTTAAACCAACAGAACCAGCAATTCCACTAACAATTGCCCATGAATCCTCCAAACAAGCCAACTTTGTTGGATAACTTGAATTCATTTATTCAAGTAAGCAGACACAACTAATCAAGAATAAATCAAAGGTTGGACTCTATAGAGGCTTCTATCAAGAAATTGGAAGTACAAGTAAAGCACCTAATTGAATACATGTTGAAGCAAGGCAAATAATAGTTGCCAGGTCATAAAAACTATATGTAATTGCATACATGAAATATTGCTTTTAAAATTATTTTTGTGCGATAAAATTATATGTTTACTACATCAATGAAAGTCATTGATATAGGTAGACAACATATATTTTCTCCCTATTAGAAGCTTATGATATTAATAACTGGTTTAACTACATTTTATGCCCATAACGTATGGGATGAGGTGCAAAAATATCCAAAATGTTTAAGTAGTTGTAATTATGCCATAACGTTACGTGTAACGATGAAAATATGCCCAATCGATAACTTCCATTTAATTTTTCAACGATTGTATTATGTGCATTTCACTTTTTTATTATTATATGATGGTAAAATATTGAGTGGGTTAAATCCATTTTATGCCTTCAATATATAGGATGAGTTGCAAAAATGCCCAAAATATTTAAGTAGTTGTAATTAGACCCACAAGAAAATACATGTGGAATGCAAATACTACAATTATATTGAAAAATTAAATGACCATTTTGATTGACACATGGATTGTGTGCAAAAATGTAATATAATGATAAGAAAATATTATTCCCATAGATATTATGTTATTAGAAACTACGTTTTAAAACTAAAAAAATAAAAAAATCATTTTTTTGTGCTTTTATGTTTTAAGAAAGCAAAATTAAAAGAACTAAAAATAAATAATTAAATTAGATTTGGTAACTAAGAAGATATATGAGAAAATATCTAGGAATATTTAATATCTCAATTTTATAAACATGTGAATCACTAAAATCCTTCAATATAATTATAAATTAATTACATGATCAATTAAATATGACCTAGCATGTATTCCTCTCTTAGTAAACTACACATCATATTGTAATTAACCTAATAACACTCTCATGTCAATTAAATTGCATACTACTCAATAAGTTCATCAATTATAAATCACATACATAAGAATCATAAATCTATGCCTAGAAACTATGCATATTATTTAATCAAAATAAATTATTAAATAATTCTCTCAAATCTATTTAATTGTCTTTATAGATCAATTGTTGGTCAAATAATTAATAGCATAAAAATCATATTAAATAATATAATTAAATTAAATTCATAATTGGGATAAAATATTTTATTAGCACATGTTGAAAATTGGATTTATAAGATCCTAGATTAATAAATTAACTAAACATAATTTTATTTAAAAAAACTCATATTTTTCATAAATAAAGACATAAAAATTGATAAAGAAAAGAGAAGAAGAAATAAAATCAATCTCTTTAATTGAGGAACTAATCTTCTCTTGAATCTCTAACAAAATTATCTCTCCTCTTGAATTTTTCTATGTTTTTCTCTCTTTTTGGCTCAAAATATTGATGAAAATTATGTTAATTGTGGCTCATTAGGGTTTATATGGTAATTAAGGGATTAAATATAAATCAAGTGAAATTTGGACCATCGGATCAGCTTCAAATCAAAGGCTGAATGAAAAAAAGGAATATTAATAGTTCCAAACAAATCAACGGGTGACTCGTGGCACAGAAGATTGGTCTCGATCAACATAAGTTGAGTAATCACCATATGGAACTCTTTGATTTGTGGTTACATATCGGGTGGTACATGGATGAAAAGAACAGACGAATTAGGTGATGACGTGTGGCAAACACTTTTACCAAGCAACGAACTTGGAACATTCATGTTGACACCTTGGATAGGGTTGCATCATGATGAGTGCTCAAAAAGCACTAAAATAATCATGATTTTATGCACATTAATTGATTAAAAATATATATATTTATATGTTTTATCATATATTTATATAAATTTGTCTTTTTCGGAATCACGGGTATTTTAATTGTTTTCAGGTATTTTGGCTTAAAAACGCAACTTAAAAACTCAAAGAGGAATACTGGAAGCAATACATCACAAATATATTAATAAATAAATGGAGAAAGGTCAACAAATATGGAAAAATTGGACAAAATGGGTCAAAAAGGACAAAAATGTCAGAAAGGAGAAAATCGCGTCGCCGCGCCGCCCAGCGCCCAGCTCCGCCCCAAGCTGCGTGGTACTGTTCATCCGCGGTACTGTGCAGCCGCCCCGTCATACTGACGTCATCAAATGACGTCAGCAATCACTAATCCGCGTTTTTACATTTTTTTAACATTTTTTTCTCTACTTTTTCTCTCCATCCTCACCTATAAATACCCCCCTTCCCTTCACTTCAAAACCTCCAAATACATTCTTTTCTCTCTTTCTTTCTCTCTTTTCTTAGATTTTTAGTTTTTCTTATGTTTTCTTAGTTTTTAGCTTTTCTTAGTTAATTTCTCTTAGTTTTAGAGTTCTTCCCTTTTTTTTGGGAAGAACTAGTTATGTTTATGTAATTTTTTAGCTTTTTGATTCAATAAATGGGAGTGCAAATTCCGCTTGGAGTTTTTCCAGCAACGGGAATAGCGTCGAAGTTCTGTAAGGATTTTATTTTCTTTACAGTTATTTTTATGCTTTATTCTTACATGTTATATTTAATTTGTCTGTGATTAAATTTAACTATGCTGGCTATTTAGTAAACATGATGTAATAATAACGTTGTTATGCTTGCGAAATATTAAAAAGGTAAAAATCTCTAAAATGAATTGATTTTATTTTTATTCATGATTTTATATTAAGAATGTTAGAGAGAAATATATTATTTTTCATTACAAACTTAAACCTGAAAATTAGATTTTAAGGTTTAGTTATCCGGTCTGATTTAGAGTAGTGCTCTTTTATTTAATGGTACAATCGCCCGGTAGTTAGAGTGAAGCTCTATTTCAAAAGTTTTTATAAGAATTATTATCTGAAAATGTATTGACGACATGTTTTCGGTAGTGGTTTTAAAACTTGAAAGTTAGTACTCGGATAACTAAATTCTTAGGTTTAATTTGGACGCATTGAATAAAGTTTAAACTGTCTAACCCCACCAAAGGTGGCATTTAAATTGTTCATTTTAAATCTCTTAGAAAAAAGGAATTAATTTAATTAAGCATATTAGTTATCAACCCCATCCATAGGTGTTAATTGATTTGTTTAGTTAACAAAGAATATCTAACCCCACCAAAGGTGGTATTCATACAAAAAAGGGAGAATCAATAAATATCAATTCATATCTTTAATAACCTAAATAATATGAGCAAGCATAATTAACTTAGTTATTATATCCATAAATACTCCGCCATTATAAATGATAAAATTTGCATGAATGTTTATTGAATCTATGTTTATTTTTATGTCAATAGATTAAAAACACAAAACCCCAAAATATCGTGACAGGATGTTTAGGATTTAATTTCGTTTTTAGAAGTTTGAATAATAAATTAAAAACCACACACATTCCTTCCTTAGATCGACCTTGGGAGTATACTTATCATTTTCTACGAAATGATTCGTGCACTTGCGAGAGTTTTATAAATATTAAAACCAAAGTATTGGTAAGAATCGGCGATGCCGGTTTTCGCTCATCAAGTTTTTGGCGCCGTTGCTGGGGATTTGGTCATCACATCATATGGTGCACATGGTATTTCTCGATTGGATCTGTCCACTTGCTTGGAACAACATGGCTTACCTGGTCAGCTCCCACGCTTACATGACATCCACACAGCAGTTTCTAATTGGTCCTGAGATATAAATTCATAAACAATCCTTAAAAATTCCAAAAACATCCTAAAAATTATATTTTCACCTCTTTTCACTAGAAATTTCATCTTCAAATACTTTTAACCCCAAAATACTACTTATTGAATAAAATGAGCAAATATTAAGGAAATAAGTGCACTGATGACTCTACTTTCATGGAGTGATCAAATTTATCGATTTGGCATTTTTTTATCATTACAAAATATTGTGGGCATAATTGTAATTTCTTAAACATTTTGGGCATTTTAACAACTTACTTTATATGTTATGGGTATAAAATATAGTTAACCCTTAATAATTAACTGACTAATCATCACGTGCAAGTGCTTTAGTTATGATTCTATCGTACATTGGAGGGATTAGTACCCTCAACTCAACTAACAAGGTATTGGTTACATTAATGTAGTACAAATGTGTTTAGTTATTGAGCCAAATAATAATTGGATCGTTTACCCTAAAGCCATTAATCATATTTGGCCTTCTTTAGCTTGGTTTCAAGGAATAAACAACTTAATAAAGCACAAGTCAACTTGAAGTTAGGAACACATGATGTGGTTAGTGTTACTGATGTAAGAACAATTATTTGATCTTTTACTGAGTCTAAAACTTTACCTTTATCTAACTAGGTGCTTATATATACTACACATTAAGAGGAATATTATTTCTTTTAGTTGTTTACAAGAGCAAGGAGACAAAGTTATATTGGATTCCTTTATTATTATTTGAAAAATAAATATTTTATTTGTTTTAGATATATGCATGATGGACTTTATGTTATCTGTCCATGTTCCTACTCAATTAATACTGCAAAAATAATTCAAGAACCTTTGTCCAAGAAATAAAAGGTCTCTTCTAGTTTACAATTATGAAACTTATGGCTAGATTATATCAACCAAAACAAGTTACAAATAATGGTTAAGAATGGATTTTTTGATCCATTAAATACTCAGTAATTTCAAATTTATGAGTCTTTTTTGAAGGGTAAGATGACCAAGTATCATTTTCCATCCAATGGTAACCAAGTGGATAGGCCATTGGTATTGGTGTACATGAAAATGTGTGGTCCTATTAGTATCCAACCAAGTGGATGTTAAATGTAATTCATAACTTTCACTCATAACTTCTCTATGTTTGGTTATATGCATTTGTTGTACCATAAGTTTGACACCTTTGATAAGTTCAAAGAGTACAAAGCCAAGGTGGATAATCAATTAGGGAAAAAAATCAAACTACTTATATTGGATTAAACTATTGAGTATATGTCGACATTGTTCTTAGATTACACCCAAAAAGAACATGGAATTGTGTCCATAGTATCTACACCTAACAATCCTTAAAAAGAATAGGGCTACAGAAAGAATAAACATAACTTAATTGGTCATGACAAGGTCTATGCTCAAATCTTCAACATTATTACCTCTTTTTGAGGATTATCCTTAGAAGTGGTTGCATACGTTCTAAACTTGGTTCCTTCCAAACCTTTCTCTATGTATCTATTATAACAAGATGTGGTTTTATTTTATGATCCTATTGAAAATTGAATTTCATATGTAGGAATAATTACACAAAATTCATGTTCTTTTGGCTCAAATAGGTAACCAAAACCTACATGAAAGGTAGAAATTCCATATCAATTTGACTAAGCCAACCTTACAAACATGAATTAATCAACTTATAGTGAAAGTATAAAACAACATGCTCAATTTTACACATAACTAAAACACTTAGCATATAAGAAAATAACAATCTATAGTAAACACACTAAATCAAAATTAACTAGTAACCCTAAAACAAGTAGATTAAGCACAAGTTCAGAAAAGATAGCTTCTTTAAAGAAAAATAAATAAACCAAATAATTATGATATTACATATACAATTATTTAATCCAATAATTCAAAAACAAAATAAAGAATAAGCTATATGAATATTTTATCAAAATATCATAAACTAATTGTTATTGTTAATTAATCAAATACAACCACCAATGTTTGATAGAATAATTAAATAAAGAAGCCTAAAGAAATATGATCTTGTTTTTACAAAACAATTTGAGAGAGAGAGAGAGAGAGCTTAAGATAAAGAGAATAATTCTCATGTGGTTGAGAAAGTTGTATGCTTAGGTTTATTTAAATAGAATATTTTAAAGCACTAGGTCAAAGTATTATTACTATTATTTCCATAAAATCAGACTTTTAAAGAATAAGATCAATATAGTAATAAACCAATTTGATTCGAATAAGAAATAGGTTTAAAGTTAAAACCCTAGCCACTCAATCGATCGAGCCATTGATCGAAGTTGTGCTTAATCAATCGAACATAGAATTCGATCAATCGAAACCCTTTTCAATCAATCCAATGTAACAATAAAAACGTAATAAATCAATCTAGTCAATTCTTGATTAATCTAGTGTAATAAATAATTAATTCAGGTAGATTAATCTACCCATTTTTTGATCAATCTAGTGATCAATCGATCGACCATTAATAACTTTGAGTAAGTATGCTAGCTATTTGCTTATAATCAGGCAGATGTTGAACAAAAAGTATCTTAGTTAGAACCTTCTTATGAATGAAATGTAAATCCAGTTTAATTTCTTTTGTAATGGCATACTGAACAAGATTTGAAGCATATGCAACAGAAGATAGATTATCACACTAAATGATAGGAACAGTTAAAATGGAAACATGAAGTTCAAATAATAGTGACTGGATCTAGACCATTTCTAAAGTTACATTAGCTACACTTATATATTTACCTTCTGTGCTAGATCTAGACACATGCAAACCAATAATATTAGCCTTAAGAAATACACAATATCATGAGATTAAGTGATTGTCATCTAGGCAAGATGCCCAATCAACATCAACATAATTCATTTAACTACTCTCCAATGAACATTATGGGGAGAAGATATGAATGAACATTGATGACATGCATAATTTGACATATTAATATGTAATTTAATTCTAAGCTATACTTGATTTTTTATATTAATTTGAATTATTTCTCTTCATGTTTGTCTGATCTATTTTGAGTTTATTGCTTCTAATTAACTAACCATTAATTAGATGATTTTAATCTTATGATTTACTATCGAATAGGGAATTATAGGATAGATTTGGAATATTTTGGCATAGGTAAATATAGAGATCAAAAGACTTATATGAACCTGTGTAGTTTTAAAATCATTGGTCTTAATGATTTTTTCCTTTATTAAATTGCTTACTCTTGTGTAAATTAATGAATAAGAATATTTTTAATTGACTGTCGAAAGAGGCTTTTGGATTTTTTTAGAGATTGGTAACAAACAGAGAGAATTAAATTCTATTAGCTAGATGAGTAAAGTATAGTGAGGGATTAGGTGAAATCAATTTCCTAGAAGTTTTTTTCCCATTGATTTTATTATCAAACAACATCTTTATTTTCTTTTGCACATTTTCTTGAGATTAATTTTATTTTAAATTCCAATTACAACAACCTTAGTGAATTTTCTAGATAAAATTGAAATTAGTATAATTTTAATATTTGTCAAAAATAAGTTACCAATCCCTGAGGATAATATTCTTTTTATCATTTTATTATAAAACTATGATACTTTGCACTTATAATTTTACACCGATCAAACATCATTGGAAAAAGATATGAATTAACATACTTTGTTGACTATAAAAGCCAAGTCAGGTCGAGAAGGCATCACATACTGTAAACTTCCTACAATACTCCAATATAATGAAGAATCATGCATAGAACAACCATCATATGTTAAAAATTGAGTAGTAGAACATATAAGAGTTTGCCTAGGCGCACAATTCACCATACTAGTTTTAAGCAACATATCATGAATATATTTCTTCTAATTGAAAAACAAATTTCCAATTGCTAGCTTATGAATAACTATACCAGGAAAGTAATTCACAGGGCCAAGGTCTTTAAAGAAAACTTCTTATTAAGGGATTGTACAAAACGTTGCAAGGCTTGAGAATTGGATCCATTAAGAATAGCATCATCAACATAAACAAGTAAGAAAATATGAACACTTCTTGAGTTGAAAATAATCATGGAAGATTCATCTTTGCTTTGAATAAAACCAACTTCGGTAAGGTAATGCTCAACCTTTCAAACCAAGCTCTAGGGGCCTGCTTTAAACCATATAAAGCTTCTTTTTATTTGCACACAAAATCAGGATGCTTAGGATCAATAAATCCATCAGGTTGTTCCATAAATACATCCACTTCCAAAAAACTATGTAAAAGCACATTATTGGCATCTATTTTTCTCATATCCTAACCAAATGAGAGAGCAAGGGTAAGGATGGCATGAATGGTGAAAAATTTGATAACGGACCTAAAAGTTTCAATGAAGTCAAACTCAACTACATGATAATAGCCTTTAGCTACTATAGGAGCTTTAAACCTTTTAACATTTCCATCCAATAACTTCTTAATCTGAAAGATCCATTTATTACCAATAATTCTTCTTTCTTTTGGTTGAAGAACTAAAGCCCATATATTATTCTTAATTAAGGCCTCAAATTTAGCTTTCGTAGCCTTATACCATTCTGGATTGTGAAAAAGAGACATTATAAAATTTTGGCTTTTGATTTACCATTGGTTATCATTAGATGAGAGTTGAGTGGTAGTGTAGAAGGAAAGGATAAATGGACAGACTCAATATGCTTGTTAGAAGTAGGTGATATTGTGGGAGACTATTCACCAGAAGTAGATAAAGGATCATATGATGACGGAGGTTTTAAAAGGACAAATGAATGTTGTGTAGGTTGATCACAAGAACTTTGTAGATATGCTATCAATTTCAGTGTCAAGATTAATAGTAGAAATAGGGTTATCCATAGGACTAAACCTATTGGATAAAGAAAAAACTAGATCATAAGAAGGAAAAAACTCTAAGATAGTCGACAAAGGTTTAGGTATGATAGGAAGACAACTTTTGATATGTAGAGGAATAGGTTGATAGATAGATTGGATAGCATATGGAAAAGTAGTTTAATCAAAAATCACATTATGTGACACATACACATGACCAGAGGAACTAAGACACTTGTAGCCCTTATGATAATGACTATATCTAACGAAAGTGTAAGGAATAAACTTGAATTCTAATTTACGAGTGTTATGAGGTGTCATGTGTGGATAACATAGGAAACCATATGTGTGAAACATGGATTAGTCTAGTTTGGTTCAAAGAAGAGTTCAAGTGGACTTTTATTATTTAAAATTGGCGAGGGAAATCTATTTATAAGAAATATATATGCATGTAAAGTCTCATCCTAAAAGGTTTTAGGCATATATCTTTAAGCTATGAAAGACAACCTTTTTCTCTACAATATGCCTATACTTCCTCTTAGCAAGGTCATTCTATTATGGTGCGTGAGGACATAATATTTGTCTTAAAATGCCAAAATGAGCTAATAGAGAAGAGCTTCATACTCTCCTTCACTATCACATTGAATTATTTTGATATGTTTGTTTGCTTGAAGTTATGCCTGAGCCTTAAACAACATAAATGAATTTTTAATAGCACCATTGTCTTTTAAAAAATAAATCCAAGTATATCAGGAAAATTCATCCGCAAAACTCACATACTATGTATAACCATTACTAGAAGTTATAGGTGATGGCCTCTAAACATTAGTATGACTAACATTAAAGGTTTAACGACTATTATTGATTTATGAGAAAGAGAGAGTTTATGATGCTTTAAAACTTGATATATTTCACAAACAAGTATAGATTTGACAACTTAATCAGGAACAACAAGATGGCATTGATGAAGAACAATAACAACAATTGTAAAGGCAGAATAACCTAACCTTTTGTGCCAAAACAATACATCAGATTATTTTACAATCTTATCCTAAACTTGTTTGATAGATCCAGCATTACTCACAAAGCTGTGGTTTATTTATACTATTAATATTGTGTAAACTAGAAGAGAAATCAGAATGTGATTGAAAACCTAAATTGTTCTCAATAGTCTTTAGATCCAAGTGAAATTGATACAAGCCTTTGTTGTAGTCTAGTTGAAGTAAAATCTAATTTGTCTCATTATCCTTCACAAAACATTGATGAGGATGAAACTTATAATACATATTGTTATCCTTAGCAAATTTGTATACACTTAAAAAATTCTTAGCAACAAGTGGTACATGGAACATATCGTTCATATAGAAGCATATGAAGACCATTTTGAAAAGAAAAAAACATTAGCTTTATCATGATGTATAAAGATTTATAAACCATTACTTATTTAAAGCTTTTAAAAACTAGTATACTTTGATTTTGATGCAAGATTTGATAGATCTAAAGTTACATGAATGTTTATAGAGGTTGATCAGGTGAGGAAGATTTGTTTTGTGAAGTTTGATTTTGATTGTTTTGAATTCCTTGAGCTAATGATGGTTGAAAATATTTATCAAATCGAAAACAACATTGATTGACATGATGTCCAAATTTACCACACAATATGCATTGCAATCGTCCTCCATCTCTATAATTGTTTCTACCTATACCTATTGGTGAATAGTTTTATCCTCTTCCTATAGAATTATTGCTACTGTGGTACTAATTATTATGATTATTTTGATTATTGTAGTTTCTATCAATACAGACTTCATATTTGAATTTCTTGGATAGATTTATGCCATGTTTGCTTAAGGAAGAAGATTATCAACACTCGGGGTTTTGTATTTCTCAAGCCTATTTTAATGAGTGAGTAACATAGATTGAACCTTTATTACAATCACTGGTTCAATTTTGTTTGAAATTGTTGCAAAAATAAGATCATAGTCTCTATTGACTCCATTCAACAAAGAGAGAACTTGATCATCCTTTGACACTTTATAGCCACAAGTAGAGAGTTTCATCACAATATCCTTCATTTCCATGACATAATCAGTAATTGACTAGAAGATATTTTCTCATCAATGAGATGCAAACTTGTTCTCTAGGATTACCCATATTTCAACTCATGTATCACAATGATTAACTTTCTTCATGAGATCACCTTCCATACATGTGATGAGCCAAGACCTTATCATTTGATCTTAATACATCCAGTATCGATAAACACCATTAATTATCCAACATCGATAAATTTATATTACAAAATCCTCTAGTTCATAGCTTTTCAAGATCCTAAGGATCTGTTCTTTTTAGATAGCAATTTTTTTCTAATCTATTCTAACTTCATTTATTTAATTTTGAAAAGTTACGAGATCATTCTTTCCATTTATAGTTATGCTTTCATTTGTTGATACTTCATTGATTATTATTTTGAATCATTCATCTTTTTTGCAAGCTTCAATAACATTTAACATGCTCTGATACCATGATGAAATGCATGAGGAAGCTTAGATTGGGGAACAAGAAAATAAAGAGACTGAAGAAATTGAAGCTTATAGAGAAGACTAAGAAAAATATGTTGATGAATTCATTTGTATATTTTTCTATATTTCATATGGAAGTACACTTATGTATATATTGCTTTTGAGAAGTTAGTACAATATGTAGCTAATGAATAATACAATCTATAATTAATTGTGTAGTACAATAACATATTTTAATAGTACAATTAACAAAATTAGTTACATTGATTTGTGACACAAAACAAACTGAAAAGTATTGATATAACCAAAAGCTAAAACTATTACTGAGCTAGCTAAGTTTGTTGCTCATGAGTTGGCTGCTCAAGTGACTGTGCTTGAGTAGGCTGCTTAAGTGATTGTTCTTGAGTTGGCTACTTTTTTATATTCTTTACAATGTTATCTTTATTTTTTATAAATTGTATAATATATAACATTCAATGTCTGAAACAAGAAATATAAACTTAAGGTGAAAGCTTTCCCTAAGTTGAAATTATTGATGGAAATGTCCAAAGTCAAATTGATAACATCCGTGGCTACAACCCAACAAAGTTGGGTATTATTCAATTATGTTATTAGTAAGTCATTACATAATTTTAAGTCAATAATTAATATACTATTATATATGTTGTTACTTAAAGGTACGATCTAATATGATTATTGGGATAAAACACAATAGGAGTGCACAAGTGCCTAAGTCCAAGAATTGTAGCACAAATTGGAAGCCTTCTATGCAAGTTAATTAACAACATGAAGGAATGTGATTGATATTTTGGTTATATGTAGGTTAGAGTGAATTTAGTAGTGAATATGAACTGCAACAAAAACAGTTTGGATTTTTTTTGGGTACAAATTTATAAACACACCAACACACACAATAACGTAGGTTAAATATAAATATTTTTTTAACATTATGTATTTTGGGATAGCTTTTAGTTTGGGACAGTTGTAATGGAAACATCTATTTCTTTTGTAATTATTCAATATGATGAACACATTTTGTTATAATACAATAAACTTTTAAGAGTGATATGAATGCCCATTTGTTATTTAAATTTATATAAACATGTCCCTTTATTTCTTTCATTAATTTACTTATTGGCAACTTTTTATTTTATTTTATTCAATAATTTGAAGTTTCAATTTTTATTTTTTTTTCTTCAAAATGTTTATAAATTGATTCATTTTATTGAAGCAAGTCTCTTTGTTTTTTCTTTGGGTTTATACAATGTAAATTACGGGCTTCATTCTAGAAGAAATTCTTGGACTTAATAGAATAAGAATGCATATTAACGTTATTAAAATTAAAAGATCTCAAATATAGTGTTTCATAAAATATAAATCCAATTAATCTTACATGTGATGAATCTATGGAAATAGTTTCGTTATACATATAACAAATTCATGAACTCAACAAATTACAAATAACAATCTTCAACCACTTTTCATTTTTCCATTTCTAATTTGCTCTTAATCATAAATTTTCTGCAACAATCCAATGATCACATCTAAATTTTTTTAGGCAAAACATAAGGGTTTACTCAAAGCAAAAAATTGACAATCATAATTGGGTCTTCTTTTTGCATATTCATACTTCTTTGAACTCAAAATAAAAAGGAATAAAGAAAAATAAAAAAAAGCTTCTTAAACACCATTAATAAATAGAGTATCATAGTTAAAAATAAAAATAAAAATATATAGAATAACTTGAAGAAAAATAAATAGAGTATCATATTGGTTCACATAAATTATCATTTGATTTTTAGATTATAAGTGATATCATTGAATCTTTTAATTTGAAAAATCATTAATTAAAAACAAATATATTATTTTAATATTTTAATATTATTTTAATTAAAAATCATTAAAATAATATATCTTTTAAGTTAAAGAATTAAGTTACAATACATATAATTTGAAATACCAAAAAATCTAATTGAATGAACCTCTGTAATCTCTATAATTAAATGGAAACCCTACTCTTCCTTAAAAATATTTGTTAGAAACATTAAAGTTAAATGTATCTATTAAAATATAATTATATTTTTATTTTATTTTATAAAGGAAGAAGCAATAACCTAATCTCTAAATGAAACCTACTAGACCGGTATCTCCACCACCACATGTGTTCGATTTTTTGTGTAACACATAATTTTCAATTTTTTTTCTCTTTATTTTTCAATTTAAATTAAATATTATAATATAATTGATCCGGGAAGAAAATGAAATAAGAAAATAGATTACTAGAAAAATACTAATTATGATAAGAATATATATAAATTTTATTAATTTTTAAATATAGTAATATAAGCCTATTAATTATGAAAAATTATACTATAAGTTTAAAAATAAGAAAAATTTTAAAAATAAAATACATGAATATATATGTATGTATTTTTTTTGAGTTATGAATAGCATTTAAATTTATTAAAATTTTAAAAATATAATTTTAATTAAGTTTGAATATATAATAATGAATTTAAAACCAAATAACGATTTTAAAAATATGCGCATGTGTATTTTTAGTGCTTAATTTCTGGTATTTGTTTTTAGATTTTTAAGATATTTTTTTTATTGATGGTAGATTTATATGTCTCCATCGATTTTTGTATAATACATTTTTTTCCCCTATTTCTAAACCCATTCCTCATTTCGTTGGCACAACACTGGTAGTGTTTCCCACAGAGGAAAAAAACGACAATCTCTCACCGCTCGGCGTCAGTCTTCTCTTCTTCCTCACCATTGTCATACCTTCCTCAATCCCCAGCCCTCAAAGCTCAGCCGAAAACATGATTGAGGAACCCCCATTCACCGATTATTACAACCGTGGACCTTTGGTACTTTCCTGAGGGAAGGCGAAGAACCCAAATTCTTTAGGTGCAAATTCTTGCTAAGTTTAATTTTAACTAATGATTTAATTAAGGACTCGGCTTGAAATGCATGAAGATTCAAAGAAGTTTTAGATTTTTTTTTATGGAAGGACTTTTGCCGTTGAATCAAATTATAACACATATGAGCTTCATTTGTCGTCATCCTCATTTTTCTTATATGTTTAGAGCTTTATTCACATTATATTTTGCTTCCACTTGCTATGATGTTTTTGTACATTTTCACCCTCTAATGTTACTTATCTTTCCAGTTATGAATCCAATTACTGAGGGACTATATTAAAATAAATGTGTGTTTAAGCTTAAACTTAAATCTATGGTCTTGTTTGAGATGTGTGCTCTTCATTTGAATCAGTTGCCAAAAGATGAGTTTGAGTTTTAAGTTAAAAAAGTTAACTATTTGAAAGAGAAAATATGATCAAAAGAAGTCATGGCCATGGTTTTAAATTGCTATTTTGAGGCTTGCCTTAGTAGGCCTCGTCTATCCGATGAGTAAATGCTTAGCTCCAAATGGTTTATTTGAGGCTTGTATCTTTTTTCATTGAGGCTTATGCAATTAGGTGGTATACAATGAGAGTATATGCCGCAAACTGTTTGCTTTTGGGATTGACTTCTCATGAGTGGTTTGAAAATCCCTAGTGACCTATACCTGACCGATACTGGGCAAAATACTAGATTTTAGAGGGCAAAACAACCAATGTGAAATTGTGTTGGGCCTCAAGTATCCTAATTCTATCTACCATCTACTTCTATTATGTTTTTTAGTGTCTTTACCTTATTCATATTATGCTTTAGAAGACAGTAAGTACTTCCCCCCTACTCATATTACTAAAATTACCTTTTTGTTTGTTTTCATTTGCATTTCAATGTTATTTATGACTACACTACATTATTATAATTTTTTTATTTTATAAATGTTATATCTTATTATTGTTTTCATGTTCATTCTTATTTAAAAATTAAGTTAGGCTTATAACTTATATTAAGGGAGAAGATTTTCACAAATTCTTTAGAATGAGGCTTACGCTTTGCCTCATGTGAGGAAAACATCTCAAGGCATAAAACCGCCTTTTAAAACCATGTTGATGGGAGGAGTAGGCTTTTGTAGATGGAAACTAGTCAACCCTCTAAGTCAAACTTCACAAAGAAAACTTGATTCATGAGGATGATGCCATTCCTTCTTTCTTACCAAATATAGGATCTTTTTATTTCTTAAATAGATATTTTTCTGCTTATTTATTTGTTACAGTTTTACAGATTTCAGAAAACATATGTACAAAAGTTATGAACCATTATGATTATATCATTCTCATGTGTTGGATTTTTTTGTTTCATAGTTAATGCTTATCTTTGCTTCGTTGCTTTAGAGGTGAAATATGCAGGTGATGATAAGGAATAGAGGGAGAGATCATTGGACAAAGTCGACAAGACTTTGGTTGTGGAACATGAAGGTGCTCCCTTCTCCTATATCATTTGCAAGTATGATGTGAATTTGCTGCTTCTTTTTTCTAAATTTAGTTTACGTTTTATCTTTATATAAGAAATACATGAACACCAGTTTTTAAGGATCTATTGATTCCAAAGATATACATGTTATTAGATATGAATAACATGCTTACGGGAATATCCTTATTTTGCTTAAAGTTCCTCTGCATATATTCAGTCACTTGCTTTCTTTGGCTCTGAACTTAATTTTAATTTATTCCTGATTGTTGAGTATAAGTCTTCTAAAGGTTGAGAGGGCCAAGTACTTTCAAATTGCTAATTTTTTCATTTTCTCAAAGTCAAAAATGAAGCTCTAACTCGGCTAGTATTCTTAGCTAGTTCAGTGTTTTAGGATGAACCGTATTTTATTTTGCCTTACTACTTACAAGCAAAAAAAAAGAAAAAAAAGAAATGGCAAATACTTTGCACATGAAAACCGATAATAATCTATCGACAATGTTGCCCTACCAAGAAAGGGATCACTCCACATAGTGATTGAAACTTGAGGCATCATCACGATGGAGTGCGGTATCTGAAAGATAACTTTGACTCTAACCAAGTAATATTCTATCATCCAAGAACAGAATCAATTGACGGTGAAAAATTAAAATCTTCTTCATCTGGACCATATTAAGATAAATCAATGCCAACTTGAATGGACTTTAAGTCTTTGTCACTCTCCGAGATGTCCTCCTTTGAAAGAACTATCTGATCAACATGTCTCGTCTGGACTCCAAAACAAACTCTACAAACATAATCGGAAGAACCGCAGCTACGAGAAGTGATCGATCACATGTAAAGTGTGTGCAATGAATATGCTAGTATACGTATCGCAAAAAATAATATAATAATAACAAAAGATCGTTCCTACGGAGATTATTTTATTATAAAATAATTTTTAAAACTAAAAAAAATAAAAATTAATTTTTATGTTTTTATATTTTAATGAAGCAAGATTAGAATAACTAATAGTAAATAACAATAATTAATTAAATTAGATTTGGTAATTAAGAATGATTAAACATGTGAATGACTAAAATCCCCTAATATAATTATCAATTAATTACATGATCAATTGAATCTAATTTAGCATGTGTTCTTTTCTCAAGTAAACTATACACCATATAGTAATCAATTTAATCACACTCTCATGTCAATTAAATTGCATACTATTCATTAAGTTCTTCAATTATGAATCACATACATAAGAATTATACATCTTTGCCTAGAAACTATAGATATTATTTAATCAAGACAAATAATTGAATAATTCACTCAAATCTATTTAATTGTCATTCTAATAAATTATTGGCCAAATAATTAATAGCATAAAAATCAGATTAAATAATATAATTAAATTAAAATCATAATTGGGGTAAAATATTAGATCAATACATGATGAAAATTAGGTACATAAAATCCTTAGATTAATAAATTAAGCAGACATAATTTTGTTCATAAAACTCATATTTTTCATAATAAAAGACGAAAATTAATAAAGAAAAGAGTAGAAGAATAAATATAATCAATCTTTTTAATTGTAGTGTTAATCTCCTCTTGAATCTCTACCAAAATTGTATCTCATTTTGAATTTTTTTGTGTTTTTTTCTCTTTTCAATTCCAAAAACTGATCAAAATTATGCTAATGACGATTTCTTAGGGTTTATGGGGTGATTAGGGGCTTAAATATAGCATAGGTGGAATCTGGATTGTCAAATTAGCTTTAAATCAAGGGCTGAGATAAAAAAAGTAAAATTAACTATGCTAGTCAATCAAAGCGTGATACGTGGCACACAGAATTCACTAGGCGAATCAGAATGCAATGTGTGGTAGGGGAAACCGGTCTGAGTCAATGCATGTTGAGTCATCGCCACACGGCGCAATGTGATTCGCGGATGCAGATTGTGTGGCTCACTGGTGGTTCATGTGGAGCAATCGCGTGACGACACGGGACAGTGTTGTTTGACCGTGCTCCGAACTTGGATTGAACGTTGTATTGACACATGTCATGCGATGCGTCACTCAGATGCAGCGATCTACGATTCGTTGTCCCTGCTTGAATGGTGTCTACGTGGCTTGCACAGTTAGCTCCTCTTCTTGCGTGGCAGGCCACTGGTAGCCTTTGATTGATTTTGCATTAAAAATTTATAAAAAATCTATAAAAATTCTAAAAAAATCACAAAAAATTTCAAAAATTATATTTTCACTAAAAAGTTTATATTTTAATATTTTTAACCCCAAAATACAATTTATTGAATAGAACAAGTAAATATTAAGTAAAAAAGTGCTATAATAATTCTACTTTCATAGAGTTATCAAGAAGTCCTTGCTCACTGCCTAGCATGACCCTCATCCGGCCAACACCAGACATAAAACAATTGCATGGGGCATTGTTGCATGCCCCCTAATCATATAGAGAAGGGTCAAAGAGGTCATCGTTGAATGTTTCACTATCGGGTAAACCCTATCGGACAAGAAATTTTGGCCAATGTACGTTGGAGGAAACCGTACTGACCATACTATCACCTGCTAGTCACTCGGCCACTACGTTGTACAAAATCCCATGGTCCACCTTCTCCTTGACATGTACCTATGGTGGCTAAATGCCCTCCCCCATCCCCCCGGTCCATCATTCATTGCATTTGTCATGATGTCAATGTTTGCGTAGAAAAGTGTGCTTGTAAGTGCAGCGAGGTGCACAATGTTTTCTTAACCATATAATATTCTACCTACATTATCTATATATGATGAATCTAATTACGATAGAAAATTGAATTATGGAAAGACATTTAGAAAAAAAGAAAACTTACCACCATCTTGAAGACTTTGTGCTTTTCTCTCCTCTACCCTTTATCTTTGTGCACAATAATCTCGCAAAAGTTCGTGGAGTAAAATGTGTGGAATGTGATAATGAAAGAGTGGATGGATGCTTGTATATATAGGATGGACACGATCACATCCGTCCATATAGAAACTCATCCAAGAGTCAAGAGATCGTAGCGGAGCCCATGGGCTCCAAGCCCAAAATTTGAAAAGAAATTTCCCCTCAAAAGAGAGGGCATGTTGACTTTTGAAGAGCCTACTTTGATTTCATCTCCAATTGGGAGTCCAACTAAAAATCCAAAAATACCGACAACAATAAGAAACTACCGTGTACGTTTTAAGGGTTGGATTGAGTTCAAATACCGTCGATTGTATGAGTGAAACATGTGAAAGTTGGCCAAGGGTTGCTAGTGTGATTGATAAGGCCAAATGTGCAGGTATTGATATAAGTGTAGAAAGACCTCATTGTCCATGTACCTAGGTCCAAGAGGCATAAAGGGGTTGATGTTGGGTGTCAATAAACACATGCCACATGATGGGATATGGTAGGTCTCATTAGGCATTGAGTCATTACATGAGCATATTCCATGGAAGTTACTTCAAAAGAGAATTAAGCGGTATTATCTCTAGTTGTCTAAGAGATAATTATGGATAGATAATCATGATGCTATAGAATGTCAATCAAGATGAGTAAGGGATATGCATCAGCTAAAATCTAACCCCTATATACATTCACCTCAATCACTTCCTACAACATAAATTGAGAATCATATCTCCACAATTCTCTTATTTTCTCTTAGACAGAGTGACCTTAGTTCTCCTCCATTGATCTACATCTATCTGTATGGACCTAAGCGTTAGAGTGTCTTTGGAAAGTTGCCACGTGTCCTAACTATCTTCTTGTGAAGGTTCTAGGAGCTCGCTTCCTTTTGGTGTTAACGAAAAACGACATCAAGTTTTAATCATGTTTGATTAGAACCCTAGTCTATTGATTCCCATGACTTATTCAGGAACTTGTAATTGTATATCTAGATATTTTTTGGCACAGTTAACCTGAAATTCTTATCAACTCAAACCTCTTAAACTCAATGTAGTTAGAATGGAATAACTTGTGGGACAGTTTGTATTGTAGACATGGGGCAATGAATAGTGCAAATAACATGTTCCTGAAACTGCATCAAAGAACATATTACAAATGAATAAGAGTAACGTCAGGGTCTATCTATATGGTTCCTGTTTTCATGATTCTTGGCCCTCCCTGAGTATGTAGCTAATGCATATATTACATTACATTTCTAATTCTTTTTCTTTATTTGATAAAATTGTATTTGTTTTTCTATTAAAATACTCTTGCTTTTGCAACATTTCAATGTTGCTCTGCTTAACTCACACTGTATCTTCGGGATGAAAGGAAACACTGTTGAATTATAATGTTCCCATTGTTTGGTATCTTTGTGTTCTCTACTTGTTTTTGATTTCAATGGGTTTCTTTCAGCTATCATTTTTATGAAATGATGAGATGAGATGTTTTATTGATTGTATCTCTAATGAAAATTATTTTGTGTATACTTGTATTTATATAATACACTAATGAAAGCAAAACAGAAAATAAAAAAAAATCTAAAATTATTATTTACAAATCATATTCTTGTCTAACTAATATGTTCTCTTTTTGAATATTAAATCTAAATAATTTGGGATTTTGACCCTTCTCTTTAAGTTGGATAATAGATGTACCGTTTGTTCTTATGTCAGAATGTAGGTCATACAAATGATCCTGTTCTCAACCTTCTCTTTGATAAAATGTCTATCCACTTTAACATGTTTAGTTTGATCGTATTGAACTGGATTGAGGGAAATGTTGATGGTAGTTTTCATATTTTATTTCTCTTTGATAAAATATCTATCTACTTCTTTTGGCTACTATATTTTATTTTTTGCGTCTCCATGATATTAGGTTTCTCCAAACAAAGGTACAATACTCAATAGTAGATCTTATGTCTTCAATTGAACCCACTCTATCAGCATCCGAAAAAACTTCTTTCTTTCTTCAGTTTTCTTAAAGAAGAGTCATTTTCTTAGGGAGTTTTTTAGGTGTTTGAGAATTCTGTACACAGCTTCTACGTGAATTTCTTTTAGAGAGTGCATATATTGATTAACTACAATAATTGTAAATGCAATGTTGGATCTTATATATGATAGGTAAATTAATTTTCTAACCAACCTCTAATATCTATATTTCTCTATTGGTTTTCCATCATTCTCTCATTTCTTTCCTGCTTCAATTGGGGGTCTCTTGGTCTCCATTAGAAGATCAAAAACATACTTTGGTTGGGAGACACTTATATCCTTTTTAATCTAGCAATCTCCATACTCAAAAAATACTGCATTGGCCCTAGGTCCTTTACTTCAAACTCAATAGTGAGAGTCTTCTTTAGCCTTTCAATCTCGGCTAAATTATCTCCTATGAGTATTATGCTATCAACATATATAATTAAAATTGTCTTTAATTGATCTTGGGAATGTTTAAAGAACATAGTATGATATGATTTCCCTTCTTGATAACCTTATCCTTTTATCACCTTTGCAAACCTATCAAGCCACGCTCTAGGTGATTGTTTAAGTTCGTTGATAGACTTATTTAGTTTGCATCCCACATTTTATCATTTTCACAAAAATCTAGTGGTACTGTCATGAAAATTTCTTCATTTAATATATCATTAGGAAATACATTTTTTATGTCCAATTGTTCTAGGGTCCAGTCTAGGTTCACTGCTAATGACAGTAGAACCTGAATTGTATAAGTTTGCTACTGGTGCAAAGGTATTTATGTAATCAATACCATAAGTTTAAATAAATCCTTTAGCAACTAGGCGATCGACCTTATATTTCACAGTAAAGACCCACTTGTACCTAATTGGTAAATCTATCTCATCCCAAGTACCATTTTTTTCTAGGGCTTGCCATCCTTTCATTATCGCTTAATATTTTTTGGAATTTTGATCCTATTAAGATTAGAAATAAAAGCATGGAATCTAGGAGACAAAGTATGATATGATAAAAATTTTGATATAGGGTGAAGAGTATAAAATCGACGTTGTTTTTTGAGAGTAATGGGTAAATCATCAGTAGGGGTTCATAATTACCTGGGTCAAAAGAAGACTCAAGGTTACTTTGATCCATCACCGGGTTGTACTTTGATTTTGGCCTCCTTGAGTAAACAAGTATTTTCTTCTTTGTTTGTATGTCTACATATCCCCCTAGGTCTAAGCTTCTTTCTGTAAATGGAACATTCTAGTGAGATGGTGTAACAAGCTCAGGATTAATGTTTGGAATAGTAGTACGAGGAAAGAAGAGGTTGAAGTTAAAAAACTAATTTTCACAAGCATTCTCTACCTGAAGAGAGGTTTTGTTATAATATGGTGTGGTTTTAAAGAATTTGACATTATGTTTAGTGAGGACGTTGATGGATCATAACATTTATATCATTTTTGAGTAAAAGAATAGCCAATGAAAACACATTTGAGAGCTCTGGGATCTAATTTACTTCGATTGTGGGAATGAATGTGTATAAAAGTTGTACATCTGAATACGTTGAGGTAAATGTCTGAAATGAGACGTGAGGTAGGAAAACACGTTTTTAGTTTTTTTATAGTTGTTTTGAAAGAAATAACATGGTTAGACATTCTATTTGTGAGATAAGCGGATGTTAACATGGCATATCCCTATAATATTTTTGGCATATTGGTGAACATTATGGCACATGCAACTTCCAAAAGTTTATTTTTTGGCTCATTAACTCCATTTTGTTGAGGAGTATAAACATATGAAGTTTGGTTGATAATTCCATGGTTTTGAAGATAATCTTGCAAGAAGGTATTATTAACATATTCGGTATTATTATCAATGTGTAAGATTTGGATTTTTGTTTGAAATTGTGTTTGAATCATAGAATGAAAATTAATGAAAACAGTTCAAATATTGGTTTTATCTTTTAGTAATTAAACTTAACATACACGAGTATCATCGTCAATAAAGATGATAAACCATTTTGGATGAGTGCGATTCCGATTTCAAGACGGTCCACATAAATCACTTTGAATTATGGTGAACAGTTTAGATGATTTATATTTGAATTTTGAAAACGAGGTGCCATGGTGTTTGGCTAGTTCACACATCACATTGTAAATTAAACACTTCTTTATTTTGAATAAGAGACCGAAATTATTATTTTAAATACTGAAAATTAGTATGATCTATTCTAAAGTGTCACAACATAAAGTCATTGTTCCTAGTGATAGATGTAAAATTGCAATTTGACAGTGTTCATTCACATTGGTTGTCTCAAAGTAGTAGTCCCTCACACTCTCTAAAATTGCAAGTCATTTTCTTCGATGATTGGACCTAAAATATACAAAATGGGGGAAAAAATTTAGCAGAATAATTTGAATGAGCTATTAATTTACTAATAGATAATAAATTGCATGATAACTTTGGGACATAAAAAACTGATTTAAGAGTGTTAGAGTCAGAAATTTTAATACTCCCTTTTCTATCAATGGATGAGACGGTATCATCTATAATTTTTACTTTTAGATTTCTACCACATGATAAATACGACGAAAAATGTGATAATTGTCAGTCATGTAATCTTATGCACCAAAGTCAATTATCAAGGGAGTTTTTTTTTTTTTTTTGTAATGTGGTACTTAATGCTTTTAAAAAATTACCTTTATGAGTTAGTGAACTAGAGAGAACATAAGTGGAAGATTGACCCGATGTTTGAAATTTGGAAAACATTTTATAAAGTTGTTCCATTTGCTCTGGGTTGAACGTCCTACAAGAATTGGATTGTTTGCCTTGAAATTTCTTAGCTTGGTGGTCAATCGTGGCTTGATAACCTTGATTTTTGTAATTTTTCCTCGATTTCCCATGTAGTTCCTAACATCTCTTTTATATGACCATTTTTACAACAGTGTTCATACCAATGACGTTTTTCTGTTGACTCTATCCAACACTAATTTGACGCCCACAGGATAGTAGCCTATCAAATTCTGTCTCAACAGGCCCACATGCATTTGGGTTGCTTTGCTTGAAGTCTGATCCATGGCTCATAGGCCCATGAGAAACAATTTAATCTCCACAACCCATTCTGGTATCAATTGAGCCTCCACGACCCATCCTTCTGTTTGGCCCAATGTTGCAAGACAAAAGGGCAACCCCAGCTCCATTTGTGTCACCAGCCATCTCCTTAACAAGACTCTTCTTCTCATGTTGGCAAGGCTTTGATAAGTCCAACAGGAAATTCAAATATTTTTTATTTTCCAATTTCTTCTTGTACCTCATACTGTCATCTACACATTCTCATTCCTCTTCGAGATTCAAATCAAGTTCTTTCCACATCTCCACCATTTCTATTTAATACTCAGTGACATCAAGATTCCCCTGCTAAAGTTGGGTCTTGATTTCAAAGATTTGGGAAAAAATTTCGATGCAAGAGTATGTTTTCCAAACAGTTGTCTATACATCTTTTGTTGTTGTAAGAAAGAGATAGGTTTTTCCTATTGAAGGTTTCATTGAGTGCACAAGCCATAAGATGATTAGAGTTTTCAGATTTCCACTTTTGGAGATTGGTTGGATTATCCGAGGTTGGCTTTTTCGGCTCATCAATTGGATAACCCAATTTTCCTTTGCTCTCAATTACGAATTTAATTGATTATGCCTACTCATGGTATTTCTTTCCGTCGCATTTCTCAACAGCGTGTTGTACGGATGAGTTATCGACTCCTCCAAAGGTCATTGAAGACATCTCCTTTGTCTCTTTATTAATGTGATAAGAGGGACTCGACATACTGATTTTTTCTTCCATTGTTAACGGGATTAGAGCAATTCAGTTCTGATACAATATCAAGTGAATGATATGTATTGATTGTATCTCTAATGAAATCAAAACAGAAAATGAAAAATCTAAAATTATTATTTATAGATCATATTCTCCTCTAATTGATTTATTCTCTTTTTGAATATTAAATCCTTAATAATTCAGTATTTCCACAATTCTATTTGTTATTCATTATTCATGCATTACATGATATAGTTTCTTAATCCTGATTGTTGAAAAGTAAATATTTGTGCTTGTTTGTCTATAACTAATGTGTATTTGTTTGAAACAGTGGCCAAGGTTTAAAGCAGTGGAACTGATGGTTTGTGAAATCAGCAAGTTGAATAGTGTATTCTCACTGTGGATATTGTTCACTTTTCAAACTGACTTGACGAATGTTCTTTTTCAATTACGAGAGAGATTTTCTTGATGTTTTCTTATCAACCTAATTGGTTCCACTGTCTTTTCAATCAGATATTAAATTCCAAGTTTTCAACAGTTGTATCTCATTCAACACCACTACCTTTATGTTTCCTCTCATCTCGCCCTTCACTGAACCAAATTAAGCAAACCCATGGTCGCATGATTGCTTCTGGCCTTGCCTGCAATGTCCGATTCATCGATCACCTCCTTGCCTTTCTTGCTCTTTCTTCTTCAACTCCCATTCACTATTCTCTTTCCGTTTATCAATCCGTCAGTTATCCTACTGTTTTTGCCACCAATAACATGATCCGGTGTTTTGCCAAGAGTGAGCACCCTTGTCAGTCTCTCATTTTATACTCATCTATGTTGCGAGAATTTACCAAACCCAATCGGCATACTTTTACCTTTGTTTTGCATGCGTGTAGCAAAGCTTTGGCAGCACAAGAAGGAGCTCAAATTCATAATCATATTGTAAAATATGGTTATGCTGAAGATGTTTTCATTCGGAATGCTTTAATTAACTTCTATTCTTCATGTTGTGGAGTGGGGTTTTCTAGACAAGTGTTCTATGAGAATGTCCATAGCCGGGATCTAGTTACCTGGAACACAATGTTGGCAGCTCTAGTGAGAGATGGGCAGATTGATGCTGCAGAGA
Source organism: Hippophae tibetana (assembly GCA_037013495.1). Lineage (NCBI taxonomy): Eukaryota > Viridiplantae > Streptophyta > Magnoliopsida > Rosales > Elaeagnaceae > Hippophae > Hippophae tibetana. Next base: position 30,428,434 of record CM072806.1, read on the forward strand.
AGATGTTTGCAGAAATATCGGAGAGAGATGTTATCTCTTGGAGTACAATGATAACAGGTTATGTACAAAATGGAAAATTAGAAGAAGGGTTGCATTGCTTTAATGAAATGAGAGACAAGGGATTGCTGGCGAATGAGGCTATATTGGTCTCAGTACTGTCTGCAACTGCACAATTGGGTTTGCTTGAACATGGAAAGCTAGTTCATTCCCTTGTGGATTTGTTGAATCTTCCTATGACTGCTGCTCTTGGCACAACACTAATTGACATGTATGCAAAATGTGGATGCATTGAACAGTCAAAACTATTGTTCAACAAGATGACTCTGAAAGACACATGGACATGGAATGTTATGATCTGTGGTTTGGCCTCTCATGGGCTTGGTAAAGAAGCTCTTGAACACTTTGAAGCGTTCATAAGTAAAGGTTTTTATCCTGTGAATGTGACATTCATAGGTGTCTTGAACGCTTGTAGCAGAGCAGGAATGGTGAGTGAGGGAAGGCGTTATTTTAAGATAATGATGGAGGATTACAAGATTAAGCCTGAAATGGAGCATTATGGGTGCATGGTTGATTTGTTGGGTCGTGCTGGGTTCGTAGATGAAGCTACCAAGTTGATTGAAGAAATGCAAACTCCAACAGACCCTGTTTTATGGGCTACATTGCTTGGTGCCTGCAAGATTCATGGATTGATCGAATTGGGTGAGAAAATAGGAAACAAGTTGTTACAGTTGGATCCTAGCCATGATGGCCATTATGTGCAATTAGCAAGTGTGTATGCCAAAGCAAGGAAGTGGGAAGATGTAATTAGAGTTAGGAGATTGATGCTTGATCGGAACACCAATAAAGCTGCAGGTTGGAGCGTGATCGAAGTGCGAGGAGGAGTACATAGATTTGTTGCCGGGGATAAAACACATGAAAGTTATGCGGATATAAAGAAAATGCTTGAAAAGATTGGAGCATTAATAGCAGAAGAGGGCTAACTCACCAAATGTATCATCTGTTTTGCATGACATAGCGGATGAAGAAAAAGAGACGGTGATACAAGAGCATAGCGAAAGACTAGCAATAGCTTACGGATTATTGGTATAGGAGGTTGGGGGATGCATTCGCATTGTGAAGAATTTGAGAGTGTATGTAGATTGTCACGATGCAACAAAGATCATCTCGAAGATATTTGGGAGAGAGATTATAGTGAGGGATGGTAGTAGATTTCATCATTTTAAGGATGGGCATTGTTCCTGCGATGATTTCTGGTAGATTTAATACATATATACTATGATAAATTATGGGTTGTGGATTTCTCATAAATATTTTTCCCTCTTAAGTTTTGAGGTAACAAGTTGTCAAATGAGAGAAGCAATTTTGGTCAAAGTATATTATTACCTTAGAAACATGAATAATTTTAATGTATTGAATGTTGATACCGGAACTTGTAAACACTCTATTTAGGTTCTCCTGGTTATAAGGGCATATCTTTTTATAAATTATTTCAAATAACATTACATAAAACTTATAACAATGAAAATAACATTCTCATGATATTAAATGAGGTATAATTCGTCGGGATTTAATATTAAATAAATTTTAAATGATTCAAGTGTAACTTGATGTTATGTAATTGACAGGAAAATTTGTGTTAGGATTTTTCTTTGTAGTGAAAATAAGAGCTGAACTTATAAAGTGTGGCTAAAAGTTTTAAGGAGTGTTAAAATGTTATATTCGCATTGGTAAGTGAATGAAACTCAGAAAGTGAAGGAAAATTCAAGAAATTGAAGGAAATGGATTTTATTTAAGTTACATTTTATTTATAGATACAAACAGCGCTTGGATTAGATCCAGTGTATTTGAATAAAGAAATAGATTTTCTTTCTCTGCCATTTTTATTGTTTGATGTACCCATGATTTTGTATACACATATTGACAATTCCTTACCGATCTTTTCTCTTTCTCTTCTTTCTTCATCTGTATTCTTTGCATTTTTATTTTGGCACATAGTTTCTTGTTAAAAGTTCTTACGAGCCTTTGAAACTAAAAAGATTAATTCTAAAGAATAAAGATACTTATAATCCTTATAAATTCTACTATAATATTGTATTTAATTAATATGAGATATTATTTTTACCATCACCATTAAACTGACTTTTTATCTCTTTCAAAGTCATCACTTGTATTTTTTAATTTATTTTATTATAATATATTATACTTGGTTATTTGTCTTTTTTTGTGTTTAAGTCCCATTTCATTTTTTTTATGTTAGGTTTAAAGTTTTTGGCCCAATTAATATAAGTTTTGATACCATATTAAAATCTATAAGAATCATGGTCTTTTCAATCTTAAAAGATTAATCTCAATAGGTGAAAATACTCATAATCTTTATAAATTCTACCATGACATTTAATCAATATAAAACATTATTCTTAACATTTCTTTCTCTTTTAATGTGTATATTTTATATGATCACATTTTTAAGACTTGATTCCCTTATGTATGCTTTAAGTTCATTGGATTATTTCTCTAGTTGTAACTTAGTGATGCTTTAAAATTTGAAAATCCACATCCGGCATGTTTGAGAGGGGTATTAAGTCCACGATGCTTTTGCATTGTAATATATTTCATGAATAATGGATAAGAAGTTGCCATGAGTACCAAAAGTTTTTTGTGAAAATTCTTAGAAGGAAACATGGCTGCTGATTTTCAGTATGGATTTCTTCATTTGTGAACGGAAAAAAAAAACTATTTGTGGGCTAAGCTTGTCGTATTTTATTATCTAAAAATATTATACAGTTGGTTCTCTTGAAAACTGTTAGTCACTAACTCTTCTAAAAGCTTAAGCTATTTGGAGAGTTGGTGATCAATATATTTCTAATATAGTATCAAAATTGAAAGTCTTTTGTTTAAATGCTAACTAAATTAGAACTATGTTAGTCACCAATTCTTCCAAAAACTTAAACTAGTAGTAGAAGCGTGAACAATATTGTTATATATTTATCAATCATCTAAAAGTGTTATCTCTATGCACCATGTATATCAAATACTTACAATTCAACCGTTAAGGGTTACTAGGCCTTAAACACTTGGAAGTGATGTAAGTGTGTATAAATATTATTGGCTCTTCTTCCAATAGTTTAAGCATTTGGAAGAGTTGGTAACCAACAACTTCTTAAAAGTTTTGGTTGCTAACCTATTCTTTCGAATCTTTATTGCATCTCATAAAGGAATTGATGGATGAAGCTTATAGTAAAATATGTCTTTGAAGTTTAAGATGTGCATAAAAATAAACCGAAATATTTGTTTTGGAATTTCTTGACACTTCCCTGTCTTGAAAGTCATATGGTTTTACTTCTACTCGAGGTAGTTTGTGCTAAAGTTGAATATATTGAGTTTTAGTTGGGTTGTTTTGATTATATGATGGATTGAAATTTGCACTTGACTTCTATGTTTGTTGTCCTTTTTGTCCTTTCTACTTCTTTACTTTTTTTCCATGCAAACAATTGATCTTGAAATAAGTGGGTTGATTTAAACATTAAGAAACTATAAGTGTTAACAAAAATTATAGTATCGATCATTTGTCTCACTTCGTGTACACACTTTGAGAATTCTACATGTTGGAACAATTGTACCTAGGTCAATTGAATTTTCTATCCAAATAGGCATCTAAAGCCTAGATAAGGGATGAAAACACTGACCTATAAAATATTTTTGCGAGCTCTATTCCAACTCAGTCAAGCAGGTCTCATAATGTGAACTAAGAAAATAGCACAATAGAATTACAATAAAAAAAACATGCTTAATTTAACACAATAAAAATAACCAGTAGATAAGAAATAACAATCTACAGTAAACATAATATTGATGGTGTGCCTTATAGGCTCATGACAAGGCTAGCAACATGTATGTAACGATTATGAATGTTGGTTATTTTTGTGGACAAAATATTTACTTGTAAACTAGTTTATAGGCCTTCTATCAAGTCTATCAAGAAAAACCGAACAAATGTTTGAGTTTCAAATAATCGTACTCTAGGCATATATTTTATAATTATGACACATAGAATTGTATTTATACATTTAATAATACATTTCATAATTTTTAAATTTTTTTTTGTGCTTAAATATATTTTTATGTATCTTAATATTTTTAAGATGTGATTTAAAAATATTTTTTTATTAAGACTTTAAATAGACTTTGAATAACGAAGCCCAAAATATTTTAACCCTAATGCTAATAGGTTATCATTATATATATAAGGTTAGGGTTAACGTCTGAAATTTTTTTTTTTACCTATGGAAAGAAAAGTCGCCAAATAGGGTAAATATATACATATATGAATTTTTGTCAACTTTGCAAAAGGGAATTAATGCATCACAGCGCCAACAAAATATCATAGCATATATATATATGAGAATGAATGGTGCTATAAGTTGCAAAACAAAAAGGTGAAAATCATTCTCTACGCAATTGACATTTGACTAGTAAAAGGTAAAAAGGTAAGGTAATATTTATATTGATGCAGAGGAAATAATTTCTAAAAATTTAATTAATATATTATAATAAATTTTTATTAATTTGTTTATTTTAGTTTTATATTGATGCAGTGGAAATAATTTCTAAAAAATTAATTAATATATTATAATAAAATTTTATTGATTTTCTTATTTTAATTTTATATTTTTTTTATTCATTTGTTTCTTTTTGATTAAGATCTTATATATTTAAATCTAATAATTGTATAAAGGATTATGATTATTTAGATTTAATTATTAAATTTTAAAAGAGTTATTTTTATTGAACTTGGGTTTAATCTTTTTGATCTAGAATTTGTTAATTGATTTAATTTAAGTGACATATGTTTTGAATCATCTAGTTAGGATTATTCATTATTAAATCCGTTCTAGAATATACACATGCATTTGTGTTTTTGTGCTAAACTTTTTTGTAGTTGATTTGTGAATGATTTGATTGGCAAGGAGCTTATTGGAACGTTAGTCTGGAAACCGCTCACGCTAACATTAGAAACTGTGAAAATAGAGTAAGATCTCGTAAGTAAAGTACATTGGGGCAGTATCTCAAGGAGGGTAGCATAAGACTGAGTTTGTACTTGAACACTTGATTTTCATAGTGGAAAGTTAGGTGGTCCGGTAGACCGGTGGTTTTCCTCTAAGGTCATGGTTGTGGCCTAGGTTGTTTCCATCTAAAAATATCGTATGTTATTCTCTTATTTTCATACTTTATTCTTACACATAATTGTATGCCTGACCGCTTTCTTTAGGTTATCAAATTATAAATTGATAAAAATTAAAAATAATATATTCATCCCCCTTTAGGTTAATTAAGTTCATATCTTATAAACGTTCAATGCATATACATGGAAAATATCACACATTATGTGAATCAGACAAGCATACGGGAAAATCTATAAAGAGTTTTCAATCACTTTAAGACCTAATATGTGGGAACATATTCAATAAATGATGATTGTACTCTCAGAGCATGCAATCATACATAAGACCACAACATGTAACGAGGTAAACCTATATAGAATCTTTGTTGATATGGTAACATCCTCAAGTTGTTTATGGCATCCACTCGGTAGCAAACAATCCATTAGATAGAATGAATAATGTACAATTTGATAGACATTATAAATGCAACTACTACCTATGCTGCCTTCATTTGGTGTCACACATAATTTGATCCAAGTAGATCAAAGCTTGTCCCAAAGCTCCATTATCCATGATGTGATCGACTACTAATGGCACAAACTCCTAACATACATATACGTTATGACCCTAAAACATTCAACCACATAGGCTACTCACCATTGAGAACTGTTGCATCCTTGCAACTACCAGCTGACACACAACATACCACCACATATGATCATCACCTATGGGAGCTGTTGCATCCTTGCAATTACCAACTGACACATGACACACCACCACAAAGAGTAAATATTCAAAATGATGTGGTTCTCCACTAACCAACTATAATATGGCTTTGCACTAGCCAACCATACATTTTACCTCTTATCAAAATCTCACTCAATCTCACATTTTTTTACACTTAACTTGGTGTTTTAAAAATATGAGGGATACTTCTTTATGATGTCCTACATCACACATATGCTACACCATTTTTCGAACTTGACATTTAGAAGGAAAATGGGCCACAAATGTACTAGGAACGTTTGGGATCAAACATGCATAGTTTCGACCCAATTTTTACCAAGAATCCAATGAGGAGGAGAGAGAAATTTATAGAAAAATTCCAACCCTCTTTGGCTCTTCTTGCCCCCTCACTGACCACTTACTACCTATGGTTGGTGAGGAAACTAGCCATTAAACTAATCATTATGCACTTGATGACTAAGGTGGGAGGCAACAAGTGATGCACAAATTTTATATTTATAAAAAAGCTTGAAAGTGCATAAATCACTTATAATAAGCGATAAATATACTCCTAAGATTGATCTCTTGAGGAATTATAGTGGTTTTAGATAATTCTTCAATTTTCTTAAAAATTTAAACAAGTAAGAAACATAAAACCTAAACATTTTATCATAATAATTGTGTTTTGAAAATCCTAAACTAATAAAAAATTATACAATAACTAAATATATATTTGGCTCAAACAAAATCAAGGAAGATATATAATTAATAATAAATGAAGAATTAATGGAAAGTTTAGCTAGTTAATCATGCTTCTTTAGAAATATTTAGGTTAATTAAAGTATAAACTTAGATTATTGATTTTCCTTTTAAATATGAAAAAGGCCTTTGGTCGGAATCATTCTTTTTTGTTATTCAATCCAATTAATGGCCTATGGTCGAGATGTTTAATTGATTGATTAAATTATGTCTAATTCTTAAGGAAATAAAAAACCATTTAACTCAATGCTCTCGGTCAAGTCACAAATTTAAACTCTTATTCAAGCTATCTAAATTAGATCTATATAATGTGTTAGAAATATAATTCTCAAATTGTAAATCTATTATGAAGAATAAATAGTTAATAAATTATTCATAAAGAAATATTGTAATAAATCTTGAATCAAGAAATCATCTTTATTTATTTAATTATTTAAATGTTCACCTTAGTCAGAAATATTTAAATTAAAATCCATGATCAATGGTTTCAAATCAGATATTTCATTTCATCCACGGCATGCAAAGTTCAACTCACCCAATAAATCTTCTTGAATGGTGTGCGTCGCAACACATTGTGGCACGAAATGCTTTTATTGAATTTTTCCTTATACCCCTCACACTTTGGTTGGTTCTTGATGTAAGGCTTACATGCCTTAATCTTTTAAGTTCTTAGGACGCTATTTGAGTATTCCAAGTGTTGTGTCTTCGTGTGTTGACAAATTTATCTATTTTGAAACTAAAAAACCAAAATACAACAAAATACACCCTTGATTTTGAACAGATAGATTTTCATAAATAATCACATAAACATGCTACAATCAAAATTTATTTATTTCAATTAAGTACAATAGAATCGTGGATATGAGTGCTTTTCAAGCACTTATCACAACCCCAATTTGCTTATTGCTAGCCTCTAGAAAGTAAAGTAATCTAAAAATTCAAAAACAAAAAATTAATAAACTAAACTATAATAACATAAATCATTTTTGTAGATTACTCATGAGTGCTTAAAAGAGATAAATATAATATGATTTTATGCATTTTAAATGATAAAATAGATTTGTATTTGTATAATTGTATCATCTTATACGTAAATTTATCTTTTTGGAATGACATGTAGGTTTTGTTGTTTTTTCAAGTATTTTTAGCTTCAAAATGATTTAACTGATCAACGCTCAAAGAATAGTACCTAAAAGCACTTCATTACAAAATTGAAGCATAAAAGATTGACATATGTGAAGCTTATATATGTTCCACACCAATAAGAATGGTATAAAACAAATAGGGCTTCTATAAATACAAGAGTTAAATTTAGGATTTAATTATCTGAGTATGATTTAAAGTCAACTTTTCGATTTTGGATTTGATTATTCAGATCTTTAAAGAGCTCTATTTCAAATATTTTTATAAATACTTAAATCATAAACCAAACTTTAACACTTTAATGAGAGTTTAAGTTGTCGACCCAATCAAAGGTTATTTAATGGTTTGTTAATTTCTTAGAAAATAAGCATAATTTAATTACAGTTTAAATTATTGGTCCGATCAAAGGTGGTAAGTTAAAGTTTAATTAATAAAGAATTTGATCTCTATCCTAGGATATTTTCTTATTAAAAAAGGAGAATTAATAACCTTAATTCATATATTTAATAATCTAATTAATAGTGAGCAAATATTTACTCGATGTTTGTTGATTCTATCTTTAATTATATATCATCAGTTTAGATATATAAAAACCCAAACTTTATGTAAGAATGTTTAGGTTAAAGTTTTGTTTTTTTATAATTTGTTAAATTATCTAAAAATCATGTGATTTTTTTTGGATCAACTAATGGAGATTGAGGTGTTGACCAAGTTGATGTTTACAAATATTCTCAGGATACAAGGGATAAATTTGAAATTTGAAATTAGATGCAAGGAATAATTTAGGAAGCATTTTTTTTTATTTTAGTTAATTTTTGGCCTTTTATGTTTAACAATTTTGTTTTAGTTAATTGTCAGCTTTTTATGTTTTACTTATCATAAGTTTTTTTTTAGTCTTTTATTTTTTAAGATAGATTAGGCCCAATCCACAACTAAATAGGCCTATTTCATCTAGGGTTCTTTTTAAAAAAAAATGAATTCATCTAATGGTTTTTGTGGCTTATAAAAAACATCAACTATGTAATATGAAAGAATTGATATTATTAATGAAAATTTATTTCAGAAATATTTTTTCTTTGTCTTCTTATGTTCTTGATTGAATGCTTGAATTCAACTTATCAAAGGGAATGATCATAATTTATGGCCTCTCAAGGTTGAGGTTTTAAGGACTTTGTTTCCTTAGGGTTCTAATCTGATCATCTTCAACTCGTTCTTAGCAAATCAATCATTATTATTCATTTGAGTTCATAGATTTCTAAGGTTGTTTGCCTAGAGGGTCTGCACCATTGACATAAGTTATTTTAATATTCTTAACATACATAGTTTACTATAATAATTAGTAAAAAATCATATTCATACTTAAATTAAAAATGTACCAATATTAATTTTCCCAATTTCAGTGTATGGAATCCAAATTCGCTTCAGCTCTATCCTCACAAATTTAAGCACTCATTTAAAGATATATGCAAATTGAATTTATTTAAAGAAATTAACTAATAAGTTCACATATGTTCAAATGAAAGAATTTATAAAGAAATCACATATAATTTCTTACATGAATCAAAATCATTAAATAATTTTTTTTAAATTATATTCCTTTTAGAGATAAAGAAAATGCAATGTTTTTTGGGGGATTTATTTCCTATCTTTCTTTTGTATTTAACCATTTATCAACACTTTGTATGATATTTGGGTCATTGTATTTAGTTTATACTATTACATTTTTTATTTTTTTTAGAGGACCCATGAACAGTTTGTACATATTTTGGTCCTATATAGTCAGTGGTTAATTTTTAACGTTTTATTTTGTATTGACTTAGAAAACCCCATATATATATTTTTTTAAGAAGTCATGCATGAATAAAGAAGGACATATACTTTCAATTTTTACTTAAGTTATTCAATTTAAGCAATAAAAATAAATATGTGATACTTTATAAGATGTAAAAATCCTAGTATTCGATGCAAAACCTAAAAAGATCATCTAACAATTTGAAATTAACAAGAAAAATGTTTAAAGAGTAAAAACAATTTCACTTAGAATATAAAGATAATAGCTCAAAATATTCTCACAAATTAGTACTCACTATTTGATTCCTAAAAATTGATTTTGGATTTATTGCAATTTTAACATTTTATCATGAAATATAAATTATGACAAAAATTAACTAATTATCATATTACTCTATGATATGTTAAAGAAATTAATTTAACAATTTTAAATTGATAAATTTTTTTTAAAAAAAAGTTGAAAAATATTATCACTTAACATAAGAAGAAAATGGCTCAAAATATTCTCACATGTTAGTTTCCATTATTTAATTCTTAAATATTGATTTTGGATTTATTGTAATTTTAACATTTTATCATGAAATATAAATTATGAAAAAACTAACTAATTATCATATTATTCCATGATATGTTAAAGAAATTAATCTAACAATATAAAAACTTAATCAATTACTTAATAATAAATAAAAGACAATATTTTTGCAAGAAATTTTTTATAGTTAACCTAAAATTTCTAAACCAATAAAATCAAATAAAAGCAAACAAATAAAAAAAATGAAAATGTGAACATATGTGTAATAAAAATTTTAAATTGCTAAAAATTATATTGTAACTTTTCCCACCCCAACTTAGAACTTATATTACCCTCAATATAACAATACAAATTAAAGATAATGAGAAAAGGAAAGAAAAGTTACATATTTACTAAACGTGCTCAAGTATTAATATGAGAGTGTATGTGCATAAGTTATTTCAATCATTTAAATCTACAAAGAGATTGATATGTACTTCTTAGATATCTCAACAAATAATTATAAATTTAATAATTCTAAGATAAATATTGTTCACATGATAAGAATTATAAAACAAATTACATGAAATAAAATAAAATAAAAACAATTAAAATAAAGAAAATAATATAATGTGCTCAAGTATTAATGTGAGAGTATAGGTGTATTCGTTATTTCAATAATTTAAATCTACAAATAGATTGATATGTACTTCTTACATATCTCAACAAAGAATTATAAATTTAATAATTCTAAGATTTACATTGTTCACATGATAAGAATTATACAACAAATTAGATGAAATAAAATAAAATCAAAAGATAAAAAAAATTAAAATAAAGAAAATAATATTGCCGATAATGATGGGTTGCCTCCCACCCAATGCTTAGTTTATCATCTCGTCAACATGCTTCTTAAACGGATTTTCATTTTTAGAATTTAATAAACTCAGTATCTTTCTCGTCATTGAGTTTATTGAAATAACAAAATCTAAAAGTATTATAAGTTTTTCTATCTGTATTATTTAAATTATTTTCTATGTCGTATGGATATCAAAAATTTATCTTCTTAGAAGAAGGGACCCATTGTGAGATTTAGTTCATCCACTCCAAGATACAAGTATAATGAACATGACATTTAAGTTAATACTTACACTTAGATCTAACATAACATTCACCTCCTTTTGTTTAATCACCAATGGTGATATCGACATTAAAATTTTCAGAATTTTTGAAGTTAACCTTGAAATTATTTCTATTTAGGACATAAAAAATGGGGTTTGTAGAATAAGAAGAAGTGCAAATTTTTTATAGGTTTGATTTGTAATGCATTTTTTGGAGTTTTAGTTTAAAACTTTATTGTAACAAAAATAAATCACATCATATTCAAATAGAGACCCATGTATATATGTTTTTCTTTAACCCAATTATATTGTGAAAGCTCCATGATGCAGTTACCAGAAAAAAACATGCATGCTGCAAATCAAATTTTTTTAACTAAGAAAAATATTAAAAAATATAAAAAAAAGAAACAATAAATAAATTAAACAATAAAAAGAAATAACAAAAATAAAATTAATAAAAATAATAATAATAAAATAATAAAAGAAAATAAAAAATAAGAAGAAATAAATACAATATATGATATAAATAAATTATTATACAATACTACTAGTTAAATAAATACAATATGCAATATGTACTAAATAAATAATAATACAAGTTTAATATGAAATGATAGTAAAATATACCGTACAAGGTAGTAGATCATGCAGTTAACATTTAAGCAAAAAATAATAACAATAATAGATAAATAACTACAAATAAATTAGTAAAATTAAATAAAATAAACTATACAAACATAAACAATTAGTAAGCAGAAATATTAAATAAAATTAATAAAAAAAAACAAAATTAAAAGACATCTAATAAAATAAAATAATAAGAATTGAGTTAATAATAAATAAAATTTTAATTAAGTTAAAATTTAAATGTTGAAATTAATACAAAAAAATACTAAATTGGAAATTTTTTTAAAATAAATTAATTCTAATATATATATTTTTGAATTTGTTTTAAGTTAACTAATAAATATAACAGTTTGAATTTGAATTTGATTTTTTTTAGTCAGCTAATAAATGAGATTTTAATGATTTTTTATTTTATTTTTTGAAATTTTTGTTTTTTTATTTAAAGGTCAACTAATAAATGAGCTCCTAATTTTTTTTTGTTTGAATTCAAATCTAATTTTTTTTTATAAAGACTCAACTAATAAATAAGCTATTAAATTTATTATTTTATTTTTATTTATAATATCTTTTAGTTTATTAAGAAAATAATCAAAATTGTTTTTTTGGATTTGTAATACATCTCTTAAGTCAACTAATAGATAAGACATTAAATGTTTTTGGTAATATTTAATAGTTAAGCAAAAAATAATACATGAATTTTTGATTTTTGAAATTTTTTACTTAAAATAAAAATTATAAATATTTATAACACAATTTTTAAGATTTTGATCATAAAAACTTAAAACACTATTTCTCCCCAAAAATAGTGTCAAGAACTTGATGATGTAATTGTGACTGTTACATTAAGCGTATGTAACAAGTCTTTGAACCTCAATGTGACTTTAATGAAAGAGTTAAAATCTTGTGAGGATTTTTAGTGATAATACATACAAAAATCCTAATAAGCAACAATTAAAGCTAAAAATAACTATATAAAATGAACAAAAGTTCTCATTCTTTAGTTTTTTTAGTTTATAATCAAAATCTCAAGCAAAAATTCATTCAATCAAAGGATTAAAATTTATCGTTTAAACTAGTTACACATTACAAATTCATGCACATTACAAGAACATATTTACATTGACTCACTCAATCCTAGTGCCATGAATCCGAATTCGCTTCAACCCTAGTTCTCAGAAGATATAATCTTAATATCACACTAATCATGTAGGTTCAAGTACTCAACAAGGTATATGCGAACAAAAATCATGTAAAGAATAAAGCAGAAAAGTTCTCATATCATAAACAAGAAAGTCTCAAATGTGCATAAAATTGATCTCATGAAAGGAATCAAATGTTAGGATTATAAATATACCATATTACTAATATCATGTTTCAATCAAAATTATTAAGCAAAAATATCAAGTTTGTGCCTCAAGATAAATGAAAATGTATTAATTTCAAGGGGTTATTCCAATTTTTTTTTTTTTTGTAATAATCATCTTACTAATTTCAAGAACTTAAGGTCATAGTATTTAGTTATACTATTTTTTTATGTCTTTTTTTTTAAGAGAATGGACCCTTATGCACATATGCATTTTGGTAAAAGGCTATTTTTGCTGTTTTAATTATAAGGGAACTGCAAATATATCTTCTTCTTTTTTAACTAGAAGTCAAGCCTGAATTAAGATAGGCATACACTTTTAAGTTATCAAATCATTCATTTTAAGTAATGCAAATCAATACATGATACTTCATCAGATGTTTAAAATCTTAACATTCAATACAAAATCTAGAGATCATCTAACAGTTTGAAATAATAAGAAAAATGTTTAAATGAATAGAAAAAAAACCATAGCTCAGAATAAAACGATATAGGCTCAAAGATCTCACAAGCTAGTCTCAACTATTTGATTCTTAAACACCAATTTTGGGTTCATCTCAATTTCAACATCTAAGCATGAAATATAAATTATGAATAGAACTAATTCTTACAATAATCCATGAATATATTTAAGACATCAAACAACTAATGCAAAGATTCAATTATTAACTTTAAATTAACTAAAAACATCATTATTTTTGTATCAATATTTTTTATATATGTACCTAAATGTCCTAAACAATAAAAAATAGCAAACACAAGTTTAATAAAATTAAAAAACATACATTTACATGTAAAATTCCTCCACCCGTAACTTAGAATCTACATTGTTCTTTATTGGGGAACATATTCTGAAAGAGAGAAAATAGAGAGATGCATTAAATTTGCATTAAATGATGATGACTCTAGGTCTTTCATATATGTACATATGTCATTCATTTAGGGATTCCACTTGGACCTAACAAGAATGAGCTTGAAAGAAAACACAAACACAACATCAAGGCAACCTATATTCGGTGTTCACCTCGACCATATATATACTTGTATGGTTTCCTCCTCGATACTAGCATGTAGACTACTTCCAAACATCGAGTTTCCCACTCTTTTAGTTTGGGTTGAAAGTGTTTATTTGAAGCTTGTTAAAGCCATACTCTAGGTTGTGCATGCTCACTTAGTTTTTGAATTTTGAACATTGATAGAAGATGGAAAAGTATAAAAATGGGTCACAAATCTTGAGGGTTCTATTCCTTTTTCACATTCTCTTAGCTTGCTGCATAAAAATCCTCTTTCATTTTTCCCCAACATCAAATTGTACTGATCGGCCTTTGATAATTTCTACTCGAACCTTTTGTGTCTAAGTTCACTGATAATATTTTATTGGCTCGACTCATCATAAGACAATGAGTTTATTTCTTCCTAGATCAATTCTAATAGTTCTCTTATACTTCAGGTCGATACTTATTTTTACATTTTGGTACCTCTTATCAAATTTGCCTCCTTACTTATTTTTATTTTCCTTTTATAAAGATTCAGATGGATTTTAGGATCCCAAAATAGATATGCTTGGTAAACAACTTAGGAACCTTCCTATGTCAAAAAGTGTAATATTGATTGATGCAAATTATATGTGCACGGTATCGTATTTTTATAATAAAGTGATAAGAAAAGTATCGTCTCCCGGGAGTTAGTAACTTACTTTTGAGAAATACCAAAATTATGCTAATCTCAATTTTATCTAAAGAAATCACTAAGGTTGTTGTATTTGGAATTTAAAATAAAATCAAATTAAAGAAAGTACACAAACAAAAAGAAAGATATTATTCAAAGATCAAATTAATGGGAAAAACTTATAGGAAATTAATTTCACTTAATCCCTTACTATGTTATACTCATCTAGCTAATTGAATTTAATTCTATGTTTGTTAATTGTTAACAATCTCAAAAAATATCCAAAAACCTATTTCAATAGTCAATTGGACACATTCTTGTTCATCAATTTATACAAGAGTATGCAATTTAGCAAAACAAGAAAGCATTAAGACTAATGATTTTACTACTACATAGGTTCATACAAGTCTTTTGATCTCTATATTTACCTATGTTAAAATATTTCAAATCTATCCAATAATTCTCTCTTTTGATATTAAATCACAAGATTAAAACCATCTAATTACTAGCCAATTAATTAGAAATAATAAACTTAGAATAAATCAGAAAAATATGTAGAGATATAATTCAAATTAACATAAAAAATCAAGTATAGTTTAGAATTAAATTACATTTTTTTTCCTAGAATAAAGAAAAATTAGGTCACGTTAAAAATTAAATTTAACATAAACAAATTCATCATAATTTTTCTAAGAAGAATTAAAATAAAAGTGAATCACACAAGGAATATGCTTTCATGTTTTCTTGTTGCGCTCCAATCCATTTTTCTTCTCTGATCTACGTCTTTGTTTTTTTTTTCTTTTTTTATGTTTTCCTGGTAGCTATTTTCTTCTTTTTTTGTTTGTTTCCCCCGGTTCTATTCTACGTTCTTTGAGGACCGATTTTTTCTCTCCTATTCGTTATACGCTGTCTCCTATATATATATAACCTTTTACCCTAGTACTGCTGCTTTTTTCAACGTAGCAAATCTGTTCTGTTTTTTACTTTCCTTTTTTTAGCAAATCTTTATTTTAAATTTGATTTCAATAAATATTCATTTTTTTTAAATCTGTAATAAAATTTAAATAATAATAATGAAGTTTAAAATCAATAAAAATTAGTTGAAATTAGACTAAAGTTAGAGTTGAGAAGTGATAAATTATAACAAATTATGCAAGTCATCAAACACCCCAAACTTAGAACTTTGTTTGTCCTTAAACAAAAAGAAAATAAAATAAAAGACAACTATAGACAATATCAACTATACCTCATAGAGAACTACCATCACTTACCAAGTCACGATCTTAATTTAGATTTCATTACTAGTAACTTACTCTCTTTACCTCGAAGATATAAGGAAAATTAATAAAAAATTCAGCAATTTGTTAAGCAAGTGTTAAACATTTATTTCATCCTAAAGCTAAGTCCTTAAGTGTGTGTGTGAAATCGTAAATTTAACTCCAAACCATTGGCAAATTTAGATAAAAGTAGAACAACTGAGATTCAAAAAATTCTCTACTAATGTAATCAAATACCAAAATTAGAGATTAAAAGGTCTTTAATTAGGATTGTAATGATAGGCCACAAGGTGAGGGCTAAGAAAGAAATGGATATGGAAAATCAAGCAAACTGAGAAAATACTTGGTAGAAAAAAATAATAAAATTAAAAAAATATCCATAGGATTCACACCATTGCTCTTTCTCGACAATATGCTCATATAGATGAAAATATTATTGATATACTCAATAAATGGAATGCTCTTTTTTTGGTGTGATTTCCTTGATACTTATAGCCTTTTTTGATTTACAATCGCTTTAACCTTTTTTTCGATTCTTGCCTTTCATTTTTTTTTCACATGTTGATCAAATAGAGTAAACATAATGTGGATTATTTCATTTGAGCTAACTTTATTTTTAAATGAAAATATTCACCATAGTATTTTCTAAAAATTTAAGGTAAATTCATGGTTTTGCAGGCTTAAAATGGGAATGGTTTATGTAGCTAAAAGGAAAAATAAAGGTTTATGTAAAATAAGTGTCAAGGGAGTTGCCTATGGGAATACACCATGCAAAATGGTGTGATAATTATGATGGTTGGGAATGCTTTTTGGTTGTGACAAAAACTTTTCCTAGAACCTTTCTCTAATATTTGGTATCAACTAGGATTTTGCCTCAAGGATCCATTAATAGATTCTAGAGCAAAGCAAGATTGAACTTTCCACACCCAGTTAATTCAACTCCTTCTCTTCATATGCAAAAATGGAGTAAAGAAAAATTTACTATGTGCTCAATTATTTTCAATGACAAAGATTTAAATCAAAATACCCATAAAACTTTACCGAACATAATAGAAAATTTTGAAATTAATTTCTCAAAACCATCCTCAATCACAAATTTTAGAGTCATAAAGAATTCAATCATACTCAAATAGATGCTTAATAAGAGACTCTAACAACTCAAGACTATAAGAGTCTACACCCCCAAACATAAAACAAACAATGTCCTCATTGTAACTCAAAAGTGAGACATATTAATGAAATCAAAGGAACTTCCCTAGTTTTATGGTGGATCCGCATTAGTTTTAAATTTTTAGCTCTTTATTCCTGTAAAATAAACTAGCTCGAAATCCAAATTATTCAAATAGAAAATAATAAAATAAAATAAAAGAACAAAATAAAGTTTTATGGACTACCCCTCATAAGCGCTTGTTTTATTGTCTATAGCCAGACTTTTCAATCTTCATCAATTAGGATTTCGAGAAAGAGTAAATGCACAATTTATCTCCATTTGTTCTCCATAATAGTGCTTCAACCTTTGATTGTTAACTCTAAATATATTACCTGCCTTGTCCTTCAAGTCTATTACTCCAAAAGTGGAAACTTTGTCAATTGTATAAGGATCTGTGCATCTGGATCTTAACTTCCATCTTGATCTTAACTTACCCGAGAAGAGTTTTTGTCGTGAATGAAAGAGGAAAACCTACTATCCTGGAGCAAAATCACACCTTGAAGTTGTTTGTCATGCCACTTCTTTGTCCATTCTTTATAGATTTTTTCATTTCCATAAGCATCATTCCAGAGCTCATTCAATTAAAGAAGTCAATTTTCCCCTGCTACCTTCAAATCAAAATTAAACTTATTTGCATACCAATAAGCTTTATGCTCCAACTCAATAAGAGATGGCATGCTTTTCTAAACACTAATCGATAAGGACACATCCTAATAGGTGTTTTAAAAGCTGTACGATATGCCCATAAAACATCATTAAGCTTCTTTGCCAAATCCTTTCTATTGATTCAACGTGTGAACCAACTTTAAATTATGTATTTTTTTTTACACATTTTACTCATTTTCTATTATACTTAGAACTTGTATTCAATCACATAATAGCATAAAAAACCAAAATATATTTAAAAGAGTTTAAATACTATAAATAATTAAATATTAATTAATTACTTGAGAATTAAATTTATTATAAAAAAATAATTTACATACAATTAGATCATCATATACATTAGGAAATTTGTTTGAGAAATGACTAATATTGGATAATGTATCAAGCATGTCATCATCTTCTAAAGCATCACAATGGTATAACTCTTTTGGTGGAGGCGTTAACACAATAGACCATCTTGTGTTAATTTGATCACTGATATAAAATACTTGTTTTGTATGAAGTACTAACATGATAGGATCATTAGTGTGACTTATCTTGGATAAATTTACAAGGGTCAATCCAAAATAATCTATTTTATATCCAACATTGATAACATATTTGACCTAATCACACAAGAATATTGTTTCATGGAAGACCTCATAATCAATTTCTCAAATTTATTGAATTATACCATATTATGTTCTATCAAAAAGTGCAGAATTACCATCTTTTGAATTTGAAAATTGCATAGTTTGTGCAACCATCTTCACACCACTATTCTGATTTACTCGAACTTTATCCCTTGCTTGAGTCATAAACCTTGATCCATTATTTGTGAAACTATAATATGATTTGACATCGAATTTTGGACCATGTGCAAGCCATTCTAAACTTTCTATTATTTTATGATTGGATTTATTGAGTTCAACTCAAATCTATGCATATAAAAACATGAAATGTGATCAAAACAAAGTTTTAAAACATTATATAGAAGTACTAATGAATTCTTGTATATGACACTTACCTGGTTACGAAACCCATTAAAAGCTCTCGCTTATGTTCATCATACAACCATTTTTCACCTTTTTTTATAATGAAAATTGATTTTCATTAAGTTTAAATACATTCTGTAATGTTATAAAAGATATATCAATTATATATCATTAATAGTTAAATAAAAAATAATTTGATTTTAAATGAAAAGGTTGAACCTGTTATCACTTACTCTATGTATGATTGTACCTTATTATTATTTAGCAAAATGATTCCGTGTGCTTTTTCCCAACGAGTGCGATCAATAAAAAATTTCTTACTTCCACCAAGAATAGAGTTACCTACTTGGATTATGTGATGTTCTAAAAATAACTTGTGCATATGATTCCCAATTTCAGTGTAACCACTAAAGTATTCAAACAAAACTCAATGCTCTCTTCAGCAATGTAATGTTCCACCATGCTTCCTTCATGATGATTTCTATTATTTACATATCCTTTAAGTTCTTGGATGCATCCATCTAAAGGATACATCCATCTTAAGTAAGTAGGACCACACAATTGAACCTCTTGAACTAAATGAACACACAAATGAATCATTATATCAAGTTTAACTCACCAATTTACGTAGATTTCTTGCATATTGTATTGAAGAATGAGCAAAGACAAATTATTGATAATCGAGCATGCTTTGGAAGAATTGATCTAATAACAAATTGTAATAACTATTTCATTTAAAAAACACACCCTTCTCTTTTGTTGAAATTGTATATGATATTGGTGGCAAGTATGTTTGATTCTTACAATTTCCTATCCTTGGTGCCAATTTAGGTCGTATGCCTAATTTCTTTAAATCCAGTCTTTCTTTAATTCCATCCTTTGTTTTTCAAGGTATATTAAGTAATGTACCAATGAAGCTCTCACATACATTTTTCTCAATGTTCATGACATCTAAGATGTGACAAATGTGTAGGTCTTTCCAATAAGGTAATTCCCAAAATATTGATTTTTTATTCTGACAATCATGATCTATTGATTCAACAATATTTTCCTTTTCACTCTTTTTATTAGTTGACCTCTTTCATTTCCCTCCATTAGTGAGTATTCTTTTTTTTTCATCTTTCCATATCATTTGAATGTCATACCATTCAATTACCTTAATATCTCAATAGCTCACAAAGGTCTTAATGTAGGATCATGATCTTCTTTACCATCGAATGATTTCTTTTGGTATCTAAACTTGTGTCCAGATGGAAAAAATCTTCTATCTCTTCTATAAGACATCTTTCATCCATGAACAAGATAAGTTATAGAAGTACCATCACTACAAATAAGGCATTCCATATAACCTTTTATTGCATGTCCTGATATGTTCCCATAGGTATGAAAATCATTAATTGTCCATAAAATAACTCCCTTCAAGTTAAAATGTTCTTTATTTTCATCATAAACATTTACACTATCACTCCAAAACATCTTTAAATCATCTATCAGAGGTTGCAAATGTACATCAATATAAACTCTAGCTTGTTTTGGTCCTAAGATCAATAATGTTAATATCAGGAATTTTCTTTTCATAAATAACTAGGGAGGAAGTTTGTATGTTACCATAATTACTGGCTAACAACTATATTGACTACTAAGGGAACTGTGAGGGGATAAATTATCTACTACTTTCCAATTTAGAGAATCACAAGGATGACGTAACACCTCATCATTAGATCAATTATCTAAATTCCAAGTCAACATCTTTGATGTCTCTTTACTTTTGAACAACCTTTGAAAGCGAGGAATCAAAGAAAAGTACCAAATAACCTTTATGGACATGCCTTTATTAGGTGTTGTCTCATTTGTAACATGCTTCCATCTCGATTCTTTACACATCGGACAATAATCTAATGTATTATATTATTTTCTATAAAAAATGCAATCATTTGGACAAGTATGAATCTTATGATATTCCATGCCAAATTGACTAAGATATTTCTTCACACCTTACATTTAAGATGGAAATTCAATACCCTTAGGAAACATATCTATTAGTACATTTAGTAATCCTATGAATCCCTTGTCGATAACCATTTTTACCTTCACATTGCATAAATGAACTGATGATTGCTCAAAAAGTACTAAAATTACCATGATTTTATGCATATTAATTGATTAAAAATATATATATTTATATGATTTTATCATATATTTATATATATTTTTCTTTTCGGAATCACATGTATTGTTTTTTTATTTTTTAGGTATTTTCGCTTGAAAATGTAACTTAAAAACTCAAAGAGGAATACTGGAGGCAATACATCACAAATATATTCAAAAATAAATGAGGAAAAATAAAAAAATATGGAAAAATTGGACAAAATGGGTCAAAAATGTCAAAAAGGAGGAAATCGCGCTTCCCAGCCGCGCCGGCCAAAACACGCACGCGCCAACTCTCCCTTCTGCACGCACCCTTGCTCCCGTCCGCGTGTGCCTGCGCCCAGCCTGCTCATATCTGCGTGTGCCTGCACCCAGCCTACTCCCATCTATTCACACCAGCTACAAGTACCTTTTCCACACCGGTTAAAAGAATCCAAACAAGATAAGCAATTCTATGATCCTTTTAATATGCTCTCTAAAGTAAATATCAATTTACCATTATTAGAAGTGATCATGGATGTGCCCTCATATGCTAAGTTTTTCAAAGAGTTGAACACTAAGAAAATGAGGTATGAACTGAATGAACGAGTAGTAGTATCAGAAATTTCTAACGCTGTACTTCAGCACAAACTACCCCTAAGTTGAAAGACCCTGGAAGTTTTATTATAAACATAACTATGTGGGATAGGAAGGTTGCTAAAGCAATGCTTGATTTAGGTGCTAGTATAAATTTGATGCCCTACTGTATATTCTTACAACTCAATCTAGGAGATTTAAAACCCACAACTATGTCCCTTCAACTTGCAGATAGATCTCTTAAGTATCCAAAGGGAATAGTTGAGGATGTGTTGGTACAAGTAGACAAACTGATAATACCTGTTGACTTTGTGGTTCTGGATATGCAAGAAAATCCAGCATTGGATAGAGAGCACACAATATTGCTTGGTAGACCGTTTATGGCAACTACTAAAACTATTATTGATGTCCAAGATGGAAATTTGAGAATGACAGTCTTAGGAGAGACTGTTCATTTTAAAGTTTTTGATTCTTCACCTTTTCCTTCTATTTCTACCATCGATGAAATATTCGATGTTGACCCTTTGGATAATTTTTTCCAAAGCACCTTTTTCCAAACCAGAATAGAAGAGAAGCTTGAAACTGTTCTTACACTTGAAGAGGTCGAAGAAGATTTAGATGAGGAAATTTAGGGGTACCTTGAACGACTAGGCAATGATGAAGTAATGAAAAAATCTAGTACATTTTTAGATCTACCCAGTTCTTCATCTAGTAAAGAGGTCAATCCACCTGAACTTGAACTCAAAGACTTACCTGAGCACTTAAAATATGTGTTTTTAGGAGAAGGAGAAACTTATCCAGTGATAATTTCTTCAACCTTGACCAAAACCCAAGAAAAGGAACTTATCAATGTGCTTAAACAGTTTAAGAAAGCTATAGGTTGGAGTATCGGGAATATAAGAGGCATTAGTCTTACAATGTGTATGCACAAGATCAACTTGGAGGATGGTGCTAAACCTGTACGAGAGACCCAAAGAAGACTAAACCCAAATATGCAAGAGGTAGTTAAGAAAGAAATTCTTAAATTGTTAGAAGAAGGAATTATCTATCCTATTGCGGATAGTAAGTGGGTTAGTCCAGTGCATGTGGTACCAAAGAAATCTGGGATAACAGTTGTTAAAAATGACAAAAGTGAATTAGTGCCCACTAGAATAATCACTGGATGGAGAATGTGTATAGATTTTAGGAAACTAAATTTATATACTAAAAAGGATCACTTTCCTCTTCCATTCATTGATCAAATGTTGGAAAGATTAGCTGGGCATAAATTTTACTGTTTTTTAGATGGATTGTGTGGATATTATCAAGTACCCATAGCACCAGAAGATCAGGACATGGTGGAAAAATTCATTGAGATTTTCATGGACGATTTCTCTATCTTTGGGAACTCATTTGATGATTGCTTACATAAATTGACTTTGGTTTTAGAAAAATGCATTGAATGCAATCTCACCCATAGTTGGGAGAAAAGTAATTTTATGGTTCAACAAAGGATAGTTTTAGGACATATAATTTCAAACAAGGGTATTGAAGTTGATAAGGCAAAAGTTGAATTGATATCCAAACTATCCCCTTACATCTATGAAGGGGATAAGAAGCTTCTTAGGACATGTAGGATTTTACAGACGATTTATTAAATATTTCTCTAAAATAAGTCGTCTCTTATGTAACTTGCTATCAAAAGATGTTTATTTTAATTTCAACAATGATTGCTTTATTGCCTTTAATACCTTGAAAGAGAAACTAACATCTACCCCTATAATTATGGCACCAAACTGGTCTTTACTTTTTGAAATAATGTATGACGCTTCTGATTATGTTATAGGAGCAGTCTTGGGACAAAGAGTGGATAAGTGTTTGCATGTCATCCAATATGCTAGCAAAACACTCAATTATGCCCAAATGAATTATACCACCACTGAAAAGGAATTCTTGGCTATAGTGTTTTCTTTAGACAAATTTAGGTCTTATTTAGTAGGATCTAAAGTGATTGTGCATTCTAATCATGCAGCTTTAAGATATCTATTAAGTAAACCAAATGCCAAGCCAAGATTAATCAGGTGGATCTTACTCTTACAAGAATTTGACCTAGAAATCAAGGATAAGAAAGGTAGTGAAAAATTAGTAGCTGCCCATTTGTCTAGGTTGATTTTTGACTTCAATTCTCTTAAAAATGAGAGTAATGAAGATATAGTTGAAACCTTTCCTGATGAATAGTTATTTTCAATAGGTCCGAACTCATGGTATGTTGATATTGTAAACTATCTTGCCACTGGTGTTTTGCGACCTAACACTTCATATCAGGACAAGAAAAGGTTTTTTAAAACTATTAAGAACTATTTCTGTGATGACCCTTATTTATACAAGATTGGTCAAGATCAAGTCATCCGGAGATGTGTACCTGAAAAGGAACATAAGAGCATTCTAACTTTTTGTCATGAACTTCATTGTTGGGGCCATTTTGGTGGTGAAAAGACAGCTCATAAGATATTACAGTCTGGATTCTTTTGGTCCACTCTTTTTAAAGATGCTCATATGTTTTGTGCACAATGTGATAGATGTCAAAGAATAGGAAACATAAGCAAAAAAGATGAAATGCCTTTGACATCTAATTTAGTTGTTGAACTCTTTGATGTATAGGGGATTGACTTTATGGGTCCTTTTCCCCCATCCAATGGTTTTCAATATATTTTGGTTGCTGTGGATTATGTATCCAAGTGGGTAGAAGCTATCCCCACTAAAACCAATGATGCTAATGTTGTTGTTAAATTCTTGAAGAATTTAATATTCAGCAAGTTCAGAACGCCTAGAGCTATAATAAGTGATGAAGGTAACCATTTTTGTAACAAGATCTTTGATGGAGTACTAAACAAGTACAACATCACACATAAAGTAGCTACTCCATATCATCCTTAAACTTCTGGTTTAGTGGAAGTAAGTAATAGGCAAATTAAGGGAATATTGGAACGCATTGTGCATCCTTCAAGAAAGGATTGGGCATTTAAGTTAAATGATGCCTTATGGGCATACCGCACCGCTTACAAAACACCTATTGGGATGAGCCCTTACCAATTAATCTTTGGGAAAGCATGCCACCTTCCAATTGAGCTTGGACATAAGGCTTACTGGGCAATTAAAGAGTTAAACATGGATTTAGATAAAGCAGGAGAAAAACGGTTACTCCATCTTAATGAGTTGGAAGAAATTAGGAACGAAGCCTATGCGAATGCCAAATTATACAAAGAGCGTACTAAGCGCTATCATGACAAGAGGCTAGTTCTTAAGACTCTTCACCCTGGAATGAAAGTTATTTTATTTAACTCTCGTTTGAGATTGTTTCCAGGAAAGTTGAGATAAAGATGGGATGGACCATTCCAAATAGTTTAGGTATTTGAACATGGAGTAGTAGTACTATTAGACTCCAAGGCACAAAAAACATTCAAAGTCAATGGGTATCGTGTGAAGCCTTATTTAGAAGAACCAAACAACATTGCTGAAATGGATTGCATTTGGCTGAGTAACCCTTAGCACCATAAATTTACGTCTTGTTAAGACGTTAAACTAAGCACTAGATGGGAGGCAACCCATCATTTTAGATAATTTTCTGTTATTTGTTTTATTTACTTAATTTTCTTATTTATTTTAGTTTAATTATATGTGAATAATTTTTAAATTATTAAAACTAAAAATATTTGTCGAGATGTTAGAAGTTCACAACGATCTGTCTGTATACACTTTAATGATGAATATGATGGATGCACCTGCATGTCTCCATTACTACTTCCAAATTCTTAAGAAATAGGTAATATTTCTTCTCTTTTCTCTTTATCTTTAATTTACAGTTGTTACATTGAGGACAATGTAAGTTTTAGGTTGGGGGTGGTGAAAAGTTACCATGCTTAAAAAAACAAAAAAAAATTAACAAATTTAAAAATAATTTTTTTTATTATTTTATGTTCACATTTTCATTATTATGGTGTTTGGTTTTATTTTGTGTGCTTTAATAAGTTTTGTAATTTTAGAATTAATTTAAAAAAAATCTCACAAATATTTATCATTTCTTTAAATCAAATTTAAGTAAATAGTTAAGTCTTTTGTACTGTTAGATTAATTTTTGAAAACATATCATGAAATATTTTGTAATTGTTTTTGATAATTAGTTAGTTTTTTTGTCATAACTAGTATTTCTTGATAAGATGTAGAAATTATATTAAACCCAAAATCAGTGTTTATGAAATATTTTTAGAGGAGACTACCTTTGTGAGATACAATTTGAGCCTAATTTCCTTTATTCAGAGTAAAATATATATTTTTTCTATTCCAAACACATTTCTTAACATTAAATGTATGAATTTTTTCTCATCTTAATAGAGTATCGTATATTGTTTTTTATCATTTATGCTTAGATTAAATGATTTGAGTAGAAATTGATAGTATATGCTTATATCTCATTCATGCATGACTGCTACAAAAAAAGAGACATATCTGGGGTTATCTAAACCAAGATCAAATAGAAAAGCCACAAAATTAACCACTCACCAAAATCCTAAAAAATGTACAATCTGTACATGGGTTGACTCTCTAAAATATATACATTGAGAAATATTTTTAGAAAAAAAATAGAGAGATAAAAAATATATAGTATAATCTACATACTATGACCCACATTCCCTACAAAGTTGTGAATAAAGGCTAATTACAAAAGAAAGATATAAGAAGTAATTCCCTAAAAAGTCATTGCATTTTCTTCATTTGTAAAAGGCATATATCTTGAAATTTGCTTTTAATGAGTTTGATTTATGCATGAAAATAATTTTTATATATGATATCTTTATAATTTATACATTTGATTCCTTTCAAGAGATCAATGCCAAAATAATACTTTGAGCTTTTATTCTTTATACATATGCGAACATATTAGTTCATTTCTATACATAAACTCTTTCACATATAAATTAGTATGAGTGTTTGAACCTATAGGATTTAGTGTTTTGAGAGTATTGACTAGTGAGGAATAGAGTCAAAGTGAATTCAGATTCTAGACACTGAAATTGGGTGAAATTAAATTGATACATTTTTTATATGAAATATGAAAATGATTTTCGACTAATTATTATAATAAATCATGATTGTTTAAGAAGATTCAAATAACTTATGCTTGAGATTTTAATTATGACCTTAAAGGAGATTAAAAAGTATGAGACATTTTTGTGTTATTTTTTTCTTTTATTCTTAAAATTTAATTTTTGATTTTTTTGTAATTTTAGTTTTTGATTTGATTGTTTTTATTATTTCTTAATGTTTGTGGGTATCATTACTGAAAACCCTCATGAGACTCAAACTCGTCCACTAGGGCAACATAGAGGTTTAAAGGCTTGTTGCATAGGCTAAATGCAACCATGTCAATCCACGGAAGTGATTTAGGATAGTTTAATGTTTAGTTTTTATCGCTTCTTTTACTAAGGGACTAGCAAGAAGCTGGTTGGGGGTTGTGATAAGTGCTCAAAAAGCTCTAAAATTACCATGATTTTATGCACATTAATTGATTAAAAATATATATATTTATATGATTTTATCATATATTTATATATATTTGTCTTATTTTTCCATATTTGTTGACTTTTCCTAATATATTTTTGAATATATTTGTGATATATTGTCTCCAGTATTACTCTTTGAGTCTTTAAGTTACGTTTTTACGTAAAAATACCTGTGATTCTGAAAAGACAAATATATATAAATATATGATAAAATCATATAAATATATATATTTTTAATCAATTAATGTGCATAAAATCATGGTAATTTTAGTGCTTTTTTAGCACTCATCATGAAACAATCTTGGCATTTTAGTGTATTTCTTGCATTCTGGATACAATGGTTTTTTGGCATCTTTTAGAAGTTTTTTAAAGGTTTTGGGATCATCCTCATGTAGTTCATCTTCAAAACCATGAAACATGTTTTTTTTTTGTGTACATTATGATAAGATATATAAAATCTACTCACATTCTTATTTATCTCTTCTCCATGAGTATTATCAATATTTTCTCCATGATAATATCAACGTTTATAACTCAAAAGAATACCATTGTGGATAAGGTGATACTTAACCTTGACAACATCATGAAATCACTTATTTTTACATTTAACACATAGGCATCGAATCATACTAATTTCATTATTACTATTTCTACAAGAAAATTCCAACTCAAGAAATATAGTCCTGCCTAATTCTACACTTTGACATCCAAGATTTGTCTATTTTCTATTAATGACATTAATCATATTAAATATATATCCAACCAATATATTGAAGATATTATTATATATGAATTCTCTAATTATTAGAATATCTATCAAAACATCATATAAAAATAAATACATAAAAACAAAACATAACAAATATATAATACTAACAATATACAATATATAATAATTTATATATATAAATGCATGTAATTAATAATAATACATATTTTATACATATATATAATAATGAATATTAATAAACTTATTATACATTATATACATATAAAAATATATCTTATATTATATTATATATATATATATATATATATACATGTAAGTAATTTTCAAAAATTATTTGTTTAAAATAAATTAATATATATCAAACACCTAAATACATAAAATTATTAAAATAAATAAATGAATAAAAATACCTTCTTATCTTCTAAGCTTGAATAAAAATACAAAACCTACATAATACAAACATTTATTCACATAAATAATTACATATAATATACAAAAAATAAAGAAATATGAGTGTAAAATAATTTATAGAAATACTTATAAGAGTAAATAAAATGACAAAATGAAGGAAATGAAGAAAAAATGGTGTTTTGTAAGTGAGAAAATGTGGATAATGTTTTTGAGTATTATGCTAAAAAAAATAGGAGATTTAGAAGAGAAATTGAATAGGAAGAAAACCCACTAAATGGTGCCATAATTGGTGGTCGAAGGTGGTCAGAAAATGAGAAAAGAGTGGAGGAAAGAGTCATCATTTTAGGGTTATAGTAGTTGGAAAATACATTCTGCTGAAAAATGGAGGGAAAAGAAGAGAATAGGAAAAGAGAAACGTGTGTAGTGTTGATTGACACATAGGAACGACACTATGTGTCAAATGACGCTACATTTTTAATTTTTTAAGCCACTTTTTTAGTGTATCGAACCAACTTTAAATCTTGACTTAAATACCCCCTTTTGTAGTAGTGTGTTGACCATCTTCTCAAGGATATTCTTGATTTCTCGATTTGAAATTTTAGCTTCGCCATTAGTTTGAGGATGGTAGGTAAGTGTTATCTTGTGCTTCACACCATATTTAGAGAGAAAGTTATCAAGTAACTTGTTCAAAAAGTGGGTCCCTTCATCACTAATAATTGCTCAAGGAGTGCCAAATCTTGTGAATATGTATGTTCTTATGTAGAAATTTGAGCACTACCTTTGCATCATTTGTTGTTGCAACAATTACCTCTAATCACTTTGACATATAAATCAATTTCCCAAACTTCAAATAACTCAACCTCTAAGATATTTTTCGATGGTAGCTCTTGACGTCTTGAAATATTTCCCATACGTTGGCAGCGATCACAAGTTTTCACCAAAATATAACTATCCCAAAATATAAAGGACCAAAAGAATCCACTTTGAGGTACCTTAGCTGTTGTTTGTGTTACTCTAAAATTTCCTCCATATGATGAGGAATGGAATGGAGAATGGCTTGCTTATCATCTTCAGGCACACATCTTCAAATGATTTAATCAAGGCATATTTTGAAAGCAAAGGCTCATCCTAAAGATAATATTTCACATCATAAAAAAACTTCTTACGTTAGTGGTGAGTAAGATCTGCTGGCAATACCCTATAATCTAGGTTGTTTACAATATCAGTATACCAAGGAAGCTTGATCTCACATGAAAATAATTGTTCATTAGGGAATGCTTCTTGGATCACTAAATCTGGTTTTACTTCCTCTTGCTCCAACCAAAAGAGATGGTCAGCAACTGAATTTTCACTTTATTTCTTATCTCAAACTTCCAAATCAAATTCATAAAGAAGAAGGATCCAATGAATTAACCTAGGCTTAGCATCCTTCTTGCCAATCAAATAACGAAGTTTTTCATGACCAGTGAACACTATCACCTTTTTACTAATAAGGTAAGACCAGAATTTGTCACAAGAAAATATCATAACAAGCATCTCCTCCTCAGTAATTGTATAATCAATTGGGATTTATTCAATGTCTAGTGTGCATAGTATATGGCCTGAAACAATTTATCTCGCTTTTGTCTTAACACTACTCGAATTGAAAACTCACTTGTAT
Organism: Hippophae tibetana; assembly: GCA_037013495.1. NCBI lineage: Eukaryota > Viridiplantae > Streptophyta > Magnoliopsida > Rosales > Elaeagnaceae > Hippophae > Hippophae tibetana. Next base: position 30,458,497 of record CM072806.1, read on the forward strand.
CACACATGACTTCAAAAGGTTGACTCCAATCAGATATAATAATTACTTGTATTGAAATATGGTTTTCCTTGATTGCATTAAAGGCATGCAAACAAGCATCATCAAAGTCAAATGCAGGACTTTTTTATGAAGATTACATAAAGTTTTAGAGAGTTTAGAAAAATCTTTTATAAATCTTCTATAAAATCTTGCATAACCCAAAAATCTTCTGATTCTCTTCACATTATTTGGAGGTGGTAGTTTTTCTATGGTTTCAATTTTAGCTTGATCAACCTCAATTCCTTTAGATGAAACTCTATGGCCAAGCATGATCCCTTCTTAAACCATGAAATTACACTTCTCTTAATTTAAGACAAGATTTTTATCTCCATATCTCTGGGGCATTGCACAATCCAGATGGAATCCTTCTAAAAGTACATGTTCCATAGGGGCATGTGAATGTAGTTTTCTCCTCATCTTTGAGGGCTATGGAAATCTAGTTATACCTCGAATAACCCTCTAAGAAGCAATAATGGGGATATCCAGCCAATCGATCTAATATTTTATCAATGAATGGAAGTGGAAAATGATCCTTCCTTATTTATTTGTTCAACTTTTGGAAATCCATACATACATACCAATCTGTGACTATTCTTGTAAGAATAAGCTCATTGTTGTCATTTTTCACCACCTTCATTCCACTCTTTTTTGGTACAACTTGCACTAGACTTACTTATGAACTTTTTGAAATAGCATAAATAATTCCAAAATTTATTTATTTAGTACTCTATTAGTCTAAGTTTCTTTTAAATCAACTATCTTTCTTCCTTTCCTCTATTGATAATGGGTATGGTCGTGCCTTCTTTCTTAACTGACTTCAACTCTCTTTCCAAGTTAATAAAATTTTATGCTTCCTCATAGTCCTTTTCCATTATTTGGGGTACCCTCTTCATAAGTTTGGAATCATATAAGGTGGCTACAAAGGATTTACATAGCATTGCATCTATTTTATCTCGAAGTATCTTAATAATTAATGTGTTTATCTTGAAAAGGATCACATATGCAATAAGATCTTTTGTTCTTTTATAGCCTGGATATTTAGGAGACATTAATTTCTCGGGTGGCTCACTAGCTCGATTGCCTCTGAGAAAGGTGAACTCACCAATAGTTTGCATACTCTATCAATATTTATTTATGCCTTCCCCATATTATATTTCCTTATTTGTTCTTATAAGAGCAACACTTTGCTTTGCCATAACAACATCTCCTTAAGTGCTGCATCATTCTGCAACAAGGGTGGTAGGACATCAAGTTGCAACATGTGTGTGACAATTGGTCTATGATCAATACAACCTTGAGTTTAGTTTACTTGGTTACATGACTCCTTGTCCTTCTTAGGTTCAACCAGTATTTAGTCAACTTCTTCATTTTCCTCGCCTCTTTCTCGTGTATTATCACATACACACTTGACCTCAGATATTGTAGTGCATTCTTATCTCATCACCTTGACTTTCCACCTCAAATCTAGGCTTTCATTCCACATCCACTTTATATTTCCTTCATAGATCTCCTCATTCCTAACAATTGTTGAAGCAATTATTGAGCTTAAAGCATACAAAAAATAAGCATAGATGATTACCTACATCCAGTCTTTACCTTGATCATATATATACTAGTCCATTCTCTTCTTCAACACTAGCATATAGACTACGTCCAAACATTCTTAATGCTTAAAATATAAATCAAAGATAGAGATGAAAAAGAAAAAAAAAAGTTACCCATTTGTATTGGCTCAATGTGATTAAGTAGGTGATGTGGTTACTCATGTTACATCCATCATCTAAGTCAAATTCTATGACACAAAGATAATCAATATGCACTTCTTATTATTCATATAATACCAAAAACTTATGGAATTAATAGTTCTAAATAATACATACATTGATCATCTAAATAAAAAGTAAAAATAAAATAATGTAAAGTATATCAAATTTAAAAACAAAAGAAACATAATAAAAATAAAAATACCTAAAAATAAAGTCAGAACAAAGATTGGAGCTTAGTTCTCCATATTGTATGGTTCTTCTTCAAACCCATTTGCGGATTTAGGTGGTCTGTATAAAAAATTATATCCAATATTCTCGAGCATTCTCACTTGACTAAAATCAATTCCTGCATGAAAGAGATGTAACATTTGCATCTCATGGATAGATTGCATGTATTCACTTTGAAAAATGCATCTACCTACTTATATATTTTGATTGTTGTGCATGGTAATCTTAAACATAATTTTTCATATAATTATCCTCTTATCGTAAATTCAAAACTTTGTCTTTGATTGAAGTTTTTGAGAAATAGGCAACTATTTGAGTGTTGTAATAAGTTGGGGAAATAAATAACTCTGGTAATTATTTAAAGAAAGTAATATCCTCTAGCTTATTATTTCCCCAACATCCATAATTTCAAAACCCACAATTTCAGTATAAATAATTTTAGTAACCAAAAATAAATTATAAACAATATTTTACAATGTAGAGATGTGTCTAGAAAGTTTGGTGTGAAAAATTGGATCGAAGGAAAAAATTGGGTACAACCTTCACCACCTCGCCACCACTATTGGAAAGCTCCCATGGTTAGCTATAAAATGGTGGCCAAATCACCCACTTTTCATATATTTTCATTCCTTGTTTTATCCCATACTCTAGTACATCTTCTCCCTAAGTTGTTTGGACTTTTGGCACAATTTGGAGGGTGTTTTGGGGATAAATATTTGGGTATTCAAGTCAAGGATTTTATGTAGGGGCTCTTACTCAAACTTTTAAATTCATACATTTATATAAAAAAAAATCCATGGCTCATATATTATGGATAAAAGTGGAAAATCAGATGCCATTATTTTATGATTAATATTATAATGTTATAAATGTTGTCTAAAATGGGATACTCATCATAAATGTTTTATCATGCATATATTGAAAAAGTTTGGTATAAATAGACGAGTATCAAATGTTAATTTGAAATGACCATTGAAAATATGGCAACCAAGAATTTTATACATTCATTATGAGAATGATTTCATATGTGGGGAGTACGCATGTACGTTGTCTTGTAAAATATGGTATCCATAGGCTATTGGTTACAACAAACTATTTTTGACAAACAACATGTACATGTTGCATAGACATGTATCTTTCATGATTTATCCATATTTGGTGTCTATATATGACTGAACTATTATGGTCAATTTATGTGACTGTGGATTATTGTAGTTGCACATGGGCCTCAAATTTGGACCCCCTGTTGTGTTTGTCATCTTTCATGATTTATCCATAGATGAGGTCCTATATTATGTGATTTTATAGATACATATGCCCAATGTATTGTGATTGTACATAGGGTCGGAGGTGGATCCATATGCACCTTAGAGTTGGACCACACATGTGCCCATATATTTGGATAACCACTATATGTGGGGTTGCATTTCATACATTGAATTTATATTATATAATATTCTATATTGTATGAACATGTATTAGGATACCTATATTGTAATTTCCCTCTGTTTCCCCTAAAGCGAGGAGTACAAGTATACTCGAGAGTTTGTGATAAAAGTCATCCCACTCTTTATATTGATAATGATTACCATTCATGAAATTTATTAATAAACAACATTCATCACAAATTATTATTTGTTGGAAACATATAATAGAGCATACTCCTACTAAACTACTTGTAGCTTACCCTATTTTCCGCTTAAGTCTAGATTAGGATTTTACAAAGTGGTGCCCGACACAAAGATGAGAAAACGAGGAGAACCTTTGGTTATAAATCTATATTCCATTTTGTAACCTTTATTTGGAGTAAATGCTAAGACATGATGTAAAATAAATCTTATGTGTATTTTATGATTTGTAATGTAAATATTTTGTTAAATTATGTTTTTAAGTGATGATATCCTGAATTAAATGAAGTTTTTTCAAATAAACCTTTTTTAATTTTACTTTAATAATTTACCCCATTTCTATCTTACTACCCATTTTTTGGGGTGTGACAATAATCTTGGTGGATGTTATAGTAAAGAATAATATAGCCCACTCTTTTCCATAGTATGGTAATATCCTATTTAGTCCCCTCCATAGTTTGGGCTTCTATCACTTCTTCATAAACTACATTATCTAAATAATTTTCATATTTCCCTTAGCCATTATCTCTTCAAATAAATTAATTCCATCATAATAGAAATTAAAGAGAGTTTTATGCTCATCGTGCCATTTATATGGAAAGAAGAGGCCTGGGGTCCATTCTTTAACTCATACTGATGAGAAATTAAGCAAAAAGTTGGCCTATTTCTTGCATGTACTAATTAAAGTTTTTAAGTGAAGGAAGAGTGTTTTCTTAGCTTTATTAACTAGAGAAAAAGACCAAAACTCAACAATTTTATTTTTTGATTTCTTGTGATAAGTTTTTGATAGTCATAGCCTTATATAGCATGGAACATTAGCATAAAATCCCCAAACTATTAACTCAACAATGACATCTGGGTTCTTAACGAACCATTTCCAATGAAGTGCCACTATTATATAGTAATCCCCTAGAATGGATATTGGTTTACCTCAAAATCCATTCCCTATTCTATAATAAAATTTCTATTAATCTCAATGTGTTTGTCAAACCTTAGTTTAACCTATGGACTAGCAAATTTAGCTCCATTATATTTTATTGGAACCTCCTTATCTTTTCCTTTCTCATTACTCTTTTTCTTGGGAGCCATTTATATCAAGTTCTTAAAAATATACCACCAAAAGAGTTATAGCAACAAAAATCCTCTTCACAAAAGTTTAGAAAATGATTCCTAGAAATTATTTTGGAATTTTTCCACTTACTTGTGATTTTGTGAAAACACCTTTGAAAAAGATGAAGATATTGTGGAATACCCCTTTAAAGATGAAAACTTGAGGAACTTGATAAGATTTGAAAAAATCTTGCAAAGATGGCTTGATAACACTGAGGGGTGAAAAATATGAGAAGGAATTTGAAAGATTTGGGAGTAAAATATATTTTGGGGGGCTTATTGTGTTTGGGTGTGAAAAAATAGGGTTTGTAGAAGAAGAAGATGAGAAAAATGTCTTAGATCTGATTTGAAATCGCGTTATGTGGGTTTTAGTGCAAAACATGTAAGCAAGCCACGATCCAAATTGTTTTAATTTATTTAAAACTAAACAATATACTCATCAATAAATTTGGAAGATAATTGACAATAATAAAAAGAAATAACAAATAAAATAAAATAAAAAAGGAAAAAACAGAAACAAAAACAACTAAAGAAATCACAAATATTCAAAAATCTGGAATTTTTAAGAAATTTGATAAAAAAATTGAAACAACAATTCTTTCCCAATAATTATGCCAAAAACTTAATGTAAATTTTTTTATATATATAACAAGCTCGTTAGTGTACAAGTCATTTATAATAAACGATAAGTATATGTCCAAGGTTAGTCTCTCGAGGAATTGCAGTTGTATTAGATCATTCCTTAATTTTCTTAAACACTTAAACAAGTAAGAAAAATAAAACTAAAAACACTATCATAATGATTAGGTTTTGAAAATCCTAAACTAATAACAAATAATTAAAACAACTAAATATAGATTTGACTCAAACAAAATAAAGGTAGATATATAATTAATAATCAATGGAGAATTAATGAAACTTTTAATTAGTTAACATTACTTGTTCAGAAATATTTAGGTCAATTATAGTATAAACTTAGATTATATTTTTCCTTTTAAATTAATATTAAAATTTCCTTTGATTGGGATCATTCTTCTTTTGTTAATCAAATTAATTAATGGCCTAAAGTCGGGAAGTTTACCAGATTGATTAAATTATGACTAATGCTTAAGAAAATAATAAATCATTTAACTCAATGCTCTTAGTCAAGTAACTGATTTAAACTCGTATTCAAACTTTCTAAATTAGATCTAGATGATATATTTGAAACCTCATCCCCAAATTTTAAATCTATTATGAATAATATAATATTCATGAATAAATGAGCCATACATGCTTAAATTAACATCCACCATTAGTGGTTTAAAATCAACATTCATTAAACAAAATACAAAAAAGATTAAAATGAAAATAAAATGATACATATCATATCTCAATACCACCAATCGATGGATTATGTGTCAATAACACAAAAATTATGATATTCATCTTCAAAGTGTTCTTCAATTTATAGAATCTTTTCTTCCCTTTTGATATGGAAAAACTCTCAAATGTTACCTTTAATTTGTTCAAGTCTAATATATATTGTGTATAAAAAATAAAATAAAATAAAAAATGAAGAAAAAATCTAATGTATGACTAAGAAAAATGTAACATGAAAAAACTCCCTAAAGCTAAAACAAAAGGTTTGTATTTATAAGAAAATATTCCGTATAGGGGTTTATAGTCACAAAAAAAGAATGTGTGCTACATCACACATTATTTTCTACCGTGGCATAGTGTTCAATCAACCTTACACAAGACGATCAGAGAAGGATTTATCATGGTATACTTTGTTTCACCCTATAGAATGCAAAGTTTAATTCCTCTAGCAAATCTCTCAAGAGATGTGCATCGCTGCACACAATTCCTTCACCATGGTACATAATGCATTTATTGAATTTTTCTTTGTACCCCTTAAAGTTTGGTTGGTTCTTGATTAAAGGCTTACATGGCTTGGTCTTTTAAGCTCCTAGGGTGCTATTTAGGTGTTCCAAGTATTGTATCTTTGTGTGTTAACAAGTTTATCTATTTTGAAGATAAAAGTAACTTAATATAACAAAACACACTTGTGATTATGAATAGAAAGATTTGCATAAATAATCACATAAACATTCAATAATCAAACCTATTTATTTCAATTAAGAAAAATAAAATCATGGAATATGAGTGTTTTCCATGCACTTATCAGCAATTTTCTGAGCTAGGAAAGGGAAATCCAATGGCGATAACAATGGTGAGCAAGCTTGCATGCAATCTCGTCAAAAATCACAAAAAACATCATTTTTGAAAATGAGAAATGTTCCATCCCAAATGTGACAACACAAAAAAAGTCCCCAATAGGACACCACAACAAAAAACAAAGTTCCCAATGAGACACCATGATAAAAAAACACTGAAAAGTGCAAACTATATGCAAACTAAGAGTATGAGTGTGTGTAACATGCAAACATAGAATTGTGTCTTAAGTAATACTGAGTCATTAGTAACCAACCTTAAAAAAGACTAAAATAAACATAAAATAAAATACAGACACCATTTTTTTCACATAGGAATGAAAACACCAAAATTATAAGACTTACAATCTCCCCATTTGAATTTCCATGGTAAAACACCACGCAACTCTAATACAAACATGACATCTAAACAAAATACATTCATGCAATATGTACCTTAGGAATTCATTCCCATGAATGAACTTTGATACACAACCCAAAAACCCTAACACACCTAGTGCCAGTGTGTCCATCTTATTATGCTTTATCCATCTTGTTGAGTCAATACATCCATCTTGTTGAGTCAATACATCCATCTTGATAGTCCATTCCACATTGCAAATTTTCCTCATCCACTAAGCTCTAATTAAGATCCAAGCTCCAACTAAGCCTTACTAGTATTTTTCTATTTGTAGTTACATATATACCTTTACACATGAAATAACATAACCAGTGAAAGCCAAATATACAGAAATATAATGTAGTCAAACACTTATTATAAAGTCATCCGGCTAAGCATATTGAACACTTCCACTAAGTGTATGCATATCAAGAAACTATGATGCAACATAACCTACACTCACATACCATGCAACAAACCAGCACAATGCACAAACAAATGCAAGTTATGAATGAACACATCTCCCTTTTTTTGATAAGAAAAGTCAAATAAAGCACATATACAGGCATGCAACACACCACACACCTATATGCAAAATAAAAGTCATAAAAAAATTCATAAAATCCTAACCATCCATGTAACATAAAAAAACAAACAAACATTAAGGCAGCACCAAGATAAATATGTAACAAACAGAATAATAGACAAACCAATAAATTTGCAGACAAAAAACATCTCCCTGATACGATATATATACACACATATAAGGATAGACATTCCCATCTATCAACACCAATGTCACATCTACATGAAAGGCAGTTGAACACCAATGTCACAAAAAACATGTCAACTAATCTGTAAGAAGAAGTTGACTAGAAGTCCAACTACCTTCCAAGTTAAGACACTACTAGTGACTCAACTATCTTTCCTAATGACACTTGGGTAGATTCAATCCTACAACCTCACCCTATACTATACACACACATAAGGATAGAGATTCTCATCTATCAAAGAAAACATGCATCATGTATTCTAACAACAAATACTAGGTAATCAACTACATACAAAAAACATGTAATAAATCACTACAGAACAAGGAAGCTGATAAAAACATAGGATGACATATGAAACAAGAGAATTCATACTATGCATACCACATGTCATACTAATAGTTCTATTTATGCATGGTTTATACAAAGTGATGTCATGAATAACAAAACCTAAGGAAGTATCACATGAATAAAAAAACATAACAATACTTCATAAATAGGATCAATACCAAGGATGCAAAACAAACCCAACACTTCCCTTGACAACATAAATTTGACACACACCTCTACCCCTAAATGTATGAATTTCATGCAACTAATGCTTCCAACACTCTGAAAAATATCCCAAATAAAAGCATCTAGACATAGTAGAAAAAAACAATACAGAATATGGGAAGCATACTAAGCATGTTAAGATAAGAAAACATCACAAACTCACAAAAAAGAAACATGCTAGTAAGAGAGTAAACATACTAGTTTAGTTAAAATAATTCATATAAGTTAGGAATTCTAATGACAAGTAAATAATCTATACAAAAAATTGATGCACACCAAAAGTCCAAAAAAGAACATTACAGAGAAAAAAGAAGATAATACTCATGTACTCAAGCCTATAACATAGTATAATTGAAATGTAACTATTTGATAAAAAGAAAGCAGAAAGATGAAAAAAAAATATAAAAAAATTAAATATGTTCACATAGTCTATTTTTTATCTCAATTATAGGTTTAGTAATTTTAGATGGAAGAATAAAAGATCTATTAAAATCAATACTAGGTGGAGTTCATTCAAACTTAGTAAACGAAATTGTTTGGTTTAACATAAGAATAAATTTTTGTATATCTATAACAGGTTGTAATATAAATAATTCAATAAAGATGAAAATTCATTAAAAATCTAAGTAAGAATCACCAATCTCAAAGTCCAACTATTCAATGGAAAACCATCCATGAATTAACAAAATTTCCTAAAACTTTAACAAGAGAAGTTGATAAAATATTTGTAGAAATATTCGAACCAAGACCATATGAAACCAAAATTCAACCCCCGACTTATTAATTGAAGAGATTTAGAAATACCAAAATAATGGTTATTTACAAATCTCATAGATAATTATAGACATAAAAACCCATAAATAATAGAAATACAAGTCTCATGATATCATAAATATTTGAAAAATAAAAATTCTGTCAATAAAGATTGCCAAACTTCATATCCTGAATAAGATTCTAAAAACTTTAAACAAAAAGCAAGAATTAATGAATCATCTTCTAAACCTGAAGATAATCCAAATAAAATTATTGCAGTAAAAACATTTCAAGTTTTAATATTACTTGGAACTAACCAAAAGACTTCAAGCACAAATTTATCATATCCAAATAAGTAAAGAAGAAATAATCTTCTCACCAAATTTTGGTAAAACAATATTGTAATTATGTGTTATGATATTTTAATTTTACAAGATATAAACCATATAGCCTATAAATTTGATTAATAAAGTAGCAACTATATGTTCTTATAGACCGAATATAGTTCCTTTAGAAAAATTGATACTTATGAAAAATTTTATTTTAGTTAGAGGAATATATGGAAAAGAAACCATCATTCAATAAAAGCTAAAAAGATAGCTAGTTGGTTTAATGACAAAACATTCATTATTCCTAAAATATTATATTTTCCTAATATGCATGGAGATTTTGTCATAGGAAATAATTTTATAAAAAATTATTATCCAATGAAAATGAATCATAATTCTTTATCTTTTACTTTGGATACAAATTTATAGAAATTTCACTTTTACATATTAACCAATTAGAAGAAACAAATTAGTCATATAAAATTTTATAATTTTTATTATTGAAGATCCACTTAAATTTTGGTTTAAAAGTACTAGATATTGTACTTTAAAATTTTGTGATCCTAACATTATTTTTTGAGTTAAACCAATGATCTATAATAGACAAGATATAAATGAATTTAATATTCAAATAAATTAATTATTAAATAAAAATTTAATTGAAGAAACTAAAAGTCTACACCCAAGTCTAGCTTTTATGGTAAGAACGTAAAAAGAAATAAAAAAAAGGAAAAGCCCGAATAGTTATTAATTACTAAAGATTAAAGGAGCATTTAGTATTTGATGTATATTTTATTCCTAGTAAAAATGTATTAGTTAATCAAACTAAAGCCAAATGTTTTAATAAACTTTATTGTAAATGAAGATTTTGGAAAATCAAACTAATAGAAGAGTAAAAAGCAATGAAAACCTCATGTATACCAAGAAGACATTATCAATGGAATGTGATGCCTTTTGAATTATATATAATCTCTAAAGTTGATCAAAGATGGATGGCTAGCATCTTTAAATATCTTAAATAATTTTGTGTGGTATATATTGATGATATTCTTGTCTTCTTTAAAACCGTAGAACACAATAAACATTTACAAATATTATGTGAAAATTTCTAAAAGTATGGAATGATTTTATCTCCAAATAAGATAGAAATAGAAAAAGAATCTATTAAATTCTTGGAAATAATTTTAAATCAATCATGAGTAAGACTTCAAAAACATATTATATCGAAAGTAAAATAACTTTCAAAAGAAATCCATGACAAAAAAACTACAAGGATTGTAGAAATTCTTAATTATGGGAGAGATTTTATAAAGAATTTATTTCAAATTCCTCTTATAAATAAGTAAAAGAAAAATCAAATATTTACAAGGAATGAAAAACACAAACAAGTCTTAAACGAAATAAAAAAGAAAATAAAAAGCTTTCATAAGTCCATTTTCCTAAATCAAGTGACAAATTAATCTTAGAAATAGATGCTTTAGATTTTTCCTTGCTTGTGTTTAAAGCCATTTTAGCAGAAAAATGGGAGGAAAAAGATTTTCCAAGCTTGGTAAATGGTATCAGAGCTAGGAAAACTCCTATACCTAAAAAGCTCCAAAAAAAAGAGAAATAATTTGTGAATATAATTTTGTCAAACCAAATGTAATTATATTATATTTGAAAATGGATTATTAGCAATAAAGATTGGTATTAAACATTTTCATATTTATTTAGCTCCAGAAAATTATATTGTTAGAATTGATAACAAGGAGTTAAATATTTCTTATGTAGCAAAAGAAATAATCTTAAAGGAAGAAGATTAAAAAAGTGTAATCAAATTTCCATATATTTTTGAAGTAGAACATTTAAATGGACTAACAATTTTGTTGCATATTATTTAAATAGAAATGTTTACGAAGGCCATTAACAAAATGAGAATTTAATTTTATATATGGAAAAACCACCTAAAGATTGGATTACCATTGCTAAGAATGTGAAAATAGTGGAATAAACAAATGCTCCAAGAAGAAAATACTATGTCATTTTTTGAGGTCATCATCCTGAAATCTATACCTCTTGGAGTGCATGTCACTATAGAGTTAATAAAGTAAATAGATATCTTGAATAAGCTAAATAAGCTTTTGAAACATTTCAAATAGATCCTAATTTTGGTCACCTTATGTCTAAATATGACATAATTATTTTCTTTATATTCCTCGCATTCCAAAGAAAATTTATGAAGAACTTAATGGAGTACGAAAAATCCATATTCTAGACAAATCACATAGGAAATAATTTAGACAACATATGACTCAATTAGCATAAAAGATAGCTGAAGAAACTATAACATTGTCAAATCCCAAGGAACTTTGTTTTTAAATCATCAGATAGATGAATTAGGATGATGATTTTAATTTTGGGAAAATAAAAAAATTTCTCCAATTATTTAATATACTCAACAGGGAATTTCCTAATTCAAATTTTGAAAAAATCAAAAGGATCTGTTTATTTGAAAATGCTAGAGGATTATTAGAATCTAGCTATATAGAAATATTTTAAAATACCAAAAATAAAATTGAAGATCATGAATCCAAAATAAAAGAAATGCTTCAAATAAATAGTTCATCAATTAATTTTGTTGATGGATTTCCTAAATTAACTATACTTCTTAATTATGATCCATGGTATATAAAGGATATTGAATGGTGAATTACTAATTACTTAATGTAAAAATCTATCATTATGTCAAAAACTATAAATGGTCTAAATATTTATCATTTTGGATTGCTAGCATAGTTGAATGGCATGAAAGAGAAAAAATATATTTTCCTTATCAAATATGGTGGTTAACAATAATCAAAGAAAAAGTATTTGAATGAGAACCCCTAAATTATTTTAAATATTTAATTCAAACAATGAGTATATAAGAATATTGGATGAAAACTTTCATCCATACATCTCAAACAACTAGAGACATCTTATCTAAACTAGAGGATATGAGGCCATTCATGGTAATAGATGGAAAAAATTGTTATAGAGCTCCCAATTATATATGATCGATCTAAATAACAAATAAAAGAGCCAGAAAAGATATTAGAGAATATTACCAAAAGAAATAATTTAGATGCTTCACATGAGCTATCCCTCTATGAAGAAGAGATGGAATCTTTCTATCAAGATGCTAAGAGTCCACTAAGTACTGGTGACAAATAAATTCATAATAGAATAAATGATATTGAATCATAGTGAACCATAATAAAATTTGAAAGATAACCTTTGTATGATTGCACCTTTATCCAATATACACGAGGATTTTGTTAGAACTATAGAATTCATATGAATTTGAAACGCATTGAGATTTGAGATTTTAAGTCTATAAATAGGAGTCTCTAGTAATACACAATAGACATAAGAAATAATAATTAAATATTTTTTAATATTTATCTATAGCAAGTAGAGCTTCTCTTTGTAAAATAATACTCTATTTTAATAGTAGTTTGCTTTTATAATAATAAGGCTTGTTTGTTTGTCTTCATGCAAGTCCATTACTCTTATAACATTAGAGTTGTATGATCTTGATTCTTGTAATATACCTACAGATATATTTGTCCTCATGCTTTGTTAAAAATTACAATTAATATCCACTTAGACAACTCAGTATTTGTATCAAAGCCTTAGATTAGTTGGTTACACTACAACTAAACTAATAAATTATATATTATCATTTTCATTCTTGTTCTAAAGTTATTGAAAAACCCATATACATTTTACTATTTTGAAGCCCATAATTTCCCTTTTTATAAATTCATTCATCTAATAAGGTTGGTATAAGAGAAAACTTTTTGGTTTTAGGCACCAGAAACTTTAAGTAATAGTTAGTCTAAGGTACCATCAAAACTTTATGAATAATGAACAACAATATAATATAGAATATATTAGTTCATGGATAGAAAGAGAACAATATAAATTTAGGCATGTATTACATATACACAAAATTCAAAAAATAATCTTAGTATTATTAGTGGAAGTTTAAACTTTATAATAGATATGTTAGGAAGTTTGTTAAAAAAAACTTGAAAAATACCAAGTGATTATTCTAAATCACTTAGAAAAGAAATTAGATGCTCTATAATATGATATGGGAAAATTTGAAAACCAATTAACCCATATTAGAAAAACTGAAAAACTGAAAATCTTGATCTTAATTTAAAAACAAAGAATAAGATCAAAACTTTATTAGAAGAATGGATGAAAAATATAGGCTACCAACATGGTATGAATAGTCCTATAAGTATTACACCTCCAAGATTATTTTACGGAGTAGAAGATATTAAAGCTTTTCAAACTCATAAATATAATAAAAAAGAATATAATAATGTTTTCAAAATTCTTGATTATTGGAGACATCTTTATAAAGATCCAACAATAGAAATAGAAGAAAAACAACGAATACTAAAACAATTCAAGAAACTTATCTTAAATATGAAATCCTTATTATTGCATTTTAATTTCAAAATAAACTTATTATCCTATGATGATGAATCCACATATGAATTCGAGTCAGACTCTGACACTACATATGCAACTAACATAGGGATTGATCAAGAAACTGAATTTGAAATTTTTTTAGAAACCCATAAGAAGAGGAAACCTAAAGAACCATTAAAAGAATTCTTAAATATCAAGAAGAATTTGAAGAATACTTAAAAATAATTCAAGATGAAGACTTTATTGATATGAATGAACTTCATCTAATGAAAAAAAAATAAGAAAAAGAACCAACTTATTCATATACTAGGAGAGATGATTTAGGTAACAACCAAAAGCTCAACATGGTACTTATTTAAATCTTTTCAATGTACCTTTCAAATATCAATAAAAAACTACAAAAGAGTGGGCACAAACCATGTACTTTATTCTACTTAATTATAGAAATACTTGGACAAAATAATTTTTTTTATATTATATTGCAAGAACCTTACAATGTGATACTTTGTAATGGTTAAAACAATGGAGGGAAACCCAAAGTGGTAGAGAACAAAAATTATACTTATTGTCAATTTGTTTTTAAATATGATGACATATTAAGAGAATTTACTAAAATAATTAAAGAAAATTTAATAGAAGAACCAATAGTTTAAGAGGATGCAAATTGTGCTCTAACAAAACTAGAATTATGTAATATTTGTCAAATTGAAGATTATGTAAAATTATTTAGAAAATATTATTTTCGTGTGAAACTTCCCCAAGATATCTATGGGTCAGATCATTTTTTTTCAAAAATTACCAAATCCTTGCCATGAACTAGCTATTCATGGACATTGAGATTAGTTAAAAAAAAGCTAAACAAAGTAGACAATATAGGTTTTATAATATATTATGTCCTTAGATTGGTAACTGAACAATGTTTATCAGTTAAAGCAAAAAATAAAGTCAAGAACCAAATTAGTTGTAAAATATAGCCAACATGTTTTGATAAAATATTAAAAGAAATTGAAAAATAGGACGTCCTACACCTAGAAATAAAAAATCTTATAAGAAAAGAAAATTTATATGGAAACTGTAGAAGAAAACAACAAAATTTTCCAATATATATATGAAGACAAAAACCTAAATTAACTACACAAAAAAATTTAGATGTTATATCTATAATGAAAAAGGTCACTACACACTTGAGTGCCCTAAAAAAACAAAAATTGCAAAAAAGGTAATCAAAACTTAAGAAAAAATGAATTAAAAATTCTATATGTAGAAGAAATCTCTCATATAAAAGAAATAATATATGAAGTAGAAAGTAAAAAAGAACCATCTGAAGAAGAAATTGAAATGATATTTATGATGTAGGAATAATCAACTTCTACAATAAAAATAAATAAAATTCCTATTGAAGAATTACAAAATCAAAAGATGTGATGGGAGAAGAAATAACTTATACTCAAAAATAAATTGAAGAAATAGAATGAAACAAACAAAAAGTCAAAAAAGAAGACATAAATTTAAAATTTTCTCAACAAGAGATTTTGAACAATTTGTTGGAAACTCTTGATGTGAAATGCATTGTCTAGGATATCATATTTTTTATTTCACAGTGTAGGACATCATATTTTAATATTTTACTACTAACTTGATTCTTAAATTTTTATTTAACTCATAAAGTTGTTTAGTTATCAATCTAAGGATATAATTTATTCTAAAACCTCTACTGTCTACTTTATTTAGTTTTTTTACCAATCTATATATCCTCGAATAGCTAGTTCATCCCAAGGATTTGGAAATTTATGATAATATTTTATCTAACCAACAGATACCTTGGGGAGGATCCACAAGAAAATAATATTTTAAAATAATTTTACATAATCATCAAATTAACAAGTATTATATAATTCTAGTTTTGATAGAGCAAAGTTAGCATCTTCAAGAATTGTAGGTTCTCTTGCTTCTCCTATTAAATTTTCTTTAATTATTTTAGTAAATTCTCTCTATATGTCATCATGTATGAGAAAATATGACAATAAATATAATTTTTATTCTCTACATCTTCCAATTTTTTCCATTGTTTTAACTATTGCAAAACATCACATTATAAGGTTCCTACAATATAACCTAAAAAAATTTCTTTCTTCATAGTATTTCTATAATTAAGTAGAATAAAGGGCATGAATTCTACTCGTTCTTTTGTATTTTTTTCTTGATATTTGAAAGGTACATTGGAAAGATTTAAATAAGTACCATGTTGAGCTATTGGTAGCTTACCGAAATCATCTCTCCTAGTACAAGAAAGAGTTGGTTCTTCTTCTTATTTTGCTCCACTAGATGAACTTTCATTCATATCAATAAAGTCTTCATCTTGGGTTCCTTTTAAGTATTTTTCAAATTGTTCTTGATTTAAGAATTATTTTAATGGTTCTTCAGATTTCCTTTTTTTATGGGTCTTTGAAAATTTTTCAAATTCAGATTCTTAATCACTCACCACATTATCTATGTATGGAGTGTCAAATTCTGACTCGAATTCATATGTGGATTCATCATCAGAGGATAATAACTTTATTTCATAACTTAAATGTGATAATAAGGATCCATATTCAAGATAGTTTTCTTGAATATGTTTTAAGTAATCGTTGTCTTTCTTCTATTCCTATTGTTGAATCTTTATATGTCTCCAATAATCAAAACCTTTGTCAACAATATTATATTATTTTTTATTAAATTTGTGAGGTAGAAATTTTTTAATATCTTCAATTAAATAAAATAATTTTAGAGGTGTATTACTTCCAGAAAAATTCATACCGTGTTAGTAGTCTATATTTTCATTTATTTTTTCTAATAAAGATTCAATCTTATTCTTTGTTTTTAATTTAAGGTCAAGATTTCTCAATTTTATAATATGGGTTAATTGCTTTTCAAAATTTCCCAGAGCACCTAATTACTTTTCTAACTAATTTTCATTAATCAATTGGTATTATTCTAGTCTTTTTAACCAATTTCCTAACATATTTTAAGATTTGTGAGTATTTGCAATATTTGTGATCAAAACATTTGCATGTAATATTAGTTTCTAGGTGTCTTTGAAGAATATTTTCAAGTCGAAGAAAATATCAAGCCTCAGTGATCACATCTCAGTTATATCTCTGTGTTTGTGCACCTTAGATTTGATATTAAACACATAAGAATTTTTTTCAAATAGGTCACTTGATTGATCAAGAGATGACTAGATCAATCGAGCTTAATTAAAACTAGTTTAATTAATTTTTAATATAACAAGAATCATCGAAACATTAACTTGATGGAAAAAGCATTAGATTGATCGAGATTAATGACTAGATCAATCCACTTATTTCTAAATTAATTAATTTTTTCACTTGATCGATCAAACTATTCATAATCGATCGATGTTTGACTAGACTGATCAAGCAACCATACTTGGATATTGATCGATCGAGTCGCTAGGTTTCAAATTTAACCAAATTTTTACTCGAACCAATTATTATTTTAAATGTATTGTCCTTATGTTTTTAAGCTCTTCTAAATAATTTTTAGGATAGTTTTTCTAATGAACCTTTAACCCTGGGTTTCTACTCATGCTATTTAATCATACCATTCACTAAAAATAATTCTAACTGCATTCAAGAATTATTTTCTACATCTTAATAACGCTCTCATTGTTTTGCAAAAGACTTTCAAATAAGCTTTTTCATAGAGTTAATTTACATTTGTGGTTGTGTTTGATGAGTTAACAAGCCTACAATATTTGTGATATTGTGATTTTAACTAATTATTCTAGGGTTGTTAGTTTATTTTTATTTATCTATGTATTTGTTAAATCATCTAGTTAGGTTTTTTTAATATTGAATCTACTCTAGAATGTACATTTGTGCTTATGTCATTATGCTAACTTTTTAGGTTCCTACTATGTGAATTTGATCAACTCATATTACTAAAGACTATGATGAAAGCAACAACTTGTAAGTATTTTACTTGGGGGCATTATCTTGGTAGGTAGTTTGAGTCCTAGCCTTGTAATTGGACCTTATTTTTCATAGTGTAGAATTAGGTGATCTGGTGGATCGGTGGTTTTCCTCTTAGGTTGTTGGGTGGCTTAGGTTATTGGGGTGGCTTAGGTTATTTATACCTAAAAATTTTATAAGTCAATCTTTATATATTTTTCATTACTTTATTTACACATAATTACAAGCCTGGCCATTCTATGGATTTTTAATTTTTTATACTTCCACTGATTATCTTTTCATAACCCTCTCTAGCTAACACGATTTTTAACTAAACATACTTTTTCTCTCAATTGGTATCAAAATGGGTCACAAGATACACTTAGTATGTCAGGGACCTTGTTGTAGATCATTTAAGAAAGGGTTCTTTCACTAACTTATGTACCTTACTTTGATTGGTCTAATTAACCATATTAGAAGGCTCGTATAAGAGCCTTTCTATGGTCTATAGATAAGAGAGTCTATAACTTTGTACTTTATAGTTGGGAACCATCTATGGTTACCAAAGATAATGTAATCACTCTTAAGCCTTGGAACAAATGAACCAATTAAGATAAAAATGCTAACAACTAGAATCAAAAGGGTTTTAATGCTACTTTTAGTACCATGTCATATAATGAGTTTTATCATATATTCTCATATTGATAATGCTAAACATTCTTGGGATATTTTTAAGGCTACCCATGAGAAAACCATAAAAATTAAATGAACTAATCTTTGCATGCTTGTTAGTCAATTTGAAAATCTTAGGATGAAAGAAGAAACTTTCTCTAAATTTATATTAGATTATGTAATATTACTAACACCTTTTCCAATCTTGGAGAGAAAATTGATGATTTTAGGATCGTTCAAAAGATTCTCTACTCATTACCAGATCGTTTCAATGCAAAAGTCACTACCATTGATGATAGTAAGGATGTGAACACCATCAAAAAAGAAGAACTTGTTAGCTCATTTCAAACCATTTGATATGAGTATTCAGAAACCCCAAAATAGCAAAGGTATCATTTTCAAAACTACTACAATTGAATATAGTGACATTGATGATGAAAAAGTGGTACTCTTAACTAGAAGATTGAACAAAATCCTCAAAACAAAAGACAATCAAGTTGTCAAAAGCACCTGAATTTGAGAGAATGTAAATATATGAGTTATGATGGTAAGAAATCTAAACCCACTAGGCTTTAATGTTTTGGATGTATGGGTTTTGGTCACTTCATAGTTGACTATGTAAATAAGAAGAACCAAACTATAAAAGCTTTCAATGCTACACTTACTAAATCTGAAAGTGATAATGATTATCCAATTGAATCAGAAAACATCTATTTGATATTTAGTGCAATTATAGGTAAAACATATAGTAAGCCTAACATTGATTCAGATGATAAGGAAAATGATGTTGAATTTATACTCAACAAATTTAATGTCACTAGTATTAATGTAAAATTCATAAATTATGTAAGATGAAAAAGGGAAGTAGTTAAACTAAATGACAAAATTAAATCCTTTGAAATAAATTCCTCAATTATAGAAAAATAAAAGGCAAACTGACTGAACATGCCAATATTTTGAATTCAAGTCTTGTAGATGTTAAATAGGAAAACAAGAATCTTATGCAAGAACTTGAACAATCAATGGAAGCAATAAGAAGGCTTGGAGCTGAAAGGTTGAACAAATTTCTAGATTATGGAAAGTTAGTTGGAGACAAGAAGGGCTAGGATTTATGGACAAGCACACTATGCAATCTTCTTCAAAATCAAATAAATTTTTCAAACCTTCAAACATGTCCACCTCATATGATACAAGTGACATTGGTTATAAGGGTGAGAGTTCCACTTCTTCAACACCAAAAATCACATCGGTAAGGCCTTCTATTATGTTTGTTCTTGTCTATCATTATTGTGCAAGGAAATGTCATATTAGACCCAAGAGTAGATTTATGATCAATGTTCCTAAATGTAATAATATTTTCCATGCTTCATATAATAGACTCATAACCATCATTCATCTATGCATGTTGCATCACATTCTAAGATGAATAGAAATTACGATAACATGTTCAAAAATTTAACTAGAAAGCCTGAAGTTGTTATCTCAAAAAGACCAATGAAATTTAATGCATTTAATTCTAGGATTAAATATTCCAAAATGCATATTGCATCTTAATTTAGGATGAATGGAAAATCTAATGGTAAGTCCAAGAATATTCCAATGACAACTAAGGTAGTAGGTTTTCAACCCAGAGATATAAAGAAGCGGAAATTCATGAAAGTTTGGGTTAGGAAAGATTGTCTCTTTCTGGTCACCTAAGCGTCATTCTTTATTGTTTAACCTACATACTTTTGTTTAAGTGTTTAATTGACCCTAAGTGAACATCTTTTGTTTGGTTTTTTGTTTTTTAATTAATGTTTCTTTAGTTAAAAAAGGATAAAAATAATTAAAAAAGGAAAGTATACTGCTTTAACACTCACTTGAACATTACATAGCACCCTCATACTTTTGACTAAATCTTTAAAAACTAGATATTGTTACTTGTGCACTTACATATTTTATACATCTAGTAATTGATATCGGCATGTTCCAATTCACACACTCACTAATCATATATGTATGTCATGCATGAAATTTATGATTAATTATGTGAGTATTTAGGGACTTAGATAACGACGATTGCTAGAATTGTGTTTAAGCTTTCTCTTACACTTTATAAAATGCTACTATGAAAAGATACCTATTTTTGAGAGGGTTACCTACTGTGATATGTGAAGCTAGTGTATTAAGCAGAGAGGGCTACCTCATAACTAGTGTGAAAGTTATCAATCTAGGTTTTTGGCTCGTGCATATTTCCTTAAAAATAATACTATTAAAGGAAAGAGAAAAATAATACAAAAGAAATTACATGCACAAAAAGAAAGAGCCACAATTGGTTATGCAAAAGAAAAATAAATAACAATACCCACACAAAAAAAATTAATAATACAATAGGAGAATAAAACAAATTACTAAGCTCTCTCTTAGTTAGTAAAATTTATGTTGTGAAATTCTAAATTTTAACTACACTTATTTCATGATTGGTGATGTTTCTCATTTATATCTTTCATAACTAATCATGAATAGACAAATTGACATAACATTATAGTTCTAATCATACTTTGAGCAATTGTTGATATGTCATCATATGTATTGAAAAATGTTTATTTGCTTCACTTGAATACTCAAGCATACTATAAATAATTTAATTTTATTAAAGAATAAATTTTATTTCAAAATTGATTATTTGATTAAGTTTCATATCTAAACAAATCTACTAGTTTATATATATAGGTATTTTTATATTTGTATTTGTGATTATGGTTATTTATTCAAAAAATTTGAGTTAGTATAGGACTGAAGGGGGAATTTTAATATTTTATAGGATTATAATACTCAATCGATCAAAGATAAGCTAGACTGATCAAAGTACAAATGTCAATCAATCGATACCAATCTCAATCAATCAAATGGGTTTAGTTTAAATACACTTGTTCTTTTCTCTCACCCCTATATGAACCCTAACCCCGTCTTGGTCCCCTTTCTCATTTTCACTCAAAATCATATAAAATCACTCATTTTCCGCCTAAAGCACCTAGAATTTATTGCTATTCCATTTTCATGCATCAATCTTTACAAAAAATATTTTTTAGAAGAAATCGGTACAACTCCATTTTCTCCATATTCCCTCAGTTTCTCATTAAAAAAACACCCTTTCTAAGCTTGTTTCCTCAATCCCTTCCTAAAACAATTCTTGATCTTGATTCTACATTTTGGTTGGGAAATTTCAGAAGTTTGGATAAATTTTCAAATCAGGAATATTTTTGTGTTTCCAGATGTCGTAAACTACCTCCTAGTGCTTTAGCCCTACATTCCTTCCAATGGTGGGATGATGAATCTAAATTGAGATATAACACTACTTTCTCTTGATTGCCAATTTTATTAGAATGTGGGATTACCTAGATAGAATTTTATGAATTAGGAATTATTCAACCCAATAGGGCTATAGGTTGGAAATCACTATTTATGCCAACCAAATTATGTTGCCCATTCATGATTCGTGAATTATATGTAACCATCGGCACTAAAATCATACAAGACAAAACAGTTGACATCTTAACTTAGTGAATCAACAATATTTTGTTTATCATGAATGTTCGGGATCTTGGTTTTAAATGGAATGGGGTAAAATATCTATTGAAGATCTGTTAATCAAAATTTTGGGTTCACCTAATGTTGGTTTTAGTGCTAAACATTTATTTACCCTAAGTGGGTTCACTCATTTTTATTTGGTGTTGAACAAAATGGTATGTGCTAACTTGCTACCTTTAAAGCATTCATCTGAGATTGGTCACCTATATGCAAAGATATTATATTTCATTGGAAAATGGATTACATTCAATGTATGTTCAATAATTCAATACAATATCATTAACTCGTGGATAGGTCTTCCATAAGGATGTCTCATCCCCTAAATAATGCATGTTATGGGTTTTCCATAAACAAGTTAATTTTATACTCTTTGTATCATAGGTGACATTGGAAAGTCAACTATATCAAGATTATCTACTCAATTTTTAAGTGACAAAGGCCTACTGATGTTGGTACTATCGAAACAATAGTCGTTGTGGATGATATTTTTGGGGACAAAGAAATGGAAAATATATATACTTCTCAACCTTCATGTCCGAACTCATTTGAATATGATTGCATGTGAGAATGAATACATTGGAACAGCTAATTTCTACAATGAATGAATGTCAAAAGGAAATTTCTCCATGATTAAGGATGTCCATTCACACTATAGGGTTCCTCCTCCAAGAAAATGAGTTATTTTATGATATTTTGATATTTTGTCCTATTTTATTAGTGTGTTTGGAAGTAAATTTTTTTTATTCTTTAAAGTGTAATTGAAATTGTTTGCAATGTGAAAAATTTATATAATTCAATACATTTAGGTTTGATTCATTTGTCTATTTTATTATCTCTTGTATGTCTTTGTTTATTCCTATGACAAAAAGATGGAGAAATATTGGTATCAAAACTTTTGAACTTTGATTAAAACATCAAAAAAAGGATAATTAATTTAAGAGGAGATTTTTATTTTTGAATTACTTTGAATTTTTTTGGGATATTTAACATAGAGGACTTGTTTTTAATTTCTATCATTTGTTTAAAAATATTTTGAGCATTCTTCACTTTTCTAGTATTAGATACATTGAAATAAAGTGAACAATAAGTCCTTCGAAACTAGTTGGTTTGTTAGTGTTTTTGTTTTTCAATGTAAATAGAGCTATCAAGATTCAAGTAAAGTTGGTTCACCGAATTATAGGATAATTCCACTATGTAATTGTTTTTCCTATGACCATTATGTTGTGAGAGAGAGGTTTGGTCACATGAATATGCCAAAAGGGGATATTATAAGATTTTTTAGTATTGACGATATTCATGAACAAACCATTTGTATGTAATAGTAGTTATTAAGTGTGTCTTTCAAGAATATTTTCAAGCTAAAGAAACTATCGAGCCTCAATGATCCCATCTCAGGATCTCTCTATTCCTATGCATATTAGATTTCATATTAGACACATAGGAACATTGTTTAAATAGGTCATTTTATCGATCGAGTGGTGACTAAATCGATTGAGCTTAATTAAAATTAGTTGAATTACTTTTTAATATGATTAGGTCAATTGAAGAATTAACTCAATTGATTGAGCACTAAATCAATCAAAATGAATGACTAGATGAATCCAATTATTTCTAAATTAATTTATTTTTAACTAGGTCGATCGAGATATAAGTAGATTGATTGAATTATTCATAATCAATCGATCGGGTTTGACTAGATCAAGTGAGTAGCTATATTCTATCGATCAAGCTAAGTATAGATTGATCGAGGGGCTGGGTTTTTAAATCTAACCTAATTTTTACTCGCATCAATTAGTATTTTTACTACATTGTCCTAATTTTTTTAAGCTCTTTTAAATACTTTTAAGGATAGTATTGTAATAGACCTTTGACCTAACGTTTGTACTCATACAATTTAATCATACCACTAGCTCATAATTTTGTTAACCACATTCAAGCATTCTTTTCTACATTTTAATATCTCTCTCTTTTTTTTTTGCAAAATATATTCAAGTAGGATTTTTCATTGAGATAATTTATCAAACATTATGCTTTTAATTGATTGTTCTAGGGTTTTTAGTTGATTTAAATTTTTTTGATTTAACAAAAATTCTACTTGTCAAAGAAAATTTTCGAAATGATTTTATTATTATTGGTTATATCTCTAGTTTATATCTAGTGAGTCCTATTTATAGACTTAAAATCTAGAAATGGGTTTCAAATCTATCCAAATTCTCTAGTTCTGCTAGATTGCTTTCATGTGGTGGATAAAGGTGCAGTGGTATAAAGCTTATCTATCAGATTTTATTGTGGTCCAATAAGCTTCCATAGCATTTATTTTATTGTAGAGTTGTTTGTTAGTAGCACTTAGTGAACTCTAAGCATCTTGACAGAAAGATTCCATATGCATAAAGTGATAGTTCATTTAGCACATCTAAATTATTTCTTTTTGTGAGATTCTCTAATATCTTTTTTGACTCCCTTATCTATTCTTCAAATCGATCATTAATAATGGGGAACTCTATAAAAAAAATAACATTTTTCCATCTATTATCATGAATGGCCTCTTATCCTATGGTTTGGATAAGATATCTCTGGCAATTTGGGATGTATGGATGAAATTTTGCATCCACTATTATTTTGTACTCATTGTTTGAAATAAATCTTCAGAATTGTTGAGGGGTTCTGCCCCAAATTCACCACCATATTTGATAAGGCTGAAATATTTTTTCTCTTTCTCACCATTCAGTCATGCTAGCAATCCAAAATGATAAATATTTGAAACATTTATAATGTCTTGCATAATGATGGACCATGGATTTGATCATCATTGGAAACTATAGTAATTTGATCATACTAAGA
This sequence comes from Hippophae tibetana, assembly GCA_037013495.1. NCBI lineage: Eukaryota > Viridiplantae > Streptophyta > Magnoliopsida > Rosales > Elaeagnaceae > Hippophae > Hippophae tibetana. The sequence continues at coordinate 30,483,776 of CM072806.1, forward strand.
CTCTGAATAAGGTAATTCCTCATTCAATATCTTCAATATACCATAGATCATGATTACGAAGTATCATTAATTTAGAAAATCCATCTATAAGATTAATTAATGAACTATTTCTTTTAAACGTTTCTTTTATTTTGGGTTTATAATATTCAATTTTATTTTGATATTTCTTCATATTTCTTCATATCTAGATTTTAATAATTTTTTAACTTTTTCAATTTAATAGAACCTTTTGATTTTTTCCAAAAATTGGATTAGGAAATTTACTTTTGAGTATATCAAATAATTAGAAAAAAAAATTGTAATTTTCTTAAACTTAAAATCATCGTCTCAATTCATCTATTTGATGATTTGAAAACAAAGTTCCTTAAGACTTGATGGTGTTTTCTTTCTTCAGCTATCCTTTTTTGCTAATTGAGCCATAGGTTGTCTAAAATATTTTCTATGTGATTCTCCTAGAATATAGGTTTCTCACACTCCAATTTGTTCCTCATAAATTTTGTTTGGAGTACCGAGATTATAAAAAAAATTCTTGGTTAGACATAAAGTGAGATATTAGACTATGTATGAAATGCTTCAAAAGCTTGTTTAGCTTCTTTAAGAGATTCATGTGCTTGATAACAAGCACTTTTTACTTTATTAACTTGATAGTGACATGCACTCCAAGAGGTATAGATTCTTGGATGATGGCCTCTAAAAAAGAAAGTATTTTCTTTTTGGAGCATTTGTTTGCTTTACCAGTTTTGCCTTCTTAGCAATGGTAATCCAATCTCCAGATGGTCTTTTCATCTGTAAAACTAAATTCCCATTTTTTTAATGGTCTTTGTAAATATTTCTACTTAAATCATCTTTAATAAAATTGTTAGTCCCTTTTAAATGTTCTACTTCAAAACTATAGATAGCAATTTGATTATATCATTTTAATATTCTTCCATCAAGATTATTTCTTTTGCTACATAATAAATCTTTAACTGCTTGGTTATCAATTCTAACAATAAATATTTTTGGAGATAATAAATATGAATATTTTTAGTAGCAAGTTACTGCTAACAAATTAATTTCAAAAATAATATAATTAATTTCATTTGGTTCAAAACTTACTAGATTATATCCACAAATTAACTCTTATTTTGAAGTTTTTTAGGTATAGAAGTTTTTCTAGCTCTAATATCATTTACGAAACATGAAAAATATTTTTTCACACATTTCTCAACTGGAATGGAGTTTTTCATATACAACCCTAGCAAAAATATAAAGCATATGTTTCTAAAATTAATTTGTCACCTAATAGGAAAATAGACTTCTAGAAGATTTTTTATTTCTATTAAGATTTATTTGTCTTTTCATTTGGTGTAAATCTTTGATCTTTCTTTGATTTATTTATAGAAGGAATCTCTTTCTCAAAATCACAATTAAGAATTTCTAACAATCCTTGTAATTATTTTTTGTCATGAATTTCTTATGGAAATTATTTTACTTTTATATAATATATTTTTGAAGCTTTATTCATGATTTAAAATTATTCCTAAGAAGTAAATAAATTATTTTTCTATTTCTATTTTTTTTAGACAAAATTATTCCATACTTTTGGAATTTTTCACATAATAGTTATAAATTTTTCTTGTTTCCTCTCGGTTTTAGGGAAGACAAGAATATCATCAATAGATATCACATAAAATTCTTTAAGATCTTTAAAATTCTATACATCAATATTTAAAAGACATGTAGGGATTTATTTAATCCAAATGGATCACATTCTATTGATAATGTCCTCTTGGCGCATTAAAGGTTGTCAATGGTTTTGACTCTTCTACTAGTTTGATTTTCCAAAATCCAGATTTACAATTAAATTTACTAAAACATTTGGCCCCTTTAGTTTGATTAACTAATACATCTTTTCCAGGAATAAAATATACATCAAACTCTAAATGCTCATTTAAGCTTTTGTAATTAATAATCATTCGGGTTTTTTCTCTTTTCATTTCATTATGATTTCTTACCATGAAAGCTGGACTAGAGTGTGGACTTTTAGTTTATTCAATTAATTTTTAATTTAATAATTCATTTATTTAAATATCAAATTCATTTATATCTTGTCTAATATAGATCCTTGGTTTAACTCGAATAATAACATTAGAATCATGTAATTTTAAAGTATAATATCTAAAACATCTCAACCAAAGTTTAAGTGGATGTTCACTAAATTTTTGTTGTAAAATTTTATATAACCAATGTGTTTCTTCTAATTGATTAATATGTAGTGTGCGAATACCATGCTTCACTAGCACAAATTGTTTATTGCATTTATATTTATGTTGTTGTAAACATGAAATTTCTATATATTCTTTATCTAAAGTAAAAGATATAGAATTATGATTTATTTTCATTGGATAATACTTTGTGATAAAATTATTTTCTATGACAAAATCTCTATGCATATTAGGAAAACATAATATTTTGTGAATAATGAATATTGTCATCAAACGAAATAGCTTTATTTTTAGCTTTATATTGAGTGATGGTTTCTTTTCTATCTATTCCTCTAACTAAAATAAGATTTTTTATAACTATCCATTTTCTAAAGGAATTGCATTTGGTTTACAAGAATATACAATTTCTCCTATGTCAATCAAATTACATAAGCTATATGGTTTGTAGCCTACAAAATTAAAATATCCTAATACATAATTATAACATTTTTTTTACCATAATTTGGTGAGAAGATTATTTCTTCTTTACCTATTTAGATATGATAAATTTGTACTTGTAGGATTTCTTTAGTTCTAGGTAATAATGAAACTTGAACATTTTTTACATCAATAATTTTATTTGGATTATCTTTAGGTTTTAATAATTCTTACTTTTTGTTTAAAGTTTTTCCAATCTTGTACAGGATATGAAGTTTGCCTAACTTTATCGAAAGAATTTTTATTTTTAAAATATACTTGATTTTATGTATTTCCACTATGTAATGGTTTTTATGTCTTGGGTTATCTATGAGATTTGTAAGTAATCATTATTTTGGTATTTCTAAATCTCTCCAAGTTCAAATAATTCTACAAATTTTTATCAAGTTCTTTTGTTAAGGTTTGAGGAAATTGTGTTAATTCATGGATTGTTTTTCATTGAATAACTAGACTTTGAGATTGATGATCCATACTCAATTTTTTAAATTGAATCTCCATATATATTAAAATATTTATACTATGATCTATTATAGATATATAGAAATTTGGTCTAATGTTAAATCAAACAATTATATTTAGTAAGTTTGACTAAACACTACCTATTACTGATTATAATGGATCTTTAATTTTTCCATCTAAAATTACTAAACGTAAAGGAGTGTCTATTCCTTGTCTAAATAAAACAATAATGGAGATCTATATTAGACCTATGTCAATGTATTTAATTTCTGAATATTTTTTCTTCCATCTTTCTACTTTCTTTTTATCAAATAATTGTATTTCAACTATTCCATCTTCTATAAATTTTACATCAGAGTTTCCAAAAACTTATTCTAAAACTCTTACTAAGAAAATTTTAAATTTAGACATTTCATGTATTTCTTCTTTTTAAACCTTTTTGTGTGGTTCATTCTACTTCTTTAAGTTGTCCTTGAGTGTAAGTTAATTCTTCTCTCATAACATTTTTTAATTTTATAATTTGTAATTCTTTAATAGGAGTTTTATTTATTATGATCGTAGAACTTGATTGTTCTTGCATCATGAATATCATTTCAATTTCTTCGTTAGACTTTCCTTTTCACTTTCTACTTCATATATTATTTCTTCTATATCAGAGATTTATTCTCCATATAGAATTTCTAATATGTTTATTCTTTTTAGAAAAGTTTGTCCTTTTCTCTTAAGGTTTTCATTTAAATTTTCTTTTCTTATAAAATTCTCTATTTCCTAGGGCATCCTATTTCCAAATTTCTTTTAATATTTTATCATAAAATTGTTGGCCATATTTTGTACTACTACTTTGATTCTTAGCTTGATTTTTTACTTTAATTGATAAATATTGTTCAGTTATTAGTCTAAGGATATAATTTATTCTCAAACATATATTATCTACTTTGTTTAAAGAAAAAAATAGAATGCAAAACAAGAACATTAAACAACAGGAGACAAGATGAGAACCAACACCAATATACTAGGTATAAGAAAGAACAACCTAGTAAAATAAAGGAGATGTAGTCTATATATTATGACATATGAATTAAAAGACCATACTAGAAAAATCTTAATATTTTAACACTACATAATGAAATTATGTATTATAATGCTCATGAAAAAAACCACAAATGAATAATCAAGGAAAAGGCAAAGCAAACACATATAAAAAGCATATCAAAGCAACTAGTGGAGGAAAATACTAGTAAAGAATTAAACAACCAATCATAGCAATAGATAAGACAATTAACACCTTATGTAAGGCAAGCAACACTATATACAATATATGCAATAAATATACTTCACATGATTCACATAAAAGGTACCTAGAAGACATCATCATACAATCACACATGCAATCTACATTAAAACCTGGAATGCAAATATAATAATAAAATTCCTAGTTTAAGAGAGAGATGAACAAAGCATATATGTATGAATAAGAAAATAGGGATAATAAAATAAACAAAAAAGTTTATGGAGATAATCAACCTCATAGAACATCAACATGCCACTCCACTAGAGATAAATGGCACAAATAAGGTATGTATATGTGTAAACAAAGCTCTAAATAACCAAGATAAAGGGTGGAAATTCCAACCCATAGATTCTTTTTGTGAGATATATTCCAACTTGGCTAAGTAGGCTAATAACTGTATTTTATATAGTTATTTTTAGCTATTTTATTAATTATAATTGCTATGTTCTTGACATTTTAGTTAATTTTAATGAAATAAATTAATATTTACTGTTAATTTCTTAAGGAATATATTTTTAAGAAAATTAAAGAATTTAAATCGAAAAAGCACTTAATTGCAAATAAAAAGTCTGAAAATATAATTTAAACTAAAATAGGGCTTAATTGCAATTAACGAAAGTTTAAAAGTTAATTTAAATTAGAAAAAAAGGTTTAATTGTAATTAACGAAAGTTAGAAGTTAATTTGAATTAAATTGGAGGGCTAAAATGCAATTAAGGAACTTTATTTCCTGCGCCAGAAAAGAGGCAACTCGCGCAATCACCAATGCGTGACACCAACCATTCGATCAGGAAATCAACGACTATGATAAGGCACGTGGAACCAGATGCGACAATCTCGAGTGGACGTGGGTATTCAGGTGCATGTTGCTCGACGTTGAGTGGGGCCCACCTACTGCACAGGTCAGCATGTAGGGAGGGACCCATGTGTCTCGGTGGCGTTGATCCCGTACGGTGCAACCACGTGCAAGCTCTCCCTCCAACAATTTAAAGTCAGCCATGTGTCCCACCATTTATTGCAGCCAATCATGTGCTGACACGTGGCACGTTTTAATGAACACAAAAACGCAGAACCAACGGACGCGTTTCCAGTTGGTTTCTTTCCCCACGTGTCTGAGTGTCGTTTATCCCGTGCAACACATTCCGTGTGCGCCCATTCTTGACACCGTATGAAATGCTGCCATGTGTCCCACTATTTCTTGTAGTGAATCATATGATGACATGTGGCATACGAGTTTAATTAAAAATAAATCAAAAATGGCACCATTTTTAGCTGTTTTAATGTCTCCCATGCGTATGTTAAAATAACAATTTCGATATCCCCATTTTCATACGCGTGTCTACATTATCAAAGAAAAATGTCTCCCACGTGTCCAATTTTTGACACATTTTGTCCAATTTTTCTATATTTGTTGACTTTTCTCATTTATTTTATGAATATATTTGTGATGTATTGCCTCCAGTATTCCTCTTTGAGTCTTTAAGTTACGTTTTTAAGCGAAAATACTTGAAAAACAATAAAAATACCCGTGATTCTAAAAATACATATATATATAAATATATTATAAAATCATATAAATATTTATATTTTTAATCAATTAATGTGCATAAAATCATGGTAATATTAATGCTTTTTGAGCACTCATCAGCAAGCTCGCTCATCAAAAACCACAATAAATGGCATTTCTGACAAGTAAAAATGCTTGATCACAAATGGAACAACCCAACACAAACAAAGTCCATAATGAGACACCACGACATTAAACAAAGTCCCTAGTGGGACACTACAATAATAAACATCCAACAATGTAAACTATATGCAAACTTACAAAGTTAATGTGTGTAATAGGAAAACTCAAAACAATTTCTTAAGTGATATTGAGCCACCAGTAACCAACCTTACGAAGGATAGATAGAAATATCAAGTAAAATATAGACATTATATTTTGCACATAGGAATTCAAACACCAAAACGAAAATAATTGCACTCATTAATTAGAATGGATTTTGGTGAATGAGGTAACATAGAGAAACCTCCATGTTTGAATGGCATGAACTATGCCTATTCGAGCTTTCCTATGGTCAAGTGGGGATCACATATGATATTTAGTAGAGTACGATTGAGAATTTCTACAAAGAATAACCTGATGTCTTGATGGTCAAAATGAGTGTCTATATCTTTTGATCTTTTATACATAGATATTTGGTTAATGATATTTCCTCCTAGTAGATGATTACAATTGCTATGAATAAATTTTTTCCTTAGTGCTAAAAATGAATTTTAATCCATCTTTACTTCCTTTTTAAATATGGTGGAAATACATTTTAATACTAAAGTCAATTCAAATTGACAGTGGTCAAGAGTTCCTTTTCCACCTCTATTATATCAAAACAAGACATTTGGCAAAGAAAACTTTTTCTACCCATTAGCAAACAAAATGGTATAATGGAATGTCACCATTATAAAGTGATTGAAAAAGGATTAGCTTTGCTATTATAGGTATCACCTCTTCTAGGTTTTGGGCCTATGCTTTTAGACCTTTAGTCTTTACTATAAATAGATTGCATACTCTTATTCTTCAACATAAGTCTCCTTTTGAGCTTCTCTATCACAAAGTCCTAGAATATTCTTTCTTTATAGTGTTTTGGTTCTCTACTTTCCTTGTCTTTTTTATTAAAATAAAAATAAATTTTAACCTAGTTTCTGAGGTGTCTTTTTCTTGGTTATGATACACGGCATAAGGTTACTTGTGTAAGTATTTTAAAATATCAGTTTTATACCAAGAGACATGTTCTATTTCATGAATACATCTTTCCTTTTCAACCTTTGACTTTAGCTTCCTCTAGTTCGAAGTTTTCTAACTCTTATACTCTTCTCTCACCTCCTTTAGTTTTGCCTTCTATTCCTTCTGTTGTAGTGTCATTCACCCTTATAGTTTGATATTGTGCCAATCATTCATGCGTCTCCGTATATGTCTCCTTCATTAGATCCTTTTACTCTTTTGCATGATCCTAATAACAAGGTTCATTTCATTATTGAAATACTTTCTCTTCCTCCCTTTTCTACTTCTACTATATTCATTCCATGACTAGTAGGTATAAGGAAGGGATTTTTAAACTTAAACTAGTAGCTTTTCTTTCTCATCTTATAACCCACACCTCAACTTCTTCTTCTTTGCAAGTTACCCCTATAGATAAGCGATCTTTAGTTACTAAGGCTCTCAATACTTATGAATGGAATCATGCAATGACTTTAGAAATTAAAGCTTTGATATGAAATGGAAATTAGGAGCTAGTAAAGTATCCTCAATATGGTAAACTTATAAACTGTAAGTGGGGTTTCAGAGTCAAGCCATAAACTAATGGTACTGTCCTCTCTATGGCTTTGGCTTATGGTTAGCCTATAAAGTAATTGAAAGTGAACAACACTTTTAAAAGGTGACTTAAGTGAAACTATTTACATATTGTAGCCTTATGGTTTTGAGGATTCCTCTAAGCCTAGCCATGTCTGCAAGCTTAGGAAATCTCTCTATGGACTCAAGTGGGCTCTACATTATTTGTATCAAAATTAAGTATAATTGTCATTGACCTTGGTTTTGTGAATTCCAAAGATGATACAAGTATGTTCTTAAAGCATGATAGCTCTTCTATAACTATTATGTTAGTCTATATAGATCACATCTTGTTAACTAGTACTGATAGTAAGTTCTTGAATCAATTTTTGGGTGCTATCAATAGAAAAGTTTTCTTTGAAAATTCTTTGTAAAGTGAGCTATTTTTTGGATTTAAAAGTTCAAAGGTTTTTAGAGGTTTTACACCTCAGTCAAGGGAAGTATGTCTGTGATTTATTGACTCGTTTTTGTCTTACTTCTTGTAATAAAGCTTCTAAAACTCCCATGAAATATGGTCACGTTGTTTCCCAAAAAGAAGGTGTTTCTCTTAGTGATCCTTTTTTGTTATCGAAGCCTTGTTGGTTCTTTTACAATATTGTGTTCTCAAACATCTTGACATAGCCTTTTAGTCAATAAGCTTTATCATTTTCTTTATGCTCTTACAAATGTTCATCTTGTTGTAGCTAAGGGAATTCTCATCAAGTTTCTTAAACGTACAATATCTTATGGTTATACTCCTTCTAAATCCTCAAGTTTTGGCCTTATTGGATTTTGTGATTCTTATAAGGTTTATAAGTGCTAGTGATATTTATGAACAAAATATCCAAATTTAATTTAATTTCTAGGTGAGTCTTTCAAGAACAATATTCAAACTGAAGAAACTATCAAGCTCCAAAAAAACACATCTCAATTATATCTCTATTCTTATGTATGTTTTGCCTCTCAATATATCTACAAAATAGAAGATAATAGAAAGTGATGAGAATATTAAAACATAAATCATAAGAAAATGATATCAATTAATAATGAAAATTAAAATAATAGTACATGTTTCAATTGCTTCAATATCATCAAGGGACTCATGAATGTTAATTATTGGTGAAGATCGAATCCAATTTTGAGTACATATAAGTGATTGGACAGTTTTTGGGGACAATGAGCTTCTAAAAGAATCAATAAACCTCCCCATGTAGAAAATGTAGACTCAAAAGCTATAGTTGATATAGGCATAGCTAAAACATCTTTGGCAATCTTGGAAAGAACCTTGTATCCATGAAAATGAAATCATCCATAAAATGACAAATACCATTAAAAAATATTATCAAAGAGATTTTTTCAAATAAAGTATAAGAAAATTAAACACTCAAATAAATAAATAGTTACTTTTTCAACGAAGATGGCTTTTAGTAGTTTTAAGAAGTTTATTCTTCAACAGTAGCACTTGCAGTACTGAGATCCAGAGAAAGATCTAGAGCCTGCATCAACATAAAAAAAACAATTCTTAACAACAACAACAATTATAATAATAAACCAAAAAGCATTTATGAATTAGAAGAACATTAATGAGTAGTATAAGATTACCTTTCCAGTAATCTTGTTATACATAGCAATCACATCTTTAACTGTAGACTCAAAGTGCATAGTTGCATCATAACCCTACATTATATATGTCAATTAATACTAAAACTGGTTAGAAAGTTTCTAACTAAAACCAATCCGAGAAATAAACTAAAAGACAACATCTTTACCAAAGACAAGTATGTTATTCTCATAATGACAAGAAAGTGAGCAAACAAGAACAAGTTTTGTCTACATATAGTAGAAATGTAGCAACTATCAACCTCATCATTGTTTAGGTACAAACATGTCATAATTTTCGTAAAATATGTCATCTACTGAACCAAGTAGGTCAATCCCAGGCTTCAAGGTGTTTGTCAAAAAAAGAAAAAAGAAAAAAAATTGTTAACAACCAAAAAAACTGGGTTGAAATGACCTCTTTCCTAAAATGCTTGGCTATAATTCACCAATTGTAACAACCTCCATCTCTCCCCAAAACCTTACAACTTGAATCTTAGCCTATAGCTTCTGCTAAAATCTATACAGCACCAGAACCCACTGACCAAGTACCAACATATCAATGTTAGCGACAAACTTCATACTGGTATAACATAGTAAATAGAAAAAACTTTCCAGACCTCATCAAATTAAATTATCAGAATGTGAACCCTCTAACCAAAAAAATATAGCTTAGATAGAAGCAGATTTGTAGATTTGTAGAATGTAAAGAAGTAGATTTGTAGCCAAAGTAATACAATTTCCCATATCTCATAGAAGAACAAAATAAATAATGAAAAGCAAAAGTAGAACCAGATATTACACAAGAAACAAGAGTCATAACTCACAGGGAACCAGATTGATGTATAAAGAAGAATGGAAAGAGAGTCAATGATGGCGACACACAGTGGTAGAGAGAAAAAGGCAAAATGGCAAAGGGGAAAGCGGCAAAGTGCCAGAGAGAATTCAGAATGCTTAGTAGCTGCGCGACAAAAATGGAAAACCTAATCAAGCATTCAAGTTGTGCTAACGAAAACCTATTTTAGTTGGCAATGAAAACCTAAATAAATATATTAATTAAAAAAAATACAATTAATTTATGTTGGATCATATGAGATCGGATGAATCGTAGTGAAATCCACCATCTGATCCGAACTTAACGAATCAGATCAAATTGATTGGATATTTTACACACTCCTAAAGGTAACAAGCAAAGTAGTTCATGTGCCTTTAAAGCTAATTGATATTTCCAAAATTGATGATAATTTATATCTTGAGATAGTAAGATAAAAATATTGATTCTATGTTTTCAGAAAATTTATTTTATGTTCGTATAGCTTACTTATATATTTAGATCATATAATTTTATATATAATTATGATTATTTGATTTAATTATTAAATTTTATTGAAGCTATTTTTATTAAACTTGTGTTTAGTCTGCTTAATGTAGAATTAACTGCTAGTTGGTTTGATTAAATTGATATATATTTTGTATCATCTAGTTAGGATTATTCATTATTAACTCTGTTCTAGAATACACAAAAAGATTTTTATTTTTTGTGCTAACCCTAGTTATAGTTGTTTCATGAGTGTCTGATTCAGAAAGAGCTTATTGAAATATTGGTCTGGATATCGCTTACGTTCATCCTAAAAACTGTGAAAATAGAGTATAGGCTCGTAAATAAAGTACATTGGGTAGGTTTGTTTGGGAGGGTAGCGTAAAATCGAGTTTGTGCTTGAACATTTGGGTTTCATAGTAGAAAGATAGGTCTGATGGATAGGTGATTTTCCTCTTAGATCATAATTGTGGTTTAAGTTGTTCCTACTTAAAAATATCATGTGTATGTTACATGCGATTTCATGTCTACTCGCTTGGTTTATATTATTAAATTATAAATTTATAATATTCAAAAATAAAATTTTCACCCCCTATAGGTTAATTAGATTGGTATTATAAACTTTGAATTGATATCAAAGCCTACATTGGACACACTTAGTGAGTTTAATTCTTAAGAACACTCTTATTTATGGAATAAATGAAATAAGGTAGGCCTTTGATGGGTTTGACTACCCTTAATAAAAGGCTCATATGCAATCATATCTTAGAGAATGAAAAAGTTGGGATCTCATTATCGAATGGGGCACTCCCTTCTTTTTGGGCAACCCTTTATTATATAAACATCATTACCTATGCTTATGTCAAGAGTAGTACATATATTATTTCAATCGTTTTAACTTAAATATATAAAGCATATTAAAATTCTTAATAAAGTAAAAAAAAATCATATTTATGATACATCTTTAAAAAAAAGAACCACATTAAAAGGAAGGGTTAAATGGTAATTTCAAAAGTTAACTCGAATTAAAATAGATATTTTAGTAGCAAAAATAATTTCATGTTTTGTGAACAGTTACTACTAAATGCATGAGTATAATATTATGTGTGATAGTTATCAAATATATACCTAAAGTATGAATATCTAAAACTCGAATATTTGTTCGACTTTTATTGATAGACTTGATAGTGAGTCTAAAAACAAAGTTCACAGGTAAATGTTTTATTCAAGAAAATAACCAACATTTATAGTCCTTACAAATTTCCTATTTGGCATTTTCATGTGGCTACATGATACTCATAGGAATAAAGAAAAATTACATTGACATCCTAAACTTCATAGTATAACTATCCCATGATCCGATAAAACCATATATAGAATAACTTGACAAACTTGTATGTAACTAAAATCACATAGAAAAAGCATAAGACAACTTGGCTTGAAAACCTCATTGTACATTAATGCGGTTTATATACAAAGTGTAAAGATAAATCACATGGTGCATGCATTCCCATCAATATTCTTACAATAAAACATAATGATGCAAGGTAAAAGCAATCTCTCCCCATATATGCATAACAGTAAACCTAATAATGAAATGATATGAATCACTCACTATTTTAATTTTGTTTTACATCTTCTCCTTATTTATTCTCTATTTAATTGGTTTTCACACTTAGAGTATCATAAGACTTATAGATAGTTTATATTCCTATGCACCTTCACTTTAAGGAAAGTTTAGCATCATAACATCTTTACATGCATAGTTCACGATGGTTTATCAAAAAGGGAGTGATTCACATCATTTCATTATTAGGTTTAATGTTGTTATGCATGTACATATATGGAGAGAGATCGCATATAAGGGAAGAGATTGCTTTTACCTTGCATCATTATATTTTATTCTAAGCATATTGACGTGAAGGCATGCACTATATAATTTATCTCTACAATTTGCTTATTTTTAAGTAAATTAAATTAATATACAATGAGTCTTTCAAGCCAAATTGTTGTATGCTTTGTCTATATGATTTAAGTTACATACAAGCTTTTTAAGTTACACCAAAGATGGTTTCATCAGATTATAAGATAGTTCCACTATAGAGTCTAGGATATCAATGTATTTTTTTTATTCCAATGAATGTCATGTAATGAGAGAGAGGTTTCATTACACCAAAATGTCAAAGGTGGAGTTTGTAAGAACTATAAATGCGAGATATTTTCATGAACAACATATTTACCTATAGACTTGTTTTTAAGCTCATTATCAAATATATAACAAAAACCGAACAAATATTTGAGTTTTAAATAGTCATATTTCAAGCTCTTCTTCCTATATATATATATATATATATTATTAGGGTTGATAAGGGTAGGGTGTGCCGAAAACGATTTAAATAATATACATGCTACTCTTGGCATAATCAGAGGTAATTAAGTTGATGTACTAAAGGGCTAACCAAAAAAGCAGGGTGTGCGAAATAACCAAACTGAAAGCGAGAAAAAAAAAAAGAGAGACTGCAACAGGGTCTAAGGTAATCATATATATATATATAGAAGCATAGTAGTACATGTGCCGTGCCGTTAAAGTTAATTGGTATTTCGAAAATTGATGATAATTTATATATTCAGACATTAAGATAATAATAATGATTCTATGTTTTTAGAAAATTTATTTTATATTGGTATATTTCTTTTTAATTAAATTTTTATATATTTATATTAAATAATTTTTATGTATAATTATAATTATCTTATTTAATTATTAAATTTTATTGAAGTTATTTTTATTAAAATTGTGATTGATCTATTTACTCTAGAATTGTTACTTGATTGGATTAAATTGATATATGTTTATATCATTAAATTAAGATTATTTATTATTAACTCCATTCTAAAACACATACGGATACTTGTGTTTTTTTGTATTGACTCCAATTACAATTCTTTTGTAAAAGTGTTTGATTGATAGAGAATTTATTGAAAAACATTAGTTTGGATATCGCTCACTGATGAGTGCTCAAAAATCACTAAACTAACCATGATTTTATGCACATTAATTAATTAAAAATATATATATTTATATGTTTTATCATATATTTATATAAATTTTTCTTTTTCGGAATCACGGGTATTTTTATTGTTTTTCAAGTATTTTGGCTTAAAAATGCAACTTAAAGACTCAAAGAGGAATACTGGAAGCAATACATCATAAATATATTAATAAATAAATGGGAAAAGGTCAACAAATATGGAAAAATTGGACAAAATGAGTCAAAAAAGTCAAAAAAGAGAAAATCGCGCCGCCACGCTCCAACGCCCAGCCGCACGCTGGACTGTTCATCTGTCCCAAGCTGTGCGCGCTAGTACTGTTCATCCGCCCCAAGCTGCGCGCGTTGATACTGTTCATCCGCGCAAAAGTTGCGCGAGCTGGTACTGTTCATCCACGCCAAGCTGCGCGCGCTGCTACTGTTCATCCGCACGCGCCGACGCCCGTTTCGCCTCATTTTTCACGTGCAGCCGCCCCACGTCATGCTGACGTCATCAAATGACGTCAGCAATCACTAATCCGCGTTTTTACATTTTTTTAACATTTTTTTCTCTACTTTTTCTCTCCATCCTCACCTATAAATACCCCCCTTCTCTTCACTTCTAAACACACCTCAAAACCATTCTTCTCTTCTCTTTCTTTCTCTCATTTCTTAGTTTTTAAGCTTTTCTTAGTTTCTTTCTTAGTTCTTAGTTAAATTCTCTTAGTTTTTGAGTTCTTCTCTTTTTGAGAAGAACTTGTAATGTTTTTGTAATTTATTAGCTTTTTGATTCAATAAATGGGAGTGCAAATTCCGCTTGGAGGTTTTCCAGCAACGGGAATAGCATCGAAGTTCTGTAAGGATTTTATTTTCTTTACAGTTATTTTTTATGCTTTATTCTTACATGTTATATTTAATTTGTCTGTGATTAAATTAAACTCTACTGGCTGTTTATAATCATGATATAATAATAACGTTGTTATGCTTGCGAAATATTAAATAGGTGAAAATTTCTAAAATGAATTGATTTTATTTTTATTTAAGATTTTATATTAAGAATGTTAGAGAGAAATATATTATTTTTCATTACAAACTTAAATCTGAAAATTAGATTTTAAGGTTTAGTTATCCGGTCTAATTTAGAGTAGTGCTCTTTTATTTGTTGGTACAATCGCCCGGTAGTTAGAGTGAAACTCTATTTCAAAAGTTTTTATAAGAATTATTATGTGAAAATGTATTGACAACATGTTTTCAGTAGTGGTTTTAAAACTTGAAAGTTAGTACTCGGATAATTAAATTCTTATGTTTAATTTGGACACCTTGAATAAAATTTAAACTATCTAACCCCACCAAAGGTGGCATTTAAATGGTTCATTTTCAATCTCTTAGAAAAAGGAATTAATTTAATTAACCAAATTAGTTATCAACCCCACCCATAGGTGTTAATTGATTTGTTTAGTTAACAAAGAATATCTAATCCCACCAAATGTGGTATTCATATAAAAAAGAGAGAATCAATAAAATATCAATTTATATCTTTAATAACCTAGATAATATGAGCAAGCATAATTAATTTAGTTATTATATCCATAAATACTCCACTATTATGAATGATAAAATTTGCATAAATATTTATTGAATCTGTATCTATGTTTATTTTTATGTTATTAGATTATATTTATTGAATATGTATCTATGTTTATTTTTATGTTATTAGATTAGAAACACAAAAACCAAACTATCGTGACAGGATGTTTAGGATTTAATTTCGTTTTTAAAAGTTTGAGTAATAAATTAAAAACCACATACATTCCTTCCTTAGATCGACCTTAGGAGTATACTTATCATTTTCTACGAAATGATTCGTGCACTTGCGAGAGTTTTAAAAATATTAAAACCAAAGTATTGGCAAGAATCGGCGATGCCAGTTTTCGCTCATCACTCACGTTAATCTTTAAAACTATAAAAACAGAGTAATGACTCGTAAGTAAGGTATATTCAGATAATATCTTTGAGATGATACTTAAATATTAGGTTTTCATAATGAAAAGTTAAGTGGTTTGTTGAATTTGTGGTTTTCTTCTTATGTTAAGGTTATTGTCGAAGTTGTTTTTACTTAAAAATATCGTATATTATCTTCAGTTTTCGTATTTTACTATTTATATGTGATTGGATGTATTAATATTTTGTTTAAGTTATTAAATTATAAATTAATAAAAATTTAAAAATACTGAATTAATTAAGTCAATATTATAAATCTTCAATTGCACACACCTCACCTGAAACTCAACTCGTTGATCGATACACTCATAAACCCACTTTCAGAGGCACGCTTTCATTTGTTAAAGTCCAAACTTTTGGTCTCGCCACCACCTTGAGGGGAGGTAAAACTAAGGTGTTAAGCTGAGATATAGATATAGATATTATTGGAGAATTAGTTTAGAGACTCTAGACATGTGTACATTTTGTTGTATTAGTTAGTTACTAATCTACAATCATAGCTTAGTAAGAACGGCTATATATGCCAGTCGTAGATGCATATCTATCAATGAAACAATTCAGTAACTCATTTTCTCTCTATCACTTTGTTCACTCTTTCTTCAAAGTTCTATAATGGCTAATTCAAGAAAAATGTATTATTACTCCCAATTATGTGAGAAACATGAAACACTTTTCCTTCAATTTATTTATTTTAATGAGTACAAAAAATTAGAAAAATTATAAAAATAAGTAAACTTTTAAAACAAATTATAACACTCTAATAATATTAAACATATGTCGTTCATTTAAAGTTGAAATGTTTCTACGTTAATTTAAATATTGTCTAATTAAATTACGTTCAAAATAAAATGATTTATCATGATTATTATTAATAATTAAAATGCACGAATTAAACAATTGTATAACATATTCTATTTCATACATAAATTTCATTTATTACCTTTTTTTACAACGTGAATGAATATATACGTTTTAACATCGTAATAAAAATAATATTTTTTTTACTATGAGATTAAGACTAAAACCAGTTAAATAACTTAATCATTTTTGCATCAAATTAACTAAATATAAAAAAAATGTTATTTTTATAATTATAAATTTTGAAAATACTATTTGTAAGAGATTTGAGAGATTCTTTCGGCAAGAGTTTGTTACCCCCACTTAAAATATGTAATAATATAAAATCTCTTACTATTTACTAAAAATATTATTTTTTTTCTAATAATATTTGAGAATAAATTATATTTGTATCAATATCATTTTAAACATATAAATATACTAATTTGAAATATAACCTAAGAAAACTAAAATCTATCCAAATAACTCACGTGAATCTCACTCAAATTAATACCCTAAAATAATATATCATACTCCGCATATTTACTCATTTTTCAACAATGACTGCACAAAAAGAAGTTGATGAGCAAGGTATGCTCTTCCTTAGATTGAATTAGTGATGTTAGTGTATGGTTGTATAAACTGTTATTCATATAGTTGATTTTGGATGTTGGTAGGTAGCATATGTAATTTTACCACGATTATCAGTATGGTTAATTGTTAGCAGAATACGTACATGCCTATTATGTGATCCACATCCACTAATGATATTACATAGCATAGAAGGCGTAGGTTGATTGGAAACTTTTATCATGTTTAATCAAATCTTTATCTTATTTATTTACTGTTGTGCATGCCTAAATTCTTGTTATAACACTCTTTTTAATCTCAAATCTTGATATTTATGAGATATAAAATCTCATTTTTTTAATCTCAATAGTTGGGAGAAAATATTATAATAAATTATATCATAAATTTATATTGAAAACTTATAATGTCTCATCTCATGTAATATTTATGTATAAGTTATATAATATATATATATATATATATATATATAATAGACTTCGAAAAAGATTTTAATAAAAGAAGAATAAACTAAAAGATCAATATATAATATTAAAAAGAGAAATCATATATGAAGCTAGGGAAGGAGAAAACAAGCATATATATATATACTCCTTCCTTACATTATTATTATTATTATTATTATACCTATATATGGCTTGCAAGCAGCTGATAATTACTTGGACATCACCACAAGCCTTATTATAATATCTCAAAAATGAAAGGGAGAATATTGAAATATATATTATAAAAAACTACCAAAAAAATATTGAAGAGCCAAAGATTTGATTGCAAAATATGAGAGTTCAATCTTGTCATGCTTACGCTAACCAGTCCCCATCCATACCTTCAATTTCTCCAATGTCCATGCTGTTCGTAATAATAAAATCATGTAAGTGGGACAAAAGCACACATTAATATCAATACACTTTCAATGTAATATATATATATATATAATGAACACGCAATATATGTGCGTAATGTGTGTATGTTTTCAGCCTTGGCCAAATGATACAAGTGACACGGTTGCGGAAATCAATTCTGTTTGTGCTACCATGGACCAAACTTTATGTTTGTTATGTCGGTATTAAATATATTGATTATATAATTATATTTTATTATAAAATTAGACTGTATTTTATATAATAATATTATATAAATATGTAAAAAAAATTGATTCATTAAAAGTATAAATGTACTTATTACTTAATTTAATATATGTAAACTTTTAATTTTAAAATTTTTTTGTGGAATTTTTATATGTTACTAAATTTAAAACAATTTTTTTTTAATTTTAAAATGTAAAATAAATTAAAAAAAATTAACTTCAAATATATTTTTATTATAAAATTACTTTGCTAGGTATCAAAACTAAATAAAACAAATTACTTAGCATTTTAAATATAAATTATTTTATAAAAATATTTATCATAATTTTATTTGATTATAATGTAAATGTTATTATCACATATTGTATATTTTAATTAGGTTTAATTGCATAAGATAATTACGTTATAATAAAAATATATACTTTTTTTTTATTAAAAGGGGTTAAAATTAAAGTAACGTCAAGAAATAAATCATGAATACACGGTAATATCAATTATAATATAATTCTATATGACTATATTTATTATATTGATAAGGTATACAAAATATATTATAACACGCAACTTTAAACAAACATGTAAATAAGTACAAACTCTTTGACATGTTATAATTTAGGGAAATTACTTAAAATAGGTTTCATGTAAAAAACTGTTTGAATTAAGTGAATTTCATAATATATAGTTATATGCGTGCAATTTTTATTATCTTTGTATAAACAGAAAAATGAAACAAATTATATTGGTGTGTAGAATTTTTAAATATCCATATGAAAATACAGTATGTATGATTATGTGGAATTCAAGATTGAGGAAAAAAATAGCTAACAATTAATATTTATAAAAATATATTATAAAATAAAATTAACTCAAACAAAATCCTATTTTGTAAATTTTTAGTATATTGTATTGAGATCTATTTTTTTAGTTATCAATGAGTAGCTACTAAACAGACAAATAACTAAAGCAATTTTGGATGAGGACGATGAAATTTAAGCAGATTTCAGAAAGAAAGGAAGGAAGGAAGGGAAGAGAGAGAGAGAGAGAAAAGAACAAAAAGATCTGTTCGGACTGAAATTATTATTATTTAAAAAAAAAACTAGAAACCAATTCATAATAAAACAAAAGGATCGATGGAATTAGATTAAAGCATTATATTTGAAACTTACCTAGGCAAAGCAGAACCTTGAAAGTAATCATCTGAAGAGTAATCATGAAAATGTTGTTGAAAGTTGGTATCATTCACATTCAACCAAGACGGAAATTCCATGACTTGATCAAATGGTTGAAACCCATCATTAATGTATTTACCATCTTCTTCTTCAGACTTCACATCGGAAACTCCAAGTTCCATACTTTTCAAAAACTTGAACCACCAAGCTGAAGTAACCAAGTTCATGTTGTCATTCCATTCCATCTGATACTGTTCTCCAATTGATCTTATCTCTTTCATCTCTTCATCATCCATAGCAGCATGCAAGCCATCTGAGGCCAAAGTAGAAGTCCCTAGAATTGCTTCATTTTGTGAAATTGAAACAGAACCAGACACCTGTTGATCATTGAGAACAGAGAGAGTTTGTGAAGAAGATGAAGATGGGTATGCAATTGAGGTTGAGTAGAATAATGGGTTGTTGTTACTTTTTTGATAAGGGGTGGTTTCAATGTTATTGAAATCATGAAAATTGAGATTGAGACCTAGGGTTTGGTCAGGAAGTGGTGGGAAATTTAGATTATCAGAAACAGAGAGATTATTAGTAATTGGGTAAAATGGGTTTTGAGTTTGACTTGAAGTTGGGTTATATTGTTGACAGAAATTGGAATTATAAGGAAGATTTTCAATATAATTTGAGAAATTATTAGATATGTTTGTTGGGTATATTCTTGGATTTCTTCTAGATTTAATCCTTCCCTCTGTTTCATAACAAGGATTTATCTGTGAATTAGGTTCCACTATTGGTACTACTTGTTGATAATGATTATCATTATGATGCACTTGCTTGTTCTCATCTTCTTGTTGTTGTTTTTTCATAGAAGCTCTATGGAATTTGAGAGCAGTAACAATCTCTCTTCTAGCCTCAGCCATATTCAAAAGCCTTTCTTGATAAGGCCTAGTGGTATGAAGTCTCCTTCTAACTTGTTTTTTGTGTTGTTGTTGTTGTTGTTGTTGGGTACTTTTCTGTGTATTTGCTTCTCCAAATTTGGCAAAGCTAGTTTGCTCAGAATCAACACTACTATTAGTAGAAGTAGTAGTTTCTTTGGTTTTTGAAGAGGTAAGTTGTTTGACTAAACTACGAATATAAGCACCAGAGAGACGAGGTTCTTCGTTAAGCTGATGCTTGTTGTATATTTTATCATCTATTTCCATTGCTTTAGTCTCTAACTCCTTTGAACAGGGCCTCATGATATTATATATTTATACAATTACTTTTGTTTCCTTCTTTGTTTGTTCTCAATTGAGCTAGAAAAGAAGACTAGGTGTGTTGAAAGAATCATGGGTTTTGCTAATATTCGATAGACAAAGTACAAATTTGCAGAAGATGGGGCATTGTGAGTGACTGAGTGAGAGAGAGAGAGAGAGAGAGAGAGGGGACTGATCCTTGGATTAGAGGACCCTCCTCACGGTGTTATAAATAGCTGAGGGACACTGCTATTCTGTTTAGGGTTTTTAAGGCTTATTTTGGAATTTTTTCTGTCTTTTACAAAAACACATTTGTTACCGTTTTATTACCTCCTTTAAATTGGGCAGTTAAGGAGAGTTTGGTTTTTTCTGCTTTAATCAACAGCAGACTTACTCATAGGAATATGATATTTTATTTTTAAATTTAAAACATATATTCCTTATCTAAGAATTAAAATATTATTTTTTATTAATAACTTCAAATCATAATATATATTAGATAAAAATAAATAGTTGAACTTTAAAAGTAAATATAAACTATAATGATATATAATCTAATTTGATACTCAATTAACCTTTTTTTCTTTCTTTCAATTTTTTTTACAATTGTATTATAAATATTTTAAATATGTATTAAATTAAAATTTGCTTTACATATTCATCTAAATTCTTTACACTGTATAAATTCATTTTTTATTCCCACAGACAACGCTTGATTCTCACAATTCCTTACCAAAATCTTTATTTTGACAAATTGACAACTTAAATTATATTGTAATATAGTATATAATTCGATTCTACTTTAAGTGCTTACCGTATAATCTTTCCCCTCCAAGATATAATTTAACAAAAAAAAAAACTCATTTATCACAATTTTGAGATATATCCTTGCCAGTTTGATTGGATATACATAACTCAATTAGACCTTGCGGTTAAATGCATAATTTTATTCAATGAAATTAATAATTGTTTTTGTGAAGATTTTTAATAAATATTAGAGTAAATCCCCAACGTAATAAGCTGGATTTGAATGTCTCTAACCTTCCTTAAAAATATGTTTTCAGATGTATTGTTTTGTGTTCCATCGACAAATTTTAATTTTAATTAAATTACACACATGTTATCAATTTCATTAATAGAGTTTCGATTTCTTAAAAAAATTAAATAAAATGATATATATACAGAATTAATGACAATGTATTGAAACATATTTTTAATAATTAAAGAGTTTGGGATATATACTCTCACCGGGTCATTCAAATTTAGAAAGAGAAATTAGAGAAAATTTAAAGAATTTAAGTAAAAATCATGTAGATTTTACATTACGATCATATATATATATATGACATTATATGTATATGTTTCAATTATATAGGAGATACACATTATAATGTGTCATATAATACATTAATAAATACATAAATCAATTTAGGCTCGATCATATTGATGAGCCAGGCTAGTGGTTAGTCTTCTAATACTCAAGGTTGTTGTGAGTGGACGTAGGCACTTATACTCTAGGTTGTTGTGAGTGGATGCAATTTTTTGATTTCTTTTAATGTCAGTTCTTAAATTCAATCATCGTCTTTTACTTAAAGAACTCACTTTTGGTAACTCTTATTTCCTTGCTTTTTGCTTTCTTTTTTCTTTAATATTTTTTAGTGACCATACATAAAGAGGTATGGTCAAGGGCTACTAGTAAGATAGTTCTACCTTCATGTTTCTAAGGATTCTTCTTCTTGAGAGAGTCTTCAATACCCAAGCTACTTGAGACAAGAGGGAAATGAAGAATCGAGCTTCATAAGCACCTTGGGTAAGGAAGAGATATATGAGATTTGTACCACTTCATCTCGACCTAAAACAACTACAACAATCAAGTTAAGCGTACCACAAGCACAAATATCTATTCCCGGGGCGTAAAGAAAAATTCCAAGAAAAAGGGAACCGGGGAACCTACAGGTTGAACTAGGGGTTGAGAGGCCAAGATTGAGACAAGTAGTCTGACTCCAAAGGACGAGAAGAGGCTAAGATGAATGTATGATATTCCCTCCTCAGTTCAAATAATGATTCCCAACCCACGTGCTCTTATCGTGCACAACTACCTACTAGATGGAAAACCTTTCATGAGAAAGCTTTATGGCTCAGGTCAGGTTTCCACTATACCTATTCATTATAAAATTCCTGATGAGGATATAGCTCGTGCTAAGACAATTAATGCCTAATGGGTGGAGGCACTTGCTTTGCCTCACCCTAATATGCAGAGAGCTCTGGGTAGAGTTAGAAATGCCTAAGTTTAATGATGCATATATGTTAAAGTAGAACCCTACTGATGTTAGGAGGGTGTATATGTAAGACAAATAGGATAGAGGTATTAATGTAACTCTCCCTAAAAATGAGAAGAATTGGAAAGAGTATTTCTTCTATATAGTTGGTCCGCGGGAAACAACTGACAGTGACAAAAGGTTAGTAAGAAACATCTAGGATAATACAAAAATCGGGAAAAGGAATATGTGTTCTTTCATCATGAGCTTGTGCGTAAAGGTGAAGTAGAGATTGGTTGTTATTTAGAACTATCTGCCTAAACAATATTCAAGGAATACATCACTAAACACCTTGAATTTTGTTGCATGTGGTTTAATGAAACCGAGCTTAATGGAGCTAACAAATAGAATGATTCATAAACATCAAGCACCAAAGAAACGCAAGACCTTACCTACTAACTTTAGGTGGAGATTTGAAATTGTTCAGGATGGTGTTGAATGAGCTCTTACTTCAAGAATTTTATTTTTCTTATTTACCTTGTGCTTTAAAGTTTGACATCTAAAGTTTGGCCTCTATTTCTTTATTTAGCAGGTGTTATAGAGTTTAACCCCGATGCCTTACTAACTCGTCTCCAAAGTAGACTTGTAAAACAAGAGGTGAACTCCCAAAAGAGTACAAATTCCCCTTACAGCATGAGCTCCTCTAAGGGAAAAAAGAGAAGTAAAACTTCTAGTAGAGAGACCATTCTTTCTCAGCCAAAAAAGGAAAAAAAACTATGATTGAGGAGCCTTCCTTTGTGGACACTCCGAAAAATTCCATGGCATTAGTCAAGCCTTCTCTAACATCACAAGGCCATCAGATTCCTACACATGTATTCTCA
The DNA here is from genome assembly GCA_037013495.1 of Hippophae tibetana. Classification (NCBI taxonomy): domain Eukaryota; kingdom Viridiplantae; phylum Streptophyta; class Magnoliopsida; order Rosales; family Elaeagnaceae; genus Hippophae; species Hippophae tibetana. Next base: position 30,507,570 of record CM072806.1, read on the forward strand.
AACAAAGAAATAACTCCCCCATCTATAAGAGACTTGAGGAAGGGGAAAGGAAAAATTGATGTCCTCACTATGGAGCTTAAGGCCATGGCCTTATATAAAGGTATAACTTCAGAAAGGTTGGACGATTAAGTGGATAACCTTCCATTCATGGTGCATGAAAAATAACTCGATGCTATGTGTGAGGATGTTGATTCTTTTGTTGTGATTAGTAGACTTTTTTATTAAGTAAGTATCACCTCGAGTTTTGAATTTATGGGCCTCTTCCATTTATCTCATCATATTTTTTACCATGCTTTTTTTGCCAAATTTAAGGTCCAACTTTTCACGGGCTTAATAGTGTTGGGGGCATAGAGAAACTCAATTATGAGTTTGAGGCTGAAAGAGAGAGTCATGCCTCTACTCAAGCCAAGAATGTTGTGCTATTGGCAAAGGCCATTTATAAAGAAGAAAAACTATCCAAAGCTATGAGTAGGCTAAATGAAAATGCTAGGAAATTTATGGTGCTTGGGGAAACATAGAGGAAACTTAAGGCTGAGGTCGATGCTTGTAAATGGGAGCTGAATAATGCTAAAGAAGCGTTTGCTCGTGAATAAGAAAAAAAAACAAAGTAAATTCTTGACACTATGACCAAATAGCTCATCTGAAGCATTGAAATTGGTTACGATCTAGCCATAGACTCATTCAAGAAAGAGTCTAACAAGAAAGGGCTCGATCGTTACTATTATCAAATCCTCAACTTTCCAACTACCCCTACATGCATACCTATCAAACTCAGAACGAGGATTGTGACCAAGGTGGAGATTTTGAGGAGAGTGATGATGGACTCGGGATGAGAGATGAGTCTCAAGAAGATAGGGATGTCATTTAATTATGTAAGGCATGTCATTTTCTTATGTATGGCACGACTTCTTTTTGTATTTCTCCTAAAATATCATTTCAAGACATTTTTGGATTATCTTAAAAAGTAGCATATGCATGTGATGTATTTATCTTTATAACCCTCATTTATGATGTTTACCTACTTTGTTGTTTTTAGGACATTTTTCCCATTTTTTTATCCCAATGTCATTCCCTATAAAAGGTCACTAAGAATACTTGTAATTAATGTCTTATCTACTTTAAGGACTAGTATTTTTACTCCATATTTTTTGACTGAGCAATATGGCTTCTGATTAGGAGAATAGATTTTCTATTCAAGCCATAAAATAAGAGAACATTAGGTTTACCATCTAGGTGTCCAATCTAAGGATTGAGTTATCCAAAACTAAAGGTATTCTTTCTATTCCTGAAAATATCAAGTGTGAGCTTGAATCTTGCAAAGAGAGACTCGAGCTCGTGAAAAGAGGACCATGACTTAGATGGTTATCTAGATGACAAGGAATCTTATTGGGAAAGTTTTACATAAAGCGATCTGAATGAGTGTTATTCAGGGTAATGGATGTTATTAAGGAGAAAAATTGATCTCTATTTCAAGCTTTAACTAACGTGGGAGGAGATATCTGTAAAAAAGTTGTCAAAATTTAGGTCGAGATTTTTCCATTGGTGGAAGAGATGAATGACCAGGACACTAGATGTGCATCCAAACATCTCAAGGATTTTTAGTTTATGTGTCATCGAGCGTTATTTCAATAAATTTATGAAGCCACTTATCATTGTAAGCTCGATCAAATAATATAAACTTGTTTTCTTATAGAATTAGCTCGAATTGTAGTCAAACTTTGACAATATTATAGCTCAATCAATTAGAATGCTAGATCGCTCTACTTGGATCTTGACCAAGGTATTAAACTCATGACATAGAATTTTCAATGAGATCATTCTACCTAGTCTACAATTGAGGTGAGCAATACTTTATAATATGTTAAAGCGCTCTACCTAGTTCTTGACCTAGGTGATCAACTTGTGACATGAAATTTTCAACTAGAGCATTCTACCTACTCTATATCGAGGTGATCAACTTTTTGTAATCTGTCAGAGTTATCTATCTAGTTCATGACCAAGGTGATTAGCTCATGACATAAATTTTTTTAGTAAAAATGTTCTACTAGGTCTATGACCAAGGTGATCAACTTATGACATGAAAATTTTGACAAGATCATTCTACTTAGTCTATGATTCAGGTGAGTCAGAGTGCTCTACTTGGTTCTTGACCGAGGTGAATAGCTTATGAAATGAAATTTTTAGTGAGAGCATTCTACTTAATCTATGATCGAAGTGATCACCTCTTTATAATCTATCAAAGCACTCTTCCTAGTTCCTAACTGAGGTGATCAACTCGTGACATGAATTTTTTAATAGAAAGTTCTACCTATTCTATGACCAAGGTGAGTAATAGCACTCTATCTGGTCCCTAACTAAGATGATTAGCTTGTGACATGAAATTTTCAAGGAAAGTGGTCTACTTGGTTTACGATCAAAGTGGTCAACTCTTTGTAATCTATCAGAGTGCTCTACTTGGTTTCTGATTGAGGTGATTGGCTCGTGACATGAAATTTTTGATGATAGCGTTCTACTTGGTCTACAATTGAGGTGATAAATTCTTTGTAATCTGTTAGACCACTCTACCTAGTTACTGACTAAGGTGATCAACTCATGACGTGAAATTTTCAACTAGAGCATTCTACTTGGTCTTCGACCAAGGTGATTAATTCTTTGTAATCTATTAGACTACTCTACCTGGTTCTTAATTGAGGTGATCAGCTCATGACATGGAATTTTTAGCGAGAGCATCTTTGATTAATATAACTTATTATATACATATGGCAATATATTGAAATTGAAGCATAAATTAGAATACATTAAAAATGGAACTTTTTTAGGTGTTGATCATTCCAAATCATGCTAGATTTAGATCCTTCAATGCTTTTTAACAAGTAATCTCCTCCAAATGTTATTGTGCTTATCTAGTATGGGCTCTCCTAGTTTGCACCCAACTTTATAGCCATCTACTCTTTCTTGTTAGAGAGGACTTTCTTGAGCACCTAATCACCCAAAGTGGATGCTTTGAAGTGTACAACTTTATTTTCGTAACCTATCACACTTCTATTATGCTAGAACTTGATCAATTTATCTATTTGAGGCATTATAGTCTTTAGTTTGAACTGACCTCATAGTTTGAAATTTTATCTCTATTGGTACTATGTCTTCAGTCCCATGCGCTAGTGAGAAGGAAAGTCTCATTAGTGCTACCTCTTGAACTAGTTCTGATGGCCTAGAGCTCCTAAACACATTTTCCTTTAGCACTCTCTAACTTCTTTTTTAACTAGTTTAGTACGAACTTGTTTGAGGACTTTTGCCTAACCTTTCGCTTATGGGTAATATGGAGTTGAATGGAACATTTTGATATTTTACCTAGTGGAAAATTCTTTGATGTTATAGCCAATGAATTGTTTCCCATTATTGGTAACAAGCTTTTTAAGTAAGATAAATTGATAAACTATGGACTTCCAAATGATTCAATGACCTATTCTTCCCTTATTCTTCCAAAAGGCTCTACTTCAATCCATTTTAAGAAATAGTCTGTGGCAATAATAAGAAATTATTTTGACCCACTACCTATGTAAAGGCATCACTATATCCATTCTCACTCGTAAAAATTCTATGGACTAATTATGCCTATCATTGTGGTTGGTAGCACATTAAATAATAGGGTGAACCTTTGACATTTATCATATACCTGGGTATATCTTATGAAATTTGCTAACATCGTTGGCCAATAATATTGAAGTCTTATAATTTTTTGGGATAACTTTCTTTCTCCTGAATAGGAACTACATTCTCTCTCATTTGCGTCAAACATGACTTTTTCATACCACTATTTGGCTATGCACAAAAGTTCGGGTCCAAGGGCTATTTTTCTATATATTTTTTTCTTTTGCATCAAGTATTGACCAGCCTTTGACTTGATCCCTTTCACTTATTTTTGATCTTTAGGTAGGTCCCCATCTTTCAAAAAGTTAAATATGGGAATGAACCATGGACTAGTAAATTCACCAATGTTTCCAATATTTTTTTATGCCTCCTCGAAACTAACCTCTGTAATAATTGTTATATAAATAACTCTATTTGTAGTTTGCTTCACACATAGCAACTAGATTGGCTAAGACAATGGCATTGCCATTCTCATTTTTTTATATTTTCTTCATCTTAAATTAACAAATTTCAAGCATTCCTTTTTTAACCTTTCTACATATTTCCTCATCTCATTATCTTTAGCTTAAAATGTTCCCAAGTACTAATTGACCACCAATCGTGAATCATTGTGCAAGATAATGCTATTTTCTCTAAGTTTCTTTGAAGTCATAGCACCAAAGATAGCCACCTTATACTCTACAATATTGTTGGTTACTTGGAAGTCCATTCTTACAGCATATTCAAAACAATTTTCGTTATGATCTATTATAACAAATCCTAGGCCTAAACCTTTGAGAGCATCATTGAGAAATACTTTCCAAGTTGGAATTTCTTTCACGTCCATTCCACATACTTACCTTCCACTTCATTGGTGGTGACTTCTGGTGATTTTCTAAACTCAACAAAAAAATATGCTAGGACTTAAGCTTTTATGGAAATCCTAGGCATATACTTGATATCATATTCCACCTAACTCTATTGCAATATACACCAGTCTTCCTGTAACCTCTTGCTTTGTCAACACACTCTTAGTGTGGTTGAGAGGTGAGGACTACTATTGTGTGTGAGCCAAAATGATGTCTAAGCTTTTGCATTACCACCTTTATATTAAAAGCCAAATTGTCAATTGTTGGGTATCTTCTCTAGGAATTTGTCAAGATCCAACAAATATAGTAGACAGGGTGTTGGACCTTTTTCTCAGCATCTTAAAAAATGGTAAGCATTTGTCGATGCATTTAGAGATGAATCTATTAAGCCCCATAATTCTTTTGTTCAACTGTTGAATTCACTTTAGGTGAGGCTTCTTGTTAACTAAGGCTTGTATCTTATTGGGATTGGCCTCGATCCCTCGGGTAGATATGAGGTATACCAAGAACTTTCATAAGGCAACACCAAAAGCACATTTTTTAGGATTAAGTCTCATGCCATACCTTCGAACAATACCAAATATTTCTTCCAAGTCTTTGACATGATTTATAGGCTGTGTTGATTTAATCACCATGTGATCAACAAATACTTCCATATTCCTCCCCAATTGGTAAATAAACATCTTATTAATGAGATGTTGATAAGTAGCTCTTGCATTCTTTAAAGCAAAGGGCATTTGAATGTAGGAGAAAGTCCTATCTTCATTAATAAAAGATTTATTTTCCTCATCCTCTAGGTGCATTTTAATTTGATAATAGTCTGAATATGCATTGAGAAAACTTATCAAACTAAACCATGAGGTAACGTCTACTAGCTTATCAATACTTGGCAAATAAAAGCGATCTTTTGGGTAGGCATCATTCAAATTTGTGAAAGCCACACACATTTAAGGTGAACCACAAGCCTTTTTTACTAACACAACATTTGACAACTAGGTTGGATAATCTACTTCTCTAATAATCTTCATCTCTTTAAGTATGGTGACCTAGGTTTTAATCATCTCATTCTTTTCTCTTAAAAACTTTCTTTTCCTCTACTAAATAGGTCTAACACTTGGATCAACAATCAATCTATGAGTTATGATTATTAGGTCAATACTTGGCATGTTTGCAGGTTTCCATGCAAAGAAATCAGAGGTGGCTCTTAAGAAATGAGACAAATTGTTCTCTAACTTTCATTGTTAAGTTGGTGCTCAACTTTAAAGGATGATCTTCCTCTTCACCTCTAACTTGCAAATCTTGAACTCCACTTGAATCGATTGATCCCACTAGGAAACTGACCTTAAGTCTTTTTTATGAGACCTACACTATAATTTATACTTCAAGATCACCTCATTCATTAGAGAATTATAAAAACTTTTAGCCTTCTCTTGATCTCCTCTTACCTTCTTTATATCTTCCTCTATTGGGTATTCAATGACCTGGTGAAAAGTATATGGAACTATCCTTACCTTATGTGTCCATGGCCTACCCAAAATGGTGTTGTGATGGGATGTAACATCAATCACCACAAATTTGGTCATAATTATTGACCTAGTGGCTATAATTGGAAACATTACGATCCCTGAAGCATAACTAGTATTGCTATTGAACCGACTAAAAGTAGTTCCCATTTATATTGCACTATTATTTTACACCTAATGCTTTCATTTTTTAAAAAAGAAGAACAATAAAGCTCCCAGTATCAATCAAGATTCTATAGACATCACATGATTGTATTCGTAAGGTGAATTCTAAAGGGTCTTCATGAGGAGATGAGGTCTCATCATTACTGGAGAAAATGATTACTGTAGATGATGGCCCTCTATGAAAATTATAAACATGAGGTGAATCACGTAGGTCTCAAGTATATCTTTTTTGTGCATTATTGAAGGTTCCATTGACCTCAGGTCCTCTATGTATAGTGTGGATGGTCCTCGTGTTATCTTCACTAGGGGGTTCTACCTTATTGATTGGTGGAACGGGCAGTCTTAGAGTTTCATGTTGGGGCTATTGATCAAATCTTCTGTTATCGTTTCCCATAAGGTCACTCATGTATCCTTTGGACAACAAATCTTCTATTTCCTTTTTCAAATGTTTGTAATCTTGTGTTTCATGGCCTATATCTTTGTGAAAAGGCACACCATTTGGATGTATCCCTAAGAGGTGCCCTAATTTTTTATGACCATCTAACATTTTCTTCATTCTCTATCCTCAGTATAGCTTAAGCTAGACTTACTCTCAAAGGTGGACCTCTAAAAGGCGATAGTGACCTATCCTAAGGTCCCTGATTTTTTAACCATTAACCTCATCCTTTATGACTTGGTGCAAAATGTTTTTTTATTGATCATTTTGTATTGGTTTACTCTGTCTAGGCTTATCCTTTTTTTTCTTTTTATGGTACAACTTTGACGACAATCGTGTTTTTTTTATATAATTTCAACTCCCTTTCTAGATTAACAAACTTGTTGGCCTCTTAATAAGCCTCTTCCATTGTATGTGGCATGATTTTGGTTAATTTAACAAATAGATCAAAATTTCTCAATAGATCTCATCTGAAGGCTTCTATTGTAATAGAACTAGGGCAGTCCATAATTTCTAACTTTTCTTCTCTAAACCTTATCATGTATTCCTTAATTGAATCCCTATTTTCTGGGGTGATTGAGAATGGGTGATGAGATTATTTCCTCATTGGCTTGTTACTGTTATAGTTTATGATGAATAACTTAGCGAATTGAGAGAAAAAGGTTATGGTATAGGGCACCAAGTTATTAAAGGATTTTTTAACATCATGTGGTTGCAAAGAGTTTATACATTATAGCATCTCTTTTGTGTCAAGTGAGGCTCATAGGGTCATGGTTGTCTTGAAGTTTTCAACATAAGTTAGAAGATCATTCATTCCTTGGTAGTCTAGACACTTGAGAGCATTAATTTTGGTTGATGATTCACTATTCTCTATTTCGTCAGAGAAGAGATGAGACATATAATTTCTCGTCGTCTCTGTCCATGTTGTAGTATAACTTACCCTTATCTTTCCTTCTATTAGTTTCTTTTAGAACCTCATCTTGTTTTCTATTTATATCTTCTAAGGCTTGGAAGTGTACCTACAAGATCCTTCGCTCCTCCAATAATTACTCATTATTTAGCCCGATTTCATTTTCCCCTTAGACTGATTGTGCTTCAATTCCAACATTATGTTATGGAATACCATATACTACATTCCCCGCTTGAATAGGCTCGTTTCTAACAAGAGCTGGTCCAATTTTCTCAAGTAAGTTAGCTCTTGATGAGGGTCAACCTTAGCTTGCATCTCAGGTTGTGGTTTAGCTTAAGCTTCCTTATGTATTGATAAAGTGTTGTCGTTTGAAGCCATCTCATTCGCTAGTCTCGACCTTTCCTCAACTGGCATCCCGACCATGGTAAGTGTGGTTTTCAAAGAGTGCAAGGTGGAGTTTATGTATGCGAGGTCTCTTTCTCACAACTTGAGGGTAAATCCTTGAAACTAAGGGATCAAAAATTAAAGCTTGACCTTGAAATCCTGAGCCTCATAATAGGTGCCAAAATGTTGTGATGATGAGAATTTAGAGAGAGAAACTAAAGAGAATTCACATAATTTAGGTAAAAATTGTGTAGATTTCACATTAGGATCATATATATATGACATTACATATACATATGTATAGGAGGATACAAGTCATAATATATCAAATGGTACATTAATAAATACATAAACTAAATTAAGCTCAATCATATTGATGAACTAGGCTAGTGGTCAATCTTCTAATATTCCACGATGTTATGAGTGAACGTGGAAACTTTAAAATCCTAACTTTTAGGCTTAGGCACATCTTATAACTTTGGGCAGGCACCATGGATCATATTGTTAAATGATTGGGCTCCTGATCGAGCCTTATGTTCAAACATACTCCATAGACAAAAGTTATACTATAAAATAATAATATATGTTTATTACGGGTATTAGATATGAGATTAGTATTTTAAAGATATTTCAGCTAACGTATATAGTATTATTTATGTCTTATGTTATTAAAATCTTTTATTTTAATACCCTAATTCAAATATTGGGATCATTTCTATCATTTTTGATTAGTAACTAATATTTTGTTCAAGATACCGTTTTGGCCTTTTAATAGTTTTTTTTGTCTTTTGGAGATTAACTATAGTTGAAAAAATGATTTTATTTTTTTACTAGAAGTTGGGTTGGACACTTCCTACTAAAGTTTTTTGCAAAAAATAAAAAATATAGACTTCTCACATTTAAAAAATAATATAAATAAATACTAGAAAAACTATAACATTTCAACAATTTTAATAGGGTACGATGAAAATATTTTTGATGAATAAGTGATTGGGGATTACTTTTTTCTTTTATAAACATCATATAAGATTCATTAATTTTTTTAGTATGAAGTGTAGAAACGCAGCTCGTAGAGGAAAAAATATTAATACCCAACCAGGTATAAATAAATCGCGAACGAACCACGTCTACAATATATACCTTTAATCGATAAAAGATTCGATTTATACTAATAATGATATCATAAAAAAACCTTTTCAAAAGTAATAATGTTTTTTACTTTGTTCAACTCTAACTAATTGTAAAAAAGAAAACAAAATCCTTAAAGGACCAAAAGGTATTTTTGATAAAAAAAAAAGTTGATTACTTTTAAAAAAGAGAAAAATAATAGTACTATTTGAATTAGGGTACTAAAATTAAATCTTTTAAAAATGAGATATTTAAGACATCATACATTAACAGGAATATCTTTAGGGTATTGGACCATGAGCCCAATATTTAAACATTATTATTATATAGGGTGAGGTTTCACGTAAGTTCATTGGATTTAGTTATTTGTACACTTTAGTTTCTTAAATTAGAAATGATTTCATCTAATTTCTTATTTTTGTAAAAAGAAAAAAATTAAAAATATATATATATTATTTTAATAATTTTTTTATTAAAATTTTTTTATTTTATTTCAAGTGATTAAAATGTAGTTAAAATATGAGTTTTAAAAAATATAAAAGTAAAATTTAACATGAAATTATTTAATAAATGTATATTAATATTAGATTGAATTTTATTTATTCGTAATTTATATTTATATTTTATTTAAAAATATATATGATAAATAGTTAAAAAATAAAAATTAATGTGAATATTTTTAAATTATATATTAAAGTAAGAATTAAATTAACATTTAATTATTTTAAATTAAATATATTTTTGAAGAAATATTAAATAATAAAAAAATAGTTAAATTATAAAAAAATTACTACCAACTAAATTATTAATTAAATATATTTAAAAATAATATAAAATAATAATTATTATTATTATAACATTTCACGCCCAATAGTACCATTTTCACATACTAACAAGTCGTAGTCATAACTGTGGGCGTTTAATTTTAACCAGTATTTCGCATTTACGCTCAGCATTATTATCATCGTTAACAAGTGGACATTTTACTATATATTGAATTTTTATTGTGTATTATAAAAATAACATTTTAATAATAGATAATTATAATTATAATTATTTTTAAAATAATTAATATCTTTTTAAAAATAATTATAATCGTGTGAAGTAAAAATAATTATTATAATATAAAAAATGTGATAATTAAAATCAAATATATAATAATTTTATTTTTTATATATAATTACACAGAGAAAATATAATTTTAATAATAAATACATAATAATTGAAATAATTAGATTGAATTTTATTTATTCTTATTTTTATATTTTAATTAAAAATATGTGTTAAAATATTTATAAAAAAATATTTTCTTAAATATTTAAATAATGTAGTAGAGTAAAAATTATGTTAATATTTAATTTTTTTAAATTAAATATATTTTTAAAAAAATATTAAAAAAATAAAAAAATGGTTAAAGTGTATAAAAATTGTTATTCAATCATATTTGAAGATTATTACTTGAATGCATTTGAAACTAATGCGAGATTGTTATAATTATTAACATAATGGTTTAGTTTGTATTCATATTTTTTTTTAGTTTTTGATATATAATTAGTGTAAATTGATAATTAGTGTAAATTGAGGTATTTAGTTTATAAAAGATACCCTATAAACAATAAAAATAATGTTATTTATTTTTCAACATGTTTGTATTTTATTGAAAAAATATTATGTATATAAATATATTTAAATTATTAATTTAAAATATGTATTTAAATAATAAAAAATTAAAATTGATAAAATATATATTTATATATATATATATATAATTTATTTACATTTTTATAAATATCAAATCGAAATGTTTTCGTTATTAAGATGGAAGTGAGATCCAATTCCCATCCTACCTAGCTCTTCCAGTATATATGCCAAATGGAGCTGGTAATTTTTGAAGGGATTTTTATTTTTATTTTTGCTGGAAATGTTAAGTCAAATTTTAATACAAATTATTTGTATATAAGCAAAAGACGTGTTTTTTGTTTTACTTTGTATTGAATATTTTTTTTAAAATTTTTTTTATATATTATAAATTTATGATAAATTTTAAATAATGTAATAAAATATTATTAATAAATATAATTATATTAAATTAAAAAATACTACATCTATTAAAATTATAATATATTTATAATATATAAAAGTAATTAAAAAAAACTCTGTAAGAATAAAAAGAAAATTGTTTGAAGGGTATTCTGGTATCTTGTCTGAAGTACAATGGGACCATAAAACGTCAGTAAAAGACTGTAGAGACTGACACAAGAATAAGTGCTATTATATAATATAAATATATTGTAATTATAAATTTCGTAAAACAATTATTTGACATATTATGTAGATCTAATGGCATTGGGCGGCATAATTTAAAATTTATGTATAGACTTTCTTCATAAGAATATATATTACTGTTGTATTTTTTTTTCTTTTATTTTTTGAAAAATGTAAGATAAGAATTAAATTACATTATTTTTTTATTAAAAATTATATTATTTAATCAATTAAAAAATAAATTAAATTATTTTAATAATTTATTTATTAAAAAATTTATTTTTCTATAAATTCATTAAATGAGATTAAATTTAACTTTTATTTTTATATTTTATATAAAAATTATTAAAATAATTTAAATTATGTTATGATAAATTCTTATTACATAACTAATAAACTAATTTACATCCTTCTTAATTTAAGTAACATGTAACGGAATCTTATCCTATTTTTTTATATATAAGAAAAGATAACATCCATTTTTTCTGTTTAAGCAAATGGTTGGACATGATTTAAGTTTGCTCACGAAACAGAGAACTTGGACCTTTTGTTAAGGCATTTCCACGAGCACGTAAAAGACAGAAATGCTCCATGCTATCATCTCCTTAATATTTCTCAATATTAATATTATAATTTGATTTTTTTTCCTTGACGTACTGTTCTTTTCTATAAATTTAAAAATATATATTTCGGTTTTTTTTTCTTTTTCTAATTGGCGATGACAGAGAAATGGCTATATGTGATTGTCTGTGTCTCATAGCAGAGAGTGAGAGCTTTCAGACTCAGTCATAACAGTGAAAATAAAGCCTAGATAAGGGGAAGTTATTGCTTTTTTAAGATAGAGATGCCATGGCCAGTTATATTTCTAATTAATGAAACGTTCTTTTGTAAAATATTTAGCGTATATATGACAAAAATGAAATCTTCGATACTCTCAATACTATGGTTTTATATTTATAAAATTTTCGTAAGTGTACGAATTATTTCGTAAAAAATGATAAGTATACTCCAAAGGTCAATCTAAGAAAGGAATATATGTGGTTTTTAATTTATTATTCAAACGTTTAAAAACGAAATTAAATACTAAGCATCCTGTCACGATATTTGAGTTTTTGTTGTTTCTAATCTAATAACATAAAAATAAACATAGATATAGATTTAATAAATATTTATTCAAATTTTATCATTTATAATAGTGGAGTATTTATGGATATAATAAATAAGTTAATTATGTTTGCTCATATTATTTAAGTTATTAAAGATATAAATTGATATTTATTGATTTTCTTTTTTTTATATGAATACCAATTTTTGTGGGGTTAGATATTCTTTGTTAACTAAACAAATTAATTAACACCTATGAGTGAGGTTGATAACTAATTTAGTTAATTAAATTAATTCTTTTTTCTAAGAGATTAAAAATGAACTATTTAAATGCTACATATGGTATGGTTAGACAGTTTAAACTTTATTCAAAGTGTCCAAATTAAACCTAATAATTTAATTATCCGAGTACTAACTTTCAAGTTTTAAAACTATTACTGAAAACATGTTGTGAATACATTTTTAGATAATAATTCTTATAAAAACTTTTGAAATAGAGCTTCACTCTACTTACCTGACGATTGTACCAACAAATAAAAGAGCACTACTCTAAATCAGATAGGATAACTAAACCTTAAAATCTAATTTTCAGATTTAAGTTTGTAATGAAAAATAATATATTTCTCTATAACATTCTTAATATAAAACCTTGAATAAAAATAAAATCAATTCATTTTAGAGATTTTTACCTATTTAATATTTCGCAAGCATAACAACGTTATTATTATATCATGTTTACAAACAGTCAACAAAGTTAAATTTAATCACAAAAAAATTAAATATAACATATAAGAATAAAACATAAAAAAATAATTACAAACAAAATAAAATCCTTACAGTACTTTGATGCTAACTTTGTTGCTAGAAAATCTCCAAACGGAATTTGGACTTCCATTTATTGAATTGAAAAACAAATAAATTACAAAAACATAATTAGTTCTTCTCAAAAAGAGAAGAACTCTAAAACCAAGAAAAACTAACTAAGGAAAAATTAAAAACTAAAAAACTAAGAAATGGAGAGAAAGAAAGAGAAAGAATATGTGTTTTGTTATGAAGAGAATGAAGGTATTTATAGGTGAAGAGAGAAAGAGAAAGTGGGTGAAAAAATGATTAAAATTTAAGAAAGTGGGGCAGATAGGCACAACGGTGCGCACGGATTGGGTGTTGATGGGCGCAGGCACGCGTGGGTTGGGCGTTGTGCTGGCGCCTCGTGCACATTGCTCGGCGTGGCTAGGCACGCTACGTGCGTTGGCCGAAACGGTTGTGCGGCTGTGTGCCCAATTTTCTCATTTTTGACATTTTTGACCCTTTTGACTCATTTTTGTCCAAATTTTCCATATTTTTTGACCTTTTCTCATTTAATTTATGAATATATTTGCGATGTATTGCCTCCGGTATTTTTCTTTGAGTCTTTAAGTTACTTTTTTAAGCAAAAATACCTAAAAAATAATAAAAATACCCGTTATTCCAAAAAGACAGATTTATATAAATATATGATAAAATCGTATAAATATATATTTTTTAATCAATTAACATGTATAAAATCATGGTAATTTTAGTACTTTTTGAGCACTCATCAATATACCAACTACCAAGTTACCAACCTTTTCTACGGAAAGAATCAAATATCATTATTCAAGATAATAAAAAATGCATCCCAGCCTTCTAAGGAAGAGCAATACCAAAGTTTATTTATTTTTAATTCTTTAAAAATAGTTTGATCAAAGAAAACATGTCAATTTTCATTATTCAAATTCCTCGTTTAATTCCGGTAAAATTGTACAAAATGATACTAGTGTGGTGTATCTCAAAAACATTCGGATTCCTAAGTTAGATTTATGTAAGTGAGAGAAACTCGGTAGAGTTTAAGTGGACAAAGATAATGTGAAAAATAATTAGGAAATAATTAGCTTTATAAATGAGCAAATCCCTCGGTCTATCAGCCTCCCTCCTTATTATGCTCGCATTTGTAATGTCATTCAAGCATGTGTCGCTTTTTGGTTTGTAACTTGAGAGGAATTTCTTGATGTATGCCAATGGCTTTTTCCATCCTATCCGGAGCATTTATGATCTCCATTATTGTCATTTTTCAAGTCTTTTAGGACCATGCAACACTCATTTCTATTCTTAATGAGAATGCGACCAACTCTCTCAAACATTGTGTGATGGAGAAGCTTGTTATTGGACAGATCTACAAGCACGTATTTGGCTCGACGAATAACTCAATGCACCTATCGTGATAGGAAAAAGTGCACCCTAGGGGGTCCATGACAAACAACGATGGCCTAGACTACAAGGTTGGATGGTCATACTTTAGGTAGTTAAAAGCTCGGTCTATATGATTAGTCATATGGGATGGTACAACCTATTTGGTAACACATTGTTTTGTTTGACGTGGCTTGGTAGGTAGCATTTTGAACTACGAGCCTTTGGGAGGACGTGACCTATAAGGTGGCACTAGGGACTTTGCAATCTAAAATGTGATATTATGTCACAAGAGAGGATGACGTGGCCTAGAAGGGGGTGAACAATTGCACCTTGCGTGACCTAGAGCCACATCTTGGACTATTTTGATTGAAATGTTGAAGTGTAGTTTACATGGCCCGTGGGGCAGGAGAAATGTAGACATCACAGCTTGTAAACAAACAATTTGGACTAGAAGGCGTTAATGTGGACTATGTAACCTATTATATAGTGCTTTGGACTATACAACTTACAAGTTAGTCTGTTTGGCTATGAATGGGCGCTATTACGCTCTGGAAAGTAGAAGATGCCATAGGGAGTCCTTGTTGACAGAAAATGGTACATGATGGACAAATGGTTCCACGCCTTGAACTTTTCAAGGTTCTCCGAGAGGTTGTTAGTATCATCACAAGTTCCTTTATTGAGCATTTTGAACTTGAAAGAGAATGGAGTAAGCATAATTTTTAGTGTGAATAGGAACTCGATCGAGACAGTTAGGTCTTGGTATCTATCTCAGTTCAACCTTTGTTTCACTTCTCGCAGTTGCACAACAATTCATTCAATACTTAGATATAGAACCGTCAATACATTCTCTTAAGAATTGTCCCTTGGATGCCACTAGCTTTTTAGCCTACATGTTCAACGTAATTTGTATGGACAAAGAATCCTCGTTCGTGGGACTCAGATGCATATGTAGATTATATTGGATATAAATAGTTCAGACTAATCCCAACCAATACAAGATGCTGGAAGGAGGGACAGTGTCTTAGCATCCATGGATGGATGGCATTTTACTTTGTGAGCATACTCTATCTAGTCGGCCTTAAGGCTTGATTCTAGTCATGATGAGTTGTATTGTTGGTTGGACTCCATTTGGGTACGTGTTAGATCTCATACATTATGTTATGTCATAGAGATGCCATCTAGCATTAGAAGTAACTCGGGAGCCTGTGGCTTCATGCGGCATTTTTAGATGGCTAATAAAGCATTCTTTATCATGTTTAAATGTCTATCAATATTTTCTCATGCTCTTTTTCTGTAAGCCATTCTAAACCTTGTGGGAAAGCTTGTGTAGATGTAGGCTCTACCATTTGGGTAGGTCACGGGTATGCCAAAGAGACTAGTCAACTAGCAGTCAATTGGGCCTTATGGTTCCCAATTGAGTATTAGAAGTCATTAATTGTCTCATTTTTATGGAAGAATGTATAATATCTTTTTAAAGATCATGCAAATGTAGACGACCATAATAGTATATAATTTTTTTTCTAAGTCTTATATAGATGCATGGATGATGGAAGTGCAGACAATCATTTCTCCAAAAAATTGATTGAATTGGATAGATAGATGGTATTTCCATAAGCATTTCTATACATCCTCTTCTATATGTGGACCAATAATTATCAAAAATATTTTCTTTGGAATGGTCTCATCATGATGATCGAGAAACTAGTTTTATTTTTTTTGAGAACCAATCTAAAAATCAGCAAATCAGGCTTAAATCGATTCTATATCAATTTGGTGGACCAGTCTAATTTTCCATTTGTTTATACATATCATGTGGCTAGTTGGCTCTACTCACCTTGGTAGCTCATGGTGGTGTATACAAATTCTGTTAGGGTCAATTAGGCACCAAATATTGGTAGCTAGCGGATTAAGACATGTTTTTTTTTGTGATAGTCTTGGAATTTTTAAGTAATGCTCGATTTTGAAATCCAAACATGATTCTTGGCCTGGTTGAAAATATTTTATGGGGCCCTATTTGGGCTGCACCATTGTGATCTATTAGGTAGGCTTTTTTGTCTGAAGATTGAGGAAGTCTCACTTTCTAGAGCTGTCAAGAACAAGGCCACTTTTTAGTAGCTTTGACCGTGGTGCATATGCATTTGCATCATTTAGCAAGGAATTGTATGAGATGATCTTGATTTCTATCAAGACTAGAGTCTCGAAGCTAATTTTATGGTTCATGATTCCTAATGGAAGCCTAAAGGATTGAGTATGTTAGAGACTTTGTTGATCGAATGGATGGAAGGTCTTCTCTTAGAAAATCTCGCAGCATATTGGTCTCTTTTCAAAGACCTATATATATTTTTGTAGGAGAAAAGCTGGAGAACACCTATGAACATCCTAAAGATTTAATTTTTTTCACCTTGGAAAAACACACTCATTTTCTACAAATTATGCGAGATGTTGATGCTAACTTGTCAACACCAAATAGGATTGTTCTGTGTAGACCTACCAAATAGAGAAACTTGGTAGATCTTGGATCATTAAGGGTGGTGGTCTTTGGCCCTCTAATGCTTAAGTTAGTAATGGGATTGTTGAATGAAAAGGAGATTTAGGTCTTACTTTATGATGAATAGGAAAGAAGTGTCTATGGTTGTAGGTCTCAGTTATGAGATATGGTATAATATATGAATGTGTACAATGGTGAGTATATATAGGGAGTAGTAGTAATCATATAAATATCCTTTACTCATTCAAATAGACTTGTCGTAGCACTATGATTATCTCTCCCTAGTTATCTCTTTCAAATAACTAAGAGATAATTATTAACCATTTATCTCTTTATAAATATTATCTAATATTCATGTTTATCTAATAACTCAACGCCTATTAGGTTGGTATATAAGTTTTTTTGGTGAATAGGACTACTAATTATTCGCCAGGTGACATGCATTAAATTACACCTAACAAATACTATTTAAAATAATAGTTATATGCACATTGTTTAGATCATATTAATAATAATATAGTTTAAATTAAAATGAAATTTGTTAGTAATTATATTTCATTTAAATAAATTATGCATTAT
This sequence comes from Hippophae tibetana, assembly GCA_037013495.1. Lineage (NCBI taxonomy): Eukaryota > Viridiplantae > Streptophyta > Magnoliopsida > Rosales > Elaeagnaceae > Hippophae > Hippophae tibetana. The sequence goes on from CM072806.1 coordinate 30,525,259, forward strand.
ACATGTATTTATAGCTTGTACGATATAAATGGAGAATTGTTATTATCAAAGTAAAAATGACAATATTCGACCCCTTCCCTATTTAGCTTTTCTGCCTATTAAGTAAGAGAATAGGTCAACATTACAAAGATTAAAGGTTCAACTATACAATTTTTTTTTTGTTTTTTTTACATTTTATACTTTAGTGTTTTATTATGTTTTTTATGATTTGATCCCTCTATTTTTAATTTTCACATTTTTGTCCCATTACTTTTTCTTATAATAACTTGGCCACTTTACTTTTTAATTTTTACAAATTTAATCTAAAAGTAGACAAACTTGAAATTAAACTTCTTAGGAATAAAAAAAATAAAGGGATCAAAGTGTAGAATAAATAAATAAAGGTGACTAAATTCTAAAAAAAAGACAAAAGTGTGAAAATATAAAAATAATTGTCATTCTTATGAACAAAACACAGAGTATGCATTTTATTTGATGTTTATATCTATCATTTGTATGATCAATTATTGGTATCTTAGTAAAACTTATAACATAGTTATGTGTTTTCATGTTACACACACTCACATTAGTTTGCACTATTGTGTTGACTATGTGTTTGTTGTAGAGTCGTCATATTAAGGATGGAGCATTTTTTTGGAGTCACAAATGCCTTTCATTGTATTTTTTGGGTTTCTAGTTGAGGTCACATGGAGTTTGCTATTGTCTAATATATGGTTAGTCGAGGTGTTCTCAACAAGGTAGCGAGGGTTTGTCGAGTGGCCTCCAGCGATATGTTTGGTAATTATTGTCCTTACTGAGTGGTCGACAAGGCCTGATGGAAAAGCCACTAAGGATGGTGGGTGAGGTGATTGTGAGGCTTTATTTTTCAATAAATTTAAACCTCATATTCTTTCATTTTTGCCCAAATTTGAGGGGAAAGCTTTGTCCATTTGGCTCCAAAATTCCTTAGTCTGTTCAGTGTCCATTTCCTTTTTCAGTGTTAGATACGGGAATCAATGTACTCATCTATAGGACATAGGAAATCAGAAATGAGTCTCTCTTATATTTTAAAACATAAGAATAAGTGTAAAAATGTGAGATTGAGTGAGGGTTTGTTGACAAATAAAATGCATGGTTGGCTAGTGAAGAGTCATATTATTTTGAGGAGTTTCTCTTAGAGTTGGTTCTTCATGTGTTGGCTAGGTCTTAAGAGGTCGCAATGATTCCCATAGGTGAGACACCTTTATGTTGACTACTCATAATGTTGGTGTTTTGTTTGTCGATTGGGTATTACAAGGTTGTATAGGTTCCTATTAGTGATGAGCCTATGTAGTGATATCACTAGAGTTCATAAATGGAGAGCCTATATATTGCATGCTAGGAGGTTGAGCCAACAGCGATTGATCACATCATTAATTGCCACACACGAAGTGTGTGTAATGAATACGCAAATATACGTATCGTAACAAGTAATATAATGATAAGAAAAAATCGTTCTTATAGAGATTATTTTATTAGAAACTAATTTTTAAAACTTAAAAAAAATAAAAATCATATTTTTTTGTGTTTTTATATTTTAATAAAGCAAAATTAAAATAAGTAAAAGTAAGTAGCAATAATTAATTAAATCATATTTGTTAACTAAAAAGATATATGAGAAAATATCTAGGAATACTTGATCCCCTAATTTTCTAAATATGCGAATCACTAAAATCTCCCCAATATAATTATCAATTAAATTACTGATCAATTGAATCTAACCTAGTATGTATTCCTCTCTCAAGTAAACTACACACCTTATAGTAATTAATTTAACCACACTCTCATGCCAATTAAATTGCATATTACTTATTAAGTTCATCAATCATGGATCACATACATAAGAATCATACATCTCTGCCTAGAAACTAGGCATGTTATTTAATCAAGACAAACAATTAAATAATTCTCTCAAATCTATTTAATTGCCTCTATAGATAAATTGTTGGCCAAACAATTAATAACATACAAATCAAATTAAATAATATAATTAAATTAAAATTATAATTGGGGTAAACTATTAAATCATCACATGGTGAAAATTGGGTTTATAAGATCCCTAGATTAATAAATTAACTACACATAATTGTATTCATAAAACTCATATTTTTCATAAATTTTTCATAAAGAAAGACATAAAAAATTATAAAGAAAATAGTAGAAGAAAAAATACAATCAATCTCTTGAATTTCCACCAAAATTGTGTCATCTCTTGAATTTTTCTATATTTTTCTCTCTTTTTAGCTCCAAAAATTAACCAAAATTAAGCTAATGGAGGCCACTTAGGATTTATGGAGTGATTAAGGGATTAAATATTGCTTAGGTACGATCTGGATTATCAAATCAGCTTCATATCAAGGGCTACGATCAAAATAAGCAAAACCGATAGTTCCAACCAATCACAGCGCGACACGTGGTGCATGTGTGGAATGCGTGGAGTAATGGGGTAGCGACACATGGCATGGCACGTTGACCAATTTTTGAACTCAGATAGAATGTCGTACTGACACATGACATGCATTTTGTCCTTCTCACACACTTGTGTGGCATCTGCGTGGCTTGCCTAGTTAGCTCTTATGCCTATATGGCATGCCACATGGTAGATCATCATTGGTTATGCGTTAAAAATTCATAAAAAATCCATAAAGTTTTTAGAAAAATCCCAAAAATTTCCAAAATTTATATTTTCACCCCTTTTCACTAAAAAGTTTATATTTTAATATTTTTGGCCATAAAAATACTATTTATTGAGTAAAACAAGTAAATATTAAGTAAAAAAGTGCAGTAATGACTCTACTTTCAAAGAGTCATCCATCATGTGGTGATAGAGCTTTGGGGATGAGCTATGGTCTAATTGGATTAAGTTTTGTATTGGCAATGTTTGGTAGCTTGGTGTCACGTCCCGCTCAGAATGTCCCTAAAAATCCAAACAAATGATGGTTGCCTAAAGGATCTAGACTATTCTACATGGAAAGTTCTAGAGTTGCCTAGAGAAGTCTAGAAAGGGCTAGAGTTGGATGGACTCAACTCAAGCTAGAAGACCCTAGAATGTTCTAGAACACGCTGGATAGTGCTAGAATATTCTAGAACATGCCGGATGGTTCATGAAGGATGTAGAAGCTGCTGGAAGCTTATGGAACATCCTGGAAGGTGCATGAAGGAACTAGACAAACCTAGAATACTCTAGAGTTGGCTAGAAGGTCCTAGACCCTTGTGGCATATTGTACATAATTCTAGAATTCTCTTGTACATTCTAGACTAGGAAGACTCTAGAAAGTGGTGGATAGCCTTGAGCTTAGAGCCACACTATAAATAGACCCATTGGTCTTCATTTGTATTCATCTTGGGAAATCTTGGGAATTCTTAGCATCTTGTAAGATAAACTCTCTCTAGAGCAATACAAAGCATTCTTTGCAAACTCTCTCTCTATTCTCTTTGGAGTTTCATTCGGTTTCAAGGGCAGGCTTAGTACAACGGACGGTGCTAAGTGCCGCACGATCTCTACTTGAAAAATAAGGTCGTGACATTAGGCATAATTAGGGGTAGTGCTCCAAATAATCAAGATATTTGCATTTATATTTTTATTTGTTCTAAATTACTGATTCTTACTGATTTTCTTGCTGCCAGTGGTTGTTCAACCTATGGATTTTTCAATTAGATGTTGGGTTTTATGTGGTTTACCATATTACTTTCTATGTTTCTATGCACTAATATGATGCGAGTAATATCAAAATTTACCAAATATGTTTACACATAGGTCTTAAAGTGATTGAAAATATTTTATTGGTTTCTTTGAAAGTTTTCTTGATTCACAGTTATATGTTGTTTGCCTATCTATTGTATTTTTTAACCTTGATAGGAGCCTGTGAGTCTCACCACCATTAGTGTGTTTAACATTGATTATTCTTTCTTATCTACTAGTTGTTTATATGTTATTGTCGTTTTATTTCTAGTGGTCAATCTTCTTAATTCATATTGTAAGGCCTACTTGGACGAGGTAAAATAAATATTACAAAAAAAGTTCTAAGAGTTTTCATACTAACCACCCCTTCTAGGTCCCAGTTTCTTATTTGGGTCAAAGTTCAATTCACCTATGTATAATTATTCTAACATATGAATTTTCAGTGTACAATGTGGAAAAATTTAACAATAATTTGTATAGTTTATGCAAGATTAAACTTAATAATCTTAAATCAAAATTGTACCCAAACAAGTCTAAATGTTTCAAGCTAGTGGAAATATTAATAAGAGTAAACTAACAAATGTAACATCGAATTATGAAATTTTGTACAAATATGCCTACAAAATTTTAAGTCATGATAAATCTAACATATAAACAAATAAGTTACTAGTCGATTTGTAACACTAATTATGATATGAACCCATTAACTCGAACCTTGAAACCTACAAACATGAATTGGTTTGAGAACTCTAAGAGAAATGCGAAAAGACTCAACAACAAATTGTAATCGGTCCTAGAAAGCTAATACTTAGCTTATAACATTCACTTTGACTTTGTGGATATTATTCACCAAATATCCAAAGATGATAAGACGCCACAAGGTTTGCACATCCCATTATAAGTCAGATTGTAAAGGAACAAATGAGGCTTAAAGCTCTAAACTTTGATATAAATCAAAAGTATATCAAAATATGAATTAATTTTTCATGGTCCAACGACTATAGTTTTATATAGAAGCAAAAATAAAATGAAAATGTAATGAAAAAAAATAATGTGTTTGAACTAGTCAACAGTGCGAGAAAAATTTGTGTGTATGCCATAACGCATACTAAATCATGCCATAATGCAATCTAAAAATTGGAAATACTAAAATATGTTGAGAGCCTCATACTGGGTGGGCAATAATTCATTCTATGATGAGATATAATTTTTTGGGATCCAAAATCCACTCAAGAGCTGTATGCGGTAGTGCATTATTAATCATGCTGTAACGTGCCTTCAACTTCCAAAATCTACACTCTTATTTCTGTGACTGATTTATGCCATGCCCTTTTCTCCATTTGTGCACCCTTTGATCATGATTTAGCTCTTTAATAAGTCTATTCAATGCTTTCTTGAGTTGCTTTATCTTTGATCTTGTGATAGGTCCACTCAGAGCGGTCTTTGATTCCCATCATTGCCCTTTTCTCAAAAGGATTCGACCTTGAATGATCACCTGCATAGTCAAAAGGAGAAAGATTAGAAACATTGAAAGAAGTGCTACCGTTATAATCACATGAAAGATCTAACTTGTAGGCATTATCATTAATTCGTGCAAGTACATGAAATGGTCCATCTCCTCTAGGTTGTAACTTGGATCTTCATTTTTTAGGGAACCACATTTTCCTTATGTGTACCCAAACCTAATCACCTAATTCAAAAATGACTCTTTGCCATCATTTGTTGGCTTTGAAAGAATAATTTCCATATGTTCAAGGATGATTTCATATAGCTTCTTCCCCATTTCAACCTTCCTTTTACCATCTAAACTAGTTCTTTCTAAAACAAGAAAAGGTAATAAATCCATAGGAGTAAGTGGTTTAAAACCATAAAAATTTCAAAAAGGTGAATACTCAGTTGTAGAATGCACACTTCTATTGTTCCCTATGTATTTTATGTGTTTGTTTATTATTATATAGCTGTTAAGGAACAAATGCAAGTAAATAAGGCTAAAAGGAGTTGTTTTAGAGAAAAGCAAGTGCATTGAGACATAAGTCAAGTCATGCTACATCATACTCTTGTCAGGCCCCTATAGATGTCTGAAAAAAGATTGTGCACCTCGATATGAGTCCAGGCATGCCACGATAGATAACTTATGGGAGAAATTGTGAGCACATGCGTTGGTTTTGCACTACGGCATGATTATAGGTGTATCGTGGCACAACTCTTTTAGGCATAGTTTCTTGGTATGAAATTCATATCACACTACACAATGATTATAGGTGCATTGTAACCCATACTCTAGATTTGCACATAACTGTCCAAATTTTTAACACTTTGATACACGCCCCCCTCTTAAAGGCGGATAGGGCACTTTTTGCCCTCCTTAACTTAAGTCCAGGATACGAAAAAAATGCCTCCCCACTTAAAAGAGCGATTGAGAGTGGATTTAAGGTTCGATAGTGTCGAGAAGGTATTAGCAACCGGTGACCGTACTCTCCTAAATTGCATTCTTTTTTTTTTTTTGAAAAAACAACATTTCTTTTTTTTATTCATTCTTTGCTTCAAAAAAAAAACAGATAAAAAAATGATTCAACCTCAAAGCCATTTGAATGTAGCGGATAACAGCGGAGCCCAAAAATTGATGTGTATTCGAATCATAGGGGCTGGTAATCGACGATATGCTCATATTGGTGACGTTATTGTTGCTGTAATCAAGGAAGCTGTACCCAATACACCTATAGAAAGATCCGAAGTGATCAGGGCCGTAATTGTACATACTTGTAAAGAACTCAAACGTGACAATGGTATGATAATACGATATGGAAGGGTCTTTTTTTTTTCTATGTGTTTCGCCCATTCGAGTGTTCTTTGACAATGGCATCATAGGCACCAGGCCCTCGGTCCGTCTGTGCCGCTTCGAATGATCGGGTTTCAAAGGCTTCCCTAGCTGTGCTGATCTATCTGGCAGTTCACTACGCGCCGAATGATTCTTTGCTATTTCCTCTCTCTGTCTGTTAGCGTGACCCTACTTCTAGCCTGCTTTGTCTTTAAAGGTAACGAGACGAGCTCTCCTCTTCTCGTCTGGGCCTTAACTTAAAATAAAGCGTAACTGCCGTGTGTTAAGCTTCTTACGAGTAGATTTTCCGACTTTTAGATGAGTCCAGTCCTTAAGGAAAGACTCAAGTCATAAAGCCTATCTATGGAACCTCTGGCTTTAAGGAAGGATGGAAGTAGTAAAGCGTAACAGTTTGATTGGGTTCCTTAGATTTCCCATTAGGCTAATAAAGGGACCGGGCCGATGCTTCTATTCTAACAGCAATCTCACATCCATAGAGATGGTCTTCTTTAACCACGTAGTCTTATCTCCAGTAAAATAATCCGTCAATCGAGCCGAAACTCGACCTATGAGTGTTAAGGGAGGATTCCCCACTTAGGGCAACCAAGCACGCCCCTTTTTATTAGTACTAAACGGGGGATGGAACGAAGAAGAGAGACCGATCAAGGAAACAAACACAGACTAGCTACGCCTGCAAGATCAAGCACCTAAGACTTGAGCCCTCCTTCCCCGAGCCTAAGCGAACGAGCCTGAAAGCCAAGCCGGATACGAGTATATTAGTATTCATAGGCAAGCCCGCTCGCCACAAGCCCCGAGTAGCCTTGAATAGCTCTCTTCTCCCTCTTTCCAAAGCAATCAAAGCGCTCAGAAAACCGCGGACCTGTATAGGGCCCCCTAAACAAAGAAGGGCGCTAGCTCCCGCCCAAAGGGTATCTCCAATTTCTTTTCTCAACAAAAGAGCGGGGCCCTTAGGTAGTAGGGCTTATTGGGTGGTGAAAGATTGAAATCCAGATTTATGGGTATACCCAGAGTAAGCTGAAAACATTGCTCCCCGTACACATCTCTATCGGGCTCCTCAACGGGAACTTCGACTTCTTCCCGTGGAGGAAGATTGAGATCCACGTTCCCTCGAGGGCAAGGGTTTGAGCTTGACGCGGCAGAAGCGGAACTTCCGGGCCGTTGATAGAGGGGGTCGCTTCGACGAGACCGATGAGAGCTTCAAAGGCAAAATGAAGCACCAATGAACACCGCCGGAACGGTCGAAACAAAAAGAATGTTGATTGAACCGCCAAACAGAAAAAGACTTCCCGGACTAGAACTTCAAAATAGGAAATAAAATGACATTTAAAACACAGAAGATAAAAAAAAACAAAACTCTAGTGGCCCGGAGATTCTATGGGAAATTGGAAATGTCGAAGTGAGCTGTGGCTTATAAATAGGAAGATGAGGAGATAACGGGCGAAGGAGATTCATGAGATTAGGTTGGATTATTAATGGCCCACCCTTTCTTTGAACCTTGTCAATGATCGAACTTAAAGATATAAACTGAGTGCCATTTGATGAGTAACTGAGAACAAGGGAGAGGGATATGGAAAGGATAAAGTAATGAAAGAGGAAGTCATTGCTAGTAGTAACGACTTGTCACGATCCATTGGTTCATATAGAATCCATGTCCTAGGTGTATCAAAAAACATTCTTTTCGCTAAGCGTATATAATAAAATAGAGTGAAAGGGTACCCCCCGAAACCAAGGGGGTACTAACTAACAGCTGAGTCCTCTCCGAACCGCAGGAGATAGTTGCCCATCATACGGCTCACCAACTTCACTTGCCTCTATGGGAGGCTCGCTCCGGGCGGGTTCGGATCACTTACAATACACGGCTCTACGAAGGGTGGGTTAGGAACGTTTTCAATATGATTCTTTTCCCGCGATGAGAAATGCGAGACGAAAAAGGAACCCATCTTTTCGACTGGGAAATGCGAGTCTGTTTTGTCCACTTTCTCCATCCCCCTCTATCAAAATGATCAAAAAGGAAGGCGAGCTTGCTTCTTATTCCCGTGTTCGATCTCTTCGCCCCGCTCGTTGTCACCTATGTTGAAGAAAGGTTTGGAACCCTGTAGAGAATGAAGAGGGGCCAAGGATCTTCCTCTCAACAGTGCTTCTCGAGGCTCCACTCTCCCCCCTGAATAAGAAAGGCCCCGTTAGCCTGGGTGAGGGGATAAGGAATAAGGATTGAAGCCCCCTTAGCTCTGCCAGGGACTGGACAGGGGTTAGCTCTGTAAATGTGTAGAGCCAAGTCTAGTGTGGTGTAGTAGTAGGCACTTCTAGGCCCCTTCCCGGCTACTGGATCACTCCAGTGCTTTGGGTACTACGGACCCTCTGCCATCCATTGCAGCAGAGCCGTTTCATGAGCGGGGGGGCTAAACGCAGTTCTTTGAATCAAACGTTGAATGAAATCGATTCTTTTTTAGATATCAAAATCGAAATCGGATAGGATAGATGGATGGATCTATCTTTCTATTCATATATATTACTCAAAAAAATGGATTTTTTTTATAGTTAAGTAGCGCCCCAAATCCTTGATTTGGCCAGGAAAGACTGCACTACTTTGGGCCTAGGAAGCGAAGGGAATGAGCTCGACTGCTTCTCCTCCACACTTTTTTTTCTCCGTGCCCGTTCCGCATGCGCTTCGCGTGCCATTGGCGCTTTGCTCTCCTCTTATTCTTCATTGGACGGTTCGGATGGACTTCGCCGTTCTTTCCCAACTCAAATAGAAAAGGCTGTATCACATCGAGATGTCGATTCGTTTTCCGCCCCCAATGAGATGGGGAATTTGTACCCCCCTATTTTGACTTTTTGGCCCTTCATCTTTCTGAATCGAGGCCCGGCCCGGCTCGCGTCGTTCCAACAACCGGCGGGGAGCACCTCAGTATACGATCGCGCGCAGTAACTGGGAGTCCTATTACACCTAAGGCCAACTTCAATTCACCAAACCAAGGTTCATCTCGTGTAGTGATTGTGGACTCATACAAGGATATTGAGTAGACGGTTGATGTATCAGACTCGACTCTATCTTTCGTAGCATGCATTCCCATCCGTGTCGCAACTGGATTCGATAAGCTACGTGTCCGGTGCACGGAGAACTGCCTTCGGTCCCCCAAACTGACTTACTCGTGGCAACCTTCCGGCCGCCCAACGACCTATAACGCTAGTCACTACTCCCACTGGGGCTAGGAAGTAAGCCCCACAACCCAAAGCGGCGAAGAACAAATAGAATTTGCTACAAAAGCCAGCTCTCAAGTTAGCTCGTGACGGGAAGGCTTTAGCACCATTGAAAACAGATTCTGAATGAAAGATAGTGGATCCAGTATCTAACAGAGAATGAAGAGAGGATGTGACTACTACATAATATTTAAAAGGGGTTGAAAGAAAAAATTAGACTCTCTCCCAGACTAAACGAGATGAGGATCAAAAAACCTAGATCATAGAGTTTCATTGATGCCAAAAAAACTTTCTCAAACGATTGGAACAAGAAGAGGTTCTTGTCTCTTTGAATCGTATCATCCATGGCGAATGGTATCGTATATAAGATCACGGCTGCGTTTAGGAGCGATCCGCCCTTCCTTCAACAAGCCGGTGGTGATCTCACTTTCGAAAGAGAGGATAGTATCGACGCAGCGGTGTACGCGGAGTTTCTTATAGCATACAGCCAGATAGATATATAGAAAGTGTGCAGTGAGAGTGGTTGTAAATCACAAAGTCCCATGTCTTTCTTGGTTGGGCGTAACATTCTTTTGCTTCTCTTACGATCGATATTTCTACTCAGTTTGAAAAGAAACCTCAAGTCGATAAGAGCTCTTCATCATGTTCGATAATTTCGAAAGAAGAACTGAGAGTGATTGATCTCTCACTCACGGCACACATGCTATATGTGTGATGCCGACACCTAAGAGACTTTGACTCCTCCCTTCGATAAGCACAAAATACACACAAGAGGCACAAAAATTTACAAAGAAAATATAGAGAAATAAAGATTTGAAGTTGAAGCAAGATAGAAGCAATAACAAATTGGATTTCTACTTTAGACTCTAATCAATAGTTCTTCTTTTTATTCTTTTTTCCTGTTGTAAAAATTTAATGATGATTCTTTTAGAATCTATATCCGACAAGTTTTATTATATGATTGTGGGCAATTTTTAAACCCTAAACTATTATTTGAATAATTAAATTTTACTATGAATTTTTAGTTTCAATTCTTGATTCTTGATGTGTTTGACTCTATAATTAAATTCTAAAACTATGCATGTATGAATTAGAGTAGCTAACTAATTTACTCCATGTATATTTTTAATACCAGCTTAAGATGTTACTAGATTATTATTTGATTAAATATATTTATATTTGTTCTTATCAATTATAAAATTACTAATATTTTTATTCGAATTGATATTTTGTTCCTTTGTAACCCTGTGACAAATAGAGTTGATACATTTTTCAAAAGTTACTAAGAATTATAATCTTACAAAGTTTAGTATCTCTTTTTTAGAACACAAAGCAACGAATGAATTATGTAGTAACTATGAATAAGTTGTTCTAATTTATACTTGTAATTTTTAAACACAAATTTATTTATCTTTTAATATATAAGAAAATTAAATTATTTTTAATTAATTTATTAAAAAAATAAGAATTTTTTTACAAGTTTGTTTTATTATATTGATTTTATAAAGAATATAATTTGATATATATATATATATATATGCGCGCAAATACTGGGATTAACAAAGTAGAAAGTGGACGCAAGTGGTGCAAAATATAAAGAATAAATTATTAATAGGAAGAGTAAGGAGATAGAAGGAAAAGAGACATAACAAAAGAGGCCCTTTTAATTTCTGATGCATATCAGTATGTATTTGGATAACATCAACTGATGAAAGTGGCCGAGTGGATTGATGGATGCAAATGGTGGTTTTGTTTTGTTACTTTTATTAAAAGTAAAATAAAAAAAATTGAGAAATTAGAAAAAAATAATATATTTTAAAACTTATAATAATAAAAATAACATTTTAATAATATTGAACGAAATTTAATTAGAATAAATTTCCTATTTAACGGATTTAAATAGTTATATTTTAATTTAAATAACATTTAATTGAACGACATTTAAAATAAAATAATATGTTATAATTTTTTAAAGAAAATATACTAAATGAATATAAAAAATGATATTTTTGTGATTATAATTTTAAATTTGTTATTTTTTCAAAAAAAATTAAACAATTATCTCTTCTTTATATTATATATTATTTATTATATCTATTATGTTAATATTAATATTAATAGTTTATTTAATTTAAGTTTTTATACTCTTTTTATTTTTTATAAAAGTAAAATATTAAGATAAACTTTCTCTACAGTAGTCGGTTGTATACGTAAGAATTTCTTCTGGCTGAGATATTAGACTGAAGAGATGGAGTGAAGCAGACGAATTGGACGGATGACTAGCTAGCGGCACAGCAGGGGTATCTTCTCTGGCAGATGGAGTTAGTAGTTAGTACTATGAATAATTTTATTTATACCTAATAAACCACAAATTTTACTATATATTAATTTTTAAATTTTTTTTAAGATAAAAGTTGATTGTTATGTGAAAATGGATGGGTAATTTGATTTGACACTGTTAAAATTAAGTAAGATATACGAATATTTATGTAATATATGATTTATTTTTAATGGAAGATGGAGTAACGATACAATGAAAATATGTAAATTCTTTTTGTAATATTATAAAAAAAACAATATAATTAACTTTATATTTATTCATAATTAACATACATAACATATACATAACATGAGTTAGTTAAGATATTTAAGTTAGATTTTAATTTTTATCAAAATTATTTCAAGATAAAATTTAATATTATTGTGATAAAATATTATTTTATTCATTATGAACATTTTCCTGACACAAGATGCCTTCACGCAATACACTATTGTCTTCTTATATTACTCTAAATACATATCACAAATTTTATTTTTTATCAAAATCCGTTAATGTTATTATTATCATTTTTTACCAAAATCTATGACACTTGTTTATATAATGTTTTACCACAATGAACCAATGTATTCCCGTATTATACCAATGTTTTATCAAAGAATTTATTTTTTTACTAAAATTGTCCTAAGATAAGGTCTTAGCAAGTCATATATTCGAATGATTTTAATAAAAAAAAATCAAAAATTACTCAAAATAAGCAACGTTTGGTAATTTTTTCCATTACACTTTACTACCTTTGTTATCTCTCTCTCTTTGGATTCTATTGGCACCGCTATGACCTCTTGGCTCGTATATGCGCCTAAATATAGTATATTTTGGTGATGTTAAATGAATGTAATAAAAATTATAATGTAAATAGGTTAGGATATATTTATGTTTACTTTGACTATTAGTTTAAAATGATATGTAAAGTATTTTTACAATAATCAGAATGTTCATTCTTTTCTTTGTTTGAAATATGTTAGAATTTTTTATTTATTTTTACATATGTATATAATTGTTTTTACTTAATTTATAATTTTATAAAATTTATTTTAATATCTATTATTATTTTGAATTCACTATTCAAATAAATATAGTATTAATAATATTGTTTTCCTTGAATTTAACTCATTTCCAATCTCATTCCTAATACATTTTTATTATACAAACTAAACATTAAATATGAAAAATTGTGTTTGTTACGAGGTTTCGTGCTAACTTATTTAATAAATATGTTATGTTGTTTTAACTCATTTAATAAATATGTCGTGTTAATATCTTTAATCAATATGTCTTGTCATATTATGTTAATTCATTTATGATTATGTCATATTTATGTTTGATCAATCAATTTAAAAATTAATCAACCAAAATATTTTTATTTTAAATAAGATAATATTTATTAAATTCTTTTGCATCATGTAATGTTCTTTTCGTGTTTTGTTATTATTGTATAAAATAATAATAAGATAGAATAATATAAGTGTTCCCATCATTTTTATGAATTCTATATTCTTTTTTAATTAAGTTTTAGTTTATATGTTTCTCATTTTAAGAAACATTGTTATTTGTGGCTAAATTTGATAAAATTAAAATCATGATCAAATTTTACAAAAATATAAATTAGGAAAGCAAAGTGTACATAGTATTAATAAAATTAAGTGATTATAATTATTTATTAATATAATAATAAAATATACGACAAAAGAGTTAACTTGTACCAATATTGAAATGGCGTTGGTGTCGTGTCAGTTGCACTTGAGTCTACACTTCTTCCGGTGGTGCACGAAATGAGTTATAAGTGTGGTGCCAAAACCGTATCATGTTGTTTGTATTCATATCGTATTCATATCCAGAACAAACAATGACCCTTTCTTTCACAACCCAAAAGAAACTCGCACTTACTGCTATTGATTCCGCCTTCTCAGACTTTGCAGGCCTGCTGGTCTTCCCATCTTTATCTAACTAGTTTTTTTTTTTTTTTTTTTTTTCATCCTTTCTTTTTCTATAACAAATATGCGCGTATAATGTATAAAGTTATAATAAGTATTGGTGGCCCAAATCATCGGGGGAAGAAAATCACTTACAAATTTTAATTTATAAATTTTATTTTAATTTTAGGGAACTTCTAAAGGTAAAGTTTATTTAACTTTAAAGTGATTATGAGTTTTTTTTTCTTGTATTCCTAATTTAATTATTATATATATATAAGAGTAAAATACACGTATTATTTTATAAGTGAAAGTTTATAAAATATGGACCTGATTAACCTAGAAGGGGTGAATAGGTTATTCTTAATTTTTATCAATTTATAATTTACTAACCTAAACATGTATTATTTTATAGGGATGAATATCTTAGAGTTTTTTTATAAATAAAAGTGTTGTTTAATTCTCTTATAAGACATGTGTTCATTGATTATTTTACTTATAAAAAATAAGTCACAAAAACTTTTAAGAATATCGATAAATATTTCATTGATAAACTTTTTGAAAAGAAATAAATCATGTAAATAATGAATAATACCGAAGGTATTATCATCATTTCTACTTCACTCTAAAATTTGAAACCAAACAACATTCCTCTCGTCATAGTTTTCTCATAAACAAACCAAATGCCATTTTTAGAGGGAATGATGGAGCTAAAAGAAAAACCAAAAAACCGTTTGTCATTTTCATAACCCATTCGATCGTAAAAAACAAGCATACGTTAGAAAAAAACCAAAAAATCAAAACCTTAAAAGATGACAGAGGGAATCAAAGTTTATAGAACTTGATTAATGTTTTTATGACTAAGGCTCGATTTGTGGGGAAGGGGTGATAGATATAGACCGAGATCAGTTAGGTAATTTTTAAAATTGTACAGTAAAATGAAGGGGATATCCTTGGTAATTATCTATAAAATAATTTTAAACTTATAAAATATTTTTTTACTCATTTTTAAAATAAAATAAAAACTAAATGATACATTTTTTAACTTAGAAACTAAATAACACATTTTGTATAAGTAAAATGTCTAAATTTTCCTTCTACTCTATTTTATATTGAAAATAGTTATATAGTTAACTATAAAATTAAGAAATAAAAAAATGAAAATTGGGATAACAATTGTGTATAGACAAAATTATTGAATGTTATAAGATAAAAATAAGTACTTCATTTTCCTTGGAAGTATCACAATCACGTGTAAACTCATGCGACGATACTTTTGTTCAAATAATGCATTTTTCCTAAGAGCTATTTCATCGAAAAAAGAATTAATCACCCAAAAAGATGATATATTTGCATATATAATTTTAAAAAAATTGGAAAAAGGCAAGAGACAATAAATAAAATGGTCTTTTATTTCATTCTTTAACACATATAAAAGAAAACAAAGAAAAAAATTACAAGTCATAAATTATCATTCATGTAAAAAATAGAACCTTAAAGCGTAAAATTAGTCATTTAGAAACAACTTATCCAATTAACCCTTTAAATTTGATTATCATTCCATCATTAATATTTAATTATTCCATCCCAAATTAAATTCACAAATTAATGAGGCCTTGTTGAGAAAGTTGTCTTGGAAAATTATCACAGAGAATTCTAGTATTATACCTAGTTGGTATTTCGGTAGGGAAGAAGCTCTACGAAGTTATAATGTTTGCTTTTTAGTCTGTCCCAACATGTGACATCATTACTTAACTCTTTTGGAGGAGTATCAGTGATTAGATAGCAAGAATTTCTCAATATGATTTTGGATAGATAATTGACTAAGTACTACTCTATTTGAGAGGTTGAACAACCATTCTATGAACCCAACGTTACATTGTTAGTAGGTGATTATTTGTAGCTGATAAGTGGAACCTAACACAATCTTCTGAGAACTCCTATCCTATTATTGCCTCATGATTTGGCACCCGATCTGATCCATAAGTCAAGGTAAATAAGGTAAGCACTAACTCCCACTTTAAGCAAAAAATAAATAATCTTACTACTTTGGTGTAACAATTGACTATTGAATATGTGAAGACTTATGGCATACACTTTGTAGTGGAACTTCCCATTAACATGTGTCATGCTCTTCAAGAGAACAACTATGAACAAGCCAATGTTGTTAGGGTGTTTCAAGCACAGAGGCTCAGGTATGACACTTATTCTAGCACTTATAACCCTGGATGAAAGATCACTCAAACTTTAGTTATATAGATAATAATCAAGTATGTGCTCCCTACAAATCCACCTGAATCCCTAACCTTAGGCCACCATAACAACCTTAAGATAAGTCTATAGAAGACTTGATTGGTGATATAGAAACTAAGATTGCCAAGTTTTAGTAGAAATCCCAAAATAGGATCTACATTACTAAAACTTCAATAAAGAACATCAAAACTCAAATAGGCAAACTAGCCATAATGTTGAATGATTAGAAGCACATGCATCTAGCTAGATCCCTTCACAAAATATAATAAATCCCAAGGAGATTATCAATGCCATTAATTTGAAAAGTAGCAAGCAACTGGATGAGCCCAAACAAGTCTTTAGTTAGTATCCAAACTCTCCTTTTCTATTTATAAAATTATTTTGACTTTTCCTAAAAGGTTTATAAATACAAATAGAGAATAACATGAAAGTGCAATTCAAACACTTTCCCAAAAAATGCAAGTCAACATACCGCTATTAGATGCTATAAAACAGGTGCCCAAGGTTGAAAAGTTTCTTAAGGACTATGCATTGCCAAACGCATGATGAAAGATAAGGAAGTGGTAAGTGTGAGGGAAACTATGTCTATAGTGTTACAAAGAAAGCTCACACATAAATATCGGGGCCTAGGTAGTTCATGATCCCAAAAATTATAGGTAATACAATGCTTGAAAAAGCTATGCTAGATTTAGGAGCATCCATTAATATCATTCTTTATAATATCTATGTTTCAACAAATCTAGGTCTTTTAAAAGAAACATGTATTATTATACAACTTGGTGATGAGACAATGTCTATCCTAAGAGTGTTGTTGAAGATGTCTCAGTGTAGGTGGATAAGATGATTTTCTTGGTAGACTTTTATATATTGAACCTGAGTAATGATTCCTACATCTTTTCCATGTCATTAGTACTAGGAAGACCATTTATGAAAATAGCTAGCTCAAACTAAGATAGATATGCATAGTGGGGAGCTAACTCTTGAGTTTGATGGGGAGATAATTTGTTTCAACATCTTTGAAGCAATGCATTACTTGGATGATGGTGAAGATGACTTTGAATGAGATTTTAATGAGTCCAACTGAGGACGTTAAACTAAGTGTTTTGTAGGAGGCAATCCACCATACTTTTTTCTACTCCCTTTTTACTTATTTTTACATTATATATATGCATGTGTTTACATTGGGGATAATGTAAGAATTAGGTTAGGGAGTGTTAACATATTATTATATTTAGTTTTTCTTTAATAGTTTGTTAGCTTAGTATGCTTTCGATAGCATAACTTTTCGATTTTAGTATTTATTTATTACATTAGTTAGGAAGGATAGTAGAAGTAATAGACTAGGTTGGAAACAATCACACTCTCATTATTTTCTGGCATCTATAATGAAATTTGCTAAAATAATGCGATGATGAAAATAATGATAGATGTTGGTAAAATCTTAACATTGTTCCTAAGAAAGCATAACTTTATTATTATTTTGCTCAAAACTTTTATGCACAATAACTAAGCTAGTGATAGGAAAATATTATGTCTTAAACTTGTAAAAAAATGTTGTTAATTTCTTGAAACTTTTCTATACTTTGAATGAATAAGATGAGGATGCTAGAAATTCTCTTTAGGTTTATCAAGGTGAATGCTAAATGTATTTCTTGAAAAATGATTTAGGAATAAGATTAACATCTTTGGTGAAATGTCCCTACCCCTAATGTTGTTGTCCTTTGAAGGAAAACACTCTTAGTAAACCAATTTGAACCTACATAAGTTTATTGTTTGTTCTCACTCCTTACATTTTGAACCAAATACTTTGGCCATACCATGTAGTTCAAGAAAAGTGAAGTGGCATAAAAAGACAATAGATTTTATGAAAAATACTAGAATAGGACTTAAGATTGTCAAATGTATTATAGAAGTTTATTTTCCCAACATATATAAAATAACCCCAACTGCAATGTATACCCTTGTAAAAAATATAAAAATACCAAGAATAAGAAGACAAGGGAACAAATTGAAAAGAAATATAAAAAAAGTAAGTGTTGAAAACAATGGCAAACATAATAGAAAAGAAGCCAATAATAATTTTTGGGTCCAAAACAATAAAATTTGATCATATTATGTTGACATGATTGGTCTTATGATAATATTACTTATAGATATATTTCTCTTACTTCGTGGCTTTTGAACTCTTGTTTTTCCTTTTCCCTTTCATTTGATTGAACCAACAAAGCTTAACCATAGTATAAAGAAATTAAAGGCCTTTTGATTTTGAGAAATGCTTTTGGAAAGTGTAGAGAAAATTCTAAAAAAAAGCCTATGGTATTCAAGTCAAAATTAGAGAAACTATTAATAGAGACAAATGATATAATAAGCTAGCTTGAGTTACAAGATTCTACTATCACTAGTGGACACGAAATCACACACATTAAACTTTGATTGTAGTTGTTGTGAGAGAGATAGAACTAAAGAATGGAAAAAGACTATACCAACTGAACATTAAACTTTTAGATCATAGTATTGCTAAGCACCTAAGACAATGCTAGGAAACTTAACATATTTTTCTTTGCTCAAGGAATATCAAAGTGTAAGTGTGGGGGAGTTTGATTAGTGTCATTTTACATATGTATCAATTACCTTATATTGACATTGATTTATTGTTTCCTATGGTTTTTCTGTTTTTACTATGCATTATACATGTGTTAGGGGACAAAAGAAGCAAAAAGGGGAAAAAGTGTGATTTAGAGCAAAAACAGAAGACAAAGGAATATATGCACCATGGCACACTCATCTAGGATCATTGGATATTCTAGAACAACAACACATGCCACGATATGGTCTTATGTGCACTATGGCATAGTTCTCTTGGGTCTACATTATTTGCACAAGTTTTGTTACGCATTATGGCCCGCGATTTATAACTACACATTTGATGGCCAAGTTTCAGTGTTTTAATCCTAATTGTCTTGTGTTTAAACCTATCAATATATATATATATATATATATATATATATATATATATATATATCATCAGGATTAATACAGATAGTTCTAAAATAATTAGACAATTGAAATAAGAAGTAAGAGAGATCAAAGAACATATCAAAGAAAAATGTTTGGAAGAGATCTATAAGAAAGGATTGAAGATTGGATATTGAGGTTCTTTTGGTTTCATCATCTACAATTTCTAACCTTTTTTTGTGTCAATTCTTTTCTTCGTAGTTTCCAAAATTATAATAATGATTCATTTAGAATCTATGTTTGGATAAATCTTTCTATCTAAAAGTAGGAAATTCCAAGCCTTAGACTATGGTTTAAATTAATTTAATGTCATGATAAATTTTAGTTTCAATTCTTGATTCTTAATGTGTTTAATACTACGTTTAAATGCCAAAACTATGCATGTTATAGATTAGGTGGCCACCTAATTTACTGCATGATTATGTTTATATCTAGTTTAAGATGTTAGTATTTAATCGCTAATACTCTAATTCAAAGTGGTACCTTATGGCCACGCAAGACAAGTTAGGTTGAATACCTTTGCTAAAGGTTAAATGATTATTCCAATATTTCTTAGTTTAGTTATCTTCTTTTTATATCCTAATGCAATGAATAAGTTAATTCTAATAAGGGTTCCTCTTGTTTATTCAGATTTTGAGTTGGTTTATAATGGTATTCTAAATCAATTACAAAGTACGAAAAGGTAGGAAATCTTAAGTGGACCTAGACTTCTAAAACTAAAGTTAAGAACTCGAGAATAGTTTTAGATTATGATAGTAATTTAGGATTTAAGAAATTAAATATTTATTAATGACATGATTATTTGAATTGCAGACTAGTGGTGAGGATAGTCCTATGATCATGTAGCTCTTGCATTCGTATTCAATTTACATTTATTTTCATTATGTTATTTTGCTTAAAAATAATTTCAAATCCCCCTTTTGTAACTTTGATTAACTCATTTACAAGCTAATAAATAGTAGTATAAATTGTCAATAATTCTCATAGGTACAATAACCTTTGATCTTAAATTATTTATCACTTTTACAATTAACCATATACTTGCATGTTTCTGAGCGTATCAGATATAACATTTTATTGGTGCTAACTCCACATAGGTAAGTAAGCTCTAGACTTTCTCTACCCCCATCTAAGAATAGAATTGAAATCCTCTATCACTAACCCAAGGGATTAAAGATCCAAAAGATACCTCATATTGTCTCAAAGGTGCCTTCGTTTAATATAGGTTTCACTACCATAAATAAAGGTTAAAAGATAGATTTTGGAATTTCATCTCATAATACCATCTTTATTGCGATCTTTAGTGCTACAGTATCTTATAGTAACCTAGTTGAAATTGATATTGAATTGGCTATTTATACTTATTACAAAGGTGGACTCTCTACTATACAATCTCACTTTGGCCATGGGTTGCATGCCAAGTTCTTCCTTGACTCTTGGTCCACCATTTGTTGTTGCAATCTTTCATGACATCACCTTAATTACTATCCCCTTTTATTATCAGCTTCTATGGCTAGGCTAAGGGGATTGATGCCATTTCAATATCATGGAATGTGGCTTGAGCATCCTAATTTTCTTAACTTAGTACATGCCATATGGTCGACTCTTATCCATATAGTCCCATGGGGATTGTTATTGATAAGCTTAAAGCTCTTAAATTAGTTATCAATGATTAGAATAGAGAGGTATTTGCTAACAAACAAAAAATGTATACTGAAGATTCCTTTTCTAAATAACTTATTCAATTGAAATATGATGTCCATGTTGAATTGCATGGATTGCTATATCAACAAGATACATTTTTAATAGAGAAGATCAAAATAAAATGGCTTAAGGGTGGTGATAGAAACACTATTTTTTTCACTCGCTTATTTGGTATTTGAAAGCCTAGAAGCCTTTAACTCACTTGGAAATCAATGGAAATATTATATAGGATCTAAAAATGATCATTGGTAATATTTTGGGTTTCTTTGAGCAACTTTTCTAAAACAAGGTGCGAGAAAAGCTAGAATTTACTCTAATCGTGTCAGGTGTGCCTTTCTGGGTCACTTTTATGGAAAATGACAATTTAAGAAGCATACATCACAAGAGGATATATGTGTCATATTATTCGATATGGATTCCTTGAATGCTTCTAGCTCAGATATTTTTATAGGTAAATTATTTCAAAAATGCTAGGATATCATTGGAATAGATGTAATATAAGAAATTCAATATTATTTTAAAATGGGTTGGATGCATCTAAGGTTGAATGTAAATTTTCTAATCCTTATACCTAAAACTTATAAGCATTCCCATTTGATCAATATATGCCAATTATTCTAGGAAAATTTATGCTCAAACTAATCCCAAGATTGTTGTTAGACATTTGGTGGACACATGTTCTTGCAATTTATCCTAGAATCAATTTGGTTTCATTTCGTGCTAAAGTATTGGAAATTTTTTGGCTGGTGCTTCCAAGTTCTTCAAATTAAGTAATACAAATTTCTATTCAACTCAGAGATTAGATGAATAGGCACGATCAAAGATGAGAAGAGTAACAACATATAAAAAGTGGGCCGTTGTTAGAATTCTCCTAGAAGAAGAAATTTGAAGAAAGTGCATGTTATAAACCAAAGACTCAAGTTATATGCTAAGTCAATTTTTGGAAATACAAAATAAGAACGAAGATAAAGTCCTAGTTCATGGTATCAAAATCCTTACGAAATGATGCAGTACTTTGACTTTAGTAACATCTTTTTGGGTTGGACTTGAGATATTTTTGCTTCAGTAAAAATCTGGATCCTATTTTATGGTTCACCTAGGGTTTATAACAAGCACTTTCTTCAAATTTCTTCGTCTAGGAGAATTCTCACATTGGCCCACTTTTTATATGTTGTTACTCTTCTCATCTTTGATCGTGCCTATTCATCTAATCTCTGAGTTTTATAAGAGTGTTTTCAATTGTATTGATAATTT
The DNA here is from genome assembly GCA_037013495.1 of Hippophae tibetana. Classification (NCBI taxonomy): domain Eukaryota; kingdom Viridiplantae; phylum Streptophyta; class Magnoliopsida; order Rosales; family Elaeagnaceae; genus Hippophae; species Hippophae tibetana. The sequence goes on from CM072806.1 coordinate 30,547,476, forward strand.
TTGGGCTAGTTAGTCAATCTGGATAAATCTTTCATTTACTTTGGTAGAGGTGTACCTTAGAGAAAACTTTCATCACTCAAGATAAAGTAGGACTGTGTATTGGGGGCACCTTCTTGTATATAGGTGTCACTATATTTCAAGGGGCTTTAACAAAGTGTTTTTTTCAAGAATTGGTCGATAAAATTCTTGCAAGGATAGAAGCATGGAAAGGGCTTGCCCCTTCATTGAAAAGGCATATATGTTTGATCTTTTGGTCATTCAGAGTATATTCATTCTTTCTTTTCACATAAATAAATGGTCGATGCTAGTCTTAGAGATCTAACAAAATTCATCCAAAATTTCTTTTGGTTGAGGAAGATAGATAAACTTAAATTGGTCCATGTTTCTTGAAGGGATTGTTGTGACCCTCTAAAAGAAGATGGTTTTGATTTGCAAAACCTCTACATATTAAATGAGGCAATGTTATGAAATTTTTCATGGAAATTAAGTTATCATAGAAGACTCTAACATGTTTCATTACTTGCACAAACGATACATGGACAGAGGGAAGCTCCATAGAGTTATTATGTTTTCTCTTTCATCTATCCCAATTTATGACTTCATTATTTGGCCCTTTGAAGGAATCTAGATGATTAATTGGTGGAAACTCTTTAGTACAGTTTTGGACTAACAATTGATCGGGCACTCATCTAATTGAAAGAATGAATAGCCTATAGTGGATCCATCGATGTATTCACTAGTAAAGGATTATTCACGAGAAAATGGTTGGAATCTACTATAGTTTTTTTAGGACTTCTATCATGCTATTACCTTTGTGATTTTCTTGATAGTCATTGGATTGGTATGAATGCTAGAATTTGGACACACTCATTTAAGGAGGAATCATGACCAAGGAGGCCTATAATTCTTCACTTGTGATAGGGGAACTTAAATGTTAGGATAGGACTATCTAGTCGCTATCATATTGCCCTCACAATCCATTTTTCTTTGTTGCACTTTTCAAAACAAACTTCTCTTTGATTTCCCTCACATTATATTGAGTTTTCATTTTGCAAGTGCATTATAAGACCTCTTATGCTTCATTTTTTTGAAAGATATCATCATATAAATTAATCCATTCTTAACTTATAGATAAACATAATGGAAATTGACTTTGGGTCACAGTTTAGTAATTTATGGAAAATATGGATTGTTTCAATCATCTAGGTGCTATGAATAGCTTGAAATGATTATAAATTTGAAGAAAGACAGAAGACTTTGAGATCTATATTTTCCACAGTTTGGAGATTTATTGAGTAGATGGGTCTATCATACTAGAAATCCATACAAAATATATTAGATGATCTTTAGGTGCTCAAACATCTAAGAATACAAGGCATCCCATGACTTGTTCTAAGGATTATAGAGGTTATTTGGAGGGTGCCACCCTTGAGATGGATATAGGTCAATGCAAATGGTATTGCTTTTGGATCACCACGCTTATTTGGTTGTGTAGATGTATCTTGGAACTAAAGATCCTTTATTAAGGGATGTTTTGGTATTCCACTTAGTGTCTTATATGCTTTCGATGTAGAACACACGGTGGCCATTCAAGTGGTGATGTATGCTAACATCTTTGGGCGGAAGAAACTTTGGTTTGAGTCAAACTCTGTTTATGTTTTCACACTTTTTCAAACTCAATTGCTATTGGTATTATGGAGATGGTATTCTACTTGGGCTAACTGCTTAAAAAGATTTCTCGCATGGAGTTCCACTTTTCCATAATTATAGTTAGGGTTGCGTTATAGTTGATAGTATAGCCTCTAGAGCCTCATAGTATTTGTACCACCACTTGGTTGTGGGATGCCCAACCATTTGCTAATAGAATTTGAATATACAAAAGAACTAGCGAATGGTAGAGAATCCAACCACCAATATAATCAAGCGATACTATCAGCTAGAATATTACCCTATCTATAAACATGGGAATAGATGATAGTATAACCTCTAGGTTTTGTTAAGGAAATTTTTTTATATTTATTTTTTTCTCTATTTAATGTTACTCATAGTTGAAGGAATAGATGAAGATGGTTATACAGAGATGCCAACCAAATTGGGATATCTTTATGCATCTACAAATTTTAATTAAAAAATATCAAAGTGTATTCGACTAATTTATACTAAATTTGCAATAAAAAATTTTAAATTTTGAAAATATGTTTTTTTAAATGATGTAATAAATATTGAAGCAATATTTTATTAATTTTTGAATTTTTTTATGAAAGGATGCAATTGATATACATTATAGGTACATCAAGATATCTCAGCTACCTCCGTAGCACTTTTCTTCATCTAGCCTATCAACTACGAGTATTAAAATGATGAAAAAGTAATACAGATAATTTTTCAATGAAACCTATAATTAGACCTGTTATTAATATCCAAAAAAAGGGTTAGCAAATGATAGAGCATCATACCATCATGTCGCTATATAGATATCACATCCCTTAGAGGCTATACAATTAGCTACAACATTGCCTTCCCCAAAAATATGAGAACAATGAAAATCCATGTGAGCAATATTTTCTAAGAGTCAACTCAAGGAAAGTACCATATCTGTTGCACCGATAACGATCATATGTAAAAAAGATTCACCACATAAGCAGAGTCTGACTCCAATCAAAGAATTCTCCACCCAAAGGTGGTAGTATACAATACTACATGAACAGATACCTCGAGCTATACCTCAAAATAAAATGCAACCCCAAGTGAAATATATAAAAGATCTTTGATAAAATATCTTGATGTTTGATCCCTACCAACCTGCTAGACTAAGTGAGTGACACCATCAATGTTAACCTTTATCCATCTCGAAGGTGACCACCTCCAAATTACCTGTATGATCCTTTGTTCTCATGCATGGAATTCCTTGAGCTTGTAATCTTCATAGGACCATAAGATTCTTCATAACATTTCATATGGACCCACGATATGATAGGCCTACTTCATGAATAATATGCCAATATATGGCAAATGAAGAGTTTATAGAAGTTCATCTATCCTCAAAGAAAACATCATTCCTAGCTTTCTATATCACCCAAATGATTGAAATTATACCTACTCTCTATAGATTATCGATCTATGATCGAAGGTTTATCAACACTACTTATGTCTATAAATCTAGAATGGAAGAATCCATATGAGATCGTCTGTCAAAAAAGGAGAATAATAGTTCCCCTAGGGCACTTGCAAAATGATAACTCAAGAAAAGGTGACAAAATTTCTCCTCAAATGACCCACATGAGGAGCATCGAGAAGGATAAGTCTACGATTTATGTGAGTATTGGTGATATTTGTGAACAAAACATGAAAATATAATTTTAGTTTCTAGGTATGTATTTCAAGAATATTTTCAAGCCAAAGAAATTATTAAGCTCTAACAATCACATCCCAGGTATATCTCTATTCCCGTGCATTTTATATTTCATATTAGAAACATAGAAACATTATGCATATAGGATACTCAATCGATCGAGCAATGTCTAGTTTGGTTGAGTTTAATTACTTGGTTGAATTAATTTTACATGAATAGATCGATCGAGAAATGATCGAGATTAATGAGTAGATCAATCCACTTATGTTAAAATGAATTAATTGTTTCACTAGATTGATTGAATATTAAGCCAGGTTTTGAAGTTTAACCTAATTTTTACTCGAGTTAATTTATTTTATTACTATATTATCCTTATGTTTTAAAACTCTTTTAAATATTTTCAAGGGCAGATTTGTAATAGACCTAGGGTTTCTACTCGTGTTATTTAATCATACGATTGGCTCAAAATTTTGTTAACCACACAAGAACACTATTAAGCATTTTTCTCTTTGTCTTATTCTCTCTCTCTTATTTTGCTAAAACTATTCAAGTTGACTTTTTTTATTGAGTCAATTTGTCAAATATTTATGGTTGTGTTTTATGAATTAACAAGCCTACAATATTTGTGATATTGTGCTTTAAACTGATTTTTCTAGGATATTTAGTTGATTTTTATTTATCCAATATATTTGTTAAATCATCTAGTTAGGATTATCATTATTAAATCTACCTTAGGACACACACTTGTACTTGTGTTATTGTGCTAAAGTTTCAAGTAATGGTTGAATGGATTTGATTTCTTATGTGACTCAAGTTAGTGGAATGTTAGTGCAAATTCGAACATTTTTCTTGTAATGACTATGATGAAAGCAATGGCTTGTCAATAGATTACTTGTGGGCATTACCTTGTTGGATAGTTTGAGTCCAAGGTAGTAATTAGACCTTATTTTTCATAATGGATAGTTAGGTGGTCTAATGAATCAGTGGTTTTCCTCTTAGGTCATTTGTGTGGCTTAGTTATTTCCACCTAAAAATCTTGTTTGTTAATCTTTATATTTTTCTATTACTTTATTTAAACACAATTGCCTATCTGACCATTTTGCAAAAAATTAATTTTTCATACTCTCACTAATTATATATTTTTGCTCACTAGCTAATATGATTTATAAGTAAATAAAACTTATCGATAAGAGTATCCCCTCATCTTTTCCTGACAATCAGTGGGAAGCTTGATTTGTATAACTCGCTAGAAAAGAATGGATCGGGATAGTGATATAAAATAGATTAGATAACCTTTTCTCAACTCTTATGTTCTCTAACCATACTCATGAATTCATTGGCCTTACTAGTTGTGACTTCTCCTTCGATCAAACGCATCTAAATCTTGGTATTCGTACCTTTCTTGGAAACTATTGAGATAATAAAATAAAAAAAACTAATAATTAGTGGCAAAATTGCAAAGTCAATCCCCAACAACGGTGCAAAAAAGTTTGTACTCTTTGAAACATGTAAGTATCATGATTAATTGTACAAATGATAAATAATTTTAGAAGTCAACGTCCACTTAAGACTTCCCACATTTTCTTACTTTGTAAATGATTTAGAGTACCATTATAAATCAACCTAAATATTGAATGACCTATAAGAACTCTGACTAGATTTAACTTATTCATTGCATTAGGATCTAAAAAGGAGATAACTAAGCTGGGAAAGATTAGAATATTAGTTTAACTTTTAGAGAAGGTATTCAACCCTACTTATCACACATGGCCACATGTACCACTTTGAATAAGAGTATGAGCGATTACATGCTCACATCTTACACTATATATATATTCATGCAATAAACTAGTTGGCTACCTAATCTACAACATGAATACTTTTTATGTTTAAACATAGAATTGAACACATTAAGAATCAATAATTAAAGCTAAAATTTATCATGACATTAAACTAATTTAAACCATAGTCTAGGGTTTGGAATTTCCTACAATCACATTAAAATATTTTATAGACATAGATTCTAAATGAAACATTATTATAATCATGGAAACTAATAAAAGAAGGGACAAAAAAACATAGGAATTGTAGATGATGAAGTCAAAAGAACCCCAACCTCCAATCTTCAATCCTTCCATATAGATCTCCTTCAAAGTTTTCCTTTAATGTGCTCTATGATCTCTCTTTCTTCTTATTATAATTTTCTAATTATTTTATGAATCTCACTCTATATCTCTCTATTAACCTTAATGACATATATATGGTGATAGGTTTAAACACAATACACTAAAACTTAGGCATCAAGTGTGCAATTATGAACATGGACTATGCCATGCATTATTTCATGCCATGCACGCAATGAAATGTGCACATATTGTAGACCAAAGAGAACAATGCCACGGTGTACACATAAGACCATGCCAAAAGGAGCATTTGTATTCTAGAATACCTAATTATCGAAGATGAGCATAATATGGAACACATATTTCTTTTTCATATTATGTGTCTTAGTTCTATTTTAGCTCTAAAAGCACATTTTACCTCTTTTTGCTCCTTTTTCCCCTAATAGTCGTAAAACACAAAGTAGACACATAAAAAGTATAGTGAATAATAAATTAATGTAAATATATGAGAATTCACTACTACATAAATAGGCATTAAAGTCGGTTCTCCGAACCGACTTTAAATTTAGAGACTTAAAATGTAAAGTCGGTTCATCCCGTGAACCGACTTTACACGTAACATTTTCATATTTGTTTTTATTTTTATTTTTATTTTTCGTATTATTCAGTATATATATATTACATAAAAAACTAAAATATAAATAATAATACAAATAATTAAAAATTTAAATATATTTAATTACTTGATAATTAAATTTATTACAAAAACAAATAATGCATAAATAATACATATAGTTAACTTAAATTACAAATTAAATAATGTCGTCAAAGTATAATTATTATGCGATCGAGTAAGCTTGGTTGGCTTAGAATCTTGATTGGCCTTCATAAGCATTATGACAAAAAAACAACTGATCCATATAACAAATATTCTCCTACATACATGAGTATGTAAAACATCCATAAAAAACAGTTTAAACTTCAGACATATGAATAAAGAAATTAAATCATTATAAATATTACCATCAAAAAGAGATTACCACGTACATCGACATTTGACTAACTCATAGTAGCACTTTATTAATCATTTGTATATATATATGAAGTTATCTGGAATCTCTACTAGTATTTTATAATGCTATATATAATGAACTCTAAATATGAAATCAATTGTAACTTTGATTTCTTACTTGGCTTGTGTGAGTTTTGGTGCCGTTAAACATATAGAACACGTTCATGGGCACCAAAACTCATACAAACCAAGAAAAAAATCGAAGTTACGTACACCTGATTTGTACATTTAGAGCTCATTATATCATTAAAAATACTAGTAGAGATTCCAGATAAATTCATATTTATAAACAAATGATTAATAAAGTGTTAATATGAGTTCGTTAGATGCAAGTAGGAAAGAGAGATGAGATGTAGTTTGGGCCAAAAATAGGTCCATAAAACAATGCATTCCCATAAATACATGAGCATATATATGATTAATCATCATCAAACAAGTGATTTGAGACACAGGAACAGATAGAGAAGGCCAAATCATTAAAAAATTTACTGTTATGTTGTCATATGCTATTCAAGATCATCAGAATCTTCTCCTGATTCTTCTTGTGATGATATAATTTGAACCATGTGTTCTGCCCATTCCTCTCGTAAATCATCAAAATTTTGCTGGTCGTAACACGTCTTGTTCCAACCAAAGAACTACATGTATTCAAAATCAAAATAAGAATATGATTTCATTTATTTACAAAAACAAACTCAAATATGTTAAAAACTTGTATGTATATGGGTAAAATATATTACCACATCATCAATTAGAATTTTGATATTTGTGATGATTTCGCTCATAAACTTCGTGACATAATAACCACACATGACTCCATTATTTTGTTTTGGAACCTACAAAAAAAGTGCATGTATACATGAATTTTCATATTCGAACATCCTTATTATTTAATTGTAAAATTAATAAAATTATTAATATTGAATTGTACATACCATAACTTTTGTCCATATAATCTTATGAGATTTTTTAAGGACAATGCCCCTAAACTTGTTCCACAACTTCAATGCCATATCAAGGTATAAAACGATTAGTTTTTATTAAATATTACAAAAAATAATAGAAAAAACTAATATGTAACTATATATAACTCTTATATTTCAACAACTGCTTTTGTATCTTTACTCAGTTCTATAGAAGCTGAGTCACAGTACCAAGCATGATTATTGAACATATCAATGATTACCAACATCCAATGATCTTGGCCTTGTTCAAACCTTAATGGCCAAGGGATTATCAACTTTTGATTTCTAATAAGCGTTAATGCTCTATCACATAATTGTTTAGCTCTGATGCTAACATCCTTCTCTTGATATTGATTGACATATGAAGAATCATAGAACATTGCTAAATGTGATGAGTGATTATGTTGAAGTCGATAATAGCAAGCCCTATATAAAATATATATATATATATATATATATATATATAATTATATAATATAAATATAATTATATATGTTCTACATAAATAAAAGAAAACTAACTAGATTGAGGACTCACCTTGTCCACCCTTGAATTATACTTAAATCGATCATTTGATATTCAAATATTTGCAACAAGCACTCGATCGATATATAAGTTTGGCCGAGGTCTACACCAGAAATTTCAATAGGAAGTGGCACAGTCCATCCATCATTTATGCTAGATGCCCTCCCAACAATAGTCATCAAAGTGCCAAGATTTCTACTGAAGTGTAACGCATAAGTATGCCTATACTTTTTCCAAGGCTTCTTCTTGAATGACTTGGTGCACGATGATTGGCCACTAGTCATAGATTTAGCACGAGATACTTGCTTCGTATCTCTTAAATGTGCTGCATTTAAGAGTTCTGGTATAATAGACTACCAAAAAAGTATCATATATGTATTTTTGAAGTTAAAAAATAGTACCATGTCAAAATTTAGAACAACTTGAATCGACGGCCAAGCCACATACTGTCCAACCGCCTCTTGGACTATGGTAGCACCAGAAGGCACAGGTAGTGGACAATCATGAAACAATGATTGATAAATTACTATTCGCCAATGATTAGGCAAATATTGATTATGAATCATCCGATCATCACTCATTTGTTGTACCGTTCCAATAGCAACATAGTTCGTTGACGAAGGATGTTTCAACAAACATTTCATATTCTGTAAAAAATTTAAGTGTTATATATAAAAAATAAAACATATAATAAGAATTTAAAAATAATAGATTATATACACCAGAAATTAAAATCTTACCACATATGATTCATCAAATAGAGGAGGACTCTCATGTGGGGTAGCTATTAGATGTACATTCTCACCAATATGTTCATCTTGGCTTGATTTATGGTAAGAAAGTGCATATTGCATTGGAGAAAATGAACCACTACTTGATTGCATATGCATTCCTGGCATATAATGAGGACCAATAGGATGGCTATATCCCATACTGGATGTAGTTTGAGTACAATGAGATTGTGTGGATGGCATGCCTGGCATGGATGGTGGCATGTTTGGCATGGATTGTGGCATGCTTGGCATGGAAGGTGGTATGCCTGACATGGATGGTGGCATGCTTGGCATGGATTGTGGCATACCTGGTATGGAAGGTGGTATGCCTGGCATGGATGGTTGCATGCTTGGCCAATATGGCATGCCCTGGTTGTAGCATGATGCCATGGCTGACAGTTGTTGTGATTGATGTTCTTTTAGAGTGGCAATCTCACTCATCACGGAGGCCTTAAAGGAGTTGAATTCTTCTTCAATTTTAGTATATTTCTCCTTACTTATCATCTGAGGCTTATGTTTTGGAATTTTAAAATACTCCATAGAACCATCATATTGGCTACCTCCTCTAACACGACTAGGATGCTCGCGTCCGAATGCATAATATAAAGCATCTCTCCCAGGCTTTTCGATTATTTCACCCCTGGATATTTTTTCTTGAACAGCTCTCTACAAATAATAAAGCACACAAACATATCATTCATTATTACATCAATTATTAAATATCAGTCAGACTTTTTATCAACCGAAATTACTAACCAACTTATTTAATTGTTCTTCTCCTCGTTGACTCATTGGTCTTTCATTCTTCGTTTTAGGAGTATTTGTTTCTATGTACAATTCAATTTGGGTAATAGGTCTACCCAATTCAGCTTCCTACATAAATTAGGAAAATTTTATTAACAATGACATGAAATTAAATTGAGAAAAATTAATATAAAAATATTTATAAAATTAAGACAAATTAATAATACCATTCTATATCTAACTTTAGGATTTGAAGACCTCCCAGTACGGTTAGGAAGAATGTTATGCATTTGGACATTCTGATGATCTTCTCTAATAATTTGAAATTCTTCTGAACGTCTATAATCCACAAAGTCTTTCCAAACTTGAGGTGTAATCCAGGGGTGTCCTTCAGGGATTTTGTAGATCACATTCTCATCAAGTGTTTCCAAATATGGAAACACATAATTTTTTGCCAATCTGGAAGTCTTGTATTCCTTCCACGCCTTATTTGCAATCTTATAACACTTGCCCTGCCAACTGTCATCGACTTTGTAACAATTCTGTAAAAACACAATACAAAAGATTAGATATAATACACCTAATATAATATATATATATTGATTATAAAATATAAGAGACTTACATAAATGGTTATCCATATTTTGAACTTTTCTACATCGGCAACCTCAGACCAATGATTTATATTGATTGGTATACTAGACTTTGCGAATCGACCAATAGAAGATTTCAATTGTTGACCATTTTCCCCTATTGGATTACTAGTAGCATCAAATATAATGGGTATTCTATCATCTGGGTTAAGTGGAGCATCAGGTATATTCGCCCAACCCCTTCTTTTCAAATACCTCAATGGATCATTTGGATCTACAAGCTGAATATCCATGAAATATCTGCAAACAGTGGAGAAATATAAATTAATTGAAAACTTTAGGAACACACATATATACAAGAGTTATTCCAACAATATAGAACATACATTATGTTTAATTAGGTTGTTGATCGTATACATATATTCCTTCACAATCACTTCGAGTCCATGTCGAAGAATCATCATCATCAATTAGATAATCACGTACATTAGGAAATTTATTTGAGAAATTACTAATATTGGTTAATGTATCAAGCATAGAGTCATCATCTTCTACAACATCACAATGGTAAAACTCTTTTTGTGGAGGCGTTAACACAGCAGACCATATTGGATCAATTTGATCGCTCACGTAAAATACTTTTTTTTGCATGAAGTGCTAACGTGAAAGGATCATCTATGTGACTTATCTTGGATAAATTTACAAGGGTAAATCCAAAATCATATATTTTATATCCAACATTGATAACATCTTTGACCCAATCACACAAGAAAAATGTTTCATGGAAGACCTCATAATCCAATTCCCAAATCTCTTGTATTATATCATAATATGTTCTATCAGAAAGTACAGGATTAGCATCTTTTGAACTGGAAAATTGCATAGTTTGTGCAACCATCTTCACCCCACTATTTTGATTTACTCGGAATTTGTCCCTAGCTTGAGTCGTAAACCTCGATCCATTTATTGTGAAACTATGAAATGATTTGACATCAAATTTTGGGCCATGTGCAAGCCATTGTAAACTTTCTGATATTTTATGATTGGGTTTCTTGAGTTCATCTCGAATCTATGTATACAAAAACATGAAATGTGTTTAGAGCAAAGTTTTAAAACATTGAATAGATCTAGGAAGATACATGCATGATTTTTTGTTTGTGACACTTACGTGGTTGCGAAACCAATTAATAAGCTCTCGCTTATGTTCATCATACAACCATTTTTCTCCTCCTTTTTTTTATAACGAGGATCGATCTTCAACAAGTTTAAATGCATCCTGTAATGTTATTAAATATATATTAAGTTATATATCATCATTAATAGTTAAATAAAAAATGAAACAATGAACATCACTTACTCTATGTATGGTTGTGCCTCATTATTATTTACCAAAATGATTGGGTGTGCTTTTTCCCATCGAGTGCGATCAATAAATAATTTCTTACTTCCACCAAGCATAGGGTTACCTACTTGGATCATGTGACGTTCTAAGAACAACTTGTGCGTATGATTCCAATTTCAGTGCAACCACTAAAGTATTCAGAACAAAAATCAATGGCCTCTTCAGCAATGTAGCATTCCACCATGCATCCTTCAGGTCGATATCTATTATTTACATATCCTTTAAGGACTTACATATATCTCTCAAAAGGATACATCCACCTTATGTAAGTAGGACCACATAATTGAACCTCTCGAACTAAATGAACACATAAGTGAATCATTATATCGAAGAAAAAAGGAGGAAAATATTTTTCAATTAGACACAAAGTTTCTACAATTTCTTTCTGTAAAGAATTTAACTCGCCAATTGATATAGATTTCTTGCATATTGTATTGAAGAATGAAAAAAAACTAATTATTGATATTCGAACATGTTTTGGAAGAATTGATCTAATAGCAACTGGTAATAACTGTTGCATTAAGATATGCCAGTCATATGATTTCAATCCATACAGTCTCTTATCGGTGATAGACACAAAATTTCATAAGTTGGATGAGTAACCATCAGGAATTTTCACACCTTCCAAACATTTACAAAACACATCCTTCTCTTTTGTTGACATTGTATATGATGCTGGTGGCAAGTATGTTCGATTCTTATCATTTTCCACCCTTGGTTCCAATTTAGGTCATATGCCTAGTTTCTTTAAATCCAATCTTGCTTTAATGCCATCCTTTGTTTTTCCTGGTATATTAAGTAAAGTGCCAATCAAGCTTTCACATACATTCTTCTCAATGTGCATGACATCTAAGATGTGACGAATGTGTAGGTCTTTCCAATAAGGTAATTCCCAAAATATTGATTTTTTTCCAACAACCATGGTAATTCGGTTCAAACTCTTTTTCATTTTCACCAATTTCATTAGTTGACCTCTTTCGTTTCCCTACCTTGGTGAGTTTTTTTTTCATCTTTCCATATCGTTTGAATGTCATCCCATTCAATTGCCTTAATATCTCAATACCTCACAAAGGTCGAGTTGCATGATCATGATCTTCTTCACCATCAAACGGTTTCTTTTGGTATCTAAACTTGTGTCCAGATGGAAAAAATCTCCTATGTCTTCTATAAGACATCTTTCGTCCGTGAACAAGATAATTTGCAGAAGTTCCATCACTACATATAGGACATCCCTTGTAACCTTTTGTTGCATGTCCTCATAAGTTTCCATAGGCAGGAAAATCATTAATTGTCCATAAAAGGACCCCCTTCAAGTTAAAGTATTCTTCTTTATATGCATCGTAAACATTTACACCATCATTCCACAACATCTTTAAATCATCTATCAGAGGCTGCAAATATACATCAATATCAACACCGGGTTGTTTCGGTCCTGAGATCAATAATGTTAACATCATGAATTTTCTTTTCATACACAGCCAGAGAGGAAGGTTGTATGTTACCATAATTACTGGCCAACATCTATATCTACTACTGAGGGAACTATATGGATTAATTCCATCAGCAGCAATGGAAAGATGCAAATTGCACGGATCAGATGAAAATTGAGGAGATAAATTATCTACTACTTTCCAATTTGGAGAATCACAAGGATGATGTAGCACCCCATCATCAGATCGATTATCTTAATGTCAAGTCAACATCTTTGATGTATATTTACTATTGAACAACCTTTGAAAGCGAGGAATCAGAGGAAAGTACCAAAGAACCTTTGCAGGCACGCCTTTCTTATGTTTTGTACTCTCATTTGTACCATGCTTCCATCTCGATTCTTTACACATAGGACAATCATGTAATGTCTCATATTCTTTTCTATAAAGAATGCAATCATTAGTACAAGCGTGAATCTTATGATATTCCATGCCAAATCGACTAAGAAATTTCTTCACTTCATACATTGAAGATGGCAATTCAATACTCTCAGGAAACATATCGACTAGTAGATTTAGTAATTCTGTGAATCCCTTGTCAGAAAAACCATGTTTTGCCTTGACATTGTACAAATGAACCAATCTTGACATTTTAGTGTATTTTTTGCATTTTGGATACAACGGTTTTTCGGCATCTTCTATAAGTTTATTAAAGGTTTCGGGATCATCCTTGCGTAATTCATCTTCAACACCACGAAACATATTTTCTGTCTGTACATTATGATATGATGTATGTAATCCACTCACATTCTTATTATACTTTTCCCCATGAGTATTATCAATATTTTCTCCATGATAATACCAACATTTATAGCTCAATAGAATACCATTACGGATAAGGTGATACTTAACCTCATCAAATTCATGAAATCACTCATTTTTACATTTAACGCATGGGCATTGAATCATACTACTTCCAATATTACTAGTTCTACAAGCAAATTCAATGAAACTTTCAACTCCAGAAATATAGTCTTGCCCAATTCTACACTTTGACATCCAAGATTTGTCCATTTTCTATTAATGACATTAATTAAACATATTACTTAATTATGTATTATTATATATAAATTTCCTAATTATTAGAATATATATCAAAACATACATAATGCAAAACAGTTATCATTTTAATCATTTTACAAAACCATTAATATACAAATTAAAAAATAAGCAACATGTTTCATGAATATATATATAAAAACCAATCACGCGGTTGATTCTAATTTCTAAGCATGTTACTATATCATAATTAAAAAGTAATATTAATTATAGGTATAAATAAATTTATCCACGCAAACCCACACAACATTTCAGATATTATTGAATACATACAATAAGTCACACATTATTATTACAAGAAAACAAAAAAACATAACTAAATCAAAAATTTATACAAAATATAAAACAAATTGATCGAATAATAAGCTAGCTACATTCTGCATAAACTAAGTCAAACATATTTTTTAGGTGTTGTCCTTTTTTGGCTATCCATACATTTTCACAAAGAAACTGCCCAATATTGGGCATGTTGCAAATATTTAGTTGACGAGATCTTAGGTTTTTAAAAGGTAATAAAAATTCGCAATTTGAGAGGCTGTTCTTAATTAACGAATTACAATTACACGCTGATAAAATTAGCACAGATTGAGATTGATTTTGGCTAAGTACCTAAATCAATAACAAAAAATTGGTATAAACAAATTTTAATATTTTTCTAAAAAAAAAAAGATGAACTGACAGATAATGTGAGAAGAGAAATATAACTTACAAAACGACGTTCAAATGGTGGTCAGAGGTGGCCGGAAATGTAGAACGAAGGTGACGCACAGTTAAGATTTTGGGAGAAAATGGTTCTGAGTGAGGAAAGGAGAGAGGAAGAAAACTGGAATCTGCGTACAAAATGAGCCGAGAGGGAATATATTAGGTGGATAGCGTCGGTTTCCACGTCAACCGACGCTATCCACTTGACGTAGCATCGGTTATCCACATCAACTGATGCTACGTCATGTGGATAGCGTCGGTTATCCACGTCAACCGATGCTACGTCATGACGTAGCGTCAGTTATCCACGTCAACCGACGCTAAGTCACGTGGATAGCGTCGGTTATCCATGTCAACCGACGCTACGTCACGTGGATAGCGTCAGTTGACATGGATAACCGACTTTAAATTCATTATAAGTCGGTTTTTTCCAAAAACTGACTTTACATAGCGACTTATATACCCCTTTTTGTAGTAGTGATTAATACATACATATATATATATATATAAATCCATGATTTCATAAAAAAACAATAATCTAGAGAGCTCAAATCTGACTTAGGTTTCACTATATATTAAAAATCAGTTTGTTTATTTTTACAAGAATTTCCTATAGTAGACCGATTATCTTTGTTGGAAATATCCCTAAAATTCTAATAGAGAACTACCATGATGAGTTATTTTCTAAGTCCCTAAAAAATAATGTGAATATAATAGGCTAAAAGTAAAAAAGAATGTGAATATAATAGGCTAAAAGAAAAACCTAATTGATTTGGCCCGTCAACTTTTTCCCATTACATATTTCTAGCCTTTATTATAATGTTCTTTCAATTGATATTGTTTTATTTTTTGCATACCTGCACTAACCTCAGTCACTGTGACAAATGATATGGGAAATATATGAATAAAAAATTTTAGTCGCTCACAAGTGCATAAATTAGTAGTAGACTAATGATAAATTACCCCAAGATTGGTCCCCCAAAGGAATTGGTTGGTTATTTTAAAATATTAAATTATTTCCTAAATTAGTTAAGAAAAACAATCCTAAACATTCTATCAGGTGTCATGTTGTAGAAAAGAACTATCAATTCTAAATTAATTAAATAACTAAGATCGCAAGTGAATTAAATTATAGCAAGTAAACTAAATTATAGCGAACCTTTGGATAAGGGACGAATATGGGATTTTAACAAGTATAACCTTTCATGAAGAAAAAAATAAATGATTTGAATAACAAGTTAGTTTACTGATTTTTTTTCTTTTTAAATAAGTGAATTCCCATGTTCATGGTAAATCTACACAATTCTCAATTAATCAATGACTTCTTGGGTCGGGTTTGAGATTGATTAATTGGTAAACTAAGGAAAATATGTAAACCACATTCCAAAATTAATTAATAACTTCCTTGATCAGACTTGAAGTTAATTAATTGATAAACCTAAGGTAAATATGTTCTTCAATTAGAAATCAAGATTTGGTCTATAATTAGTTTATAATTAAGATATTTTAACCATCTAATTTAATCTCAATTAATCAATAACTTCGTTGATTGGGCTTGAAATTAATGAATCAAATTAAATTAAACTCTCATTCATTAATGTACAACTAAGCCAAGGTGATATTTCTAATGCTTAATTTTAAAATATTTTCTTTAATTATAAATCAAGAATTGGTCCATCATTAATTTATAATTAAGAATTTTAAGAATATGTATAAGAAATAAATAAATTTTTATTTATTTAAAGCATAAAATTATTTTTTCAATCATTGGAAGTGAAAACTAAAATCCTATATTACAAAATTATCCAATCATAATTAAATTTATAAAAGTAAATTTAACTATTAAAGACATTAGACTACAAAGAGAAAAATAATACAAAACAATAAATACCCCTCCTTGAGAAATGATTCCAAATCTCTGAATAAATTGTCAGTACATTCTTCAAATCATTGGTTCTTCTTCACAATTAGGAGATTTTCTCTTTGTATCTGTATATGGATGATGGAATAGCTATGGGTAGCTAGTGGCTTAATTGATATCTATTTAAGAGGGGTTAGTGTTTTATTTATAGACTAAAATTAGGGTTAATCATATTTTGATGTATTTCAAGTACTTTTTGATATCAAAGGATGCAAATGACAAAAGACCAAAAACATCATTATAATCTAGGGCATAATCATCATATAATGGAGGATCTAAATGCTAACATTTTTATAGAATATATTGAGGGGTCAAAACATGAAAGTGGGAATAAGGGTGTGCCATAACATGAGTATATATGCGCCATGGAACAAGCTTCATAGATGGAATTTCATAGAACTAGAAACAAGGTCATATGTATTGAAACATGCAAGTATTCATGATCAAATTGTACAAGTGATAAGTAAATTAAGATCAAGGATTTTCGTACCCATGATCAATATTAACAATAATTACCATTAATTTGATTATTAGTAAGTTAGTAAAGGTGGGTTTTCTAAAAGTCGTTTTAATGAAAAAATAACATAAAGCTATAAAATAAAATAATATGGGCACAAATTAAGAGAAATATGTGATCATGGGATTATCCTCACTTGTAATCTAAATTCAATCAATTATGCCATGAATCAATATTTAGTTTCTGAATCCTAAAGTACTATCATGATCTAGAATCATCCTTGAATTCTTGAGTGTAGCTTCAAAAATCTAGGCAACTAAGGCTAGACTGCATAGTGTTCTTTTCCTTATATTTTAGTTGTCTAAATTTCCACTTATTAACCAATCTAAATCATAAAAAAATTAGACATATTTTCTACATAATTCATTCATTGCATTAAGTTCTAAAAACTAGATGACTAAACTACAAAAGATTACAATTCTTAGTAGCCTTTAATGAATGTGTCAACCCTACTTATCAAACTATCATAAAGCAACATGATACCACTTTGAATAAGAATATTAGCAATTACATACTCATAATATACTAACATCTTATACTACCATTAAAAATATATATATACAATAAACGAGTTGATTACCATAACATATAACATGCATAGCCATGACATTTAAACATAGAATTGAACACATCAAAAAACAAGAATCAAAACTAAAAATTCATCATAACAATTAATTAATCAAATCATAGTCTAATGCTTGAAAATTGCCCACAATCATAGAATAAAACTAGCTAGACATATATTCTAAAAGAATTATCATGGAAATATTTACAATCAAGAAATAAAAATAAAAAGAAGAAGAAGATAAAGAAGAATTATTGATTGGATTCTATGGTGGATCTCCAACTTGTTGTTACCTCAACTTTAAATCTTTATTTCATTGTATTTTTCTCTATAATTTTTTGTGCCACTTGTGTGTCTTTTGTGGTTAACACTAATTACATATTTATAGAATAAGAGTTACACACAATGTAATTAGGGTTAGAGCTATAGAGGTTTAATACACTTAAAATTCTAATCCTAATAAATCTGGAAACAAGTGTATCAAAGTGCCAAACATTTAGATAATTTTGTGTAAATCAGAAGTGTGGGTTGTAATGCATCGACAATCATACCTCAACGCTATGTGAATTTCATACCAGGAAACTATGCCTGAAAGTGTTTTGCCACGGCAAAGGTGAAATCATACCGCAACCTAAAACCAATGCCAATGCTCACAATTTTACTCAAGAGATATCTGCTACTATATGCATGGGTCATGCCATGGCATGCAAATTTTTCCAAAATTTCATAGGGACCCTAGAGGAGTGTACCACAACACGACTTTACTTGTGCCTCAACACACTTTTATTTTCTCTATAACACACCTTTTAGCCTTGTTTTCTCATATTTGTTACTTAATGCTTGTGTAGCACAAAACAAGCATATAAAAATGTAAGGAATAATAGATCATCGTAAATATGCAATAATTAATACACAAATATATATGCATAATGGAACTAATCAAACTACCCATTACATGCTCTTTGCTAGTCCTTAATAAAAAGTAAATAATCCCTAAACATTCTTGTTAACATTCTATCTAAAGCATTTAATTACATTAATGTTCCAAATTCAATTAACTATTAGTGGGGATCTATAACTTATTCATTCGCTGGGTACTCTCTATAGTAATATATCTCAAGGTGAATATGTGTAGTAACCTTATTACTAACAACCAAACTATGTGAATCAAACCACTAAAGCATATGTGCATTCTTTGAGAATATCACCATATTTTTAGAATTATATCATGCACCATATGCTTTTTATTAAAGTTACATCTAAACTTGTTGAAAGTATTTCTTAAGATCAAAAAATCTTTTATTTGGTAATAATATGACTAAGCTTGTTGGTTGTATCAAATGAAAGAATAGAGGAAAACAAAATTTCATGAGTCCATGGAGTAAGAGAAATAGATATATAAATCACTATGCCAAAAATGACTTTTAAAGTCGATTGTTAACCGACTTTAAATATGATGACTTAAAAATGTAAAGTCGGTTCAACATGTGAACTGACTTCTCCTAATGTTATAATACAAAACCTACATATATAATGCAAAAAATGACACACATAATATACAAAAAATATGAATAATAAGTGTGTAGGATTAATAGAAATACTTACAAGAGTAAATGAAATGACAAAATGAAGGCAATGAAGAAAAAATGGTGTTTTGTAAGTGAGAAATGGGTATAAAAAATTTGAGTATTTTGCTCAAAAAAATAGGGGATCTAAAAGATAAGTTAGAGAGGAAGGAAACCCAATAACCGGTGCTGGAATTGGTATTTATAGGTGGCCAAAAAATGAGAAAGAGTGGAGGAGAAGTGGATTAGATTTTGGTTTTTTGAGAGTTATGCAGCGCTTGGAATAGTTTCTGTCTGGGGAAGAAAGAAGAGAAAAATAAATATCCATGGGTGTAGTGTGGGTTCTACGTGTCAACCAATGCTATCCATGTAGTTCACAGCATCGGTTGATGTGTTAAACCGACACTACATGTATCACATAGCATCGGTTCTACGTGTCAACCGACGCTACACACGTGTATAACGTCGGTTCACCATGTCAATTGATACTATGTCCTATGTGTATCGTTAGTTCCACACATCAACCGACTCTATCGACGTAGTGTAGCATCAGTTGACACGTAGAACCGATGCTATATCCTATATGTAGCGTCGGTTCTACACCGAACTGACTTTAAATTTATTATAAGTCAGTGTTTTCCAAAAACCAACTTTACATATCAACTTAAATGCCACATTTTGTAGTAGTGAGTATTACTATAATGAGACCAATCATGTCAAAAAATAGGATTAGATTTCATTGTTTTGGACCCAAATATTATTGTTGGCTTCTTTTTCTTTCTTTTTACCAATTGTTTTATACAATCATTTTTTATGTTTATTTTCAGTTCTTCTATATATATATATAATATGTGGGGTACATATGGTATCAAGGGTTATTTTCTTCTTTAAATTGGCCATTTAATCCCTCATAGTACAATTGATATTCTTAAATCTTATTCTAGTATTTTTATAGTCTATTATCTTTTTATGCTACTCCATTTTTTCTTGAACTATAAGATAAGTCCAAATATTTGGTTTAAAGGGTAAGCAATGTGTACAAATGATTGGCTCATATATGATCAAATTGGTTCACTAAAGGGGTTTGTTCTTGTATGAACAATATCATTAGGCATATGAAAATCTGGCTAAGAAGGTTAATCCTATTGCCTTAATCATTTTTCAGAAAATACTCAATCAACATATTTTTTGATAAACCCAAGAAATGTTCTAGAAACTTGATCATGCTCATTGGGAATTAAGTATCATTCTAAGAAATTAACATAGCACTTCAAAAATGCAAATACTTAAGTAATCATGTCACTGATTTAGTCACTTATGCATGTAAAATTTTGAGCTAGATTATCATAAATTATGCCTTTGCTTAAGAACATAATCAAGATTCCTCTAGTATTCATTATCATTTAGAATTTCATGTCTCTAAACATTTATGATTATTATTTCCAAGTCTATCTATTAGTTTTATCTAAGTATCCTAAGAAATACAAATAACTAAGAAAAACTGAAAATTAAATTTCTAGCCTAGATAATAATATTATAAAGATAGATGTATGTTACTATTCCCTTACACCTAATTCTTACATTTTCCTTAATGTAAAGTGATAAGCTCTTGAAAAATACTAATATTTCATAATTCTATTGCATTAAAATGTGAATAGATAGGTTTGGATATGCATGTTTTTATCATTATTTAAGAAAATCTATATGTTCAAAATCATGAGTATTTTCTGTTGTATTTTAGGTATTTTTAGCTTCAAATGTATAACTTCATCAACATATCAAGAACCACACCTGAAGCACTCATATACAGATTAGAAGCTTAAATTAATAATGCATGCAAGCCTTACATATAGAACCATCTAGTATGTAAGTGGTGCAAAACAAGAATTGAAATCAAGTATTGCGTGCCACACCAATGTTTATTGTGGGATGCAAAATACTCCTTACTATATGAATTTACTAGGAATGTTGCTCACTCTTTGTTGTGGCGTGGAAAAGTTAAGTCAATATGTGACCTATTTTAGGTAGCATCATACGAAGCATTATGAGTCTCAGGCCACGACATGGTAAAATCTGGGCAACAACATGTGTTTAATTATTTTACCTGAAGCCCACTGATTCAGTTGGCCTACAAATTAAACTTTATATTCACTAAGTCAAATGTGCAGAAACATTAGAATAGCTTTGTTTTCCTCTTCCATCAGCTATTTTGTTTCATTTTTTGGGTTTAGTTTTTTTATACAACTTAGATTAGGAAATAGCAAATAAGAGGAAACAACATGGAGATTTTTTAAATCAAGTAATCAAGAATATAATTGTGGATCACGGCACATTCGTCTATCTAATTTTGGGTATTAAAATCTTATTTGTATTCTTATTTTTTTCAGTAAACATTAATGTAATTCTTGAATTTATTGAAAGTAATTTAGTAATCATTTACTATTTTGAGCATGTTTGGTTGATTGTGATAATGTAATTTTAGTTTTGTTGCAATATTTATATAGATTATTTAGGAAAATATTTTAATCATTATTAAATAAAAATTATTTTTTATTTCAAGATTTCTATAATATTTATTATTGGGGAATATATTGACGACATATTTTTCTCACAAAATCCACAACAACTTTAGGGTCATTAGTCTTGGTGGCCATAGCTTCCATCCATTTAGATGCTTGGTCCATAACAAGTAAGATGTACATGTAACTATTAGTAGAAGGAAAAGGTTTCATGAAATCAATACCCGAAATATCAAAAACTTAAACATTAAGTATGGGTATTTAGGGAATTTGATCTTTTGGCTCTATGTTATATGTTCTATGACAACACTCACAAGATTTGTAGAAGATATATGTGTCTTTTAACAAGGTAGGCCAATAAAATCCACTCTCATGAACCTTGAGAGCTATCCTTTTCGCACTAAAGTATCCTCCATATGCATAAGTATGACAAAAGGTGAGTATAGAATGGAATTCAATTTCTGGTAAGCATCTTCTTAGTAGTTGATAGAGAAAATATTTCCATAATATGGATCATTGCAAAAATATTTCTTGGCTTCCTTTCTAAGCTTGTGTTTTTATGCCATTGATAGATTGCTCAACATTTGTCTGGATGCAAGGTCAGTATACCATGGTGTTAGCTCCTCTATAAAAATAAGTTGCTCATATAGGGATTGTTCTTATAATGGTATGGACTCTTCTTTATGTATGATTTGACTAAAGTGGTCAGGTACTAAGTTTTCAATTTCCTTTATATATTTGATTTTTATGTCAAATTCCTACAGTAGGAGAATTCACTTGCCAAGTGTGGATTTTGCATCTTTCTTTGCTAGCAAATAGCTGACAGTTGCATGATTAGAAAATATAGCTACTTTAGTGCCTCCTAATTATGATCTAAATTTTTCTAAGGAAAAAATAACTACAAGTAATTCATTTTCAGTGGTGGAGTAGTTGAGTTGAGCATCATTGAGGGTTCTAGAGGAATAGTATTGACATGCGATTGTTTGCCAATCCATTACCTTAACACTGCTCCAATTGTATAGTCACTAGCTTTATGCATCAACACAAATGGTTTATTCCAGTCAGATTCATGAATGGTGAGTGCTATAATGAGTAGCTCTTTTAGCTTTTCAAATGCTTCCTT
Organism: Hippophae tibetana; assembly: GCA_037013495.1. Classification (NCBI taxonomy): domain Eukaryota; kingdom Viridiplantae; phylum Streptophyta; class Magnoliopsida; order Rosales; family Elaeagnaceae; genus Hippophae; species Hippophae tibetana. The sequence continues at coordinate 30,570,486 of CM072806.1, forward strand.
ATACTTCTCATCAAATATGAATAGAGTGTTTTTTTGGAGTAGTGTACATAACAGTCTTGCAATTTTGAAAATTCCTTGATTAACTTCTTGTAAAAGCCTGCATGACCAATAAAAGAATGAGTCTCCCTTATGTAGTAGGAGGTGGTAGGGCGTATATAGTATACATTTTAGTCTTATTTGTTTCTATTATCTTATAAGAGATTACATTCCCTAAGACAATCCCATGGTTTACCATAAAGTGACACATTTCCCAATTTAATACTAGGTAAGTTTCTAGACATCTTCCAAGAATAAGTGTTACATTATGTAGACATAAGTCAAAATTATGCCCATAAATTACAAAATCATCCATAAAGCCTTCTATAATGTTCTCAATATATTCTAAAAAATACTTACCATACCCCTTTGAAAGGTGGCTGGTGCATTACAAACTCCAAATGGAATTCTCCTAAGTGCAAAGGTTCCAAAGAGGCAAGTAAATGTAGTTTTTTCTTGGTCTTTAAGTGTTATATCAATCTAATTGTAACCTAAATAACCACAAAGAAAAGTATAATAAGAGTGACCTCCTAACCTTTCTTCCATTTTATTAATGAAGGGTAGAGGGAAATGATATTTTTTATGTGTTGGTGTTTACTTCCCTATAGTCCATACGTTCTCTCCAACCTATTTGAATTCTTGTAGGTACTAATGAATTTTCATCATTTTTTACCATAGTTATACTATATTTCTTTGGCACCACCTGTATGAGAATTACCCATTTACTGTCTGATATGGAGTAGATAATTCCAACATCTAGCCATTTAAGTATCTCTTTCTTTACTACCTCCATCAGTAGTGGATCTAATCTACAATGTGCCTCTCTTGTTGGTTTAGCTTCATCATTAAGTAATATCTTATTGATGCACATGGAAGGGCTTATACCTTTTATATCAATAATGGTCCATCCTATAGCAATATTATGATCCTTTAAGACTCTTAAAATCTTGTCTTCTTGTGCATGAGACAAACGGTTTGAAGTGAGATAGGAGAAGCTTCCATTCTAATACGGTACATGCACAACAAAGGTAAATATTTCTTAGTGTTAATATGTATGGAAATGTAGTTCAATTCATACCCTTGTGGCATTTCGGGAAGATATTATAATAATACCACTATAATCTCCAAATCTATGTTGAGTTGTATTAAACTGGTAAGCATTCTAGGATTGTTAGATTGCAAGGTGTGTCTCAATGCTACTTGTAGTGTGTTATCCTATCCTAACTCAAACACATGTTCTACAAAAGAGTCTACAATATCAACAAAATAACAAGAGTTAATATCTTTGTGTACCTCATTGCTTCAAAGATGTTGATGCATATAAACTCCCCGTCAAATTCACAGGTCAATGTCCCACTAATAATTTAATTATCTTTGTACTAACTTTTAAGTTTTAAAACCATGACTGAAAATATATTGTCAATACATTTTCGAATAATAGTTCTTACAAATTAAAATTTTTGAAATAGAGCTTCACTCTAATTACCGGGCGACTGTACCAACAAATAAAAGAAAACTACTCTAAATTAGAATGGATAATTAAACCTCAAAATCTAATTTTCAAATTTAAGTTTGTAATGATAAATAATATATTTCACTCTAACATCCTTAATATAAAACCTTGAATAAAAACAAAATCAATTTATTTTATAGAAATGTTTTACCTATTCAATATTTCTGAACATAACAACGTTATTATTATATCATATTTAAAAATATCTGTTTATGTTAAATTTAATCATAGAAAAATTGAACATAAGATATAAGACTAAACCATAAAAATAACTATAAAAAATTCATTTTAAAATTATACCTTAAAAGAATTCTTAGAGAACTTTGATGCTTACTCTGTTGTTGGAAAACCTTCAAACAGATTTGCATTTACGTTTACTGAATTAAAAACTAAAAATTTGTAAAACCATAGCTAGTTCTTCTCAAATAGAGAAGAAGTTTAAAACTAAAAACTAAAAAAACAAATAAAAGTTTCTAGATAGAGAAATATAGATTGTGAAAGAGTTGAGAAAATTGCGTATTTTTTACAATGGGGGAAAAATATTTCAAAAATTGATATTAAACGCATTTGGATAGGCTGGCATGCTTATGGGGTGAAATATTTGTGGCAAATGGGCATTTGGCTCATTTGTATGCTAGTGCGCACGAAAATTGGTGGGGTGTGTGTTGGGCATGTGCTGACTACGTGCGAGCATTTGCTGGCTGAGTACGAACGTTTGTTGGTAACATGCGGGCATGTATTGGCTACATGTAGGTATGTGCTGGTTGTGCAAGAATCGGTGCAGGCATATGCTATCATGTGTGAGAATTTGGCTTAAATGGGTGGTTGTGCACATAATTTCTACGTTTTTGACATTTTTGATATTTTTGAACTATTTTGTCCAATTTTTCCATCTTTTTACTTTTTCTCATTTTTTTTCTCAACATATTTGTGATGTATTTTCTCCAATATTTTTCTTCGGGTCTTTAATTTATTTTTGAAGCAAAATACCTAAAAAAAATAATAAAAATACCTATGATTCTGAAAAGGCTAATTTATATAAAATATGATAAAATCATATAAATATAAAACTATTTAATCCATTAAATAACATTAAATCATTGTAATTTTAGTACTTTTTAAGCACTCATCACGACCCCCAACTAGGTTCTTTCTAGTCCCTTAGCAAGAGAAGCGGTAAAAACTAAAATAAGAACTTAAAATTAAACTATCTTAAATCACTTCTATGAATTGACACGGTTGCATTAAGCATATATAACAAGCCTTTAAACCCCTAGATTTCCCTAATAGATGAGTTTAAGCCTCGTGGGGTTTTTTTAGTAATAATACCCACAAACATTAAAAAAATAAAAACAAAATAAAACAAATAAAACAAGAAGTTAACTAAAATTTAAAATATAGTAAAGAGACTAAAATAAAATAAAGAAATGAAATACAAAAATATCTCACGCTTATAATCTCTTTTAAATTTCATAATTAAAATCTTAAGCATAGATTATTTAAACTTCATAAATATTCATGATTTATTAGCATAATTAGTTGAAAATAATTTTCATATTTCATATCAAAAATGTATCAATTCAATTTCACCCAAACTTAGTGTTAGGAATCCGAATTCGCTTCGACTATATTTCTTACAAGTCATTACTCTCAAAAACACTAAATCCTAGGAGTTCAAACACTCATAATAATTTATATGAGAAAGAGTTAATGTATAGAAATGAACTAATATGTTCGTATATATATAAAGAAGTAAGGCTCAAAGTGTTATTTTAACATTGATCTCATGAAAAGAATCAAATGTAAGGATATATAAAATATTATATATTAATTTTATGCATCATTCAAATTAATCATATAAAAATATCAAGTAATATGCCTTGTAGAAAATGTAGGAAAAGGAAAAGACTTCTTAGTGAATTACTTCCTATATTTTCTTTTGCATTAAACCATTTCTCACAACTGTTTAGGCTATTTGGATCATAGTATATAGATTATACTATTCATTTTCCTCTCTTTCTTTCTATTTTTTTTTCTTTCTCTTATATTATTTTTATAAGAGAATACATTTTTTTAGAGAGTGGACCTATATACAGATTGTACATTTTTTATATTGTATGGTGAGTAGTTAATATTTGGCTTTTCTCTTTGTATTTGTATAAGTAACCCTAAATATATCTCTTTTTTAATAGAAGTCATGCATGAATGAAGAAAGACATATACTATCAATTTCTACTTAAATAATTTAATCTAAGCAAATGAAAAATAAATATATAACACTTCATTAAGATGTAAAAATCCTGACATTCAATGCTAAGTCCTATAGAGATTATCTATTAATGCTGAAGAAATTCGAAAAGTATTTAGAGTAGAAAAAATAATATTTATCACTTAGAATAAAGGATAGTGGGCTCAAAATATTTCTCACAAGGATAGTTTCCACTATTTGATTCCTAAACACTGATGTTGAGTTTAATATAATTTCCACACCTTATTAAGAAATACTAGTCATGACCAAAACTAACTAATTACCATATACTCAATGATATGTTTTCAAAAATTAATTTAATAGTGCAAAATACTTAACTATTTACTTAAATTTGATTTAAAGAAATGATAGAGTTTTGTGAGAAAATTTTTAAAAACTAATCCTAAAATTCTAAAATTACTAAACCATATGAATAAAATTAAACACAATAAAAATGAAAATGTGAACATAAAAATTTTAAAATTGTTAAAGTGTTTTTTGAAATTAAGCATAGTAACTTTTCAACCTTTATCATGGAAAACACCAAATAGTATTGGTGCATTTCTCTTGAATGGTGGGACACATCTCAGTAAGGTGTCTCACTTTAGAGCATACACCACATGTTTTCACCTGTCCTACAACTAGTTAATGCACTGAAATAGTTAGGGTACGTATTTGTTGCTCAAGGTGAGTTAGTGTTTACCTCATTTATCTTACCAATGTGAGTACCAAGCTATTGAGGGTTGGAAGCCATTATTCCAATTAAGTCTCGTTCCTCAATTGGTATTTTATTTACCGATGCCCCACCACTTACAACATCAATTATGTTCCTCTTTGTGGGAGTTAACCCTTCATAGAATATTGGAGTAGACTTTGCTCACTTATTTGATGTTGTGGAAAATTAGCACATAATCTTTTAAATCTCTTGCAATATGCATAGAGTGTTTCCCCATTTGACTGCATAATTCCATATATTGTTTTTACTTATTATGGTAACTCTAAAAGTTGGGAAATACCTTTCTAGGAACTGTCTGACCATCTCACTCTAGGTGATAATGGATTCGAATAGTAGATAATATAACCAATCCTTAGCATTATCCACCAAAGAGAAGGGAAAAGCCCTAAGTTATACTTGTATCTCTAAGGTCTCAATTGGTTTCATGCAAGAGAAAACCACATGTAATTATTTCAAGTGTTTGTTTGAGTCCTCTCCATCTAAAATACTAAAGATATGTAACAAGTGAATTAGTCTAGATTTAAGTTCAAAACTTACTACCAAGTTGGGATTTACTATGCACAAAAGGATACAATTCAAAGGGGGCTACAAAGTACAACACGTCCCAAGGATTATGCCATGAAAACTATACAAATACCAAAAAGTGAAGCACACGATATGGCATAGATCAGTATGAGCCACCGTATAATACCCATGGGTTGGGATGGAATTTATGTAGAGCCAGGCATGTCGTGGCACAAGAAAAAGATCACTTTAACTAGCTCCTTTTGTAATTGTTTTAGTTTTTCCAATTTGTTTTTTGCATGCCACAACATGGACTATTATGTGCCACCACGAGTGTAGTATTTTTCCAATGTGTCGTATGAGTTAGGGTTAATTTTTGTATAATTTTTCATTAGGGATTTTAGGTGTATAAATAACTCTTGTATAGCAACTCCAATTTACTTTGAAATTTTATAAAATTGATATTGAATCAAGCTGAGAGCTTTTACCTTCATTCTTCCTTTAATTGACTTATCAAGATTTTGGAAATCCTTTTGGCATCGAAAACACTGATGAATCTTTCATGCATAATATCCATCAATTTTTGGTGTTACGGTCAAAATTATGATGGATAACATCATGGTTTATGAGTACTGGTTTACATCACAAAGGTTGTTGTTCCAAGTTAGAGGCAATGAATTCCTTAAGAGTTAGACCAAAAACTTCCATGTTTTGCTGTTTGTTGTATACCTAGAAATTAGAACTAAGAAAATAAATTAATAAACTAAAAGTAAAAGTAAAAGTAAAATATACTAACACAATGAAATCAAATCTAAAAAATTAAGATCTCAGAAAATAAAATAAACTAAAAATTAGTGGCATAATTATCAAGTCAATCCCTAGCAATGGTGCCAAAAATTTGATATTTATGCTTGGAAATGCATAAATATACATGATCAAATTTTACAAATGATAAGTAATTAAGATCAAGTATTGTCATATCCATGAGAATTGTTAACAACTATTACCACTACTAATTAGGTAATTATTAAGTAAACAAATGGGGTTTTCTAAAAGTTTCCTTAATGAAAAATAATTGAATCGAATAAATAAAATAAACTAAGCACTAATTGAGAGAAATATATGATTATGGGACTATCCTAACCATTCATTTACAATTCAAAATATTATGTCATGAATTTTGAATCCTAAATTTCCATCGTAATCTAGAATCATCATTGAATTCTTAATTTTAACATGGAAAATCTAACTAAGGCTAAACTTCATAATACACCTTTTCTTACTTTGTAATTGATTAAAGGTCCACTTATTAACCAATCCAAATCATGAATAACCAAGACATATTTTTTAGATAATCCATTCATTGTATTAAGTTCTAAAAAGGAGATGACTCAAGTACAATATATTACATTTCTTAATAACCCTTAATGAATGTATCAATTCTACTTGCTACATTCTCACGAAGAAACAAAATATCACCTAGAATAAGAATATTAGCAATTATATAATCATAATATACAAAAATTTAGACTAGCATTAAATATACACACACAATAAACTAGTTGATCACCCTAATTCATAACATGCATAGCCAAAACATTAAAATATAGAGTTGAACACATCAAAAATGAAGAATTGAAACTAAAATTTGATCATAACATTTAATTAATCAAGTCATAGTCTAGGGCTTGAAAATTTTCTACATTCACATAATAAAACTAACCAAACATAGATTCTAAAAGAATCATCATTAAAATTTTTACAATCAAGAAATAAGAATAAAAATAAGAAGATAATGAAGAACTATCGATTGGACTATATAGTTGATCTCTAACTTGTTATTGCCTCTAACTTGCCTCAACTTTAAATCTTTATTTCTCTGTATTTTTCTATATAATTTTCTGTGCCTATTGTGTTTCTTTTAGGTTAACCCTAATTACATTGATAATTCTCATACATAGGAACAATTACACGAAGGTCAATTGTTCTTCCGACTCAAATATGTGTCCAAGACCTAAATGAGGGTGGAAACACTAACCCATGAAATCTTTTCACAAACTCTATATCAAATAAGCCAAGTAGGCCTCACATCGTGTATTTATAAATTAACACATAGAAAGTATAAAACAACATTCTCTATTCAACACACAACAAAAACAACCTGTACTAAGAAAGAAGAAATTGTACTAAACGCACTAGCGATGGTGTTCCTCATAGATTTCTATCTAGGCTAGAAGCATGCATAAATATAGCAAACATGACACATGTTAGATTTTCATATATACTGAAAAGCTTTAAGAAATTCCCAATCCCTTCAAGACCTCATATGTGGGAACATATTCGACAAATGATGATTGTACTTTCACAGTATGAGATCATAAACCACATAATAAACCATAATAAACAATCCAACATCTGCTACATTCCTAGAATAAGAAGACACAGACTCCTTAGAGACTCATACCAAATTCTCATGTAGATAATGACTACAAAAAAGTAGTCTAAGACTTGATACATGATCAGGTTAAGAGATACTAACTCCTTAAGGACTCAACCCAAACGAGAAAATAATATAGAGATAAACTTATAACAAATAATCACAACGCTAGTAGAAATAATCACAGACAGATAGTATAAAGTAGAACCAATATTCAAGAGTAAGAAAGATGGCAATAAATAATAAAAGCTTTCCAATTAGAGTTTAAACTTTATTATGGAGAAATATACACCATTTAAACTCTTATTTGTACTAACCACACATTAGAGTATGCCAACACCAGATATAATGATGTAAACCCACATAAAGACCCTATCCATGGGGTAACATCCTCGGGTTGCTTAAGACAATCACTCAATAGTAGAAAATTTACAAACAATAAAAAAATTACAACTCTAAAAGAAATAAAACCAATATTACCTATATCAGTTAAGATCTCTGTCTGAACTACCTATTGTTGCTTTTGCTTACTACTCCTGAAATGATCTAGTTTGACTCATAAACCTAGCTCTCTGCCAAATCCTATACCACCTAATAATTGGTATCAGTAATCATAGACTAATAACTAGAATTGTAATGACTCACACTTTTAAGGATCACCCTAAAACTTAAACACCCAATATGTTATTGAAGACAACAAGTGATATGAGAACTCAAAGCATTCAACTTAGCTCACTCTCACAAAGAAGTTCTTATAACATCGATAAAATAGTCTTAAGCACTCACAGCTTAAGAATTTTATTTTACCGAACATCACTCAAGGTATTAGTGATCCAAAAATAGAGAAATAAGATATCGATTTGACAGAACCCAACTGTAATTTTTTGGATACCAAATAAGAAAAAATTAGGGGTTATTTATACAAATTGGATTTTCCACCTCGAACCACCTCACCAAGGATGGTGGCGATGGTAATAAAAAGCTTTGTGGCAAGATTGACGATGAAGTGCTAAAAAGTCATATTTTTTGTTCCAAAAATTATCGAGTATTTTCCATAAATACATACACCCAAAACAAACCAAGAAACAACAAACAACATTGGCTCACTCGCACGTTCGCTCGTCGAAAACCAACACCCCACCTAGCATGAAATTACGAAAACCAACCTCGTGGTGTGTGTAAACATGCTTGCATACAAAGTGTTTCTAACTATATGTATATTCATTCCTATCCACAAGAAGTAACTTTACATAGAGGAAGATAGAATACTACATAAAATAAAGCAAAGATTATATGTTCTACATGGGAAGCCAATCCAAAGACACAAGTACAACGGGACTTACAATCTCTTCCTTTGGCTTTTCGTGTCAAAACACTACAAAACTAAATACATACTTCTATTTTTTATGGGATGATTTTGATAATGACCTAAATATGTCTATTCCTATGAACAAAACATTGAGGCATACCCAAACTTGAAAACACACCTACACTAAGTGCATCCATCTTGTGCGCTTCCGCCATCATCATGTAGCAACCCATCCTTTCTGAAACTCTATAGCACGACGAACTCAGCACCACTACACATAGTACATATAGAGCTTGGAGACTTCAATTACATCTGTAACCTGCATACATGAAACAAACACATACCCTTTGTATGTATCATGCAGAAAAAATGTGCAGTCCATCAGAAAACTATTGTGTTACCCTAATACCAGTACACAACTATAGGCTAAGCACAGTCAACATGTAGCATAAACAAACACAATCTACATGCAACACAAATATGAATAATCTCCATGAATATATGCAACACTCCCCCTAAGTTTATGCATATCATAGCTACGCTCACTATCCCATGTAATAGATAGCATGTTACCAAACATAAAATAAAACACAAACAAACAAACATGATGCACAAATAAACACAAGTTATGCACACTTCTCCCTTTTTCTTCCATGGAAAGTCAAAGCAAGTACACACAATATGCAAAATAACACACTTCTATATGAAGGAAATAAGTTTAAAAAAATTCAATAATCCCAACACTCATGTAATACAATAGAGAATATTAGAGAAAACACAAACAAAAGTAGCACATGCAGTTAAGTGAGAAAAAAAAGATAAAGAATAACACCGAGATAATAGCTAGGTAAAAGCATGTAACAAACCATAACATAAATGCATAGACAAACCAAGAGTAATGTAGACAGAAAACATCTCCCTATCGTGATACATACTAAAGAGCCCCATGTCTATATTTGTTATGGGAGGGCATAAGGAACTTTGCAATGTGCATACTCTTAGTGACTTAACTATCTTCCCTCAATGGCATATAAATATGTCAGCAAATCTATAGGAAGATGTTGACTAGGAGTCTAACTATCTTCCAAGTTGGCATACTCATGGTGACTTAACTATCTTCCCCCAAACATCAATGCCACATTAATGTCTCTACGAATCACTAAGAAGAGGTTCACAAAGAGTTCAACTATTTCCCAAGTTGACATATTCCTAGTGATTACACTATCTTCCCCAACAAAAATTAGGTGTATAAAATCTTATAATATCACCCCATACTATGCACACACATATGAAAAGACATCCCAATCTACCAAAGAAAACATGTGTTATGCATTCCAATGACAATACCAAGCTATCAACTACAAGCAATAAACAGGCAATAACTCACTACAATAGGGATACAGATAAACATATAGGAAGACATGTGAAAAAAGAGATTGTAAATAATGCATTCAATAAGTCATACTATCAGTCCTATTTATGCATAGTTTATACGAAGTGATATAAAGAAGAAGGGAGCATGACAAGAACACGATAGAATAATATAAAACATAAATAGAAAAAATAATAAGAATGTTAAACAAACACAGAACTTCCCCTAACACCGTGCAAATGAAACACACATCTCCTCCCAATTGTATGCATATGAGGTAATAGACACATTATGCATCCTACTTTCCAAAATCCCCCAAAATAGAAACAATTACAAAAAGTAAAAAATAAGTAAAACAGAATGAGGGAACCAACCTAAGCATGTTCAAAGAACTAGAGGGTTCTCAAAGAATAGTCAATACATTTAACGTAAATATCCACATGTCCATCAAACCATGATGCATTCATGTAAAGGTATAACTAATTTTTTGATGACATGCTCTAGATGTTATATGCTAAACTTGTATACCCTATATTCTATCATGATATGCTTATGCAAACCAAGCAAATAGAAATATGGAATTAAGTAGAACCAAATATGTTTAATTTTAGCCTTTCTCTCCACTAATGTAAGTGCAAGCTTGGAAGAAATCAATAAGCCTTTTAAAGCTTGTAACGAAATGTTGAGGATTAGGTAGAAGAGAAGAGAAAATTAAGTTTAGGTAAACTTTTAGACAACCATGCTTTCACAAAAATAAGAGGTAATCTTTTAAACTTAGGATATTTTCCTTATTCTTTTCAAATTTAAAATACAAATAAATTTCCCAAATATTGGATATTTTCAATTATGAATTATCATTCATTTAATGAACCTCCTCTTTTTCTTTTCCCTTTCTTTTTCTTTCTTTATCCTTTGTTTCTTTTCTTTTCAATCTCTTTCCTTTAAGCTTGAGAGTAACGTAAACGATCCCAAAGAAAATAAGTTTAATAAGTCAAAGTTGAAACTCAACAAAAGGAGTTCAAGGTAAATGGGATTCAATATTTGAGCTATGCAACTAGGTGCAAAGCAATGAAGGAATAACATAATGGCTCAAAGAAGGGAGACTAAGGATAAGAAAACATTGGTGGAAAGAAAGGATCAAACAATTCAAAGATGGCCTAAATCATCTCTCCATCAAAGCAACACCTAGGATTTTTTCCTTAAGAGGAATTAAAAGTGAATTCGAGAACTTTTGAGGGGCATACAAATCATTAAAGTAAGAGATCCATACAAGTTTCTCAAAATAAACATGCAAAATCACAATGTTATGGCATGTGCAAAAGAAAGAGTTCATTTCAAATAAAATACAAAAAATTATCCATATATACACTTAAATAATACATATGTCATAATAAAAATATTTCCATCCAATTCAAATGCACGTCAATCAAATATCATCAATGGTCCCTCTAAAATTCATTTTACATGCAATAGGATAGTAGGATAGAAAATCTTGCAGAAATATTTTGGGAAGAGAGAGAGAGAAAGAAAGTGTCAAAAAGATAAAGACAATAAACAATAATAATGAGAAGGATGGTCTCAAAGGAGATCATTGGCCAAAAGGACAAAAATGTGCCCTAAGAGATATCATCAACACAAACCATACAATGTTGCCTCTAGAGAGAACATTGGCAACAAATTTCACACATTTCCCTCAAAAGAGATCATCAGTAACACTCATATCATAGCTAGTCAAGAGAAAGAAATAAACTGACTAACTAGTGAGCAACATGTAACACCCCCTAGAGAGAAGAAACATGGGATACTATAAAAACATCTAAGCATGTGAGAAAGGCTCCATTTCTAACACAAACATAAGAGACATGCTTAGACATGGTCAACACCTCAAACACCATGAAAGCCAACTAAACACACAAATCTATTCACATCAATGCATGTAAGTCAAGAGTACTAGAGATAGGTAAATAATCTACATGACAAACATATGTATAATATAAATCCAAACAAGTACAACATAGAGAAACACTTAAGAAAATAGGCTTGTAACAACACCTCAGTTTTCTCCAAGGATACATATAATGAGAAAGAGAAGGAAGAGTACGCAAAAGATGAGAAAAGCTAGCAAAGACTAACAATGAACTAACACACAAAATACTAGGTACAAACTAGAAGACCCTAGTAAAATAGGTGGGATGCATTCTATATGACATAGCATATGAATCACAAGACTACAGAAAAAATCTTAAAAATTTGACACTACATGATGAAAACAAGTGACATGATGCTTATGCAAATAACCACAAAAGAAGTAAGCAGTAAGTGAGGATCAAACAGTTAGGCATAGGAGGAAGTAGGACAAATAACATACTATGCAAGGCCAAGAAGCATAGAGAGAGAAAGAGATATGCATGAACAAAAAAGAGGGAACAAGTAGACAAAAAAGTTTCATGGAGAAAACAATCTCATGGAATGACAACATGCCATATCGGTGGAGACAAAGGGCATAAATATACAAGGTGTGTGTATGTATAGATAGAGTTCTAAGATCAAGCACCCAGGAAATTAAGCCTAAACAAGGGTGACCTACTCTGATACCAATTGAAGATTCCCATACATAGGAACAATTATACAAAGATCAATTATTTTCCAACTTAAATAGGTAAACGAGATATAGATGAAAGGTATAAATGCCAACCTATGGAACCTTTTCAAGAGCTCTATATCAATTCGGCCAAGTAGGCCTCATATGATGAATTGAGAAATTAACATATTGGATATATAAAACAACATTTTTAATTCAACACACAACAAAAACAACCCGTTGTAAGAAAGAAGAAACTATAATAAATACATTAGTGATGGTGTACCTCACACGCTTCTATCCAATCTAGTAGTATGCATAAACATAGCAAACATCACATAGCATGCAAGATAGTCATACATACTAAAAAGCTATAAGTGATTTTCAATCTCTTCAAAACCACATATGTGGGAACATGTTCAACAAATGATGATTGTACTTTCACAGCATGCAATCATACATTGAATAAAAAACCATAATAAAGAGTCTAACACCTAGTATATTACCATGGTAAGGAGATATACACTCTTTAAAGACTCAAACCAAGCAGATAAAAAGGAAAATTATACTAACACACAATCTAAGAATGCATGACTACAAAAAAGGAGTCCAAGACCCGATACACAATCAAGTTAAAGAGATATGACTCCTTAAGGACTCAACAAAATAGGAAAACAATAGAGAAATAAAATCTTGGCAAATAATCACAACTATAGTAAAAATAATCACAAACATACAATATAAAGTAGAAGCAATATCAAGAGTTTGAAAGCTGGAAATAAATAATCAAAGTTTTCTAATCAAAGTTTAAACTTTAGTGTGTAGAAACATACACCACTTAAACTCTGATTTTACTAACCACACATTAGAGCATGTACAACACTAGATATAATGAGGTAAACCCACATAGAGACCCTATTCATATGGTAATATCCCCAGGTTTCTTAAGTCAACCACATAGTAACAAAAAATTTACTAAAGAATAAAAATAATTACAACTCTGAAAGAAATAAAATCCCTATTACCTCTATCAATTGGGACCTTTATTTGAATTGCATATTGTTGCTTTTACATGCGAATTTTGTAATAATTTGGTTCTACTCATGAACCTATCTCTACATCAAAGCCTACACCACCCAATGTGGTATGATAAGTAACCATAGGCTAGTAACTAGAAGTGTAACAACTCACACTTTTGAGAACCACACTTAGACTCAAGCACACTGTCTCTTATTGCACATAACAAGAGATATGAAAACTCAAAGCATTTAACTTAGGTCACTCTCAAAAATAAGTTCTCACAACATTGTTAAAATAGTCTTAAGCATCACAACTTAAGAATATGATTTTACTCTCATTAGAATACACCATCTCGAGTACTCACAACTTACAGTTACAGTTTTGCTCACATAATCATGAATCACAAATAGTGAACAACAATAATGGTATTATTAATCCAAAAATAGAAAAATGAGATTTTAATTTGATAGAGATTTATTGCATTTTTTTGGATACCAAATTAGAACAATTAAAGAGATGTTATAGAACATGGATTTAACACCTCGCTAGCCACCTTACCAAGGATGGGGACAAGGTGCTAAAAATTCACATTTTTTCATTCCAAAAATAGTCGAGTACTTTTCATAAATACCTACATCATACACGAACCAAAAAGAGAATTGACAACATCAGCTTCCTTATATGGTCTCTCTCCAATTACCAACACACCACCAAGAATGCACAATATGAAAACTAGTCCCATGGTATGTGTAAACAAACTTGTATACAAAGTGTTCCTAACCATATGCATGTATGCATTACTGATCTGCAGTAACCAATCTTATACAGAGGAAGAAAGAACACTGAGTAAAATAAAATAAACATTGTGTTTTGTACACAAGAAACCAACACATAGACAAAAGTATAATGGGACTTACATACATACTTATAGAATAAGAGTTACACATAAGGTAACTAAGGTTAGGGTTATAGAGATTTAATATACTTAAAGTTCTAATCCTATTAAATATGAAAAAAATTGTATCAAAGTACAAAAATATAGACAATTCTATATAAATCTGGAGTGTATGGCATGGCATACCAACAAACATGTTGTGCTAAAACTCATGCCTATGCTCATAATTTCACCTAAGAGACATGTATTGTGGAGCACCTAAACTTAGGCCATGGCATACAATCTTTTTCCAGAATTTCATAAAGACCCGAGAGGAAAGTACCATAGCAAAACTTGACTTATACCTCAACCTACTTGTTTTTCTCTAAAACACACTGTTTATCCTTATTTCCTAGTATTTATTCCTAATAGTTGTGTAGAAAAAAGAAACACATAAAACACATAGGGAACAATAGAACATCATAAATATGTGGGAATGGATATGTATATATATATGTATAAGAAAAATGTCATTGATCATTGTGCTCTTAGATTTCCACTAAGACGCTACATTTTCGGCATCCTTATCCCAATTGTTCCATATTTGTTAGCTTAGAATTCTAATTGTTTTTAGACATCTAACATCCTAATCCTAATTAAATTGTATGTAACTCTTATATTATAAATATGTAACTAGGGTTAACCACAAAAGATGCACATATTATAGACACGTAGAGAATACACTTAGGTCCACAGGGATTTTGAAGTCTAGATGCAAGAAAAAAATAAAGAGGCAATTAAAGAGTTAGCGATCAGTCATAGCGTTAGTCCTTAGCTTCTTCGTATTATTCTTCTTAGTTTTCTATTATTTTAATTATGATTCTTTCATAATCTATGCCTAGCTAATTTATTTTTGCTGGTAATTTTAAAGTCCAAGACTATTTTAAATAATATACTATCATGATGATTTTTTTAGATTCAATCCTTGATTGTTGATGTGATTGACTTCATGTTTAAATGCCATAACTATGCATGCATCTATGAATTAGAGTGTTCAACTAGCTAATTGCATGAATATGTTTAATTCTAGTATAAGATTTTAATATGTAATCACTAACACTCTTATTCAAAGTTGTATCTTATAGTCACGCATGACTAGTAGGGTTGAATACCTTCGTTAAAGGTTGAACAATTCTAGTATTTATTTATTTACTTTTATCCTTTTTAAAACTTAATGCAATTAATAGATTAAATCTAGTAAGTGTACCTCTTGATTGTTCAACATTTAGATTGGTTAGTAGATTGTATCATTATTCATTATTCAACAAGAAAAGATAGGAAGTCTTAAGTGTACCTAGATTTCTAAAGCTAAAGTTAAGAATTCAAGGATGGTTTTGGGTTACTATAGTAATTTAAGATTAAGAAACTAAACATTGATTCATTACATAATTGGTTAGATTTTAGGCTAGTGGTGAGGATAGTCTCTTGATCACATTTTATCTCATAATGTGTGTGCTCATTATTTTATTTATTATTTTAAATTTTACTTTTATTTTAAAAAAATTCAAAATCTCCTTTGTTAATTTAATAACAAGTTAATAAGTAGCGATAGTCATTGTCACTGACCTCATAGGTACAACAATCATTGTTCTTAATTTACTTATCACTTGTACAATTTGATCATGTATACTTGCATGTTTTCAAGCTATCAAGTTTTTAGCGCCATTGTTGGGGACTCACTTGATAATTTTGCCACTAATTTTTAAATAAATTTTTATTTTATTTTCTAAAATTTATTTTTTTAGATTTTGTTTTGACTTCTTTTTAGATGTTTTTTATACTTTTAGGAACTCACTAAATGCAAAAAGAGCATTACTACAATTTAGATCAAAAGGGTCACTACAAGAAGATACAACTAAACCCATTTCTTCAAGTTAATCAAAAACTAAACAAAAATAGATAGCAACAACTGACCCAACACTTAAGGAATTAGCTGCACTTGGCTTGGAGAAATAACCCTTATGCATAGTATACCTTAACTTGGAGGTCAAATTTGAATTCAAATCAAGACTAAAACATTTGTTACCTAAATTTAGAGCCTATTTCGAGAAGGCATAAACAAACACTTGAAATAATTTCATGTTGTCTACTCCACAATGAAACTGGTTGGGATCACAGAAGAGAAAATCAAGGTTAAGCTTTTCTCATTCTCACGTGCAGATAGTGTAAAGGAATGACTCTACTATCTTCCATCATTTAATGACATGACCAATTTTTTCTTGGAAAGATATATTCCATCTTCCAAGGTCAGACGAATAAGAAAAGAAATATATGGTATAAGAAAACTCAACAGGGAAACCTTATATGATTACTAGGAGAGATTCAAAGGGCTACCTGCCAGATGCCATCACCACCAAATTAGTGAACAATTTTTTCTCAATACTTCTATGATGGACTAATGCCAATGGAGAGATCATGGTAGATGCTACTAGTGGAGGAGACTTAGTAAACAAAACCTCAAATAAGATAAGAAACTTAATTACAACTATGGCAACCACCTCCCAACAATTGGCATTCGTAGCAAACCACAAGCCTTAATGCTTGAGATATATGCTCTAAAGTGGGGAATCTCATTGACATATTCCTCACTCTTCAAGAAAACAAAAGCGGACAAGGCAATGTTGTTTGAGGATTTCAATCACAGAGGGCCAAGTATGATTCTTTTTCTAACATATATAATGCAGGATAGAGGGGTCATCCAAATCTAAACTATTCAAACAATAAGCCAATAACATTTTTAAACAACTAACAGTGTGCACCTAGTTTCCCAAATACAAGGCCACCTCAATAGTATCCACCACAATAACCTGAAGGTAAGTCTCAAGAAGATAGGATTCTTGCTTTAGCTACTCACAATGCCAAATTTTTGCATGACAAAAAACCTTTAATTCATAACCTAGAAACAAAAATGAGTCAATTAGCCATAAATGTGGAAAGGATAAAAGCACAAGTATCTAGTTTGCTCCTTCAAAACTTGTGATAAACCCTAAGGACACTATCAATTCTATTGCCATAAAAATTGGCAAACAATCAGAAGGTCCCAACCAAGGCATTACAAGTGGTTACAACTTCTTAGGGAAGTTATCTCCATTGGGCTAACGATGTTAAATCAACTGCCAAATAGGAGGCAACCCATTCAATTTGTTTTATTTACTTTCATTTAACTTTTATTTTTGTTTCGTAATAATTTTACTATTATTATTATTATTATTTGTAATTTGAAATTAATGTGAACATTATGATGAGTGCTCAAAAAGCACTAAAATAACCATGATTTTATGCACATTAATTGATTAAAAATATATATATTTATATGTTTTATCATATATTTATATAAATTTGTCTTTTTCGGAATCACGGGTATTTTTATTGTTTTTCAGGTATTTTGGCTTAAAAACACAACTTAAAGACTCAAAGAGGAATACTTGAAACAATACATCACAAATATATTAATAAATAAATGGGGAAAGGTCAACAAACATGGAAAATTGGACAAAATGGGTCAAAAATGTCAAAAAGGAGAAAATCGCGCCCAGCTGCCCAGCCGCGCGCCCCAGCGCCCCAATTCGTGCGCACCCCAGCGCGCCAGACTTCCAATCCGTGCGCGCCCCAGCGCGCGGCTACTGTTCACGCACGTCGAGCTGCGCGCAGCGATAGCCCCCCCGTACGCGCCGATGCCATTTCGCCCCATTTTTCACGTGCAGCCGCCCCCATGACGTCATTAATGACCTCAGCGCATTTCCATTACGCGTTTTTACATTTTTTTAACATTTTTTTACTCATTTTTTCTCTCCATCCTCACCTATAAATACCCCCCTTCCCTTCACTTCAAAACACACTTCTCTCTTCTTTCTTTCTCTCATTTCTTAGTTTTTGAGTTTTTCTTAGTTTCTTTCTTAGTGTTTAGTTAAATACTCTTAGTTTTAGAGTTCTTCTCTTTTTGAGAGGAACTTGTAATGTTTTTGTAATTTATTAGCTTTTTGATTCAATAAATGGGAGTGCAAATTTCTCACTCAATGTCCCCATCATAGCTTTCCCCTGCAGTTGCAGAACCAATTCTTTTACGATGGACTTACACAACAATGTCAGTTCATTGTCGACAACGCTGCAGGAGGAGCAATAGGAGAAAAGACTACCTCAAAGACGTATAACCTCTTTGAGATGTTGGGTGCTAATTCCCAACAGAAAAGCTCCCGAGTGAGAAAAGGTGGAGTTCATGAAATCGACTCCAGTAATGAAGTTCAACAACAACTTGTTCAACTGACCAAGCAAGTTGCCCTTCTCACTACACAAACCAACACCAATAATGAACAATATGGTTTGTATAACAACATGGGACATGGTACTGAAGCCTATCCATATCAAGGAGAAACAACAACTGGACCTGAACAGGTTAATGTGTTGGGAGCATATCAACAGAGACCAAGGTTTGACCCCAATTCAAATACCTATAATCCTGGGTGGAGAAATCATCCAAATTTCTCCTGGAGGCAAAACAACCCTCCTTTCACTCAAAGCTCAAACCAGCTAGGCCAGCAATTCCACCCACCTATTCCAAGAAGCATTCCCAATAAACCAACCCTGGAGGACAACTTGAATTCTTTTATTCAAGTTTGTAGGGATAACCAATCTAAAACCAATCAACGGTTGGACTCTGTGGAAGCTTCTATCAAAAAGGTGGAAGTTCAAGTAGAACAGTTAGTTGAACATTTGCAAAAACAAAGCAAAGACTAATTTGATAGTCAAATGAATTCAATGAAGAGGAGACATTGAGTTTTTCATTCTGCAATCTCCAAGCAACGTCTTACTAGAAGACGATAAATTTTAGTCCTGCATGGGAGGTCACCCATTATTGTATTTTCCTTTGTTTTAGTTTGCGTGTAATAAAATTCATATGAAATAAATTCATTTTTTTCAAAAATTGTGTCCATTCGTTTAAATTTAAAAAAAAAACAAAAATTTAGGTTCCTTGCACCTTTTTGCTTTAAGCCTTTATGTTTTATCAAGTTATAAATATTTCTTAGAGATATCTACTATTGTATTTTAAGAGCAAAATGTTGATACACAATAGGAGGAGGATCATTTTCAACTACAAACAACCATGGGAGATGCTGAAGATAGGCGGAAAAAGATGAAAGACTATACAATGCCAATCATTGGCAATGTAACTTCCGGCATCCAATTACAAGAGGCTGCAAGGAATTATGAGTTGAAAAAGATTCATTATTCTTTGTTGCCTTCCTTTTACGGTATCCCTAATGAAGACCCTTTGCATTTCATTCGAGAATTCTATGCTATTGTCCAAACCTTTCCACTACATGCAATTAATGAAGATCAACTTAGGATGAGGTGTTTTCCTTACACTCTCAAAGATAGAGCTTGGTCATGGTTCATTACTCTACAGTGAGGTTCTCTTAAAACTTGGGAGGCAGTCTATGAAATTTTTATGGGTAGGTTCTATTCCCATCAAAAGACTGTTGATCTAAGAACAAAGATAGCAACATTTTCTCAAATGTATGAAGAGCCCTTTCATGAAGCTTGGGAACGATTCAAACTCCTTTTCATTCAATGTCAAAATCATAGTTTTCCATTACAGCTACAAAACCAATTCTTTTATGATGGATTGACACTACAGAGTCAATACATGGTTGATAATGCTGCTGGAGGTGCTGTAGGAGAAAAAACCGCAGAGGAAACCTATAATCTTTATGAGCTATTGGGTTCTAATTCCCAACAAAGAGGTGGTAGAAGGAAAGAAAGGGTCAATTAAGTTGGCTCTGATAATGAGATAACCTTGCAACTTGCTGAATTGACTAAACAAGTGCAATTTCTCACTACCCACCAAATTTCAAATCAAGAGGTAAGAACCCTTCGAAGTGGTAAGATAGTCAATACCAGTTTACCTGAAATCTCTAACAATCTACCTTGTAGTTCAGGTAACAGAGAAGGCAATACTCTAATCTCGCAAAAAGAGAAACAAGTGTTAAACTTAACAAGCCTTCTGAAAAACTCATTGGGGGGTCATCTGACACCCCCAAAATTCAAAAGACAACAGAACCACACCAGATGCAAGTACCTTTTCCCTACCGGTTAAAAGAATCCAAACAAGATAAGCAATTCTATGGTCTTTTTAATATGCTCTCTAAAGTAAATATCAATTTACCATTATTAGAAGTGATCATGAATGTGCCCTCATATGCCAAGTTTTTCAAAGAGTTGAACACTAAGAAAAGGAGGTATGAACTGAATGAACGAGTAGTAGTATCAAAAATTTCTAGCGTTGTACTTCAGCACAAACTACCCCCTAAGTTGAAAGACCCTGGAAGTTTTATTATAAACATAATTATGGGGGATAGGAAGGTTGCTAAAGCAATGCTTGATTTAGGTGCTAGTATAAATTTGATGCCCTACTCTATATTCTTACAGCTCAATCTAGGGGATTTAAAACCCACAACTATGTCCCTTCAACTTGCAGATAGATCTCTTAAATATCCAGAGGGAATAGTTGAGGATGTGTTGGTACAGGTAGACAAACTGATAATACCTGTTGACTTTGTGGTTCTGGATATGCAAGAAAATCCAGCATTGGACAGAGAGCACACAATATTGCTTGGTAGACCATTTATGGAAACTACTAAAACTATTATTGATGTCCAAGATGGAAATTTGACAATGACAGTCTTAGGAGAGACTGTTCATTTTAAAGTTTTTGATTCTTCACCTTTTCCTTCTATTTCTGCCATCGATGAAATATTCGATGTTGACCCTTTGGATAATCTTGTCCAAAGCACCTTTTTCCAAACCAGAATAGAAGACAAGCTTGAAACTATTCTTACACTTGAAAAGGTCGAAGAAGATTTAGATGAGGAAATTAATGAGTACCTTAAACAACTAGACAATGATGAAGTAATGAAAAAATCTAGTACACTTTTAAATCTACCCAGTTCTTCATCTAGTAAAGAGGCCAATCCACCTGAACTTGAACTCAAAGACTTACCTGAGCACTTAAAATATGTGTTTTTGGGAGAAAGAGAAACTTATCCAGTGATAATTTCTTCAACCTTGACCAAACCACAAGAAAAGGAACTCATCAAAGTGCTTAAACAGTTTAAGAAATCTATAGGTTGGAGTATAGGGGATATAAGAGGCATTAGTCCAACAATGTGTATGCACAAGATCAACTTGGAGGATGGTGCTAAACCTGTACGAGAGGCCCAAAGAAGACTAAACCCAAATATGCAAGAGGTAGTTAAAAAAGAAATTCTTAAATTATTAGGAGAAGGGATTATCTATCCTATTACGGATAGTAAGTGGGTTAGTCCAGTGCATGTGGTACCAAAGAAATCTGGGATAACAGTTGTTAAAAATGACAAAAGTGAATTAGTGCCCACTAGAATAATCACTGGATGGAGAATGTGTATAGATTTTAGGAAACTAAATTTATATACGAAAAAGGATCACTTTCCTCTTCCATTCATTGATCAAATGTTGGAAAGATTAGCTGGGCACGAATTTTACTATTTTTTGGATGGATTGTCTGGATATTATCAAATACCCATAGCACCAGAAGATCAGGAAAAGACCACATTTACATGTCCTTTTGGGACATTTGCTTTTCGCTGAATGCCATTTGGGTTATGCAATGCCCCTGCCACTTTCCAGAGATGCATGATATCTATTTTTTCGGACATGGTGGAAAAATTCATTGAGATTTTCATGGACGATTTCTCTGTCTTTGGGAACTCATTTGATGATTGCTTACATAAATTGACTTTGGTTTTAGAAAGATGCATTGAATGCAATCTCACCCTTAGTTGGGAGAAAAGTCATTTTATGGTTCAACAAGGGATAGTTTTAGGACATATAATTTCAAACAAGGGTATTGAAGTTGATAAGGAAAAAGTTGAATTGATATCCAAACTACCTCCCCCTACATCTGTGAAAGGGATAAGAAGCTTCTTAGGACATGCCGGATTTTACAGACGATTTATTAAAGATTTCTCTAAAATAAGTCGTCCCTTATGTAACTTGCTATCCAAAGATGTTTATTTTGATTTCAACAATGACTGCCTTATTTCCTTTAATACCTTGAAAGATAAACTCACATCTACCCATGTTATTATGGCACCAAACTGGTCTTTACCTTTTGAAATAATGTGTGACGCTTCTGATTATGCAATAGGAGCAGTCTTGGGACAAAGAGTGGATAAGCGTTTTCATGTCATCTACTATGCTAGCAAAACACTCAATGATGCCCAAATGAATTATACCACCACTGAAAAGGAATTCTTGGCTATAGTGTTTTCTTTAGACAAATTTCGGTCTTATTTAGTAGGATCTAAAGTGATTGTGCATTCTGATCATGCTGCTTTAAGATACCTATTAAGTAAACCAAATGCCAAGCCAAGATTAATCAGGTGGGTCTTACTCTTACAAGAGTTTGATTTAGAAATCAAGGATAAGAAAGGCAGTGAAAACTTAGTAGCTGACCATTTGTCTAGGTTGATTTCTGACTTCAATTCTCTTAAAGATGAGAGTAATGAAGATATAGTTGAAACCTTTCCTAATGAACAGTTATTTTTCATAGGTCTGAACCCATGGTATGCTGATATTGTAAACTATCTTGCCACTAGTGTTTTGCGACCTAACACTTCATATCAGGACAAGAAAAGGTTTTTTAAAACTATTAAGGACTATTTCTTGGATGACCCTTATTTATACAAGATTGGTCAAGATCAAGTCATCCGGAGATGTGTACCTGAAGAAGAACATAAGAGCATTCTAACTTTTTGTCATGAACTTCATTGTGGGGGTCATTTTGGTGGTGAAAAGACAGCCCGTAAGGTATTACAGTCTGGATTCTTTTGGCCCACTCTTTGTAAAGATGCTCATATATTTTGTGCACAATGTGATAGATGTCAAAGAACAGGAAACATAAGCAAAAGAGATGAAATGCCTTTGACATCTAATTTAGTTGTTGAACTCTTTGATGTATGGGGGATTGACTTTATGGGTCCTTTTCCCCCATCTAATGGTTTTCAATATATTTTGGTTGCTGTGGATTATGTATCCAAGTGGGTAGAAGCTATCCCCACCAAAACCAATGATGCTAATGTTGTTGTGAAATTCTTGAAAGATTTAATATTCAGCAGGTTCGGAACGCCTAGAGCTATAATAAGTGATGGAGGTAGCCATTTTTGTAACAAACTCTTTGATGGAGTACTAAACAAGTACAACATCACACATAAAGTAGCTACTCCATATCATCCTCAAACTTCCAGTTTAGTGGAAGTAAGTAATAGGCAAATTAAGGGAATATTGGAACGCACTGTGCGTCCTTCAAGGAAGGATTGGGCATTTAAGTTAAATGATGCCTTATGGGCATACCGCACCGCTTACAAAACACCTATTGGGATGAGCCCTTACCGGTTAATCTTTGGGAAAGCGTGCCACCTTCCAGTTGAACTTGAACACAAGGCTTATTGGGCAATTAAAGAGTTAAACATGGATTTAGATAAAGCAGGTGAAAAACGATTACTCCAGCTTCATGAGTTGGAAGAAATTAGGAATGAAGCTTATGAGAATGCCAAATTATACAAAGAGCGTACTAAGCGCTATCATGACAAGAGGCTAGTTCCTAAGACTCTTCACCCTGGAATGAAAGTTCTTTTATTTAACTCTCGTTTGAGATTGTTTCCAGGAAAGTTGAGATTAAGATGGGATGGACCATTCAAAATAGTTCAGGTATTTGAACATGGAGTGGTAGAACTATTGGACTCCAAGACATAAAAAAACGTTCAAAGTTAATGGCCATCGTGTCAAGCCTTATTTAGAAGAACCAAACAACATTGCTGAAATGGATTGCATTTGGCTGAGTAACCCTTAGCACCAAAAAGATACGTCTTGCTAAGACGTTAAACTAAGCGCTGGATGGGAGGCAACCCATCATTTTAGGTAATTTTTTGTTATTTGTTTTATTTACTTAATTTTATTGTTTATTTTAGTTTAATTATATGTGAATAATTTTTAAAATTGTTAAAACTAAAAATAATTGTTGAGATGTTAGAAGTTCACAGCGATCTGTCTGTATACACTTTCATGATGAATATGATGGATGCATCTGCATTTCTTCATTACTACTTACACATTCTCAAGAAATAGGTAATATTTCTCCTCTTTTCTCTTTATCTTTAATTTGCAGTTGTTACATTGAGGACAATGTAAGTTCTAGGTTGGGGGTGGTGAAAAGTTACCATGCTTAATAATAATAAAAAAAAATATAAAACAACAAAAAAACAAATTTCTCACAAAAATTTATCATTTCTTTAAATCAAATTTAAGTAAATAGTTAAGTCTTTTGTACTGTTAGATTAATTTTTGAAAACATATCATGAAATATTTTGAAATTATTTTTGATAATTAGTTAGTTTTTGTCATAAATAGTATTTCTTGATAAAATGTGGAAATTATATTAAACCCAAAATCGGTGTTTATAAATTTTCTTTTTAGTCGAGACTACCCTTGTGAGATATAATTTGAGCCTAATTTCTTTTATTTAGAGTGAAATATATATATATATATATATATTTTCTACTCCAAACACATTTCTTATTCATTCAAATTTTTAGATGATCTCTATAGGTATTAGCATTGAATGTATGAATTTTTTCTCATCTTAATAGAGTATCATATATCTTATTATTATTATTTTTGTTTAGATTAAATGATTTGAGTAGAAATTGATAGTATATGCTTATATCTCATTCATGCATGACTGCTACAAAAACAAAACGACATATATGGGGTTACCTAAACCAAGATCAAATAGAAAAGCCACAAAATTAACCACTCACCAAATTCCAAAACAAAAATGTACAATCTGTACATGGGTTGACTCTCTAAAATATACATATATTGAAAAAAAAAAGAAAAAAATATATATATATCTTCAGAAAAAAAATAGAGAGATAAAAAATATAGTATCATCTACATACTATGACCCACATTGCCTACAAAGTTGTGAGTAAAGGCTAAATACAAAAGAAAGATATAGGAAGTAATTCCCTAAAAAGTCATTGCAATTTCTTCATTTGTAAAAAGCATATATCTTGAAATTCTTTCTTAATGAGTTTGATTTATGCATGAAAATAATTTTTATATATGATATCTTTATAATTTATACATTCGATTCCTTTCATGAGATCAATGTTAAAATAACACTTTGAGCCTTTATTCTTTATACATATGCGAACATATTAGTTCATTTCTATACATCAACTCTTTCGCATATAAATTAGTATGAGTGTTTGAACCCATAGGATTCAGTGTTTTGAGAGTATTGACTTTTGAGGAATAGAGTCGAAGCGAATTCTAATTCATGACACTGAAATTGGGTAAAACTAAATTGATACATTTTTGATAGGAAATATGAAAATGATTTTCGACTAATTATTATAATAAATCATGATTCTTTAAAGAGATTAAAATAACTTATGCTTGAGATTTTAATTATGATCTTAAATAAGACTAAAAAAAAGTATGAGACATTTTTGTTTTCTTTTATTAATTTTTGATTTTGTTGTAATTTTAGTTTTTGATTTGATTGTTTTTATTGTTTCTTTTGATTTTTACATTTAGTTCAATGTTTGTGGGTATCATTACTGAAAACCCTCACGAGACTCAAACTCGTCCACTAGGGAAACCTAGGGGTTTAACGGCTTGTGGCATAGGCTAAATGCAACTGTTTCGATCCACGAAAGTGATTTAGGATAGTTTAAATTTTTAGTTTTTATCGCTTCTCTTGCTAAGGGACTAGCAAGAAGCTGGTTGGGGTTTGTGATGAGTGCTCAAAAATCACTAAAATAACCATGATTTTATGCACATTAATTGATTAAAAATATATATATTTATATGTTTTATCATATATTTATATAAATTTGTTTTTTTCGGAATCACGGGTATTTTTATTGTTTTTCAGGTATTTTGGCTTAAAAACGCAACTTAAAGACTCAAAGAGGAATACTTGAAGCAATACATCACAAATATATTAATAAATAAATGGGGAAAGGTCAACAAACATGGAAAAATTGGACAAAAAGGGTCAAAAAGGTCAAAAATGTCAAAAAGGAGAAAATCGCGCCCAACTGCCCAACCGCGCGCCCCAGCGCACACGCCTGCGCGCCCCAGCGCCCCACTTCGTGCGCACCCCAGCGCGCCAGACTTCCAATCCGCGCGCGCCCCAGCGCGCGGCTACTGTTCACGCACGCCAAGCTGCACGCAGCGACAGTCCCCCCGCGCACGCCGACGCCATTTCGCCCCATTTTTCACGTGCAGCCGCCCCCATGACGTCATTAATGACCTCAGCGCATTTCCATTACGCATTTTTACATTTTTTTAACATTTTTTTACTCATTTTTTCTCTCTATCCTCACCTATAAATACCCCCTTCCCTTCATTTCAAAACACACTTCTCTCTTCTTTCTTTCTCTCATTTCTTAGTTTTTGAGTTTTTCTTAGTTTCTTTCTTAGTTTTTAAGCTTTTCTTAGATTCTTTCTTAGTTTTTAGTTAAATTCTCTTAGTTTTAGAGTTCTTCTCTTTTTGAGAGGAACTTGTAATGTTTTTGTAATTTATTAGCTTTTTGATTCAATAAATGGGAGTGCAAATTCTGCTTGGAGGTTTTCCAACTACGAGAATAGCGTCGAAGTTCTGTAAGGATTTTATTTTCTTTACAGTTATTTTTATGCTTTATTCTTACATGTTATATTTAATTTGTCTGTGGTTAAATTTAACTATGCTGGCTGTTTAGT
Organism: Hippophae tibetana; assembly: GCA_037013495.1. Classification (NCBI taxonomy): domain Eukaryota; kingdom Viridiplantae; phylum Streptophyta; class Magnoliopsida; order Rosales; family Elaeagnaceae; genus Hippophae; species Hippophae tibetana. The sequence goes on from CM072806.1 coordinate 30,597,983, forward strand.
AAAAATGATATAATAATAACGTTCTTATGCTTGCAAAATATTAAATAGGTAAAAATCTCTTAAATGAATTGATTTTGTTTTTATTCAAGATTTTATATTAAGAATGTTAGAGAGAAATATATTATTTTTCATTACAAACTTAAACCTGAAAATTAGATTTTAAGGTTTAGTTATCCGGTCTAATTTAGAGTAGTGCTCTTTTATTTGTTGGTACAATCGCCCGGTAGTTAGAGTGAAGCTCTATTTCAAAAGTTTTTATAAGAATTATTATGTGAAAATGTATTGACAACATGTTTTCAATAGTGGTTTTAAAACTTGAAAGTTAGTACTCAGATAATTAAATTCTTATGTTTAATTTGGACACCTTGAATAAAGTTTAAACTGTCTAACCCCACCAAAGGTGGCATTTAAATGGTTCATTTTCAAATCTCTTAGAAAAAGGAATTAATTTAATTAAGCATATTAGTTATCAACCCCACCCATAGGTGTTAATTGATTTGTTTAGTTAACAAAGAATATCTAACCCCACCAAAGGTGGTATTTATATATAAAAAAAAGAATCAATAAAATATCAATTTATGTCTTTAATAACCTAGATAATATGAGCAAGCATAATTAATTTAGTTATTATATCCATAAATACTCCGCTAATATAAATGATAAAATTTGCATGAATATTTATTGAATCTGTATATATGTTTATTTTTAGATAATTATTTATTGAATCTGTATCTATGTTTATTTTTATGTTATTAGATTAAGAACACAAAAACCAAACTATCGTGACAGGATGTTTAGAATTTAATTTCGTTTTTAAAAGTTTGAATAATAAATTAAAAACCACATACATTCCTTCCTTAGATCGACCTTGGGAGTATGATTATCATTTTCTTCGAAATGATTCGTACACTTGCGAGAGTTTTATAAATATTAAAACCAAAGTATTTGCAAGAATCGGCGATGCCGGTTTTCGTTCATCACATTACCTAACTTAGGTTATGGGTGGATGATGACCATCAAATACTATTTTTATTTAGTAATTTTGTCCATAATTATTAGTAAGTTTTTTTTGTTTAAATTACACAAAATGGAAATCTAGAATAAACTAAAAAATATTTGTATGTACGTAGCAACACAATTTTTTTTCCAATATGGTGAAATGCTCTTAAGTCAAATAGTGGGAATCTAAAATTTTGGGTACATCATTTCATTACTTAAAGTGCACCATGGCACACTGGTCTCGAGATGGATTTTGAGGATAAAAGTTTTATGCAAGTAATGGCATGATTTTTGTGCGCACCACAGCCTGACTACATTTGTGAGCACCAACGCGAGAAAAATTAGTTCTAAAGAAAAAATTTCAAACCTTATTGCTCTCCCACTCACCCTTTTCTTCCCTTTTCAACAAAAATCCAATTTTTCTCCAAACAATCATCACTCTTCTTTGCAATATTTTGTGTCAACATCAACATTGAAGCTCGTTTAGGGTCTTTTTGGTAGAGATTTTGTTCAAATATCATAATTTTTTGGGGTTCTTCGTATCATTATCACCATCTTCAAGAACACTCAATCTTACCAAGTAACCACCCTTAATCTTCAAGTTTTCTTTGGTTGATGTTTTGAATTGATTTTAGGAAAATACTTTTACATTAGAAGTGTGAAATTTTTGGATTTAAGGAAGAAAAACCTAGCTAGAGTGGTAATGTTTTTGGAATTATTGTGATATATCTACACTTTTTGAATCATAAATGGCACTTAAAAGGAAGAGTTTTGAAAAGGTAAAGAACCCTTAGTATTAGAGAAAAATGATAGAGCTAAGTTTGTAAGTTTTGAAGTGAAGAAAAGATTTGAAATGGATATAGAAATAAATAAATAAAAAATTATTGTGGAAATGGGAATTGAATATGGAGAACACCCATTCCCTGGTGTAAATGACGTTATAGGAAACCTAGGATGAAAAAGGTTTGTCAAGAATCCTGAAGCAATCATTGTGTCTATAGTAAGAGAATTTTATGCAAATGTACATGAGTTGTGAACAATAGAGTCATGGTAATGGGAGTGTAAGTATCCTTTAGTACATCCACTATTATTAATGGTTATTATGGTATGAGGAATGTAGGTCAAGGGAAATATAAGGCTTATTTAGAGAATATAGATTACAAGAAAGTTAAAGAGGCCTTAACATTAAGAGAAATAGGGTGGGATATTACAAATGAAAGACATAAGTAATTTAATGCTAAATAATAAAAGAATATCTCCCATAAGTGTCAATATTTCCTCTTCTTAAGATTGATCTAAATTAGGCATTATTGTACAGTTGATAAAGAGAGAGTTCCCTTACCCTTCACAATCCAAACCTCCAAAACCATGGATATTAAGGCCATTATTAATCAAAGGATAAGATCATCGATAAACAATCACTAAATCAATTATCTTTCCCGCCATAGTTATTTCTTTTTATTTTTTTATCATTTTCTTTTACTTTGGAAATTATGTTATGTTATTTTGTTAAACCTCTTAACTTTATGACTTTGTGATGATGTTATTATTTATGAGGTATAGTTTAATTCTCAATACATGCTAGAAAATGCTAAATATGATGATCTAAGAATATGAACCTAATGCTCAAAAGAGCAATAATTTGCCACTACAAGGTAACTTTTCTCTTTCTCTCTTTTCTTTAATGCATCCTAACATTGAGGACTATGTATATTTTGGGTTTAGGGTGAAAAAAACTCTCTTTTATATTTTTGTTTAGAGTTCGAACAAAATTTTAGACGAAATTCTACAAAAATTTTATTTGAATTTTATTTTAAGTCAGATTTTACTTGTTTCATTGGTGTGTTTAAAGTCAATTTATATGTTAATGATAAATACGATTGTGACAACTTTAATATCTAGAGGACTCTAAGTTTTACTTTAATTAAGGAGTCATTTCATTGTGAATTGAACCTAGTGTAAAACTATTATGGTTGGCGGTAAGAATGATTGAGTAATCTAAGTACTTAGGAATATTTTGTGTGCGAATATTTCATATACATCTTTGGGGTCATAACAAACTCTAGAACTTACTTTGAAAAATACTAAAGGTAAAATCATAGGAGACATAATACTTAAGAGATGATTTTAGTCATTTTTGGATTGTTTAGTGATGAACGAAAACCGGCATCGCCGATTCTTGCCAATACTTTGGTTTTAATATTTATAAAACTCTCGCAAGTGCACGAATCATTTCGAAGAAAATGATAAGTATACTCCCAAGGTCGATCTAAGGAAGGAATGTATGTGGTTTTTAATTTATTATTCAAACTTTTAAAAACGAAATTAAATCCTAAACATCCTGTCACGATAGTTTGGTTTTTGTGTTCCTAATCTAATAACATAAAAATAAAACATATATACAGATTAATTAAATATAATCTAATAACATAAAAATAAACATAGATACAGATTCAATAAATAATTATCTAAAAATAAACATATATACAGATTCAATAAATATTCATGCAAATTTTATCATTTATATTAGCGGAGTATTTATGGATATAATAACTAAATTAATTATGCTTGCTCATATTATCTAGGTTATTAAAGACATAAATTGATATTTTATTGATTCTTTTTTTTTATATATAAATACCACCTTTGGTGGGGTTAGATATTCTTTGTTAACTAAACAAATCAATTAACACCTATGGGTGAGGTTGATAACTAATATGCTTAATTAAATTAATTCCTTTTTCTAAGAGATTTGAAAATGAACCATTTAAATGCCACCTTTGGTGGGGTTAGACAGTTTAAACTTTATTCAAGGTGTCCAAATTAAACATAAGAATTTAATTATCTGAGTACTAACTTTCAAGTTTTAAAACCACTATTGAAAACATGTTGTCAATACATTTTCACATAATAATTTTTATAAAAACTTTTGAAATAGAGCTTCACTCTAACTACCGGGCGATTGTACCAACAAATAAAAGAGCACTACTCTAAATTAGACCGGATAACTAAACCTTAAAATCTAATTTTCAGGTTTAAGTTTGTAATGAAAAATAATATATTTCTCTCTAACATTCTTAATATAAAATCTTGAATAAAAACAAAATCAATTCATTTAAGAGATTTTTACCTATTTAATATTTTGCAAGCATAAGAACGTTATTATTATATCATTTTTACTAAACAGCCAGCATAGTTAAATTTAACCACAGACAAATTAAATATAACATGTAAGAATAAAGCATAAAAATAACTGTAAAGAAAATAAAATCCTTACAGAACTTCGACGCAATTCTCGTAGCTGGAAAACCTCCAAGCGGAATTTGCACTCCCATTTATTGAATCAAAAAGCTAATAAATTACAAAACATTACAAGTTCCTCTCAAAAAGAGAAGAACTCTAAAACTAAGAGAATTTAACTAAAAACTAAGAAAGAATCTAAGAAAAGCTTAAAAACTAAGAAAGAAACTAAGAAAAACTCAAAAACTAAGAAATGAGAGAAAGAAAGAAGAGAGAAGTGTGTTTTGAAGGTGTGTTTTGAAGTGAAGGGAAGGGGGGTATTTACAGGTGAGGATGGAGAGAAAAAATGAGTAAAAAAATGTTAAAAAAAATATTAAAAAATGTAAAAACGCGTAATGGAAATGCTGAGGTCATTAATGACGTCAGCATGACGTCACGGGGGCGGTTGCACGTGAAAAATTGGGCGAAAAGGCGTTGGGCGTGCGGAGGGGGATTGTTGGGCGCTGCGCGCAGCTCGGCGCACGTGAACAGTGCCCGCGCGCTGGGGCGCGCACGGCATGGGGCGCTGGGGCGTGCGGGCTGGGGCGCTGGGCTGCGCGCGCGGCTGGGCTACGGGGCGCGATTTATGTCTTTTTGACCTTTTCGACCCATTTTGTCCAATTTTTCCATGTTTGTTGACCTTTTCCCACTTATTTATTAATATATTTGTGATGTATTGCTTCAAGTATTCCTCTTTGAGTCTTTAAATTGCGTTTTTAAGCCAAAATACCTGAAAAACAATAAAAATACCCGTGATTCCGAAAAAGACAAATTTATATAAATATATGATAAAACATATAAATATATGTATTTTTAATCAATTAATGTACATAAAATCATGGTTATTTTAGTGCTTTTTGAGCACTCATCATTTAGCTTATAACCCATCTCTTTTATGATCCAAAAATTACATTATCCTACCCTTTTTAATTCCTAAGAGAACTTATCATGAGCATATCTAGTAAGAACCCTCTGTGGAAAAGATAGAGTAGCAATGAGAGAAGAGAAAAAACTTACAACCTAAGAATATATGGAAAACAATAGGTTAGGGATTGTAAATATTTTTTTTGGACTCCAAAAGGATGGAAGGCTATGGCATGCAATATTTTATACTATGTGATACTCTGAATTTAAAAAATAATAATAATATTTGGAGTCAAGGGATACAATGAAATATATTTAAAAAAAAGTAAAGTGGTTAGTAAATTAATTATGGATGAAATTTTGAATTATAATTTAATGAGTAGGTGACACTTGAAGTTAATTTTGTACTTAAAGAAAAATTTTGTGTTTGAGTTCTATTACTTTATGACTCACTTTCGCATTTTTTTTCATAACTACACACCTTGGCTAACGTTATAACTTTGATAAAGACCTGTTAATTTAAAGTAGTGTGACCATTCTATATTATTGGGAAGTTAATTGAAAGGTAAACCTATGGGGCTTGTGATTACTATGCACACACATCATATTTGCATAATCGAGAGACCAAGAATTTTATTTTATGAATGTCATACATAAGATTATAGAGTATAAAGGTTATATGTATATGGTTAGATGTATGTCTAAGAGTTGATCACAAAAGTAAAATTAATATTTGATGAAGAATGAGTCTTAGAAAAATATAAGTCATATTTTCCTTTGTGTCTTTATTGGCATTCTCATGTGCAAAACACAGAGTTCCTTTATTTTAATTAGTATGTTTTCCTTTTTTGGTGTAAGATTGGTTACTATTGATCATTAATGCACACTCTCACATAGTTATTCACACTTTGTATGTGATCATGTGATACGCACACCATAGGGTTGGTTTTCTTCGTATGCATGCTAGGTTGTGAGTTGTAATTTTTTTTATTGAATGTGTGGCTATTTATGAAAAATTTACTCAACAATTTTTAAAAATGAAAATTTGAATTTTTGTGTGCCTTTGTGAGGTCCTCGCCGAATCCTTCATTGAGTGGTCGAAAATTGCCAAAATTTTATAAACAATTCGAATTCTATTTTTGCTAATCATATTTAGTATTTTTTGGTGGTGGTGATATGTTTCAGTAAAAGTAAAGTAGCATTCTTAGACTATGAGTGGCTAAGACTTTTACTTGTGAGGTGTGAGCAATACTATGCTTTTGGGATTGTTGAGTATTTCCAAGACAGTGATTAATGGTGATAATGGTTGATTGGTTTCTCATGTTGGTTGTACACTATATGGTTCATGTTACTGAGCATTGTTTTCCAATCACTCTACTAAATGTGGTCCCAACTAAAAGAGGTATTTGAGTTAATATTTCTATCAAGTTGTATCTATTCATTGTTAAATGGATTGTTTGTTACCAAGTGGTTTCCATAAGCAACCCAAGGATTTTACGGCATAAATAGGGGTTCTATGTAGGTTTACCTTGTTATGATTATGTTTGAACGATTTGCTCTATTGTGAGCACAATTTAAGTCTTGATAGTGTATGTTTTAACATATAAGCTTTTGGGCTCTGATTGGGAAGCTATTTACTTTCAGTATATCATGTTTTACATCCTAACTAAGTAGCCTGTTTATTTTTTCCTATTTGGAATATTTATCCTCTATCTTTGTTTGCTCTGATGCTTATAGGGACCAGTCCTTAAGGAGTCAATATCTTCTTACCGTAGTTGGGTACCAGGTTTCAGACTCTTTCAATTGGTATCAGACTAGGTACACCCAATTTGAGCTTAAGTGCTTCAGTGTTGATCATTTTCCACATTTCTCTATGTTCAATTTCATTAATTTTTTATGATGTATGATATTAGAGGTTTGATTAGTGGACCTCCTTAATTTAATGGTTATTGTTATTTTTAATGCATATCTCAAATGTGTTCTTATTTGAGATAATCAAATAATGATGGTTGGTCTTTGATTGAGAATAGTTGAAAGGGTCTTATGCACATCTCAAAATCTAGTGTTGTTGAACCTAAACCTATTGCTAATTGGAACAAAAAAGAGCTATGTCTTAGCAATCTCAATTGTAAAGGTTGAATTTACATATCATTTTTGTTTTTGCTAAAGACTCAAGTTTGATTTCTAGGTTTCCTTTACATACTTTTTGATTACCTTTCCTAATGGTTCTAGTTTGATGGCTTCTTACTTTGGGATAGATCAAAATTAACAAACATTATGCAAGATAATAAAAATAAAAAATGATAAAACCATTTTTCAACCACTATTTCATGTATACAACTTACTTAGACCCCCAAATAATTTATATTTTAATACTCTGTTATTAAAATGACTAAAAATGCATTCGAAAAAAATACAAATTCATAAAATCATTTTTCACTCACTTTTATAACTTGCTCATGGGACCTGAGTGAGTTATTTTTAATAATCTCTATTAAAATGGAAAAAATATATATTAGAAAATAAAAATGCAAAATTTGATGAGAACATTTTCAATCATCATTTCATGTTTATAACTTAACTCGACCTCTAAATAAGTTATAATATAATACTCCATATTAAAATGAACAAAAATGCATTAGAAAATAAAAATAGAATCCTAAGCAAGTTATAAACAATAAAAAGTTATCAAAAATGATTTTATCGTTTTGCATTTTTATTTTCTAATGTGTTTTTGGCTATCTTAGTAAAGGTTACTAAAATATAACTTACTCGGGGGGTTCAAGTAAGTTATAAACATGCAAAAATGATTGAAAAATGATTTTATCTTTTTGCATTTTTTAAAATGATGTTTTTTTCATTTTAAAAGGGAGTATTATAATATAACATACTTTAGGAGTCCGAGTAAGTTACAAACATGAAAAAGAGATTGAAAAATGATTTATTATTTTTCATTTTTATTTTCTAATGCTTTTTTGTTTATTTTAATAGGGATTATAATATAACTTACTAAGAGGTTCCAAGAACCCCCATGTAATCTACTTATACGTTGTTGCTTTCGGTAGCCTCTACAAAAAAGATTCCGAATAATTTTATCATTTTATATTTTATATTCTAATGCATTTTTGTTCATTTTAATATGGAATATTAAAATATAACTTACTAAAGAGGTCTTAGTAAGTTATAAACATAAAAAAGATATTGAAAAATGATTTTATCATTTTATATTTTTTTTCTAATGTATTTTTGTCCATTTTAATTTAATAAAATATAACTTACTCGGGGATCTGAGTCATTTATAAACATACAAAAGTCATTGAAAAATGATTTTTTTTGTTTTTCATTTTTTCGTTTTAAAAGGGAGTATTATAATATAACTTACTCGAGAATTAAAAGCACATCTCCCCTATGTGTAATATTTTAAAAAAAATTCAAAGTTAAATTCCCAAGATAATTCTCCCCCTAAATTAGCTCTCATTTTTTGTAAAATTTTCAATTAATGTTCCAATTTTTCTCCCCTTTATGTCATGCAAATAAACAATATAATTATGAAACAATGACAATATGTTGAGCAAGCAAGTAGTGTATTTAATGACTAAAAATATGAGTACACATTCTAAAAAGCTCATAACAACCAAAATAAAGAGCTAAAAGTAACATGCTCTCCAAAAATAAATAAACTCCCCCTAATTTCTACGGCTCTTCTAAATAAATTACAATAAAACAAAAATTTATAAAAATTGATATATATAATTTTTTTGAATTGAGAATAGTAGACTTAGCTTAACATGACTACAAAAGTATACAAAAAATGATGATTGTTTTTTAAAGTGTGATTATCCATTGATAACATAAATATTTGTAGACAAGTCATAGAAACATACTAACAAATATAATGACATACCAACAGCCACCAAAAGTGAGATAAATATTGAAACTACAATAGTATGACACTTTATTTATGAATAGTTGGGAAGGATTTAAAGAAATGAGTATCACCTATCATAAAAAAATTACAGTTGAATTCGTATTTACAAAAAAATAAAATTTACTTACCAAGAGGGAACTTTAATCTATATTTCTTTTTGTATTCCACTCTTTTATTAATTTTTCTGTTAAAGGGATTGATTTTTATTTTTTCTCTCTATATAATCATTTGTGACTCTTTCTTTTTTGTTCATTCAGTTAATTTTTGTATATTACTATTTCCTTTATCATATTATTTTTCTTTTGCGAAGGAAATAAGCACGAACCAATATACCTAGGATGATGAATTTCACACTAGTTGTGAGGTAGCTCTCTTTGCTCAACTTTCACACAACACAATAGGTAGTCCTCTCGAAACTAGGTGTCTCTCTATAGTAGGATTTTAGAAAGTGAAAGATAGATCTCAAAATAAATTTGTAGTCAAGGTCAGTTCATTCCCTTGAATCTCACAAAATCAATCATAAACTTCAAGAATGACATACATATATCCAGTGAGCATATGAGTAGGTTCATGTCAACAATGATCGCCAGATGTGAAAAATATGTAAATGCAAAAGTCGAAATATCTATTTGTATAATGTATAGCCAATCAAAATAAATATGAATGGAGTATGTAATGATCATGTCAATGTCAAAGTAGGTCTACTTCCCTCCTTTTTTATTATCCTCTTTTAAACTAAAGAAACATCAATAAAAAAACAAATAAACTAAAGATGCTTACCTAGGATCAATTAAGCACTCAAACAAAAGTATCTAGGTGAATAATAATTTATAGGAAAGTGACAATCTTTCCTAACCCAAAATTTCTTGAATTTTGGTTTATTTATATCTTTGGGTTAAAAATCAACTACCTTAGTTGTCATTGGAATATTCTTGAACTTACCTTTAGATTTAATATTCATCCTAAATGAAGATGTAGTATGCATGATAGGATGATAGTAATTAGTCCTAGAATTACAAGTGTTGAATTTTGCATGCATTTTTGAACCAACAACTTTATGCTTTCTAGTAGAATTTATAAACATATTATTATAATTTTCATTCATCCTATAATATGATGCAACATGCATAGACGGATAATGGTTATAAGTTCTACAATGTGAAACATGGAAAGTATTATTAAATTTAAGAGCATTCATCAAATATCTATACTTGGGCCTAATACGACCTTTCCTACCATAAGAATGATAGAAAGGCACAAACTTAATATATTTTTCAATCACAAGTACAACTGTTCTTTGTGTATAATGAGTAACATTAGGAGTAGGGTTATAAGGCCATATACATGTGGTTTTAGTTATTGAAGATATATGTGTAGCGTATGAAGAAGAAGGAATGGAGAGTTTTACAAACTTAGTTGTTTTTGAAGATGATGGCATAGAATCCTCATCTTCATAACCTAGTAATGTCTAATCTCTAATAGGTTTTCTATAATCCAAAACTTTGTTTAGCCTTTCATCTCTAATGTTAGCATTTTAATAGCTTCATTGGATTGTCCAAGTTCCTGCACCATATTTTATTTTTCTTATTCTAAGCCTACAAGACTCAATTTTAGATCATTATCAGGCTCAGACAAATCAAGATTTTATTTTTCCAATATTGGGGAATTTATTTCATATGATCTTAGTTTATCATTTAGTTTAATTACTTCTACAACCAATTGAACTTTTTTTCTTTTGTATCTTACATAATCTATGAATACCTCTTCAATACTAGTGACATTAAATCTATTGATTAGAAATTGAGCATCACTTTCCTCATCATTTGAATCAATGTTAAACTTACTAGAGTGTCCACCAGAAGTTACCATAAATCCCAAATAGTTGTTGTCACAATGTTTTTGATTCAACTGGATTATTGTTATCACTTTCAGAATCAATAAGTGCAACATTGAAACCTCTTCCAATTGTGTTCTTTTTGTTTGCACGGTCAGCTACAATATGATCAATCTCATTGCATTCAAAATATTGAGGTTTAATGGGTTTAGATTTCTTACCATCAAAACTTATAGATTTGAGTTCTCTCGGACTCTATACCTTTTAACAATATTATTGTCCTTCATTTAGAGGATTCTTTTTGTTAAGAATTTTGTTCAACCTTCTCATTAAATGTACCAATTCTTCATCATCACAGTCACCATCTTTAATCATAGCAGATTTTGAAAGTGATACCTTTGTTCTTTGGAGGTTTTTGAAACTCATCTCAAAGGTTTGAAGTTAGCCAACTAGTTCCTCTATTTTGATGGTGTCAACATCCTTGCTTTCATCAAATGTAGTGAACTTTTCATGGAAGTAATCTAGTAATGAGTAGAGAATCTTTCAAACTATCCTCAAATCATCAATTTTCTCTCCAAGATTGACAAAAGTGTTAGTAATATCACATCATCTAATATAAAATATCACATCATTTAATATAAAATTCAACAAATGTTTCATCTTCTTGCATCCTAAGATTTTTCACATTGACTATCAAGCATATAAATTTTAGTTCGTTTAACTTGTGTAGTGCCCTCATGGGCAAATTCTAAAATATCCTAAGCATGCTTAACAATATCAACATTAAAAGTACGAAGAAACTCATCAGAAAATATAGCACTAAAAATAGCATTAATACCCTTTTGATTTCAGTTGTTAGTAGTTTTATCTTGATTGGTCCATTCGTTCCTAAGCTTAGAGTGACTATATTATCTTTGGTAATCGTAGGTGATCCCCAACCATAAAGTACATATTTTTAGACACTCTTATCTATAGTTCGTAAAAAGGCTCTCACATGTGCCTTCCCATATAGGTAATTAGACCTATCAAAGTAAGATGCACGGATTGTAGAAAAATCCTCCTTTAAATGATCCATAACAAGATCCTAGGCATACTAAGTGTATCTAGTGATTGGCTCTGATACCAATTGAAAATTTATTTTTAGTTACGGATCTAATTAGTAAAAAAAGGGTGAATAGATAATCAATGAAATAATGACAAATTAAAATTTTCGTAGACAACCAATCATGAAATCACCTGTAAATAAAGTAATGTAAAAATATAAAGATTGAGACACATAAGTTATCATTGTGGTAAGAAAGGTCATATAAGACCAAAATGTAGATTTTTGAGGAATGTTCTTGAACTTAATCATTCTTTCCATAATTCACATAATAGGACCCATAAGCATCATCCATCTATGCATGCTACATCATATTCAAGGATGAATGGAAATTATAATAATGTGTTCAAAAATTCTACTATGAAGCATGAAGTCTTAGGTTTAAAGAGGCAAGCAAAATTCAATACTTTTAATGCTATGACTTATTATCATCATCCTACTATGCATATTGCATCTTCATTGGGGATGAATGAGAAAAGTACAGCCAAGTCCAAGAACACGCCTATGAAACCTAAGTTTGTTAAGTCACAACCCAATGATATAGAGAAACCAAAATGCAAGAAAATATGGGTTAGGAAAGGTTGTTTTTTCTTGGTCACTTGACCATCTTTTATTCCTTCATCTAGGTATTTTTGTTAGAGTGCTTAAATGACCCTAGGTGAGCAATCTTTATTGTCTTTATTTTATTTGTCAGTTAAACTTAAAAAAAAGTATAATCCTTATTTGCCCAACAGGGTATTGGACTTACTCAACACATACATACATATAACCTTATTTTTAATGACTTAACTAATTTTGATATTTATTATATAAATTATTCTAGAATTTTGGCTTATGCACCCACACATTTTCTTGTACATGTGATGATCAATGTTGACATGAACTTATTCACACACTCTTGAACTTATTCACACACTCACGAACACACATATATGTTATGCTTGAAATTTATGAATTTTTTTAAAAGACTTTAGGACTTCAACTAATCTTGATTGTAAAATTGTGTTAAGTTTTAATTCTTGCTTTTTAAAATTTTACCGTATGGAGGTACCTAGTATTGAGAGGGCTACCTAGTGTGATGTGTGAAGCTACTGTAATGAGCGGAAAAGGCTACCCCAAAACTAGTGTGAAAGTCCTCATGCTAGGTTTATGGCTCTTGCAAAAAAAGGAAAGATTATGCAAAAAACGACTACTTATAAATCTTGTACATTGAATGCACAAAAAGAAATAGCCAATAAAGGTTAAAAAATATCATTTACCTCATATATAAAATAAAGAAAAAAATTTAAGTCCTTTTTTAGTACATATATTTTATTTTGTGAAATTAAAGACTTGATTGTAATTTTACATGATAGGTGATATTTTTTTCTTTTGAGTCCTTTTTGATTTATCATAAATGACTTAATTGACATATTTGTGAAGTTTAAACATATATACTACTTTTAAATAAATATCAATATGTCATTATATGTGTGAAATGTGACTCTTCTACTCTACTTGCTTATTTATACAAGAGATAATCAAAAATTGAGTTAAAAAGAAAAAAGAAAAAAAGGTGAGTTCTCAATTGGTTGTGTGCTCATTTGTGATTAAATAAGTTTAATACCTTATGTGGCTATTTATGAAAATTTCAAAAGAAAATTCAGATTTGTTTTTTCATTTACATCTTTTTTTCTTTATTACCTTTTTAATTGGTTTCTAAGTTAGAGAGTAATAGAACTTAGGAGGGGTTTAAAGCACGTTGCACTCCTACTTTTACATTGCTATATCTTTAGAAGGAGTTTAGTTTCATTGCTTTGTCTAATGCTTTGTCATTTTCGTACGTCAAAAAGGGGGGTGAGAATAATGTATTTTACTTTCATGTTTTTATTTTGATATACATATAGGGAGAGAACATATTTAATTAAGTTTGATTGGTATGAATTTATGCCTATTCTTTACATTTTACTTATTTTAATGTAAATTGAACTAATGTACAATGAGGCTTTCAAGCCAAATTATCGTATGCTTTGTTTATATCATTTCAGTTACTTACAAGCTTGTCAAGTTACAGTGAAGATGGATTCACCGGACCATAAGATAGTTCTACTATGGAGTCTGAGACATCGTTATATTTTTATCTTATTTTTATAAGTGTCATGTAATGAGTGAGAGGTTTTACCACGCGAAAATGCCAAAAAGGGAGTTTGTAAGGACTATGAGTGTTGGTTATTTCTATGGACAAAATATTTACCTATAAACTTCTTTTTTAGGCCTGCTATCAAGTCTATCAAGAAAAATCGAACCAAATATTCGAGTTCTAGATAATTGTACTTCAAGTATATCCTTGATAACTACGACACATAGAATTGCATTTATACATTTAAAATATATGTTCATAAATCTAAAATTATTTTTAGTGCTAAAATATTTATTAAAACTTGAAATAATTTATGAAATTATTAATTAAATATTTTTAGATGTTTTTTTAAAAAAATAATTTTTTATAGTATTAAGATTTTTAATGAACTTTGAAAAATTAAACCTCAAAATAGATTTAACTCTAATACCACCAAGTATTATATATATACATTATGGTTAGAGTGGGTCTATAATCGAAGAAAATCAACCAAAGGAGAAATAGCCACATGTTAGAAGGAAAAAAAAAGGTGCGAATGAATTTGGAAAAAAGAAAAAGAAAACAAGGCTGATGGAAAGAAAATATTTAATCTTATTATCATTAGAACGTTGTCGACAAGTAAGGTTGATCAAAGATATAGGTAATATATATTCATGATGAATAATTTGTTTGAAGAAATATTAATTAATATAATTACGAATTGATGATCGTATTTATAAAATATTTTAGTAGTAAAATTTTTATATTTATCGATCTATTTATTTCATATTTTTCATATTAATATAATTTATTTTATTATTAGAATCTTGCATATTTAAATTTAATAAAGTAATCATAATTATTTGGATTTAATTATTTTTTGGTATTAAATATATAATGGACATACAACCTAATAAGTATAGATACCCCGTCAGGGTATGACAAGGTTACAGGGTAGGCTTAACAATGACCTAGGCCCAACGAGTTTGGTAAAATGTACACCCTCGTTGACAGAGTATCTCGTTATCCAACTGCCAGGTCATAGGTGTCATGACCTGGTGAAAGTACAAGATCCCGATGTGATCATGGTCTTCCCTCTCCATGAGCGACCCGAAAAAGTTACTTAGGAACCTAGATCGAACAATGTATAATGATCTTCCTTTATGTGTATGTAACAACCTAATAATGTAATATTTGTAACGATCTGTTTTCTATCTAAATTAGTTCATGCACAATTTTACCACATGTGTAACCAGGTCGCTATATATGTACCATGCCACGTACGTGAGATGTTATACACATATATATACCCCTTAAATGAGGAGAATACAAGATCTAATTCAGTTATCTAAAATTCTACTTCTCACTACAAATCACTAAAAACTTGTACACTTGAAATTCAATTATCTAAAATTCTACTTTTTACTACAAATCACTAAAATCTTGTTCACTTGAAATTCTCTCCAAACAATTATTAAATTTCAAAAGAGCTATCTTTATTAAACTTGGGCTTAATCTTTTGAATCTAGAATTTGCTAATTGATTTAATTTAAGTGACATATGTTTTGAATCATCTAGTTAGAACTATTTATTATTAAATCTGTTCTAGAACACACACGTGTACTTGTGTTTTTGTGCTAACCATTTTATAGTTAATTTGAGAACGTATTTGATTAGTAGGAAGCTTATTGGAATGTTGGTCTGGAAACCACTTATGCTAATTTTAGAAACTGTGAAAACAAAGTAAGGGCTCGTAAGTAAAGTACATTAGGGCAGTATCTTAGGGAGGGTAGCATGAGACCAGATTTGTTCTTGAATATTTGATTTTCATAGTGAAAAGTTAGGTGGTTCGGTAGACTTATGGTTTTTCTCTTAGGTCAGGTTATAGCCTAGGTTGTTTCCACCTAAAAATATCGTGTGTAATTATTTTATTTCCGCACTTTATTCTTACACGCGATTACATGCATAGCTGCTTTGTTTATGTTATTAAGTTTTAAATTGATAAAAAAATAAAAATAACCTATCCACCCCCCTCTAGGTTAATTAAGTCTATATCTTATAAATTTTCAAAAGAGAAGAATTATCTTATGTAGTTGATTAAAATTGTGTACTTAAGTTTGTATATATAGAATATTTTCAAGCATCTGGTCAAAGTAAAGTTATTATGCAATCCATAAAATTAGTCAAAAGAATTTTAATTAAAGAAAAATAAAGTAAAAAGTCAATTCAATTCGAGTTAGAAATAGGTTTTAAAATCAAAGTCATGGTCACTCGATTGATCAAGTACATATTTTGATCAATCAAATGACCTTATCGATCAATCCAATATTGTGATCAAAACATGTTCAATCGATCTAGTCAACTCTCGATCAATCGAGTCAATTGTCGATAGATCCAATGTAATAAATAATTAATTTTGAACCAAGATCGATCGATTGATCTAGTGCTCGATCTATCAACTATTAATTACTCAATCAATCTAGTAAATTAAATAATTAATTCAAGACTTTTAGAATTGAGTAGATCCATTCTCAATCGATCTACATAGCTCGATCAATCGAGTAGCCTAATCTCAAAATGTTTCTACGTGTTCATAAGAACAAAGGAACACCTAAATTGTGATTGATGGAGCTCGATAGTTTCTTTAAGTTGAAAATATTCTTCAAAGACGCACCTAAAAACTAAAATTATATTTGTATATTTTGTTCATGATACTGCCAACACTCACATAGACCTTACATATTTTTAAATAAAAGTTAGATTATTTATTGTTCTTATTTCTTGATATATTAAATTAAGAATTATTGATAGATCAATATAATTAAAGTGAAATTTTTTAAATTAGGTCGTTAGAAACATCATCTCATCCTAATTGTGCTTTATTGAATAAGAATATAAATTAATTACATGATCATTGTGTTAATTTAGATTATTTTATAATTTTCTTGTGTTTATTTCAATTAATTAATTATCTAGATTAAAGAAATTTATTAGTTAATTGTAAGTGAAAATTGTATTGAGTGTTGAAATTTTCTAATTTTAGTAAAAAAAAATCAATAATATCAACTTAAAGATAATTGTTAAACTAATCTAAATAATCAAAAATATGATTTGTTAGCTAGCTAAAATCGCCTTAATTGTTTCATCCTTTTAGTTAAAATTCTTACTTTCCTTTTCGTTAACTTATTTATTCAATTAGTTATTTTTTTCAATAATTTGTTTAAAGTATTTAAGTTTATTTTATTTCATTAATTATTAGTTAAGAGAAAATAAGTAAAAAAACTATTGCAATTCCGCAAGATATAAACCTTGGGATAAACTTATCGCTAGGCCATTAATGATTTGTATACTTACAAATATTTATAATTTGTTCATTAGTGGGTTCCAGGTATATGAGTGAGTAAATGTTATTTAAAAAAAGATATTATCTATTGATAAATACAAAGAGGTACTTATAAGAACCTAATAAAAGTTTATTAGTTATATAAGCATAATTATAAAATAATTTCAATAAAAAAACAAAAAGTCAATACTTATCCTCTAATTATTTAAAAAAGATAATTATATAGAGAATGGTATAATAAGTTTATTTTATGTAAATAAGAAATATATATGAAATTAACATTATTTTTAATATATATTCAATATTGTAGATATTGAAACATATACAAAAGCCAAAAATCCCATTATATTATCTATGTTTATCAAATCTTATTATTAATTTAAGTATCAAATAATCAAAAAACTCGTTCGAGGTTCTAATAGTTATTTTTCTTAGGTAACCGTGTAAAATAATCATATTTAACGCTGGTAAAAATCAAAATAATAATATATTAACTTATCTTTAATTGTAACTACTTGTAATTTTAATTTTATATTTTTACCCTTACTAATTACCGTGTGTTACCTTACTAATTACCGTGTGTTATTACTCTTCTCTTATGAAATAATTTTTAGCTCTACTTTTATCGTTTAATCTCATTCCACAATTTTATTCGTGATATTATAAATTTTATAGCATCTAGCATTCCTCGTGAAAACATTTGCTTCCTAGAAAAGCAGGACTGCCTGACTCTGGACATGGGGGAGGAGATAATCTGTATTGTTTTGGGTACACGTTATAACAATTAAATTTTTATTTTTTATTAGATATTTGATTTTAAAAAAAATTAAATTAATTTTAAACTTTATTAGTCAGACAGAGATGTCATGTCATAATCGATCAACGGCTCTATTTTCGGATAGGATACCGAATCACAGATGTTGCTGACAATTTATGGTGCCACGTGGGAAAAATGTAAGGACCCAATCAGAAAAGAATAGCCATGTGGGATATTAGAAGTCTAGGCAGCACACGATCTCATCTGTATTGCTCTGCCAGCGCCAGTCCCTTGATTTTTTTTTTTCACTATGTAAGTAAATATTAAATAAATTTTTACAAAATCTATTATAAAAACATTAGCAAACTTTAATTTATCATTTTTATATTTTTAAATTTATAATTATTAAAAATATAACACTAAATTTTTTGTTATTTTATATTATTAAATTTTATAAATATCATAAAAATCTCTTACACATCAATTAATATTAATTAACTAGAGTTAATAGTAAGATGATATTTTTATTACATTTATAAAATTTAATAATAATATAATAATAATAAAAAATTATTAATATTTTTATAATATTTATGAAGTTTAAAAATATTAAAATAGTAAATCAAAATTTGATATTATTTTTATAACAATTATTAAAATTATAAACCTATATTTTCTCTTAAAAAGTACCACTTTTTAAAACTCCAATCCCTCGGGTGTAAGATAAAAGCCTGTGAACTTTCAAATTCAATTACTACCCATAAAAAGAAATTAAAAGCGCTTGCAAAGTTGCAAGTGTTTGAGAAACTTTCGCAACTTGAAAATATCATCACCTCTTGCAATTTGCTTCTGTATTTTCTTAATTAATGCAGGCTACAATTTGGTCGCTAAGGCTAAGGATTAAAATTTTGATATTTAAAAAAAAATCACGAAAGTTTAGCATCATAGGCTCGATTCATATATAACAAGATTCCTTTTATACAACATAAATATTTTATTAAAACAATTAAAATATAATTTATTTAATAATTAAAAGTATATTTATAAAAATTATTATATCACCGAAAGAATAATAATATTATCTTTATTGATTGATTATAAAAGGAAGAGAAAAATAGCATAAAAATATCTTAAATTAAATTATTTGTATTGTTTAATATATTAAATTATAAATATTCTCACTTAGTCTATTATTTATAGAAAATGGGACCTATTAAAGACCATTTATATTATTTTTATGATTTTTTTATTAAAATATTTTTCTTTCAAATCATTAAATACTATAAAAATACAAGTCTCAAATAATAACAAAGTGATAATAAATATAAAAAATTAATTTCATATAATATTCATTTTCATATTTGTTAATTTTCATAAATTTATTTTAATATTATTAAAAATTAAAAAATATATTTAAATAATTTTATGTTTTAATGTTGTCGTTGTCAAAATGAAGAAGGATGTTTCTAATTCCAATGGTAACTCATTAGATTTGAAATTAATTCCTCCAACATCAATGCTAAGACAAGTTGAAGATGAAGATTAGGTTTATCCATATGATAGATGATGCTTCCACAAAAGTTGGTTCTGAAGATGAGGGAGATGCTGATGTTCATATCCATCACCAACACCTATGGCTTCTTATGTTCCACTGAGAAGAAGTGATAGATTGAGACGACCATCTACCATATATCCTCCAAATGAGTATACAACTTTCACTAATGGAGGAGAACTTGAGAGTTATGAAAAAGCCACGAATTATGAATCCAAACAAAAATGGATTAAAGCCATACAAACTTTTAAGCTAATGAAACTACCTAAAAGGAAGAGGGCATTGAAAAATAAATAGGTGTTTAGGATGAAGCATGAAGAACATAGTTCCAGTTCACGATACAAAGCTAGACTGGTTATCAAGGGATTCAACCAAAGAAAAGAAGTTGACTTTGATGAGATTTTCTCACCAGTTGTGAAAATGACATCCATTCGTACTATGCTAAGGTTAATAGCAAGTCTTGACCTAGGTGTTGAGTAAATGGATGTCAAAACTACCCTTTTACATAATGAATTGGAAAAAAAGATATACATAGAGCAACCATAGGGTTTCAAGCAAAAGGGAAAAAAGGATTATGTTTGCAAATTGAAGAAAAGCCTCTACGGCTTAAAACAGGTACCAAGATAATGGTACAATAAGTTTAAGTCTGATATGGGAAAGAAAAGCTACAAAAAGACTACTTTATACCATTGTGTTTTTGTGTAGAAATTCTCTAATGATGATTTCATTATTCTTTTGCTCTATATGGATGATATGTTGATTGTTAGCTAGAATATTTCCAGAATGAACAACTTGAAAAAGAAGTTGGGTAAGTCTTTTGTCATGAAAGAATTGGGGCCATCAAAGCAGATTCTTAGCATGAGTATTATTAGAGATAGAGGCGCCAAAAATTTGTGGTTGTCACAAGAGAATTACATTGAGAAAGTACTTCCAAGATTTCATATGAATAAGGGTAAAGCGATTATTTGTCCTCTTGCTAATCACTCTAACCTAAGTTCTAAGCAGAGCCTTTCTATAAACAAAGAGACGGAAGAGATGGAAAATGTTTCATATGTTTCAATAGTTGAAAGTTTAATGTATGCCATGGTTTGTACAAGGCTAGATATCGCTCATGTAGTTGGATTTGTGAGTAGATTCTTTTCAACATTGAGCTACAATGAAATGGATTTTTAAGTATCTTCAAGGTTCTTCCAAAATATAGCTATGTTTTGAAAATGAAAAACCTGTTTTAGTTGGATACATAGATGCAGATATGGCTGGCAATGTGGATTCTAGAAAATCCGCTTCAGGTTAGCTGATTACATTTGTAGGGGGAGATGTGTCATGACAATCAAAGTTACAAAAATATATTGCACTATCCAATACAGAAGTAGAGTTTATAGCAGTAGCGGAAGCATATAAAGAGTTGCTATGGATGGAAAAGTTCTTGAAAGAACTTGGGTTGTAGCAAGACAATTACCAGTTATTTTGTGATAGTTATAGTGCTATCCACCTTGAAAAGAATGCCTCATTTTATTCTAGATCAAAACATATTGATGTGAGATATCATTGGATTAGGAATATAATGGAGAAGAAGCTACTATATTTTGAAAAGATTCATATAGAGGAAAATGGATCAAACATGTCAACGAAAATTCTTCCAAGATAGAATTTTGAATATTGTTTGTTTAGTTGTTGGATTGGTGGAGTCTTCCATGTAATCGAGAGGGAAAAATTTGTATGTCTCACCCACATGGAAGGGAAATAAAATAAATTTTTTAGGTGATATTACATTTGACAACTTCATCAAATAAAAAAATAAAAAATAAATATTTTTGTGGCTAAAATTTGGCGAGCTATGTAGTCAATTTTTGACTATATAAGGGATAGAAAATTTTGCCTATAAATAAAAAAAAATGTTTTTGCCTTAGAGAGATACACCCAAAAGAAGAGAAGTAAAACAAAGGCAAAGGACAATTTTCTTTGATAAAAAATTGTGTTGTGTGTGTGAGAAAGTAGGAGATAATATTTTTTTCTAAAAGGAGAGATAATATTTTTTAAAAAAAGGGAGTGACAAAATAGTTAGTTTAGGAAATATTTATGTGTCACTATTTTGAGTTTATTTTAATTTATTGTATTATTTTTCACTTTGTATCTATTAATTTTATTAATGGAAAAGATATTTTATCATATTGAATTTTTTTTATTTTTATCCGATGTATTCAAATACTCTTAATTCTGTGTCTCTTCTTTTAATATTTTTTCTAAAAGGAGAGATAATATTTTTTTTAAAAATGGAGTGATAAAATAGTTAGTTTAGGAAATATTTATGTGTCACTATTTTAAGTTTATTTTAATTTATTGTATTATTTTTCACTTTGTATTTATTAATTTTATTAATGGAAAAGATATTTTATCATATTGAATTTTTTTTATTTTATCCGATGTACTCCAGTACTCTTAATTCTGTGTCTCTTATTTCAACTTCAAGTATGACTTCTTCATATGATATCTTGATAAATCTTAAAATGATCTACCAGTATATTCAAGAACACAGCACAATAATAATAAATTAGATATAACATTCATAATATCATATTGACGGAACAAATCATTAAGTTCATTGGCATCATATTATTTATAAATAAATATTTTTTGGATATTAGAGAAAAAAAACCTCAGGAGATCACTCCTCTATGCCAAAGAGGAAGATAAAAACAAACTAATTGGAGTCATAATTATAAAGCTTTAAAACATTGAAAATTATATCACAAGATTAAAAAATTTAGGGTTGACATAATTTTTTTTTAAATTTAAAGATTAAATTATATGTTTTTATGAAAAAGGTTGTAACATTTTAAGCATAAGCACGGAGAATGACAAAAAAATTATAAAACTACTCAAATTATAAGCTTATGCTTATTACCACGTAAACATATTAAAATCTTTTCTGAGCTACATCTTCGTAAGATTCGTCTTCCATTCCCATGTATATTGTTATCATGCATGATTATTAAATATAAATATTTTATTTTTAAAAAATAAATTATGGGTATGAAATTTCTTTAAAAAAATGTAATGGTATATAAGGGTGAATGTGTATTACAGCCGTTCTGATTCCCAATCGAGGTTTTGTCTATCATAGTCATATCCCACACAATAGTTTAAAAATGAGCATAAGTGAGATTTTTTTAAAAAATAGGCAAAATCTTACCTTAAACTTGAAAGCAAAATTTTTAATCAATTTTATTTAAAAAAAAAGATATATTAGTTCTATTTTATAAAACATAATTATTATAAACATAAAAAAATATTAACATCTTATAAATTTATAATTAATTTTAAATACATAATTTTTTTATCATATCATATATTAAAAAAATTATTTATTTTACAATAAAATAAATATAAATTTATATATATATTGAAAATGATATGCTAAATATTTTGATGATTCATAAATAATATAATACATTCTTATTATTATTATTATTAAATATAATTATAATTATATTTAATAAAAAATTATAATTATGATATAAAAATAATTAAATTATTAAAAAAAATTGTGAAGCCTCCATATCTAATATTTTACAAGATACAATACAAATATAGAACATTATATCACAAATTTTATGAGAAAATATTATATAATATAATATTATTATAATTATTTTTATTATTAATATAATAAAATATATAAATTATATTGAATTAATTATATTTTAATACTTAAATATAATTATTGTTAATAAATATTTGTTATTTTAGTAATAATTAAAATTATAATAATATTAGAGATATTTGTTACAATGTAATATATTTTTTAATTTTTTTAATCTTAAATAATTTATTTTTTAAAAATGTCAATAATTTTTCATAAAAAATATTGTAACTATTTAGTAAAGTTTTTAATAATTTAAATTTTTATAATTTATTATTATTATTATTTTTAATTATTTTATAATAAAATTTTGATAAGTTATTTGTTATAAAAAAGTATATATATTTTATTATATAAATATAAATTATTTTATTATTTTTATTTATAATAAAAATAAATTATTATTTATTAAAAGTTAATGAATAATTATATTTTAAGAAAATGAGGTCCTTGGAATTAGGGAAAAATAAAAGAAAAAGACAAAAATAATTTTTTATTATAAAAATAGGGGTGCTGGAATTAGTGGAACGAGAGTTAGAAAAAGACAAAAAAAAATGACCGGAGAATTGTTTAGTGGGTTATGATTTGCCCATTTTTAAAATAAAATCTAATATAGCCCTTTTTTAAAGTATTATAAAATATATGCCCTTTTTAGACAAATACCCTTAGAGCCCAATCGGGGAAAGAGATAATTAAAATCTATGACTTATGTCATGCTTAATTTTATTACGCAATGCTTTGTGTTATCTCGGGATTTGTGTAGTGACTTGAAGCGATCCATACAAAAACTTTGGTGGGGTTCTACTCGAGGTGCTCATACAATTATTTGAGTGACTTAGTGTTTGGAGGGTAGATAAAATACCATATAACTAAAAATTAAAAACAATAATATAAATTCAAATAATTAAATATCAAAACCATAAATTAAATACAAATTAAAAAATTTATAATAAAAAGGAAAAAAACATAACCTAAAAAAAAATTAACCAAAATTATCTGATTTGGTAAGTTATTGATCTTATTTAGGAAGACATTTATTTAGTGTAAGAAGGCTTATCACTGACGTCCAATGTCGTAATAAGATTTACTACGATAAAATAATAATTTACTACAACAATGGTAAGCCTTACCTCAAAATAATTTGGTAAAAAATATAATTTTTGATAAGGTATTGGCTTGGTGTGGGAAGACATTAATCCGGTGTGATAAGACATTAATCCAGTGTAGGAAAACTTATCACTCTTATCTAGTGCCATGGTAAGTTTTATCACTACAAAAACAATGCATTAACATTATAATGGTAACCCTTAACTTGTGAGCAATTTTTGTAAAAAATTTAAACCTAACCCAAATGCCCTATTATTTTAGTTAATAACTCTATAGCCTAAGCATATGTTTCATATAGTGTCTTTAAAACAAACTTATCTACTCATATAAGTGTTTCAAAATCCATAAACGTCTATATCATAGAATACAATGATCAAAACCACTAACTTGTAAGCATATGAATCTGATTTCGAAAATCTAAAATTGCTCGAACCTCTATCACACTCAAACTTAGAATTCTACAAAAGTTTTCGAAATAAAAGACAAGATTCTTAAGAGATGGTGGTGGCCTTCAAAATTTATATGTACTATATTTTATTTTCAAAAATTTAATTTCTATGTATAATAAATATTAGAAGATAAAGAGTCTATTTATACACTTATATAAAAGAGTTTAATTTTAATCCAACTCAAATAATGATTTTTTTCAAATATAGGAGAGTCAATTTATAAATATTTTATGTTTTAAAAATAAATTTTGTGCGGAAAATTTCTTTAAAAAAATGTAATGGTTCATAAAGGCTGAAAGTGTCTTACATTTCGTTCTCTCGCTTGGGATGGATGTTGGAAAATTACGCAAATTCTCGATAATCTAGATTTATGAGAAAACAAGAATAGAAAGATAAAACACAAATTTGATAACGGAGTTCGGCAATCTTGCTTACGTCTTTGGACCTACTGTAGATCATTTTACTAAAAGGGGAGAAATTATACAAGGTATTTACAACACTCACAACCCAATTATATCCAATAAAATTACTCTCAATTTTTTCATTAAAGCTTTTTTTATTTAAGCTTTTCTCTCAATTGGAATGAACATTTGGATTATTGATTTATTATAATTATACATCTATTTATAGGAAAATTCACTCCTTGAATTACTCCATAAATTAAGGGTTCCTTGAATTACTCCTTGAATTAAGCATTGATTTACTCCTCAAATTAAGGATAGTCACTCCTTGATTTGTTCATTAATTTCCTCCTTGTTTTGCTCCTTAATTTCCTCCTTGAATTAAGGACATTTATAGCAATCTCTAACAATCTTCCACTTGGAGACTGGTTTCAATCTATCTTCACACCTCGATAAATGCAGTAACTTCTCTAGTCTTGTTACTCTAACAGACCAACTGAAGTTAAGCACAACTTCAGTTTGTCAATAGTTACCACCTTTGTCAACATATCCGCTGGATTTTTGCTTCCTTGAATCTTCTCCAGTATTAACACATCATATTCCAATAGAGATCTGATGAAGTGATAACGAAGTCCAATATACTTGGTTCTAGAATGAAATACTGAATTCTTCACCAAGTGTATTGTACTTTGACTATAACTATACAAAACATTCTTCTCCTGTTTGAATCATAACTCAATTAACAAACCTTGAAGTCATATCATCTCTTTACTACCTTCAGTCACTGCTACATACTCAACCTCTGTAGTGGATAGAGTGACAATCTTCTGTATCTGTGACATCCAACTAACAACTATAGTTCCAACAATAAATATATAACGGGTGGTGCTTCTTCGGTGATCAATTTCACCTCCAAAGTCTGCATCTACGTAGCCTTATACTTTTAACTCTCCTTTACTAAAGTACAAGAACTTTTCTATGGTGCCTCGTAGATACCTCAAAATCCACTTAACTTCTTCCCAATAATTTTTCCCTAGGTTTGACATAAATCTACTAACAATTCCTACTACATGGCCAATGTCTGGTCTAGTATAGACCATAACGTACATAAAACTTCTAATGGTTGAGGCATAAGGAACCTTAGCCATAAATTCTCTTTCTTCCTTCGTCTGAGAGGACTGATCCTTGGATAGGCAAAAGTGATTGGACAAGGGTGTGCTAACTGGCTTAGCGTTACCTATGTTGAATCTCTGCAAAACACGATTGATGTACTCTACCTGAGATAACTGCAAGGATTCTTTCTTCTTATTTCTTGTGATTTGCATTCCAAGAATCTTCTTTGTTGGACCCAAGTCTTTCATGTGAAACTCTTTTGAAAATTGCTGCTTCAACCTTCTGATATCATCCACATATGAACCTGCTACTAACATATCATCAACATAAAATAGTAAAATGATATAACTGGACCTATATCTCTTGAAGTAGCAACAGTAGTCGGCATTTCACTTCTAGAAACCTTCTGTGTGCATGAAGTTGTTAAACTTTTTGTACCACTATCTCGAGGCTTGTTTAAGGCCATACAAACTCTTCTTAAGTCTGCACATCATGTTCTTCTTCCCTCTTTTTGAGAAACCTTTTGGTTGGTACATGTATATCTCTTCATCTAAATCTTCGTGAAGGAATGCAGTCTTCACATCCAACTATTCAAGATGAAGATCTTTAATGGCTACAATACTCAACACTGATATGACAGTATTGAGCTTCACAACGGGAGCAAAAATTTCAATGTAGTCAACTTCTTATTTCTGTTGAAACCTTTTGACAACTAGGCGGGCTTTGTATCTCTTGGAACCATCATGCTTCTCTTTCACTTGGTACACCCATTTGTTATGAAGTGCCTTCTTTCCCATAGGTAACTCAGCTAGTTCCCATGTCTGGTTGGAGATGATAGATTTCATTTCTTCTTTCATGGAAAGCTCCTACTTGCTAGAATCTTGAGTCTGAAAAGCTTCATCATAGCATTCAGGCTCCCCTTCATCAGTCAGCAACATATAGTTCATGTATCTCCCATTAGGCACATGAGGTCGAGAAGACCTTCTCAATACAGGAGTTGGAGTAGGAGGCTGTGATGTGTTGGACTGCTGCATATTGCTATGTTTAATGAGTTCCTCTGGCTGAGGACTTGTTACAATTTGTTCCATTATGAAACTATCTGGGATATTATCTACACATGCAAATAATGACTTATTATGCTCTAAGTCATTGGCGTCTGTTTTATGCATGTCCTTATACATCATGCTTTCGTTGAAAATCACATCTCTGCTACAGATCACTTTCTTGTTTCATCATCCCAAATGTGGTAGCCAAACTCATCCTCACCATAGCCGATAGAGGTGCATTTCTTGGATTTGGGATCAGGCTTTTTCTTGCCTTGATCACTGATATGCATAAAGGCTACATAGTCGAAAACTTTTAGATGTGACAGTAGCATTCCAGCTTTCTAGTAGAGAAGACAAAAGTATCAATGCTCGTATTTCTTCATCGAATTCAACTTTAACTGAACTCAACTAGGTTATGACTGTGTTGAGTTCATTGAGATGTTGAGCTATCGTTGCGCCTTCTGTCATCCACAAATTGAACAAACGTCTCATCAAGTGCACTTTGTTTGAGGCCGATGACTTCTCATACACATTGGAGAGAGATGTCATACAAACTATTGTGGTCTTTTCCTTTGCTATGTTGAAAGCAACATTACGGGATAACGTCAATCGAATAACTCTGAGGGTTGTCTGTCTAGAAGATTCCAATCTTATTCCTTCATAGCCTCTAGCTTCTTTTCTGATAGAGGTTGATACATATTTCTTTGATATAGATAATTCTCTATCTGCATTTTCCAAAACCTGAAATCTGTGTCATCGAATTTCTCAAGTTTCACCTTTCCTTCATCTGCAGTCATTGCTCCCACTCAAATCTGACTTCCTCCGGATCATTTCTGGCTATTTCTACAAACCATCGTGTATTAGAACACCTTCATCAACAAAAAAATATCGTTGATAAAATTTCACTATTCATGTGAATAGTAACCATGTAGGAAATTGACAGAAATCACCACCAAAAACTTTGATTCTAGTTGTTGGAAAATTACTCAAATTCTCGATAAACCATATTTATGAGAAAGTAAGAATAGAAAAATAACACACAAATTTGATAATGGAGTTTAGCCAATCTTGCTTACGTCTCCGGACCTGCTACAGATCTTTTTACTGAAATGAGAGAAATTATACAAGGTGTTTACAACACTCACAACCCAATTACACCTAAGAAAATTACTCTCAATTTTCTCACTAAAGTTTTTTTTCTCTAAGCTTTTCTCTCAATTGGAATGAATATTTGGATTATTAATTCATTACAATTATACATCTATTTATAGGAAAATTTATTCATTGAATTACTCCTTAAATTAAGGATTACTTGAATTAAACATTGATATACTCCTCAAATTAAGTATGGTCACTCCTTGATTTTCTCTTTAATTTGCTCATTAATTATTTTGCTCCTTAATTTCCTCATTGAATTAAGGACATTTATAGCAATCTCCAACAGAGGAGACATTATTAAAATATGTGACTTGTATCTTGCCTAATTTTACTATACAATGCTTCATGTTACTGCTGGAATGATCCTTGGCCAATCTGTTATCATTTGGAATGATCCTTGGGTTCCAAACCTCACTGGCTTTGGAATACTCCTTGATTGCCGAGTGTTACTTGGGTCTGGGATTTATTGCATGCTGATAATTGTTCGTGGGATGTTAGTAAGGTTATGCATGTTTTCTCCACTAATGAAGTTGATAGTATTTTATCTATTCATGTGTGGACGTCAGGTTTGAGTGATTATTTGTTTTGGCATTTCAATTCTACTGGGGTGTTTTCTATTAAGTTAGTGTATGGTGTTGCATGTGACTTTGTAGGATGGCCATTACATGGTTATATTAGTACCATGGATAGTGGCCATTACATGGTAATATCAGATTGTTGCTCATTTGTTGATTAATTGTCAAAATATTAGCTCTATCCTAATAGTGGTACATTTCTTGAGTTTTTTAAGGATTTTTTACAATGCATGGGTACATACACGTCCCAATGGTGGTGAGTTGATAGGCATGGTAAGTATTTTGGAGTATTTGGAAAGCGCACAATGCACTTATTTTTAATTGTGAGATGTTTGGTTCAGGATGAGTTATTGGTGGTACGTACTTATCATGATTTGCGATTATTTGAGAAAGTTTTTGCCTAATGTGACAATCTTTCTTAACCATAGGTGTAGTAATGGCCTTTTTGTTGGATTATTTTTCTCCTTTTGCTTTTGTATGATTCTTACTGGCTTTGTTTCCTATGAGCTAGTCATTATTAATTAAATAAAATCAGTATCTAATAGTTTTACAATAAAAGATGTGCCTTACATATATGCAAGATATTTCATAGGAACAATTCCAAACAATTGTATAATCGTCCCCTTTCCTTAATTCATTCTTTATCTCATCGATTTGTTTATCGTAAGTTTATTTCATCATTTTATAATATAAAATAAATTTAAACCATATGTAATATTCTTAATATTAGTCATAAACATGAGTTATAAATAATTTTTTAAAATATACAAAATATTTAGTAAGAAATTTTATTTCAATTAAAATTATAATATTTTTATTATTAGCTAAAATGAATTGGGCATGTATTTATGCTAATATTTCAAAATAACCTTTAAGATAATTATATTTATTTTAAAAACTAATATTTTTATTACTTAATTGATAAAAATTAAGATTCTTAAGTAAATCATATTATAATTAAGGAATTAAAGATAATAGTAGTCATTGTTACAAAATATGTAGACAATTTGTCTAAAAAATTATAAGGTTTTATGTTATTTTATTTTTTAGAAAAAAGTATGTTTCATTCTTAAAAAATAATAATTATATCAATAAAATAAAAATAAATGAAATTATTATAAGACTCAATAAAAATCATTTGTAGTATAGTTCGAGATTTTTTCTTTGATTTTTTCAATTTTCTAAACATATGTGACTCCCTTTATTGATAAGATAACAAATTTTTAATCTAACTTGACCACTCATATCTTGATATCTTCACATTTTGAATTACAAAATACCTAAACAAAAAATATAAGATCTAGTTATAAATATAAAAACAAAATAAACTGAAACATGACAAAATATGCATAAAATCACCACTAGATTGAAATCTAGGTTAAAAAAAGAAAGAGCAACACAAGATCAAAATATAAGTATAATACACATATTATAATTTATATTTATTGAAATAAACTAAATAAAATAGAAGATCTACAGGAGAGAGAGCTTTTACAATAGAAAACTCTCCCTTCGATAAAAAGCTAAGATAATTGATGGCTAAGTTTTAATAATGCGTGATTTAGATTTTATATACAATATTGAATCCAATTTATGTGCTGACTATGTGCACCACTTGGTTTGGTGATCTGGATTTTGAAATAGATGAGAAAGCAATTATAGGAATGACACTTGAAGGTGTCGTGTTCACTCCAATACTTAAGTCAGTTCCTCGTAGGATTTAACTGAAAAATTCAAGAAAGAACTTGTAGTTGTAGCTTAGGATGCATACCTTGAATGGTGAATGGAGGGGCCTATTTATAGGCATAGATCAATGGTAATATCATATGTAGCTTAGGATGCATACCTTGAATGGTGAATGGAGGGCACTATTTATAAGCTTAGATGATAATATCATAATATTGTATTGATTTAATAATATAAATAATATATTATTTCGATATTATGAATTATATTTATGATTTTTCATATCGAGAGATATCAAATCATAAATATTTTATTTAAATATAAATTAAAAATAATTATCTTATTTGGCTTGCCCTACTTTATGCATTTAAATATTAAAAGGTGATGTGAACTAACCAAATGGTGTCACTCATATATGGTAAAAGTTTCCCCACTATATAGTATAGTAAATGTAGATATAGATATAATATGAATAGTGCAATATATATATATATATATATATATATAAATAGTGCAATATATGTATTAATAGAGAGTTGGCTCAAAAGATGGAGTTTTATTATTTAATGGAGTCTTGTTTCATCTTATTTTATCTATTGAATCTGTCTACTTATAATTTTTTGCTATTTTGTTTTAATTTTTCATACAATTTTATCTTTTCTTGTTAATGAAACTGTAAGTCTTGTTGTATTTGTGTCTGTGTGTTGGCTTCCCAAATACAAAATACAATATCTATTTTATTTTACTTTGTGTAAGGTTAGTTAGGTACACATTACATGCAAACATGTTTGCGAGGTTGATTTTTATAATGTGCATATTAGGTAGAGTGTTGTTATTCGACTAGTGAGTGTGAGAGAAAGTTGACATTTTTACTTGTGATTTTTGAAAATTTTAGGTGCGAGTATTTATGGATTGTACTAAAAAAATTTGGAAACAAAAAAAATATAATTTTTTGCACTTTGCCACCACCCTCGTCACTACTCTTGGCGAGGTGGTTAGCAAGATGGTTGATGAAGTAGCTGGAAAGGTGAAAACTTCAAGTTCTATAAGTACCCTCTCATTTATTCTTATTTGGTATCCAAAAAAATGTAGCGAAGTATTGTCAAATTGACATCATGTTTTTTTTTTGTTTTTGGATCACTAATACCTTAAGTATTTTTCGAGATTAGTGATTTTTGACTGCGTGAGCAAAATCGTGCTTGTGAGTAGTGAGTACTTAAGACAATGTTTGCAAGTGGGTTAGCTGTGTGTTGATTGTGAGTTGCTTGGATGCAATTTTTTATTTGTGAGAACCTCATTGTGGGAGTGAGTTAAGTTAAATGCATTGAGTTCTTATATCTCTTGGTGTGTGCAATAAGAGATAGGTCGTTTGAGTTTGAGGGTGGTCTACAAGATTAGGAGTTTTCATACATCTAGTTATTGATCACACCACATTAGATGGTGTAGGCTTTGGAGGAGAGTCGGGTTCATGTGTCAAACCAGGTTGTTACGAAGGAAGCAAGCAATAGTAGCAATAGACAGTTAGGACAGAGGTTTTAGCTGATAGAGATAATATTATTTTATTTTTTTCAAAGTTGTAATTGTTGTATTGATTAGTGAATTGTTTGTTGTTGAGTGGTTTCCTTAAACAATTTGAGGATGTTACCATATAAATAGAGTTTTTATGTGAGTTTACCTCGTCATATCTAGTATTATGCATGCTTAAATGTATGGCTAGTATATTCAAAGCTTAAATGGTATATATTTCTATATACTGAAGTTTAAACTCTAATTAGAAAGCTTTTGATATTTATCACATGCTTTCTATTTACTAAATTCTATATATGCTGCCTTATTATCCTATCTATCCTTAATTATATGTAATGCAACTGTATTTATCTATCTTGTACTTTCCTCTGTATGATTTACACGTCTGAGTTAATTCCTTAAGGAGTTAGTATCTCCTTAGCCTAATTGTCTATCAGATCTTGAATTTCTTCAATGTTATTATGCATGATCAATATATATGTTAGCATAATCTAAGTTTCTTTTATATAAGTTATAACATGCTAGATGTATACTCTCATTATAAAGCATACATTTTATATATTATCGCATGCTTTATTTTCTTTCTTTGTAGTATACCTATAACTTTATAATCATAGCTTATACTGTAACAAATTAATCTGCATGTTTCCTAATTAATTTATCTTATTTATGTCTATTATATGTATATGAGTTTGATGTGAGTCTCAAAGGAGTCTGTATTTCCATACCCTAGTTGTGTCCTAGCTGTTAGATTCTTTATTTGGTTTTCTATGTGGAGTATAATTATCATTTACCTAATATGTTCCCTCATATAAAGTTTTGAAGTAATTGAAAATCCTCTATTGTTTAGTATGCATTCTTGTCTAATATACTATTAATTGTTTTCCATGCATATGTATATTTCTAATCTGGATAAGAGCCTGTGAGGCACACTGTCATTAGTGAGTTTACAACAGATTGTTGTTTTTTTATCTACTGAGTGTTTTAGTTGTGTATTAGATATGTGGTTTTATACTTCCACTATGCAAATTGTTTAGTTCATGTTTGCAAAACAGACTTGACCTAATTAATATAGAGCTCACAAAAATATTTCATTGGTAGCGCTTCTACTTCTCATCTAGATCTCGATTACCTATTTAAGTCCCATGAATAATTACTCTTCGATCTGCTTATCGAATTCTTCGTAAACATATGGTGCAAATAAAGCCAAGATTGCTATAGCACTGCTTAAAATGTCTTTTTCTCTGAGCTTCTTTTACTAGTCATGCATTTTTTTCTTTCTCATACAATTCACACAAATTGAAAGCTTAAAAAAATCAAAAACTTAGAGATCAAAGATATCACAGCCCATGCCTTATGTCAATTTATTGTAGAAAGTATGACATCCTAACAAAAATAAAGGGAAATGTTGGCAAAAGTGATTTTGTTTTAATAAAAAAGATAAGGACCATTTTTAGTACTCCATTTTATTATATGTGTTGGAGATTGTTATAAAGCTCCTTAATTTAATGAGAAAATTAAGGAGAAAAACATGGAACAAAACATAGAGCTTAATTCAAGGAGCAATTCAAGGAGCAATTCAAGGAGCAATTCAAGGAACCATTAATTTAAGGAGTAATTCAAGGAGTGAATTTTCCTATAAATAGATGTGTAATTGTAATGAATTAATCATCCAAAGTTTTCATTCCAATTGAGAGAAAAGCTTTTGTGAGAGAAAATTGAGAGTAATTTTCTTGGGTGAAATTGGGTTGTAGGTTGTGAGTTGCGAGTGTTGTAAACACCTTGTGTAATTTCTCATATTTTAGTAAAAAGATCTGCAGTAGGTCCGTAGACGTAAGCAAGATTGGCCGAACTCCGTTATCAAATTTGTGTATTATTTTTTGCTTTCTCATAAATATGACTTATCGGGAATTTGCATAATTTCCCAACAACTGGTATGAGAGCTATTGGCGGTGATTTCTGTCAATTTTCTGCAAGGTTACTATTTACATGAATAGTGAATTATGTGAATAGTGAAATTTTGTCGATGATATTTGTTCGTTGACAGAGGTGTTCTAATACACGGTGGTTTACAGAAATAGTCAGAAACGATCCAGAGGAAGTTAGATTTGAGTGGGAGCAATGGCCGTAGATGAAGGAAGGGTGAAACTCGAGAAATTTGATGGCACATATTTTGGGTTTTGGAAAATGCAGATAGAGGATTATCTGTATCAAAGAAATCTATATCAACCTCTCTTAGGGAAGAAGCCAGAGGCTATGAAGGAAGAAGATTGGAATCTTCTAGACAGACAAGCCCTCGGAGTTATTCGATTGACGTTATCCCGTAATGTTGCTTTCAACATAGCAAAGGAAAAGACAACGGCGGGTCTTATGGTAGCTCTCTCTAATATGTATGAGAAGCCATCAGCCTCAAACAAAGTGCACTTGATGAGGCATTTTTTCAATTTGTGGATGAATGAAGGTGCATCGGTAGCTCAACATCTCAATGAACTCAACACAGTCACAACCCAGTTGAGTTCAGTGGAAATTGAATTCGATGAAGAAGTACGAGCATTGATACTTTTGTCTTCTCTACCAGAAAGCTGGAATGCTACTGTCACGGCTGTGAGTAGCTCATCAGGAAGCAATAAGTTGAAATTTGACGATGTTAGTGATTTGGTTCTCAGTGAAGAGATCCGACGTAGAGAGTGAGGTGAATCGTCAACTTCTTCAGTTTTGCATACAGAGTCAAGAGGAAGAAATTCAACCAAAGGGAATGGACGTGGCAGAACAGACTATCTAGGTAGATCAAAGGACAGGAGGTCCAAATCCAGGAATCCTAATAATTCCCATAGCTCGAAGACTATCGAGTGTTGGAATTGTGGAAGAACCGTGCACTACAAAACTCAATGCAAGAGTGCACCGAAGGACAAACAAGTGAAGGCAGAGGCAAATGTTACTTCCACCTCAGGAGGGGATGATGCATTGATATGCTCTTTGGAGAGCAAGAAAGAATCTTGGGTGTTAGACTCTCGAGCATCGTTCCATGCTACTTCACAGAAAGAATTCTTCAAGAGATATGTCCCTGGAAACCTTGGAAAGGTATATCTTGGTGATAATCAACCATGTGCTATTATTGGCAAAGGTATAGTGAAGATTAAGTTGAACGGGTCTGTTTGGGAGCTGAAGGATGTCAGGCATATTCCCGACCTAAGAAGGAACTTAATCTCAGTAAGGCAGTTGGCCAGTGAAGGCTACACAACGATCTTCCATGGTGATGATTGGAATATTTCAAAGGGTGCAATGACAGTTGCTCGAGGCAAGAAAAATGGCACTCTTTACATGACATCAGAGGCACGTTGTTCAATCACAGTTGCAGCAGGCAATGAAACACCAAATTTGTGGCACCAGAGACTAGGCCACATGAGTGAGAAAGGGATGAAGATTATGCACTCAAAGGGAAAACTTCCAAGTTTACAGTCTGCGGAGATAGACATGTGCGAAGATTGCATACTTGGAAAGCAAAAGAGAGTCAGCTTTCAGAAAAGTTGTAGAACCCCAAAGAAGGAAAGGCTAGAGCTTATTCACTCTGATGTTTGGGGACCAACGACTGTCTCATCTATTGGTGGGAAACACTGCTTCGTGACTTTCATCGATGATCACTCTCGGAAGATATGGGTTTACTTTCTAAAGCATAAGTCTGAAGTATTTGAGGCTTTCAGAAGATGGAAAGCTATGGTGGAAAATGAGACGGGTTTAAAGATCAAAAAGCTCATAACCGATAATGGTGGTGAATATGAAGACACCAGATTCAAAAATTTATGCTATGAGTACGGGATCAGAGTGGAAAGAACTGTGCCAGGCACGCCTCAACACAATGGTGTAGTTGAGCGTATGAACTGAACGTTGACAGAAAGAGCCAGAAGTATTCGTATACAGTCAGGTCTACCGAAGCAGCTCTGGGAAAAAGTAGTTAACACGGCAGCTTACTTGATCAACCGAGGCCCATCTGTTCCATTGGAGCATAGAATACCAGAGGAGGTATGGAGCAGAAAAGAGGTGAAACTATCACATCTAAAAGTTTTCGGCTGTGTAGCATTTGTGCATATCAGTGATCAAGGCAAGAATAAGCTTGATCCCAAATCCAAGAAATGCACATTTATTGGCTATGGTGAGGATGAGTTTGGCTACCGCATATGGGATGACGAAAATAAGAAAGTTTTCGTAGCAGAGATGTGATTTTCAACGAAAGGGTGATGTATAAGGACATGCAAAAAATAGACGCCAATGACTCAGAGCAGAATGAGTCAGTATTTGTAGATGCAGATGATGTCCCAGATAGTTCCGCAACGGACCAAATTGTAACAAGTCCTCAGCCAGAGGAACTTGTTGGACAGAGCAGTACGCATCAGTCCGACACACCACAGTCGCATACTCCAACTCCTATATTGAGAAGGTCTTCTCGACCACATGTGCCTAACAGGAGATATATGAACTATATGTTACTCACTGATGGAGGGGAGTCTGAATGCTATGATGAAGCTTTCCAGACTCGAGATTCTAGCAAGTGGGAGCTTGCCATGAAAGAAGAAATGAAATCTCTCATCTCCAACCAAACATGGGAACTAGCTGAGTTACCTATGGGAAAGAAGGCACTTCATAAGAAATGGGTGTACCGGGTGAAAGAGGAGCATGATGGTTCCAAGAGATACAAAGCCCGCCTAGTTGTCAAAGGGTTTCAACAGAAGGAAGGAATTGACTACACTGACATTTTTGCTCCCGTTGTGAAGCTCAATACTATCATATCAGTATTGAGTATTGTAGCTATTGAAGATCTTCATCTTGAACAGTTGGATATGAAGACTGCATTCCTTCATAGAGATTTAGATGAAGAGATATACATGTACCAGCCATAAGGTTTCTCAGAAAGAGGGAAGAAGAACATGGTGTGAAACTTAAGAAGAGTTTGTATGGCCTGAAACAAGCCCCGAGACAATGGTACAGAAAGTTTGACAGCTTCAGGCACAAGGAAGGTTTCCAGAAGTGCAATACTGACCATTGTTGCTACTTCAAGAGATATAGGTCCAGTTATATCATTTTACTACTTTATGTTGATGATATGTTAGTAGCAAGTTCAGATATGAATGATATTAAAAGGTTGAAGTAGCAATTGTCAAAGAAGTTTGACATGAAAGACTTGGGTCTAGCAAAGAAGATTCTTGGAATGCAAATCACAAGAAATAAAAAGAAAGGATCCTTGCAGTTATCTCAAGTAGAGTACATCAATCGTGTTTTGCAAAGATTCAACATGGGCGATGCCGAGCCAGTTAGCACACCCTTGGCCAGTCATTTTCGCCTATCTAAGGATCAGTCCCCTCAGACAGAGGAAGAAAGAGAATTCATGACTAAGGTTCCTTATGCCTCAGCCATTGGAAGTTTGATGTACTCAATGGTCTGTACGAGACCAGACATTGGCCATGCAGTGGGAGGTGTTAGCAGATTTATGTCAAATCCAGGGAAAACTCATTGGGAAGCAGTCAAGTGGATTTTGAGGTATCTACGAGGCACCACAAAAAAGTGCTTATACTTTAGTAAAGAAGAGTTAAAAGTACAAGGGTACGTAGACGCAGACTTTGGAGGTGAAGTTGATCACCGAAGAAGCACCACCGGTTATATATTTACTGTTGGAACTACAGCTGTTAGTTGGATATCACAAATACAGAAAATTGTCACTCTATCCACTACAGAGGCTGAGTATGTAGCAGTAAATGAAACTAGTAAAGAGATGATATGGCTTCAAGGTTTGTTAACTGAGTTGGGATTCTAACAGGAGAAGAATGTTCTGCATAGTGATAGTCAAAGTGCAATACACTTGGTGAAGAATTCAACATTTCATTCTAGAACCAAGCATATTGGACTTCGTTATCACTTCATCAGATCTCTATTGGAAGATGATGTGTTAATATTGGAGAAGATTCAAGGAAGCAAAAATCCAGCAGATATGTTAACAAAGGTGGTGACTATTGACAAACTGAAGTTGTGCTCAACTTCAGTTGGTCTGCTAGAGTAACAAAGACTAGAAAAACTGTTGCATTGATCGAGGTGCGAAGACAGATTGAAATCAGTCTTCAAGTGAGAGATTGTTGGAGATTGTTATAAAGCTCCTTAATTTAATGAGCAAATTAAGGAGCAAAACATGGAGCTTAATTCAAGGAGCAATTCAAGGAACCATTAATTTAAGGAGTAATTCAAGGAGTGAATTTTCCTATAAATAGATGTGTAATTGTAATGAATTAATCATCCAAAGTGTTCATTCCAATTGAGAGAAAAACTTAGAGATAAAAGCTTTTGTGAGAGAAATTTGAGAATAATTTTCTTGGGTGCAATTGGGTTGTGGGTTGTGAGTTGTGAGTGTTGTAAATACCTTGTATAATTTCTCCTATTTCAGTAAAAAGATCTGCAGTAGGTCCGGAGAAGTAAGCAAGATTGGCCGAACTCCGTTATCAAATTTGTGTGTTTTTTGTTGTTTTCTCATAAATCTGACTTATCAGGAATTTGCGTAATTTCCCAATAATATGGTCTTCGTTTCAGTCTTTACTTTACACTTTTAATCTTATAGTATGAACTTTCTTCCATTCTCATTGAAATTTTTTATGTTTCTGGGTGTTGTCTTTTCTTTTTTCGTTCTTCACATATGCATTCACTTTTTTAATGGAACTTTTCCTTCTCTCTTGACTTCTAAGTGATTTGTGATTAAAGCATGAAAATATTTATGAAAGCAATAGCAAGCAGTACTGAATGAAAAGTTGCGCGCCCTTGATCATCAATAGTTTTGTGTACATGTATATATTTAGTTATGGTCTTTGTTTAGAAAGATGCATGTGCCCCTAATCCATAAGTTTTTATTAGTTTTTTATCCTTAATTTTTTCTTATAATGAGTTTTTCGCTATTGCATATGTTAATTTTCAATGCCAAAAATATCTTAGATATGAGGTCGCACATTGTTTTGATAAGCATATATATTTCCCTTTAGTATGAGCAAATTGCTTTGCTTTTTCATCATGCGTTGTGCTCTAAATGCCCAGTACATATAATTTGTAAGAACCTCTATTGTAGATTTTTTTAATCTTTCTCTGTTACAATCAACCCAATTATTTCCAAGCTACTTCTGTTACTGCTACAACTTTTCTTAATTTTTTTAATTTATTTTTCACTATCAAATGTTGAATTTAAATGTTTCTATATATAAAATTGATTGTCGTTGGAAAAATCGAATATATTTTCCTTATTCTAAATAGTTATTACTTACTTATAATTTAAATGAATAGAACTCAAACTATCCTGACAATATAATGCTATTAGAAATATAATACTAAAAGAAAATAAAATAAAAAAATAAAAATAACAGAAATTTAACGAGATTTGATATAAATGTTACTTATATAATCGGACGTTTTTGACCACTTCTTTTATCTTCAAATAAATAAACTACAAAATTACAATTAATTAGATAAAATTAAGCTAATTAATTACCTTTATAAAAGAAAAAAATATATACAAATTTTTGCATGGTTAAGAAGTGGAAGAAAAGTTTTATTTATAGTCCAAAATACAACATTTAATTTCATTCCTAACCAACGTTTAACTTTTTTTTTCAATTTTTCAATTTTCTCACTAAATAGCTATATAATTATGTTAGAGATGTTAGCTAAAACAGGTAAGCAAGCAAAGATGTAAAGATTTACTTTCTTTCTTTTCCTTTGAGCAAAACTATTACATTTGAGTTCAAGTATTATAAATTAAAGGTAACAGAAGCAGAAGCAAAAATGATTTGTTCTTAATCGTTGCTTATAAGGAATTTTTCGTTTCTTTTTAGTTAATTAAAAAGGTCATGAGCGAATTTTTTAATCTAATTTTTTGACTTTTCTCTTCTTTAGTTTAGTTGTCAGTAATTTTATATCTTCTTCTAATCATTTTATTATCTGAAACATATAAATATGAATTGAGTCTTTCCCTATTACTTATGTATATCGTATCTACATTTTCTCATTATTATTTTTTCTTGTTGGTTGCAGCACATGTTCTCAGTATGAAATTGCATAGGTAATAAAATTTTCTTTTAATATTAAGTTGAAAGAGGAGAGAGAAAAAAAATGAAAAAATTGAGATAATAATTGAAAGAGAATAGAGAAAAAAAACTTTCTACATGATTAAGAAGTTAGGAAGAACTCTTACGAGGGAGATGTTCATTAGTTAGCTACCTATATACATGTTCATTAAATAAATGGAGTTGGAGTATGTTATATATGCTAAATTTGTGCTCATGTTAAAAATGTGAAAATTATTATTATTATTATATATATATATATATAACTTTTTACCACTAATCTATATTGGTTATTACAAAATTACTCTTAAATTTTAAATTATTGCAAAATTATGTAGAACATCAAATATTATATAAGTATTATTCCCATTAAAATTCATCAAAAACTAACAAAAATGTTCTAGAAGTAACATTAACGTTAAAATGATTATATATATACTTTAATTTTTTTTAAAAACCTAGATGATATTTATGTAACAATAACAAAAATCCAGTAATATTTTTACAATAATTTAAAGTATATATAACAATATTTTTCAACAATGACTATAATTTGGTGATGAATATATATATATATATATATATATATAAATGAAACAAATTCTTATTTAACATTGAAAGTAAATATATTTAACACTTAATTTAATTTATTATTATTCTTTTATTAGAAGTTTTTATTTTTTTTTATTTTTGAGAAGCTTTTATTAGACGTTTAATTGTAAGTAGTTTGTTTTAAAATTTAGATGCACATAATAATCAACACTAAAATAGGAAATAGAAATTTTTAAGTTGTATATAAAGTCTTTTCACAGACTATTAATGTCGGACTAAGCTTTAAGACTCGTATCTGATATTCAAGTTTTAACTAGTTTTCCTAGTTTGGTTGTTTTCATTATTTCCAAAAAGAAAGAAAAAAAGGTTATATAAATTAATTGGTCCTAAGAAACACGTAATAATGTGTATATGATAGAAATAGCAAAGAATTTCATTAATGATAAAAAAATATATAATAAATATCAGATTAAAAACTAAAACGAACTATTAATAATACTCTCAATAAATCTGTGTAAGTACACGTAACTAATGTATGTATAATATACTTGTAACAAATAAAATGAGATGTTATTTTAAAAGTAATTTATTTTTGTAAATTTTTTGTCATTTTGCACCTTCCACTACATAAAAGAGTGTGATTTGCAAGTGTACTAAAACTAGTATTAATAATTAGTATTAACAAAAAAGAAAGTTGGGTTTTATTTTGTTTGAAGTCATTTGTTTGAAATTTCTTTTATTTTGCAAAATGAAAAGAAAATATGATGAGACAAATGAGAGTAAAACAATGAATACTTTGCTTTATTATCTTAAGAATTTCATTTTATTATTTTTAATATAACATAAATATTTCTTATTTAATACTCAATTCTTGATAGATAATTATATGTAATAATATATATTCTTTAATAATATGAATTTGAGTTTTATTATTATTATTATTATATAATTATGTATGTACGTACGTGGTATATCATTCAAATATATATATTATGAGCAATTTAATAAAAAAATTGATTTTAGCAAAAAATAAAAAAGATTTTCTTTTAATTCCATTTGTTTAAGTATATTCTTAAATTTAAAGATTTTTCTTTGATATATAAATTTATTGTGTTTAAGTCATTAAATTTTTTATTTTAATAAAACATAAACATTTATTATTGAGTACACTCTATCATAATAAATAATTAATCAAATAGTCTGATTTTAGCAGGAAAAAAAACCCAAAAAAAAAATTACATCCATTTTGTTCTAGTATTTATTTTCTTTAACAATAAAAACTGTTTTACCACATGAATATAAAGCCATTGAAATAATACTTATAAAAAAAATTCTTTTTTTTTGGAATACCACCGTGTAATTTTCACTTATTAAATAAAAAAAATACTCTTTAATGTCTTTTAAAAACACAATTAACATAACACATTTTGCAAAAAGAGATAATTAAATATATTTTTTCTTACATCAATTTTGTTTGAATCTTTATTTTCTTTAAATAGAATTTTTGCTACATAAATATAATACTATTTAAATAATTATACAACAAAATGATTTTTAATTGAATAATAATTATATTAAACGTGTACAAAGCAGGTATTCAAAAATAATTCAAATTAAAGAAGGCAATAATCTAAATAAGGTAAAATAAATCCGCAAATAATTAGTTTTATATAATATATGAAGGAAAATTCAGGATAGTGTGGTAAAATTCAGGTTTATTTTGGTGGCGAAAAATAATTGTTGTTTGTCATAACTGAAAGGAACTTTTATCTCCAAATAAAATGAAAAATGATCGATCATAATTTAAGGAAATAATAATATTAAAAAATAATAATGACAATATTATTAATAGAGGGTCCAAAACTAGCGTAACTGCTACGAGAATTGAATGAGATCAGTTTCAAGAGGGGTCCAAGTTTAACGCAGCCCCTCACATCTTTTTTCTTATTTTGTTTTTTGTATTTAATGATTATTTGTATTTAAGATAATAATATTATTTAAAAAAAATTATTATTTTTATCATAATAAAAATATTAAAATATTAATATTGTTAAAAATAATTTATAATATTTAAGCTCCCAAATTGTATTGTCACTTTCCGCTTTAAGTGGGGGTGGCGGTGGACCATTCATTTCCTGACCGGTCACCAACAACACCTGACATCATTTTTTTTTCTTCCTCCCTCTCAAATGAGACAAGGTTCATTTAGAAGGTGATAAGAGAAATTATGAGCGTTTTTTTTAATAAATTTTAATATAAATATAATTAATATTACATATAATTATTTA
The DNA here is from genome assembly GCA_037013495.1 of Hippophae tibetana. Classification (NCBI taxonomy): domain Eukaryota; kingdom Viridiplantae; phylum Streptophyta; class Magnoliopsida; order Rosales; family Elaeagnaceae; genus Hippophae; species Hippophae tibetana. Next base: position 30,641,371 of record CM072806.1, read on the forward strand.
TTAAAATAATATACATTTTTATTAGTGTAATATATACATTTTTTTAGAAATTATACATTATTTTTATAACACTGATAATGTGTTATAGGTTTATATTACTATCGGTTATGTCATTATAGATCTAATTTGAATATCATTGATAATATTTTTAAAAAAAATTGTAGATTTTTGTGTTTTTTTAAAGTTGAAATATAAATATATAAACTTTTTTTCTTTTAAAAAAACACAACTATCTACTGATTTTTTAAAATAACAAACTATAGTAAAAAATACCATATTTGCTCGAAATTATAATGATTTTCTGAAATAACAACTATCAGTATAAAATACCACATTTGCCCTAAATTAATATATAATTTCTTATCTAAATGGCATTAACTTTGGTTATGGCTGTCAAGTACAAGTTGCAACCAATGGACTTGAATCACCAAAACCAAACTCGCCTTCACAAATCAAAATAAAAAAGAAGGAAACGGAAGAAAAGGAACACCCCACTCAAATACTCTTCTCTCTTTCAATTTTGTTTTCCTATTTTTAAATAACGGCTGTTCATTTGATTAAGTGAAAAAATAAGTGAAAACTTTATGATATTAATATTTTTTATACAATCCACCTTCATATAGTACATATACACAAGTTTCCAAACACTTAATATACCTTATATGTGTTATTTGCTTAGAAAATATATCTTGAAAAATAACATTTATCTAGTCTTTAAAATTTATCATCATAAAATTAGAAGTTCGAGGGTGTTTAAAATCACTTTGTTTTTAACAAATGGATACTTCATTTAATTTTTTTTCATAATATAAATCTTTTTCCTCTTATATACCATTTCCTCGTTTGTTAGAATTAGATTATACCAAAAACCATAAATAGATTTTAGATACAAACATCTTATAATTTATTACTATCAATAACATATTCTTCTTCAAAGATAGCATTCTTTATATTTTCTCCCACCCTTCCCAAACTCAATATCCTAATAAATCTCACATTTCCCATTTCAAAGAAGGACATTGTTATGAGATTGTGAAACTTGGAAACCCAAGAGCATTTTGCGTAATAAAATAATAGCTAACCATTCTTAAGTCTAGTTTTCTTTTATGTGGCCTATAAGGTTATGTCTCAGTTGGACAACCCTAAGCGTGTAAGTTCCCAATGCTTGACTTCTTATCTGTCCAAAGCACATAATTGGTTTTGGCCACTGCTTTGCTCGGTACCCTATTAATGATGTACATTGTGGTATTTAAAGTTTTTCTTCAAAGTGAAGCTAGTAAGGAAACATGATTAATCATACTTCTTACATATCCTTAAGAGTTTGATTTTGTCACTCTACAACATTGTTTATGCTAGGTTTTCCTGGCACGATGTATTACAGAACAATTCCACACTTATTAAGGAAAATTACAAAAGTTCATGGACGTTGTTCTCCTGATCTATCATACCTCCTGTAATACTCATCACCATGGTCCGATTTGATAGCTTTAATTTTCTCTGCAAGTTAAGGTTCATCTTCAGCTTTGAAAGATTCAAAAATATCAAGGGATTATGACTACTTAGGTAACAAATATAAGTAATCATACCTAGATTAATTATCTATCAATGTAATGAAGTATTATTTTCCATTTCACGAAGAGTAGGGAATAGACCATAAATATCAGTATGTATAAGTTGTAAGATATTTGTAGCTCTTTTGACACCTAATTTTGTAACGTCTATTTTTTTTCCCTTTGATGCACTTAACATAGATTTGAAAGTCTATCAAATTAAGGGTTTAAGAATTCCATCCGACACAAGCCTCTGAATTCTCTACTTATAGATATGACCTAAATGCTTATACCATAAGGTGGCAGAATTCTCACTTAATTTTCACTCTGTACCCCATGAACTTGTTTGTAGTATTTTATTATAGGAACTAACAACTTCAAATAGATATAGATTATCAATTAAATAATTGGAACCAATAAAATTTTAATTTTGATATAGACTATACCCACCAAGTATACCTAGGTATAGATGCTAAATTAACTTAAAAAAAACTAAGTGTAGAAGCATACCCTTCTTTTCATGCCAGGCGGCGAACTGAGAACACTCATTCTTCATGTGTCCTTAATTCTTGCAAAAATATCAGGAAAACATCTTATAAAAAATAATAACAATACTTTATTAATCGACGAAATATAATAATCCAAGGAACATGCTTTAATCTCAAAAATAAAAATAAAACTAAAATCTTAAAATTCAAGGAGAATTTCACAAAAACGTAAATATTCTATTCAAACACTATACAAATATAATATTCACAAATCCTTATAATCTAACAACGATGACTACTTTGATATCACTTTTTGAAATTAAATAATATTGAAAACCATAAACAAATTCTAGATAAAAATATCGTAGAACAGAATACTAAAAATTCTAGGAACTACGTCATGTCAAATTATTAAGGATTTATAGATTTGAGTGAGATAACTAGATCCATTGAAAACGATCACCTACTATTGCGAAAATACTATGACAATCGATCATGAATAGATGAACATAAATGATGGGATCATTTGTGACCTTTCTTAATCAAATTGCCTTAGTTCCTCAATAGGACCATTGTCTCTCTTCTAAATAGAGAAAAGAGAAATTGCTTTATGATTTGGTGTATTCGTGATCATAACCAAATGGGTCTTTATACATTGCTAAATTAAGGTTCTCACAATCTCTTAGTTAAGGAAAAAAATCAGTATCTACTAGATCAACTCATATTAATTTGAGCAATCTAGGGGCTTATCAAAATTTAACTACTTAATTTTAGCCCATTATATTAAATAACTAATAAAATTTTAAAAAATATATGTTGTCTAATTTAGTATAAAAAATATTATTTCTTAACATCATTTTCTAGTTCAATTTTAGAATATGTTTTAGCTATAAAGCTAAAAATATTAGCATTTTCAGCTACATTCTCTCCATTTCTTTCATAGATTATTTTTGTCAATCTTCTTTGTTATCTCCATAGCTAAAAAAAATGGACCACAATATATGAGCTACTATACCAGTTGTTGCTATAGTGACTGGTACGATGACTGGTATATTGTAGTCTATTTTCCTTTTCAATTATAAAGAAAATAAGTAGATTGATAAAAAAAATTTATGGAAAGAATATAGTTGAAAAATGCTTATATTTTCAACTTCATGAAAATGACGTCAAAATTGAATTAGAAAAAGAAGAAAAATTATAAAGAAGTGAAAACTTTAAAATGGTATTTTTTTCTCATTAAATATATACTTTATTAATTTGTAAGAAATTTTTATTAATAAAATAATATTATACTGTTCGATAAGTAATCAACATATCCTATATTTTTACTGAGAAAATAACTTAAGTATTCATTGTGAAAACAAAGTTACTAAAGTATCTTAGTGACACAAGCAAAGTAATTGCTATGATAATCCAAAATAGAACCCCTTATGCTTATGTCATATATTTTAAGGGTTTAGTGGTGAACTGGTCCTATAACCTTTTAAAATGTGTATTATAGTTCAACAATTTTTGAGGTAAATACTTGCGTAGACAATATGACCACTGTATAAGTCAAAATTCGTCTTAAACAAGCTCAAGTCGTAGGTACCACAAATCATAGAAGAGGATCAAAGACCTATAAATTAAACTCCCCTTCCAAATCCTTCAAACCCCAATTTTCATGGCATCCAACAAACCATCTACATCATGCCTTGTGCATATGCAAAGGTAGAAATCTCTCTAAAATTGTATTGGTTTTCATACAATTCTACGATGAAAAAATATGAAGGACAAATTAAGTATATAGTTGAGATGTCACTACTACAAAAATGACCTTTTAAATCACTTCAGTGAACCGACTTAAAACGGAAACTTAGAAATTTTAAGTTGGTCTTACGTGTCAACCGATTTAAAATTTAAAGTTTATTCACAGATAGAACCGACTTAAAATACCATATCCTTTTTTAAACATATTTTGGTTATTTTCAATCACTTAATAGTAGAAAAAACCAAAATGTGTTTAAAAGAGTTTTTAAATACATTTTGTTAATTGAAAAATTAAATATTAATTAATTATTTAAGAACTAAATTCATAACAAAAAATAATTTATAAACAATACATGTATATATATATATAAAACTTAATTGCAATATTATTAAGTATTATAAGATACCTATGCTATTCAGTATCATCATATTCTTCTTCTAATTCGTCTTGTGATCTTATAATTTCAAGGATATGTTCTACCCATTCTTCTTGTAAATCATCAAAAATTTGCATATTATAACCTTACTTTCTCCAACTAAAGAACTACATGCATTTAAATTAAAAATAAGAATGTAATATCATAAATTTACAAAAAATAACATATATATGTTAAAAGAGTATATGAGTAAAAGAAATTACCATATCCACATCGGGGTGATATAACAATAACCTCATCCATTCAAAATCATATTAGCATTGTATTAATCTTTTGTTTATAAAATATGAAGCTATTTGGAATCAAGCTGATATTTTTAATATTATAATGAGCTCTAAATATGAAGTCAAGTGTAACTCTAATTTCCTACTTGGGTTGCTTGAGTTTTGGTACCCATAAGCTAATACTTTTGTATTTTCTTAGGGTGAAACAAAAATTACTCTTCAAGATATGATGATTCTTAGTTGGTTTCCTATACTTGGCTTGCAAGTGACTACCCCCATAAATGACTAAGATGATCTTGTCCAAATGCATAATATATCTCATCTTTCACTAGTTATTCAATTATTTCACCCCTGTTTATTTGTTCTTGAACTGTTCTCTATAAATAATAAAGTAATGAAATATATCATATATTATTACATCAATATGCAAAAATCATAACAAGTATTTTGTATCAATTTAAATTACTAACCAACTGATTAAGTTCTTCTTCTTCTCGTTTATTCAAGGACTTTATATCCATTAAGTGGTTCAAAGTATGGAAACATATGATTAATTTCTATCCAATTTTAAAGTTTTGTATTGCTTTCATGCTTATTTGCAATCTTGTAACACTTGTTTATCCAATTATCAGGGACTTTAAAACAATTATGTAAAAAAAACACATTTTAGAGGAGATATAATACAAAATGATATAATATATGTAATTAACATATAGGCATCAAATCATACTAGTTTCATTATTACTATTTCTACTAATGAATTCTAAGAAAGTTTTAACTCTAAAAATATAGTCTTCCTCAATTCTACACTTTGACATCCAATATTTGTCCATTTTCTATTGATGACATCAAACATATTAAATATGTATCCAATAAGATATAATTGTATTAATTACCCAATATATTTCAGATATAATTATATATGAAGTCATAAATTATTAGAATATCCTATCAAAACATCATATAAAAATAAATACATAACATTCAAACAATTAATAAATTCATTATAACATTAACAATAATAATATTAACAATATATAATATATAATAATTTATATACATATATAAATGTATGTAATAATAATAAATATTAATAAACTCATTATACATTATATATATATATATACACAAATATATTTTATTATATATATATATATATATATATATATATATTTAATGTATATGTAAATAATTTTAAAAAAATTAAGTTTAAAATAAATTAATATATATATAAAAATAACATAAAATTATTAAAATAAATAAATAAAAATACTTTATTCTCTTCTAAGCTTTTACAAAAATACACAACCTACATAACATATAATATACATTATAATAAAAAATATGAATAATAAGTATAAAACAATTTATAGAAATACTTACAAGAGTAAATGAAGTAACAAGATGAAGGAAATGAAGAAAAAAAAAGTGGGTAAGTGAGAAAGTGAAGGAAAATAGGTATAATTTTTTTGAGTATTATGCTAAAAAAACAGTGGATGTAGATGAGAAATTGGAGAGGAAGAAAACCAAACTGACGGAGTAAAAAATGGTGGTAAAAAATGGTCGAAAAAGGAGAAAGAAAATAGAAATAGCATAGAATTGACACTACACGTATGATTTTAAGTGTCAACTAACGCGAGCCACATGTAGCATCATTTGACATGTAAAACTGACTTAAAATCTTATGTGTAGCATCGATTCTACGTATCAACCGACTTAAAAAATTATAGAAGAATAAAATAGTAGTGTCGTTTCTACGTGTCAATCGACTTGAAAAATTGAAGAAAAATAAAATAGTAATGTCTATTGACACGTAGAACTAACGCTAAATGTGGCTCGCATCGATTTACAGATAGAACCGACTTAAAATCCTACATGTAGCATAAATGGTAGCATCGGTCCTATGTGCCAATTGACACTACACATAGGATTTTAAGTCGGTTCTATATGTAGCATAAGTTCTACGTATTAACTAACGTGAGCCACTTGTAGCGTCAGTTGACATGTAAAATCAACTTAAAATTCTATGTATAGTGTCAGTTGTACGTGTCAACCGATGCAACTATTTTATTTTTTTATAATTTTTTAAGTCAGTTAATACGTGTCAACCGACTTAAAATTTGTTATAATTCACATTTAAACAAAAACCAACTTTAAATCCTGACTTAAATACCTTTTATTGTAGTAGTGTGTGTTACCTTCTTAACCTTTTGGGTTGGAATTTCAGACCTAACAAGTGGTATTACATTTGATTTGCGTATACAAAGTAAATCTCTAAGATGAAAGTAAACCCTTGTAAGCATCCCACATAGTTAAGATTGAACGAATGATAGGTCACCTGTTAGATCATGATGAAACTTGTGTGATATCATCAAACTCTTGGACTCTTGAATTGTAATTAAGTTGGCATGAGTTCTTAGACCCTTTGTTACCACGTTTTTACATTGGATGGAGTATTAATACAAGAATTCGACTAAAATGGAGGGTCTTTGGTATACAAGCATGATTTGAGTTTAAGGGGACATTGTGTTATCATTTAATGAAAGATTGTTAGGTGTACAAATAAATCACACATTAAAAAAATATGAAAAATATTATATATATATATATATATATATATATATATATATAATTGACATGTGTTATTCATTACCATAGATTAACCATTTTAGATGAAAACTTGATTAATTACGATTGTTATAAATCAATATCCGGTCATTCGAAAAAAAAGAGGGAAGATTTGGCTCATTGGCTTCATAATTAGACCAACTTTTGTTCCCTTTTTTGTTTTACCAATTTAATCCCTAACCGAGTATCAACACTTTCATTAGTATCTTTGAATTTTTTTTCATTCAAATTAATAAATAAAAGAATGTATTATCAAATTATTTAAAAAAATATCACATTTATCCTTACGTTTAAGCATAAGACGAAAAACACTTTCTAAAACTTATATCAATAACATGCCTTAGATATAATGTGATATCAATATAAACCTTAAAGGGATAACAATGTTAAAAAGATTTTGTTAACTCTAATTTAATCAGAGTTGTGTATTAAAAAATTATAAAGTTAAATTTATCGTTAATTTTAGAAATTTTATAAAATATGGATCAAATTAACCTAGAGAGGGTTAATAGATTATTTTCAATTTTTATAAATTTGTAATTTAATAACCTAAACAAAGTGACCATGCATGCAATCACGTCTAAGAATAAAGAATGCAAATAAAATAATAACACACGATAATTTTAGATGGAAACAACCTAGGCCATAATCATGACCTAAGAGGAAAACCATTGGTCCACCAAACCACCTAACTTTCTACTATGAAAATCAAATGTTCAAGTACAAATTCGATCTTCTGTTATCAACCTAGGATACTAACCTAATGTACCTCACTTACGAGCCCCTACTCTGTTTTCATAGTTTCTAATATTAGCGTGAGTGGTTTCTAGACCAACATTCCAATAAGCTTCCCACCAATCAGATACATTCACGAATCAACTACAAAAAGGTTAGAACAAAAAACATAAGTTCTCATGTGTGTTTTAGAATGAATTTAATAATGAATAATCCTAACTAGATGATTCAAAACATATGTCACTTAAATCAAATCAACTAACAAATCCTATAGCAAAAAGATAAAGCACAAGTTCAATAAAAATAGCTTCTTTAAAGATGAATAATCAAAACAAATAATTAAGCATAAGTTCAACTAACGCTACACGTGGCTTTAGTTAGTTGACACATAAAACTGACTTAAATTCCTACATGTAGCGTCAATTCTATGTGTCAACTGACTTAACAAATTAAAGAAAAATAAAATAGTAGCGTCAATTGACACGTAGAATCGACGCTATATGTAGGATTTTAAGTCGGTTCTATGTATCAACCGACGCTACACATTGCTTAAGTTGGTTGACATGTAGAACGGAATTAAAATCCTACGTGTAGCGTTGGTTGACAAGTAGAAACGACTTTAAATCCTGACTTAATTGCTCCTTTTCGTAGTAGTGTATGTTCAAAAAATTCCTTTTTATCTTTCTCTAGGCTAGAGGAATCTGTTTTGTGAACATTGATGATATTATTAAGTTTAGTTACTTCAACAAGTAGTTTATCTCTCTCTTTCCTGGCACCTAGACAATCTATGAATAGTTCATTGTAATTCGATACATTGAACTTAGATAGTAAGAGAAAAAAGTTTACTTCCTCATTTTCTTCATTCAAGTTAGAGTCGGAGTCATTTTGGTGTGCTTTGGTAGTTGCAGTGAAGGCACAATAGTTAGTGTCATCATCCTTTGAGTTACTAGCATAATCCTGCTCACTTTCTATGTCACTAAGTGTAACGTTAATGGTTTTTCCAACTTTATTTTTATTGTTTGCACATTTTGTAGAAATATAATCAAAACCCCCACAAGTAAAGTATTAAGGACTAGTGGGCTTAGTTTTCTTACCATCAAAGTTAGGAGGTTTGATTTCCCTTGACTTTCTATCCCTCGATTGACTAGATTGTCCCTTGTTAAATTGATTATTCTATTGACCTTTCTTTTTCAGAAACTTCTTAAATTTTCGTGCTAACAAGAGTAGCGACTCATCATTTATATCCTCATCACTATCAGAGACATCATTTTTTGGAGCTTTTGAATGCCACATCCTTATTTTTCTTAGGTGGATTAAGAGTAAGCTCATAGGTTTGAATTGACCCGACAAGTTCATCAATGTTTAGTGTGTCCATATTCTTGCTTTCCTCTACCACTATAACTTTCATCTTATAGTTTTCTATTAAGGATCCTAGGAGTTAGCGTACTTGTATAGGTTGTGAAATTTTCTCACCAAGGTTAGAACAAGCATTAGTGATATAATAAAAGCGAGCATAGAATTGACCAAATGTTTCAGTATTGCTCATTTTAATAGAATCAAACTGAGGTGTTAGCAATCTCAATTTTTTTAGTTTCACTTGGGAAGTTCCTTCATGAGCAAGAGCAAGTTCAATCCATGCATCTTTAACAGTCTCATAGTCAGAGATACGATAGAACTCATCCATCGACACTATAACAAAGATTGAGCTAAGACCTTTTTGGTTTTCCCTACTAAGGGTGCGTTCTTTAATGGTCTAGCCTCTTTTTGGCTTTATGATTACTACACCATCTTTCGTTACCGAAGGTATTTCCCAACCATCAAGAATAACATCCTAGATTTTTTTATCTTGTCTGAGAAAGGCTTGCATACGAGCCTTACAATAAGGGTAATTATATCCTTTAAAGAGTGGGGGTCTAACAGATGACCCACCTTCTTTCATTTGGCCCATAAGTAGGAGTGTGTGTCTCTAAGGATCAAACTCACTAAGTGTGTCTAGTGTTGGATATGATACCAATTGAAAGTTTATAAAACACTGACTTAATTAACCTAGAGGGGGTGAATAGATTATTTTCAATTTTTATCAATTTGTAATTTAATAACCTAAACAAAGCGGCTAGGCATGCAATCATGTGTAAGAATAAAATGTGGAAATAAAATAATAACATGTGATATTTTTAGATAGAAACAACCCAAGCCACAACCATGCCCTAAGAGGAAAACTACCGGTCCACCAGGCCACCTAACTTTCCTCCATGAAAATCAAATGTTCAAGTACAAACTCGATCATCTACTATCCTCCCTAGGATACTATTCCAATGTACCTTACTTACGAGTCTCTACTCTATTTTCACTATTTCTAGTATTAGCGTGAGCGGTTTCTAGATTAATGTTCTAATAACTTTTTCGCCAATCAGATACGTTCACAAATCAACTACAAAAGGGTTAACACAACAAACACAAGTGCCCGTGTGTATTTTAGAACGGATTTAATAATTATTAATCTTGATTAGATGATTCAAAACATATGTCACTTAAATCAAATCAACTAGCAAATCCTAGAGTAAAAAGATTAAGCACAAGTTCAATAAAAATAGCTTCTTTAAAGATTAATAATCAAAACAAATAATTATGATATGAAAATTCAAGAACAAAAATAAAGAAGAAGCTATAAGAACATATCATCAAAATATCATAAACTAATTAGGCTTATTAATTAACCAAACATAACCACCAATGTTTGATAGATTAACTATATAAAGAAGCGTAAAGAATTATAATATTACATTTGCAAAATAAGAGAGAAATTATGAAGAATAGAATAATGCACTTATGTGGTTGATTGAAACAATAAGTAATGAGTTTTATATAATATTTTAACATATATCGTATTCTATATTTTAGCAGTGAAAATAATTTCAGATTTGTATGCTATTAAATGCATGAGTGTAATTCTATATGTTACAGTTATAATAGATATACCTAAAGTATTACTATTTGAAATTATGATATTTTTTTTACTTTTGATAGACTTGATAACGAACTTAAAAACAAGTTTACATGCACATATTTTGTCAACAAAAGTAACAAACACTTATAATCCTTACACTTTTCAACAGACATAATGTTGAAATTAATATAAGGAGCACCCGTTATAATTAAATAGGAGTAGCTGATCTAGATATAAAAATGTCTAAATTTTATCAAATAGATTCTTTGTAAAAATGAATTCCATGGCTACAAAACTCTCGTGGAATCAATGGTTCACTCGTAAAGTTCAAAAATAGAAAGTGCTTTTGTGGGAAAAAAGCTTCAATCAAAATTTTAGAACCAACTTCTAACCCATTCAAGCTTTATTTCTATTGTGCAAGTGGAATGTACAAATTTTATTCATTTTGGAACTTTGATCATGACAAATATGTAAGTATTGATGGACATGGTAATGCGAGTGGAAGCATGGATATTCATGAAGTGAAGATGCAAGTCTCTAATCCTGTCAAGATTCCAAACTTTGGAAATAGTTTTACAAAATGGTTTCAAGAATATTATTCTCATGTATTTTTCTAGTAATTCTCATGTTTATACAAGCAGCAGTATAAAAAGTAAATATTGATATAAATTGTAATACCCAATGTGGGACTTAATAGATTGCAAAATGATATTGTTGTTCCAAAATAAAAAGTTTTAGGGACGCACTGACATACAAAAAAGCACAAAGTTCATAGTTCATGTTATGTCCCCATAACATAATTTCATGCACTCTGTACTTACACCTTTCAACCAACATTTCGTACACTTAAACTATCATACAAGTCCATAAATAGACTACAAGTAGACCCAAAACCAATTAAACTAATAATTAAACTGACAAGTCCATAAAAGTTTCAAAAACAATAATATTAGAGTCCAAATACATGTCATATACACAAGCAATATATCAACCACACAAACTGCTGAATATATCAACCACACAAACTGCTTCAGCCTCCACTTTGATTTCCCTTTCTTGTCGTCTTAGTTGGGCCTTTTCCAGCACCTAATTACAAGTACCACATATTACAGCACTTATATATGTACAACATAGTTATCTACACCTGTCACTACATATTATAGCAATTAAATATTAAAAAAAATTACCTACATACATGACCACCTCATTTGATAGCACCTAAACAGGTAAAAAACAATTACATACATACATTACCACTCATTTAGCAGCACTTAAATAGTTAAAAAACAGTTTCCTACATACATTACAACATGTTACAGCAACGAAGTATGTAAAAAATAGTTACATACTAATACATGTTCCAGCAATCAATTATGTAAAAAACTGTTACACCTATTATGACATATTACCGTAATTAAATTTGGTAAAACAATTACCAATTTGTGTGATTTCCCTATATTTGTTATAAGATAGTATTATTACCGGTTAATAATACACCGTAACATTGAAGGAAACATGCTATACCTTGTTACTTTGCCACCATGGATACCTTCTTTTGTTTGAACATGTATAGTTTATAAAAGTACAAATTAGATGTTAAAATAGAGAAAATGACAAATAAAAGGTTTGAAAAAATATTACAAAACCGCCTGTGATACTTTATGTTAAAAACCGAGATTTAAATCAACCGAATAAGATTTCATTAGGTTAAGGATTATCTAAGTTTATAAGCAGCATTGTTGCCGATTTTTTGATCGATGTGGAACTTCCTTAACACTCCCCCTCACATTAGTCAAGTGATGAAGACGTGCCCTGTTACCGACGGGGATGGTAATTAAGTTTCAGGGTAGTGACCAACATCGCCAAGAACCTGCTTTGATACCATGTTAGAAACCTAGACCTAAGTCAATCCAATAAGATCTCATTAGGTTAAGGGTTTTCCAGTTTATAAGCAGCACTACTTCTGATCATCTAGTTGATGTGGCACTTAACACTTTAGATTAGTAAATAAATTGATAAATGTTTTGGTTTTTTTCCTCTTAGAACCTCCTTTAACATTACCCTTGCAAAAATAAAATGGAAAAGAAATTTTAGTAAAATGGGTAAGAAATTAAAATAAAATATACTTAGAAATGGATTTTACATAATACCTTCACCTTCCTAGATGGTTTTTGCAAGCAGGACTTCATGTTGTGGAAAATTTGTTTGCACAATTGATGAATAAAACCGGCATCGTCGATTCTACCAATACTTTGGTTTTATATTTATAAACTCTCGCAAGTGCACGAATCATTTCATAGAAAATGATAAGTATACTCTCAGGGTCGATCTAAGGAAGGAATATATGTGGTTTTTAATTTATTATTCAAACTTTTAAAAATGAAATTAAATCCTAAACATCCTGTCACGATATTTTGGATTTTTGTGTTTCTAATCTAATAACATAAAAATAAACATAGATATAGATTCAATAAACATTTATGCAAATTTTATCATTTATAATAGTGGAGTATTTATGGATATAATAACTAAGTTAATTATACTTGCTCATATTATTTAGGTTATGAAAGATATATATTGATATTTATTGATTCTTTTTATATATATATATAAATACCACCTTTGGTAGGGTTAGATATTCTTTGTTAACTAAACAAATCAATTAACACATATGGGTAGGGTTGATAACTAATTTGGTTAATTAAATTAATTCATTTTTCTAAGAGATTGAAAATGAACCATTTAAATGCCACCTTTGGTGGGGTTAGACAGTTTAAACTTTATTCAAGGTGTGCAAATTAAACCTAAGAATTTAATTATCCGAGTACTAACTTTCAAGTTTTAAAACTACTACTGAAAACATGTTGTCAATACATTTTCAAATAATAGTTCTTATAAAAACTTTTGAAATAGAGCTTCACTCTAACTAACGGGCGATTGTACCAAAAAATAAAAGAGCACTACTCTAAATCAGACCGGATAACTAAACCTTAAAATCTAATTTTCAGATTTAAGTTTGTAATGAAAAATAATATATTTCTCTCTAAAATTCTTAATATAAAATCTTGAATAAAAACAAAATCAATTCATTTTAGACATTTTTACCTATTTAATATTTCACAAGCATAATAACGTTATTATTATATCATGTTTACAAATAGCAAGTAAAGTTAAATTTAATTACATACAAATTTAATATAACATATAAGAATAAAACATAAAAAATAACTGTAAGAAAATAAAATCCTTGCAGTACTTTGATGCTATTCCTGTTGTTGGAAAACCTCGAAACGGAATTTTCATTACCATTTATTGAATCAAAAAGAAAATAAATTACAAAAATATAATTAGTTCTTCTCAAAAAGAGAAGAACTCTAAAACTAAGAAAAACTAAAAACTAAGAAATGGAGAAAGAAAGAGAGAAGATGTTTTTGAGGTGTGTTTTGATATCAAGAGAATGGGGTATTTATATGTGAGGAGAGGAAGAAAAAGTGGGTGGAAAATGATTAAAAAGGAAGGAAACACATAGTAGGTAATGATGACATCATCGTTGACGTCATGGTGGGTGAGGTGCGGCGGTGCACGCGGAATGGGGAAAAGGCGCACACAAACTGGGCACAAATGGGCGTGGGCGTAGACTGGGTGTAGATGGGCCCAGGCACGCGCGGATGTGCATGCACTGCACGCGGAATGGAGCAAGGGCGCGCACGGACTGGGCATTGTGTGGGCGATGCGTGTAGATGGGTGTGTGACTTCAGTGTGGTCTGGGTGATGCGTATGCGTTTCTTGGTATGGTTGGGCATACATCACGCACAATCTGGTGCGGCTGGGCGATTGCATGCACAATTTCACCTTTTTTGACATTTTTGACCCTTTTGATCCATTTTTCCAATTTTCCAATTTTTCATATTTTTTGACTTTTCCTTATTTATTTTATGAATATATTTGTGATGTATTATCTCCAGTATTTCTCTTTGAGTTTTTAAGTTACTTTTTTAAGCGAAAATACCTAAAAAACAATAAAAATACCTGTGATTCCGAAAAGATAAATTTATATAAATATATATATATTTAATCAATTAACGTGCATAAAATAATGGTAATTTTAGTATTTTTTTAGTACTCATCAACAATCTGCATCTATGTCCATCATTTCTTTTGTGCTTCTCTCCTTCACCTTGTTGCCTTTTTTGTTTCCCTCTTCAGTTGGAGGTCTTCCACTTTTTTATTTTTTTCCCTATAATATTTAGGGGGTATGAAATATACCAAATTAGTCACTTCAAGCTAGGATTCTTCATTTGGAATAGGATGTATCATGTAAGTGTATTTTTTAAAATAGGCCCCTTTAGACAAATTCTTGTGGATGAAATCTACAATTTTCAACCTCGTATTCATAATGGCTCTGCATGCATGCTTAGATGGAATTATACTAATCTGCCACTCACAACAAGAACAAATTTGGCCTGTCGAATTCACCAACAATGTAGTCTACCATTAATCATTTCAAATTCCTCACTGCTAGTAAATATAACATCCAACCCCTACCATTTTATTAGTTATTAGTTTTACCTTTGTAAAAAGTATAGGGTGTATATATGTTTCCTTTCCATGAGTCATCCTTCTCTTTTCTTCTCATCATCATTTTCGTGATCTTCCTCCTCACATCCTCAAATAAAACAACAATATGTTTGTTTCTAACTCTGTTCAACCAACTATTGAAGCTTTCAGTCATGTTATTAGTAACATGATCAACTTTAGATTCTTGAATAAAGTCATATCTTGGCCATACAATTTTCTCAACTCCATTCAAATAATCATAAGCACTTTGATTTGCTACCTTAAATTTCCTCTTATAATTTTAAAAATCAGTCACCTTTGTAGCTACCCATAATAAAGACCTCATTTTAACATCACCCCAATGGCCTCTAAAGTTAGCATAGATATGCCTATAACACAACCTTCTAAAGGAATTAGGAAAAACTTCTTTGATGGAATTAATAGAACCATTCATTCTGTCACCCATAAAACATATACTTTGGAACTGTAAGTGTTGGTTGTTTTCGTGTATAAAATATTTACATGCAATCTTATCTTAAAGCTTCGATGAGTGCTTAAAAGTACTTAATATATTGTGATTTTATATATGTTAAATGATTAAATGGATTTATATTTTCTTAGTTTTACTATCATTTTAAAAAAATCTATATTTTCAGAATCATGGATATGTTTTATTGTTTTTCAAGTATTTTAGCTTCAAAAAGATAAAATTGATCAACACTTGAAGAATATATCTAAAAACACTCTATTATAATTTTAAAAGCTTAAAAGATAAAATTTGTAAAGCATTATATATGTTCCAAAAAGGATATACAATAAAATATGGATTTATAATTGATCAGAACAACACGGGCCATATCGTGGAAGTTTTATGCATTGTAGCACGAGGCTAACAAACTGAATATCACGTGTCCTAGAATTAATACAGGTCGTAGTGTGAAAATATTGTGCATTGTGATGCGAATGAAATGGATTGAGTTTCAACCGTGTACAGCTTGTATATGCCACAAAGTGAAAGAAAATGTGTACCACACCGCTAGTCTCCTTATCCAACATTTTCTCCTTTTTTATACCTATAAAAATGAACTCATTATCGTATTATTCCATATCCCTTTCATTTGTTTCTCTCATCATTCTTAGCTTTTCTCTATGCTTTTTAGCTTTTCTTTTCTTAGTTTAAAGTTCTTCTCTCAATTGAAATTTGAACATAGTAATGGCTTTATGTAATAGTTTAGTCTAAATTCAATAAATAGTAATTGACAATTCTATTTGGAGGGTTTGTGGTTAAAGAAACAATACTAAAACTCTATATTTAGGTAGGTACTATTCTTATCAAAAGATTGTAGAATTAATGGAAAAAATAAAAAACATTCTTCCAAATGGATGGAGAGCTCTTCCATGAAACATGGGATAGATTCAAAATCCTTTTGATTCAATGTTCACACTATAGCTATATATCCATTGTAAGTACAAAACCAGTTTTTTTATGATGAATTGACACAACAGAGTCAGTACATTGTTCATATTGCTACATGAGGATCTATTGGAGAAAAAATGATAGAACAAACTTATGAGCATTATGAGATATTGGGTGCTAATTCCCAACAAAAGAGTACTAGAGGAAGAAAAGCAGGAATCAATAAAGTTGGCTTTGGAAACAAAATGGCCTTACAACTTGCAAAATTGACTAAGCAAATGAAACTCCTCACTACCTATTAGATTTCAAATCAAGAGGTATGTGAAGTTTGTGGTTCTATTGGACATTGCTTTTAGTTGTTCAAATGTAGGTAATTCTAGTATGGATACTTTGGAGGAGGCCAATTATGTGCAAAGGTATCATTCCAACACATATAATTACCTTGACACTACCTGGAAACAATTACCAATCATATGCTCAAAACCAAACACAAAATCCAAATGAAAACCAACCTTACCTATAAAATCAATCCAAACCAACCTTAGAAGAAAATTTCAATGCTTTTAATCAAATTAATAGAGACAACCAATTGATGAACAGTCAAAGGTTGAACTCTATAGAGGCTTTAGTGAAAAGGGTTGAAGTCAAAGTTGGGTAGCTAGAAGAACACATGCAAAAGCAATAAAAAGGAAAGCTATCCATCCAGGCAAACACAAGCAAAGGATGTTACAATCCTTTGAAGTGGTAAGGTAGTCCATAAATTATTATATGAAATTACTAATGATTACCATTTAGTGTAGGTAATAAAGAAGGTGAAATTATAATCTCCCATAGTGGAGAAATAAGTGCCAATAATGATAAACCTTCTGTGAAAAGAATTGGAAAGTTAATTGACATTTCCAAAATCATAAAGCATTAGAGCCACACCAGCAATTAATACCATTTCCACACCAGTTGAAAGAATCCAAGCAAGATAAACAATTCTCTGATCAATTTAATATACTTTCTAAAGTAAAGATAAATTTACCTTTATTAGAAGTGATTAAGAATATTCTCTTCTATGCTAAATTTTTCAAAGAATTAAATACTAAAAAGAGGAGGTATGGGCTTAATGAAAGAGTAGCAGTATCAAAAGTTTCTAGTGCTATGCTTCAATTCCAACTATCCCAAAGTTGAAAGATCCAAGTAGTTTTATTATAAACATCACTATGAGGGATAAAAAGGTGGCTAAACCAATGCCAAATTTAGGTGCTAATATAAATTTGATACCTTATTCTAATTTTAGACATCTAGGTTTAGGAGATCTAAAACCTATAACCATGTCCCTTCAACTTGCGAATAGATCTATTAAATATCCAAAGGGAATGGTTGAGGATGTGCTAGTATAGATACAAAAACTTATAATACCTGTTGATTTTGTGATTCTTGATATGGAGAAAAACCCAAACTTGGACAAAGAACATATAATACTTCTTGGTAGATCATTTATGGCCACTATCAAAACTATTATTGATGTCCAAGATGAGAATTTAACAATGAAATTCTTAGGATAGACTATTCGTTTCAAATTTTTTGATTCTTTACCTTTACCTTTTATCTTTGTAATTGATGAATACTTTGATGTTGATTCAATAGATAGCATTGTATATAATGCTTTTCTGCAAGATAGAATGGATGACAAATTAGAATTTACTTTAACTATTGAAAAGGTAGAAGAGGATTAGATGAGGAGATTGATGGATACCTTGAATTACTAGATAATGTTGAACCAATAGGAAATCCTAGTACACTCTTAGAGCTACCTAGTACCTCACTTGGGGAAAAGGCCATTCCACCCAACTAAAAACTAAAAGATGTACATAACAACTAAAATATTTATTTTTGGGAGAAGGAGAAAATCATCCAGCCATTATTTCATCTTCTTTAACCCAAACCTAAGAAAAAGAACTTGTTAAGATGTCTAAGAAATTCAAGAAAGCTATAGGTTGGAGTATCAGGGATTTTAGAGGTATTAATCCTGCTATATGTATGCATAATATCAATTTGGAGGATGATACTAAACATGTTAGAGAGACCTAGAAAATATTAAACCTAATCATATAAGAGGTGGTGAAAAAGGAAATTCTAAAACTCTTAAAATTATGAATTATTTACCCTATTGTAGATAGTAAGTGGGTTAGTTTAGTGTATATGGTACCATAGAAATCTGGTATAACAGTTGTGAAAAATGAAAAGAATGATTATTACCCAATAGAACATTTAATGGATGGAGGATGTGAATAGATTTTAGAAAATCAAATTTATGCACTAAAAATGATCAAATGCTAGAAAGACTAGTTAGGCATGAACTTTACCGTTTTCTAGATGGACTTTTAGGTTATTATTAGGTATCCATTACACCAAAAGGTCAAGAAAAGACCACATTCACTTGTTATTTTGGGACATTGTCTTTTAGAAGGAGGCCATTTAGGTTATTCGATGCTCCTCCCACATTTCAGAGATGTATGATGTCAGTTTTCTAAGATATGGTGAAAAAATTAATTGAGCTATTTATGGATGATTTTTCAATTTTTGGAACCTTATTTGATGATTATATGCATAAATTGACTTTAGTTTTAAAACGATGCATTAAATGCAGCTTGACACTTAGTTGGAAGAAAAGTCATTTTATGGTACAATACATGATTATATTATGACATGTAATTTCTAACAAAGGACTTGAATTTTATAAGAAAAAAAATGAATTAATTGCAAAATTATCGCCCTTACTTCTATTAAGGAGATTAGAAACTTATTAGGACATACAAGTTTATATTGGTGATTTATTAAAGATTTTTCTAAAATAAATTGTCCTTTTTGTAACATGTTGTCAAAAGATATTTACTTCGATTTTAATGATAACTACCTTCTAGCCTATAATGCTTTCAAAGATAAATTAACATTTACCCCTATTATTTTGGCACCTAATGGTCTCTCCCATTTGAAATTATGTGATGCTTTTGATTATGAAATTGGAGCAGTTTTGGGGTAGAGAGTGGATAAACATTTCCATGTTATATATTATGCTAGAAAAACATTCAATGATGCCCAAATAAATTATTCCACCATTGAGAAAGAATTCTTGATTATTGTGTTTTATTTAGACAAATTTATGTCTTAATTAGTAGGCTCGAAAGTAATTGTGCATTCTAAGCATGTTGCTATGAGATATATACCAAGTGAACCTAATGCTAAGCCAAGATTAATTATGTGAGTTTTACTTTTACAAGAATTTGACCTAAAATTCAAACATAAGATAGGTAGTGAAACTTACTAGCTGATCATCTATTTAGGTAAATTTCTAAATTCAATTCTCTTGAAGGTGAGAGTAAAGAAGAAATTATTGAAACTTTTTTTGATGAACAATTATTTTTAGTAGGTCCAAATCTATGTTATGATGATATTGTTAACTATCTTGCTACTGGTATTTTGAGACCTAACATTCCTTCTCAATAGAAGAACAAGTTTCTACAATCTTGTAGGCAGTATTTCTAGGATGATCCTTACCTATTCAAAATTGGTTCAGATTAAGTCATCCAGAGGTGTCTCCTGAAGAGGAACATAAAAGCATTCCAAAATTTTGTCATGAACTTAATTATGGGGGCCATTTTAGTGGTGATAAGATAGCCCATAAAGTATTATAGTCTAGATTTCATTGGCCTTCTCTTTATAAAGTATCCCATAAGGGATGAAATGCCTTTGACATCTAATTTAGTTGTAGAATTATTTTCTGTATAGGGATTCACTTTTTATGGATCCTTTCCCCTATCTTTTGGATATGAAGATGTTCTAGTTGCTGTTGATTATGTGTCCAAGTGGGTAGAAGCTATACCCAATAAATCTAATGATACTAATGTTGTTATGAGATTCTTGAAGGATTCAATTGATAAAAAGAGCCATTTTTGCAACAAAATTTTCAATAGAGAAGTAAAATATGACACACAAATTGGCTACTCTATATTATCCAAAAAACTTTAGTTAAGTGGAAGTGAGTAATAGAAAAATCAAAGAGGTTATGGAATGCCTTGTGCACCCTTCAAGGAAGGACTGGGTAGTCAAATTAAATGATTCAGTATGGGCTTACCACACAGTATACAAAACACCCATTGTGATGGGACCTTATCGATTAATCTTTAGGAAAGCGTGTCACTTACTCGTTGAACTCAAGTACAAGGCTTATTGGGAAATTAAAGAGCTAAAAATGGATTTAGAAAAAGTAGGAGAAAATTGGCTACTTCAACTCAGTGATCTTGAAGAGATTAGGGACGAAGCTTATGAAAATGGAAAGTTGTACAAAGAACGTACTAAGTGTTATCTTGACAAGAGGCTAGTTCATAAGTCTTTTCTTCCTAGAGTGAAAATTCTTTTACTTAACTCTTGTTTGAGATTTTTTTTAAGAAAATTGCAATTAAGATGGAGTGGACCATTCATAAATAACCAAGGGTTTCCACATGAAATTGTAAATTTAATGGATCCTAAGAGTAAAGGAATGTTCATGATAAATGGGCATCATGTGAAGCCTTATTTATAAAGATAACACAACACAAAAGAAATTTATTACATATGATATGTAGTCCCTAACACCATATAGATGATGCGTCTTATTGAAACGTTAAACTAAGCGCTGGATGTGAGACAACCCATCATTGTACCTAATATTATTTTCTTTGTTTTTATTGTTTTTATTTTATATTATTTCATGTATTTTGTTTAATTTTATTACTTATCATGTGAACATTGTTTAGAATTGTTAATTTTATAATTGCTTGTTGGAATTTGTGAGAAATACACAATATCTATGTTAAATTTAAATGTTTGGATTGATGGATGCACATGCAATTCTATACTAATACTTGAGCAGGATTAGTAAATGGGTAACTTTTCTATTCTTTACTCTTTATCTTTAATGTACAATTGTTACATTGAGGGAAATGTAAGTTCTAGGTTAATGGTGTAAAAATTATATTAAAAAATTGTGCTAATTTGAATTTTTTTTAAACATATGTTCACATTTTTACATTGTTTATATTTTCACTTGTTTTATATGCTTTTATTTATTTTTATTGTATTTGAAATGTTTGGTTAATTTTAAAATTTTCAATACAAAATTATCATGTATTTTAATTAATTTTAAGAAAATGATTAAGTCTTTGCATCGTTAGACTAATTTGTTGAACATATCATAGAGTATTATGATAATTATTTACTTTTTCTTATAATTAGTATTTCATGATAAAATATTGAAGTTGCAATATGTATGGTTTATGTGCGTATTAGCGATATTCATGAACAAAACATACAAATATAGTTTTAGTTTCTAGATG
Organism: Hippophae tibetana; assembly: GCA_037013495.1. Taxonomy (NCBI): domain Eukaryota; kingdom Viridiplantae; phylum Streptophyta; class Magnoliopsida; order Rosales; family Elaeagnaceae; genus Hippophae; species Hippophae tibetana. Next base: position 30,663,466 of record CM072806.1, read on the forward strand.
TGTCTTCTAAGAATATTTTCAAGGGAAATAAGCTATCGAGCTCAAATAAACACATATCATGTATATCTCTGTTCTTATACACTATATTGATCGATTAATTACCTAGATCGATCTAACTTGGTAAGAATAAATTATTATACTAGATCGATCGAGATCTGACTGGATTAATTGAGCATGTTTTGATCGTAGTTTTGGATCAATCGAACTATGTGTTTGATTGATCGAGCATATGTTAGATCAATCAGGCAACTAGGGCTTCGATTTTAAAACCTACTTTAACTCAAATTGAATTGGTTTATTATTATATTGTTCTCATTTTTTTAAAACTCTTTGAATTGATTTTATGGATATAATAGTAATATTGCTTTGATTTGGTGCGTCAAAATATTTGATTTAAACAAAAAAATGCATGCAAATTTATTAACCATGCAAGAGCTTTATTCTCTTTATCTTAATCTCTCTCTTGTTTTGCAAAAAAAAAAATACTATTCAAGTAGGCCTTTTCATTTATTTAATTTATCAAACATTTTGTAGTTGTATTTGATTGATTAGAAAGCCTAAAATATTTATGATATTGTACTTAAAATAATTTTTCTATGATTTCTAGTTGATTTTGATTTATCTAATATGTTACTAAATCATGTAATTAGGGTTATTCATAATTGAATATGCTCTAGGACACACATTTCCACATGTGTTATTGTTCTAAAATTTCAAGTACTAATTGAATGGGTTTGATTGTTTGTGTGACTCAAGTTGTTAGAACTTTGGTCCGGATCCAAACACCTTGCTTATAGAGATTGTGAAATAAAGTGGAGGCTTGTATGCAGATTACTTGGGGGCATTACTTTAGTGTGTAGTTTGAGTCATAGCCTTATAATTGAACATTATTTTCATAATGGATTGTTAGGTGGTACGAGGGATCAATGGTTTTTCTCTTAGGTCATTGGTGTGACATAGGTTGTTTCCATCTAAAAATATCATGCATTTATTTATATTTCTACATTACTTTATTTACACGTAATTACATGCTTGGTTGTATGTGAAAATTATAATTTTTCATAATTCTATCAATTATCTATTCATCTCTCTAGCTAATTGGATTCGTAACTAAATAGAATTTTTTTTGGTATCATCCTTGGTCACTAGGTACACTAATTATGCCTAGGAACTTGTTATGGATCATTTAAGAAAGGGTTTTTCTACAACCTGTGAACCTTACCTTGATGAGTCTAATTACCCATATTGGAAGGCTCATTTGAGGGCCTTCCTATGGTCTATACATGAGAGTGTTTGGAACTCTATGCTTTATAGTTAGAAAAACACCTATAGTTATCAAAGATAATGTAGTCACTCCTAAGCCTAGAAAATATTGGACCATTGAAGATAAAAGTGGTTGTAATTGGAATAAAAAAGGTATTAATGCTATTTTTAGTATAGTGTCTATTGATAAGTTTTGTCATATTTCTCATGTTGATACTTAAGCATGCTTGGGATAGTTTAGAGGTTGCCTATGTAGGATATTTTAGAGGTTTCCTATGAGGGAACCACAAAAGTTAAAGGAACTAAACATCGTATGCTTGGTAGTCAATTTGAAAATCTTATTATGAAAGAAGATGAAACTTTGTTTTTTGAATTTTATGCTAAACTAAGTGACATTACTAACTTTTGTTAATCTTGATGGGAAAATTGAGGAATTTAGGTTAGTCAGAAAAATATTGTGTTATTTACCTATTGCTTCCATGTAAAGTCACTACCATAGATGAAAGGAAAAATGTGAACATTAAAATCGAGGAGCTAGTTGGTTCAATTCTCACTTTTGAGATGAGTTTTCATCCTCCCACAAAGGACAAAGGTGTTTTCTTAAAAAACTACTATGATCAAAGATGTTGATAATGAAGATGTAGAACTGGTACTCTTGACTAAAAGACTGACTAGAATCTTTAATAAAAAGAATCCTCAAAACAAAGTACAATCAAGTCATTAAAAGGATTCGAATCTAAAAGAACTCAAGTCTATGAGTTTTGTTGGTTAGAAAAATAAACCCTCTAGGCCTCAATGTGGTGAATGTATGGATTTTGGTCATTTTATAATGGATTGTGCAAACAATAAGAACTAAACCAAAAGAGCCTCCAATATTGTGTAACCTCATTCTGAAAGTGATAATGAAAATCAAGTTCATTTAGAAAAAAGTAACACCAACTTTCTAGCATTTTCTGCAACAATTAGTAAACACTTCAGTAAGTCTGATACTGATTTAGACATGACAAAAGTGACAGTAAATTCTTACTTAAAAAAATTATTGTTACTAGTATAGAAGAAGTGTTCAAAGAGTTTGTAATATATGAAAGGGATAAAGATAAGTTTCTTGTAAAAATAACAAAACTAAATGAAAACTAAAATCTTATAAAATAAATTCATTGGTACTTGAAAAAGATAATCTTGATTTGTTTGAACGTGCTAATATTTTGATTTTGAGTCTTGTGGGTGATCGACACACGAATTATGTAAAATGAATACGCAAGTACACATATCACAACATGTAATATAATGATAAGAAAAGAATGTTCACACATAGATTATGTTATTAGAAACTAATTTTAAAACTAAAAAAATAATTTTTTTTTGTGTATTTATGTTTTAAGAAAGAAAAATTAAAAGAAATAAAAATAAATCACAATAATTAACTAAATCAGATTTAGCAACTAAGAAGATATATGAGAAAATATCTAGGAATACTTAACCCCATAATTTTCTAAACATGTGAATCATTAAAATCCCCAAATATAATTATCAATCAATTACATGATCAATTGAATCTAACCTAGCATATATTCCTCTATTAGGTAAACTACACACTATATAGTAATGAACCTAATTATACTTTCATGTCAATTAAATTGCATACTACTCATTAAGTTTATCAATTATGGATCACATACATAAGAATTATACATCTCTGTTTAGAAGATATATATGTTATTTAATCAAGATAAACAATTAAATAATTCTCTCAAATCTATTTAATTGTATCTATAGATCAATTGATGGCCAAATAATTAATAGCATAAAAATTAAATTAAATAATATAATTAAATTGAAATCATAATTGGGGTAAAATATTAGATCATCACATGTAAAAAATTGAGTTCATAAGATCCCTATATTAATAAATTAACTACACATAATTTTGTTCATAAAGTTCATATTTTTCATAAAAACAAACACATAAAAATTGATAAAGAAAGGAGAAGAAGAAATACAATCAATCTCTTGAATTGTAATACCAATATTTTCTTGAATCTTCACCAAAATTGTATCTTCTTTTAGGGAAATTAGGGGGTCAAACTAAGCTTAAGTGAAATATTAACCATCAGATTAGTTTCTAATCAAGAATTGAGATGAAAAAAAGGAAAAATTAACAACACCAATGAATAAGAGTTGGACATATGGCACACGAGTTTTACTAACCAAATCAGTGCACGATGTGTGACATGAGAGGAGTGGTCTAGTTAATGCATACTGAGGCATCGCCATGTGGGGTGACATGATTCATAGTTATAGATGGCATGTGCTGTGTTGACATGTGGTATGATGCTGCATCATTGGGAACACACGATGTTGTGTGTTTTGCTCTCTCTACCTGTGTGGCATCCATGTGGTTTGCCTATCACCTCCCATGCTTACGTGGCATCCATGTGGTAGTTTCTGATTGCATATGCGTTAAAAATTCAAAAAAAATCCCAAAAAATTTAAAAAATTCTAAAATTTATATTTTCACCCTTTTTCACTAGAAAGTTTATATTTTAGTATTTTTACCCCAAAAATACTACTTATTGAAAAGAAAATGAGAAAATATTAAGGAAAAAGTGCATTGATGACTCTACTTTCATAGAGTCATCAAAAAATTTAGAGTAGGAAAATAATAATCTAGTACATGAACTTGAATAATCCATGGAAGGTGTAAAAAGGCTAGCCATTGGAGCTAAAAATTGAATAAAGTTCTAAGTTATGGAAAGCCAACTAGAGACAAGAGAGAGCTAGGATATGTAGATGAGCACACTATGTCATCTTCTTAAAAATCAACTAAATTTGTAAAACCTTCAAACATGTCTTCCTTACATGATACACCTTTTACATCAAGAATTGATTTGGTATGACCTTCTAATCCTAGTCCTAATATTACTTATTATACTCAAAGAATAGTTGCACTTGTAATTGAAAAACATATTAAATTTGTGCCTATTTTTTATAATTGTAGTAGGAAATGCCATATTACATCTTATTGTAGAGATCTTGTGAAATTTTCTTACTTTGATAGTGCCTTTCATGCTTGATATTTTGGAATTAATTTTCATCAATCCATACATGTGTGCCACTTCTCTACCAATGATGAAAAACAAAAGTAAAGGTAAAAATAAGGATAAACCCAAGAACAATTCAAAAATAACTAAATCAATTGAATCCAAACCCAAAGATATTACAAAACCAAAATTCAAGAAAATTTAGGTTAGGAAAGATTACATTTTTTGGTCAACTAACTATCTCTTTTTCACTTAGAAATTTTTAATTTGTACTTCATTGATCATAGGTGAGCATACTAGTTTGAATAGTTTAATTGTTTATTTAGTTGTTTGATTCTTAATTTTTTTAGTTTATTTAAAATTTGTTAATTTAAAAAACAAATAAATAAATAGAGTATAATTGTTTTAACGTCGAAACAAACTTCAAATATTATTTTGAATCAAGAAAATAAATATTTTACATAATCTGATTTACTTGGATTAATTGTTCATTGTACAATTGAATATCTTCTTTTGTGCATTTATATTCTTTCATACATCTGGTGATCAATGCTTAACAAGAACTCACTTACACATTCATTGGACACATAAGTATGTCATGCATGAAGTTTATAATTAATTATGTAAGATTTTAGGATTTCAGATAACCTTTATTGTAAACATTATGGTTGAACTCTGTCTTTCACTGTATGAAATGTTACTACAGAGAGATATCTAATTTTAAGAGGGCTACCTACTGTGATGTACTAAAGCTACCGTGAGCGGAGAGGGTTACATCATAACTAAGGTGAAATTCATTATACTATGTATATTGGCTTGTACATATTTGCTTCGTAACAGAAAAATAATATGATAAAGGAAATATATATACCATAAAATAATTGGATGCATAAAAACAAAGTGCCACAAATGGTTATGCAAAAAACAATAATAATTAAAAAATCTCTCACATAACTAATTATCATAAATAATGAGAGGCAATTCAAAACATTGTTATTAATTAAAAAAGAATTATCTTAATAAGAAAACATTTATTATATGCAAGTATGAATTCAACTAAAATGTTTGTATGATAGGTGATGCTCAATTCTTTAAATCTTTCATAGCTAATTATAAATGGACTAATTGATATACTTTTGTAGTTTCAATATTATCTCACCTTGAGTGATTATTAATATGTTACCATATATGTTCAAGAATGTATATGTGCTTTACTAGAGAACTTATGCATATTATGTATAAATCAATTTTGTTAAAGAATCATTTTTATCTCAAAATTGATTATTTGAGTGAAGTTCACATTTGAATAAATATTACCTTGATTTAAAAAAGAAGGTATTTTTATTAAATCTTTGTTTGAATTTTTTATTTTTTATTTTTTATTTATTTGAGTGTTTATGTGAAAAATTTGAGTAGATATAGGACTTAGGGGGAGTTTTGTAATTTTTAAAAATTATTATTGTCAATCGAACGACATTATTATTGATTAAAATATAAATGTCGATCAATCAACATTAATCTTGATTGATCGAATGAGTTCAGTTTATATACTCCTATTCTTTTTCCACTCACCCTTACGAACCCTAAAACCTCCCCTCGTGGCCCCTTATGATTTTCACTAAAATCCATCAAACTCACTCATTTTTGTCCCTATTTCATTTAGAATTGATTTCTAATAACTTTTATACCATCAATCCATACAAAAAAAAATCAAATTTGAGAAAAAATTGCTATTCATTCCTATTTTCTCATTTTCTCACCAAATAAACACCTTTTTTGAGTTTGATTATGAAATTTGTTCCCAAATACATTTCATTGATCTTGATTTTTCATTTTCCATGGTAATTTTTATCAGTTTGGTTAATTTTTGAAATGGTTACTATAAGACATGAACTTCCTTTTGATATTTAAGCTCTACATTTATCCCAATGGTAGGATGATGAATCTAAATTGAGGTATCAAAATACTCTATCTATACGCTATCTCACCTTGAGTGATTATTAATATGTGTTTCATCTATATATTTCTTATTTTCTTGAATTTTCTATAAGATTTCACATTCATTTTAAATGAAAATGCAAAATTTATTTTTTGGTTTTTTATATAACAAAAAGGGGAGGGGGGAGAAATATGGAGAACATTATAATTTAAAAATTGGAACTTTGTTTAAAATTTTATAAAAAAGGGATATTTAATTTAGTGGAGAGTTACTTGAGAATTAACTTTAAAAAATATGAATTGATAATATTACTCATAGAGTGAGTTGTGCTTTTAATTTTTACCTAATGATTACTCACACTTATGAATATTCTTCTCTTTTCTATTGGTATATATTTTGTAATGTATACATAAGTTTTCGAGATTCAAGCGAAAATGGTTTCACCAGATCATTGGATAGTTCTACTATGTAAAACTTTTATTTTTCCTATGAGCATTATGTATTTTGAGAGAGGTTTCGTCAACAAATATACCAAAGGGGAGATTTCAAGGTTTTTGTTAGTGTTGATAATATTGGTGAACAAAACATAAAAATATAATTTTAGTTTTTGGCTATGTCTTCCAAGAATAAATTCTACCCAAAGAAATTATTGAGCTCCAATAAACACATATCAGGTATATCTCTATTCTTATACACGTTATATTTCATAGTAGACACATAGGAACATTTTGAATTTATACTACTTAATCAAGGTGTCTAGATTACTAGTTTAAAAAGTCTTGAATTAGTTTTTAATTGACTAGATCAATTGAATAATTAGTGGTTGATCAATTGAGAAATAGATTGATCGATTAATTACCTAGATCGATCTAACTCAATTAGAATTAATTATTACACTAGATCAATTGAGAATTGATTGGATTGATCAAGTATTTTTTTTATCATATTTTTGGATTGATCGATAAGGGTTTTGATTGATCGAACTATGTGTTCGATCGATTTAGTATATGTAAGATTGATCCAGCGGCCAAGTCTTTAATTTTAAAACTTATTTCTAACTCAAATTGAATTGGTTTATTATTATATTTTCTTCATTCTTTAAAACTATTTGAACTAATTTTATGGACATAATAGTAATATTGCTTTGACCTAGAGATTCAACATATTCTATTTAAAAAAACCAAAGTAGACATATTTACTAACCATATAAGAGAATTATTCTTTTCATCTTAATATCTCTCTTGTTTTGCAAAAAAAAAAACAATTTAAGTAGGATTTTTCATTTAGTTAATTTATTAAACATTTTGTTGTTATGTTTGATTGATTAAGAAACCTACAATATTTGTGATATTGTTCTTAAGCTAATTGTTCTAAGGTTGCTAGTTGATTTTGATTTATTATTAAATCATCTAATTTGGATTATTCATTATTGAATTTGGTCTATGATACACATTTGTACTTGTGTTATTGTGCTAGCATTTCAAGTACTAGTTGAATGGTTTCGATTATTTGTGTTACTAAAGTTGTCAGAATGTTTGTCCGAATTTGTACACCTTCCTTGTAGAGACAGTGAAAGAAAGTGGAGGCTTGTAAGTAGATTACTTGGGAGCATTACCTTGGTGGGTATGTTGAGTCATAGCTTTGTAATTGAACATTATTTTCATAGGTGATAGTTAGGTGGTCCGATCAACTAGTGGTTTTTCTCTTACGTCATTGATGTGGCCTAGGTTGTTTCCAACTAAACATCTCATGTATTGATTTATATTTCTACATTACTTTATTTACATGTAATTGCATGCTTGGTTGTCCGTGAAAATTTCAATTTTTCATAATTCTGTTGATTATCAATTCACCCCTTCTCCCTAATTAGATCCGTAACTAAATAGAATCTTCACGACAATACGAAAATTGGTATTTAGGAACCAAAATTGCTAAAATGTCATATTTTTTTGTTCAAAAAATTACAAAGTAAATTCCATAAATATCCATACCCAAAATGAATCAAAAACACAAGTGAGAACGTTAGGTCACTCCCATGCTTACACATTGAAAACTAATTGTCCATCCAGCATGTACATTATGAAAACCAACCTCGTGCCTTGCATAAACATGCTCACATAAAAAGTGTACCCAAGTATATGTGTTGTATATTACTAATCCACAGTAACCAAACTTACATAGAGAAAAAAAATACACTAAGTAAAATAAACAGTCATCACTTTTTGTACACGAGAAGCCAACATAAAGAGGTAGAGTAGAGGACTTACATTTCCCTCTTTGACTTTTCATGTCACAGCACCACACAAATAGGTACTTACATTCATCAAACATGAGATGATCATATAGATGTTCCAAAGGTTTTTGTTCCCATGAAAACAATAACAACACAAAACAAAATATCAAGAACACGTCTACTCTAAGTCCATCCATCTTGGGTGCTTTCTCCAACTTCATGAATAAACTCATCCAATCTCTATCACTCTAAAACACAAGGATTTCAGCTCCACTATGCATAAAACACTTGAAGTATGAACACTTCCCTATACAATTGCAACCTGCACACATGAAACAATCATGTACCCCATGAACATATCATGCAAAAATAGCATGCAGTCTAAACATATTCTATCGTGTCACCCTACATGGGTAAATACCAATAGGCATAAAATGCATAGCTCCCCTTGACTTCATGCAACACTCCCCCTAAATGCATGCAAGTTATATAATAATATATAGTAAAATCCCTTACTAATCATCCATGCAACATATAACATGGTAAACATGCTTAGTCCTGCAAGAAATTGCTCCCCCTTTTTGACATAAAAACTCACAGAAACACCCTTATATAAGGGAGATAAATCATATTGAAATGAAGTAATCCTAACACTCATGTACCACAATAGAGAGGATTAGATCAAACATAATAAGAAGCAACACATACAGTCATGTGACAATGACAAAGAATAGCACCAAGAAAAAAGAAAGGTAAAAACATGCAATAAACAACAAAATAAATACACAAAACAAATAGGGATAAGTGTAGATAGAAAACATTTTAATCTATCAAAAAAAGCACTAACTCATTGCCACAAGGAAGATTGTAGACACAAAAGATGACATGTGAAAGAAGAGATTGCAAACTATGCATGCAACATGTCGTACTAATAGTCCTATTTATGCAAGGTTTATACAAGATGATATCAAGAAGGAAGCACCACATGAATATAATAGCATAATAATAAATCATAAACAAGAAAAATAATCAAATATAAATAAACAACCTTGATAGCAAAAAATTGATACACATTTCTTCCCCTAAATATATGCATGTGAGACAATAAACATGTTATGCATTCTATTCTCAAAATTCCCAAGGAAAAAGCATCTATACACATTAGAAAACAAGTTACATATAAAAAGGAAAGAAAATTAAGAATGTTCAAAGAATAATCAATACATTCAAGGTAAATTTTCATGTGTCCATCAATCCATGATGCATTCATGTAAGGATATAAATAAATTTTGATGACATGCTCTATGTGTGATATACCAAACTTGTTTACTCTACATGAAATCATGATATGCTTATGTGAACCAAGAAAATAGAAATATAGACTCAAGTAGAACCAAACTTCATATATCCACAGTTACCCTCTCTCTCCACTAATGCAAGTGCCAACCTAGAAAAAATCAATAGGTCTTTCAAAGTTTGTAATGATAGGCTGAGGCATGGGTAAGATAGAGGAGACATTTAGGCTCAACCACAACTTGTCTATCCAATAGCCCAAATAAGTTCATGTCTATGATATATACCCTCAAACATGGGTTCTTTTCTCTTTACTTTTCAAAACTCAAACAATGAATCTGAGAGACTAGTACATACAATTCAGTACTTTATACACCCCCTTCCTTTTCATACTTATCATTACTTCACTTTTCTTTTCTTTTCTTTCCTCCATCCTTTTGTTTTTTAAAATAAACAAATTTCAACACTTCATTTTTTTTCTTTACTCCATCTTCCCTCATTTTTTATATTCATTATTCAATTTTCAACCTTATCCTTTTTATTGAATGAAAGCAAGAGGGTAAAAGGGACAATCCTACAAAATTCATGCTAAAAAAAGGGTGTATAAGGTAAGTGGGAATAAACATTTAGGCTAAATTAGTATTTAGGTGAAAATAAATGAAGGGACAACATAATGGCTTAGAGGGGGTAACTAAGGATACGTAAATATTGGTGGCTTGAAAATTTCAAATGATCCAAAAAAGGCCTAAATCTTTTCCCTATCTAAGTGGCACCTAGAATTTTGCCTCAAGAGACACTAAAAAGGACTCTAGAGCTTGTTAGAGACATAAAAATCGTCAAAGTATGAGATTCTCACAAGCATCTCAAAATAACCATACAAATTCACAAAGTTATAGCATGTGCAAAAGCATTTTAGATAAAATGAACAAGAAAAATTTAGCCATACATAATCTCAAGAAATACACATGTCAAAACATCCATATTTTAATTTAAGATAAATGCATACCAACCATATATCAACATGGTCCCTCTAAAATTCATTTTTCTTGCAAGAAGATAGCAAAGAATAAAGATGTCACTCTCGTAAGACACAAAGCATTAACTAATAAGTGAGAAGATAAGAATGGACTCAAAGTATATCAAAGTATAAAAAGAAAGGAAAAATGGTTCAAATGAGTTCAACAACAACACTCATATCATCGCTAGTTAGGAGAAAGAAAGAAATTGACTAACTAGTAAACATCACAAATAACATTTCTAAGAGATGGAAGAGACAAGGGATGCAACTAGAAACACTAAGCATATAAGAAAGGTAAGAGATCCAAACAAAGCTTTAAGAGACATGTTAAGACAGAGTCAACAATGAAAACACCAGGAGTGCAAACATAACACATATGTTAAGTTACAATAAGTATATAGGTCAAAGATCCTAAAACATGTATAAAATCTATGTGACAAATAGATGCATATGATATACCAGAGCAGACATAGAAAAGAGAAACACTGATGAATACATGCTTGTAAAGACATCACATTTAATTTCAAAGACACAACTAAACCATAGTAAAAGGGAGAGTAGGCAAAAGGAGGACAAAATACAAATAGAGAATCAATACATAACATATTATGTTGTAAGAATAGAGAACCTAATAAACCATGTGAGATGCAATATGACATGGCATATGAATGATAGGACAATAGAAAAAAATCATACTACTATGACACTATATGATGAAAACATGTGATGTGATACTCGTACAAATAACCATAAAAGAAGAAGTAAGCAGGGTAGAAAATCAGTAATAGGTAAAATAGTGAGGCATAGTAGTAAGTAAAACGGTTAATTTACTATGTAAGACAAAGAAACAAAATGAAATGCAAGAATAAGAAAGTACAAAAAATGCAGATAAAAAACAAAATAACATAAATTCACATACAAAATAACTAGAGTCAAAGAAAGGAAGGAAATAAATAACTCAACTACAACACATCACTCAATAATAGTGATAAAAAACTATCCCTCGGTTTAAAGAATTTGTGAGGGAAAACTTAGCTATGAGGCAACCTCTGACTCATATGAGGACAAGGAGTATATGAGACTCTTGGTTTGTTTTATTTATAATTTCTAGAAAATTTGGGCAAGTTATCCATATAAATCGGGCAAGGTGGACTTTTTGAGGTAGATTTATTTCTTTCCACATTATGCCTTAAGTGCATAATGCATTCTGCTTGAACATACTCAGATAAGCCATAGTAGATATTTCAGTCTAAAGAGATAGGGAGGAATGAGGTGGAGAACTTCAAGATGTACTCCACACAAATCTTAGAAACTACATAGTAATATGACCAGTAGTGCCATAATGATAACAAGTACGAATAGTGGAGGGAAAATGGGGTTGCTAACTCTTATTAGTAGTACATAGAGGAGAAGAAGATGAAGATTTGATTGACTTTCACACGAGGATAAGAAGTCAATTGCTTATGTATGGTCTCAAATGCCTAAGTTCACCATAGTGGTGAGAAATGGAAATGATAGTAGGTAAAGGAAATCGACTACTACTATAGTGACGAGAAGTGCTAGCCTTAGATGAAGAGTTCATGTTGATAGAGAAATCTGGTAGAGACCATGCAACAAATTTACCTCTTGGGTGAGTAGTTGTAGACTTCAACTTGGATATTTTAAAGTTGAAACCTCTTCACTCTAACTATTTCCATACTTTTCACCAAAGAATATGTTATTCTTGATCATTTTGTTTAACATTTTTGAATCTGTAGTCATTCTACCAATAACAATAGAGGTATATGCCAATTCCTTCTCCCACATGTTGAGTTTTTTTCAAAGCTATAATCAAGTCTTCCTTTTCCTTAAGGAAGGATTCAAGATAGCTAGTAGAATCATTAACCTTATGTAGTTCTTCAATCTCAACACCCTTTTATGTAAGCGAGCAAGTCAAATATTTCTCTAAGCTCTCAAGAACAATTATTTTCCTTTTTAACTTTTCAAATTCATTCTTCTGATCAAAGGTAGATAGAGGATTGACTAGAGGTTAAGTAGCTTTACTAGAAGTAGGAACCTTCAATAGCTCTTCAAAGTTCTTTTTTGCATTGTCATGATTTTCATTAAATTTCATCATATCTATTTTGAGTGACCTTGTACCTACTTGTGACAATATGTTGTCGATTGTCAATAGAGGGCTTTCTTTCCTCCAGAGTTTTCTTTAATGCACAAATGTGGCATTTTTTCATCAAATCTCTCAACCTTTTTTGTATCCTTTTCTGATTTAATATGCTCCAATAGTGTATCATTATAAGAATAAAGTAATTTGTCTTGTTTATCTTCATCTTCATCATTTTTAGTTGTTATCTCTTGCAAATCTGAGGCAGTAGTTGAAGGATCAATGGTATAACTAGAAGCAGTAAAGGCTATAAAATTAGTATCATCCTCATTATCATTACTCGTAATGTTCAAAATATTAACCTCAACTTTCATAGCACGCTTTTTCGTTCAATTTTTTAAAACACTTGGTAGTAATGTGACCAGACTTTCCACACTCAAAGCATTTAGTCTTACTCAAGTGCACTTTGTTTGGTTTCTAATATTCATCATCTGAGTCATCATCAACTTTTATATATATAAAATTTAGATCTTAAACTATCATGTCTAATACCCTTAGAAGAGGATTTCTTCTTTTTGGAGAACCTTGTGAATCTCTATGCAAGTAATGTCATCTCTCCTTTGTCAAGATCAGATTCACAATTAATATATTTTTCAATGGTATCAGTATTGAGACTAATTTCCTGAGCCGTCTTGAGTGCCAAATTCTATCCCTTCTTAGATATGAGTTACTCTTGCCTTGGCAATAAGTGGTGAAGTTCATAAACTTGTAGATCATCGACTAGCTCATTTACAATAAGCTCATCGATTTTATACATTGATTTGATCACTGTGACCTTGGCATGAAGCCAGTAGGGTAGAATGATGATGATCTTCTCAATTTATTTTTCTTCACTAATGGGCCTACCTAAGTTGTAAGAAAAATTAACAATATTTAAGAATCATGCATAGAACTTATCAAAAGTCTTATCCTTTTGCATATTGCACAGCTCAAAATCTCTATTCAATTTCAAATTTCTGCATCTCTTTACAGTTGACATCCCTTCATGAATTGTCTCTAGAATATCCTATCCTTGTTTAGATGTATTAGAAATTTTTATTCTTTTGTACTCATCAAGTGACACAGCTTTGAAAATAGCATATAAACCCTTACTATTCTATTTAAACTCCTTTCTTTCTTCATTTGTCCATTCTATCAAAATTTCATAAATGAAGAAATTATTGCGTAGGGTTTGAGTTGGATAAGTCTAACAATTTTCTACAAGGAACCAAACACAATCACCTTGGGACCATAATAGGCACTCATTTGTGATTTCTAATAGGCATAGTTCACCCCATTGAAAAGTGGAGGTCAACCTACACTACGTCCATCTCTTGAATCCATTAGAGATAAAGTGTGTGTGCGTGTGAAAAGTGAGTTAATATAATCAAAATTGGAGTGGTTAAGCCTAAAAAGGCTACACTCGCCCTAATACCAATTAAAAGAGTCCATGACCCGATACAATACCTGGGTGGGAAAGATGCAATCTATTTATGGACTCACAGATATAACTCGTACAAACTAGAAAGTAAACACTTATATAGATCACATAGAAAAAGCATATTTAATATAATATTAAACAAAGCAGATAACTTAGAATAACAGATATTATATATCAAAACAAAAGGTAAGTAAATAACAAATGTTGTCTAATCAAAATTAATGCTTGAATATGTTGAAACATATATATAAAAAACTCAGATTATACTAATTCAATAAACAATCATGCATAATAGGCAATATAATGAGGTAAACCCACATATAACCTCCTCGGGTTGCTTAAGGAAATAATTCAACAACAAATAATTCACTAAATAATAAAAAAAATTACAACTATGATAGGAAATGAAACTAATATTAGCTCTATCAACTTGGACTTATATCCACTCGAATCATATTATTTTCTCTTGATTTATATTTTTTTTAATTTAATTTGTCAACCAAGAATTCCTAATTTTATCCATATATCTCTTCCGAGCTCCATATAGACACATCTCGCTAAAATAATTCATTATATTCCTATGAGAATTAAATTCACCAAGATTCATTACGCTCAAAGTTCTCAAATATTCACACGTAAAATAAAGATATATTCCTATTCTTTATATATATATATATATGTTATTCCATCCACGAGCAATTAGACAAAAATGCCTTTTTCAAGTTTATTGAAGTGTAACAAATCAATTGATTAATCTTCCAATCAATCAAAAATATTAAGCACAAATAGAATAAACAAATTAGAAATCTCATAAATCATTCAAAAATAATTCATTCAAGCTTCATAAATTAAGCTACAATGCAAGCCTAGAAAAATTAAATTACTGCATAACAAAAATTAAAATTACAAAATGAAAATATTAAAACATTTAAGGAATATTAGATCAAGAAAAACAAAAACAAAATTAAAATTGTTTCATCTCTGCTCTCTAATTTCTATCCTACGTAGAACCATAACAGAACCCAAAAATGGCTTATGTGTGTTCCACAGTCCAGCTCCGTCCAACCCCCCTAATTTTATTGCAATAACCACCTATTTATAGCTCCAACTCTCTCAAAAAAATATATTACAAAATATTTTTTTTACAGAATATTACATTAAAAATAATATTTAAACACACTTGGGAGACACAAAACTAGATGGAAATCATGGGCCTCACTCTACTTTTTCATTTTACAAAACTCATGCCACGTGTTGGCATCTGATTTGCTAGAACAATAACGAGACATGTGGTAGCTTTGTATTCGGTGGAATGGGAGGGTGCACGTAGACTAGATGGACAGTGTCGCATGGGAAAATGTTTTGCGCAACAGACACATGAGTTCCACCCTATACGTCGGCATGTGCGGACATGTGGGCCCTACTTTATGCACCGAGCAGTGTGAAATCCGTGAAACGCATCCAATCACCCATGTTGCTTCTGTATCATACTTGCCTGATCCTCAACGTTGATTGTATGATCTAACGGTGTATGATGCGCGTTGATAATGGCATGCGTGGTCTTCCCTTTCCTACGCAAAAAAAAAATTTATTTGATTGCATTTTAGCCCTCCAATTTAATTCAAATTAACTTTTAAACTTTTGATATTTGCAATTAATCTCACTTTTAATTCAAATTATATTTTCATCTTTTATTATTTGCAATTAAATCTTTTTTTCACTTCAAATTCTTTAATTTTCTTTAAAAATATATTACTTAAAAAACTAACAATAAATATTAATTTAATACATTAAAATTAACTAAAAATATTAAGAACATAGCCATTATAATTAATAAAATGGATAAAATAACTGTATAATATACAGTTATCAGTAAGAAGCAAGAGAAATTAAGGGGTATTTATAGAACTCAGATGCCCTTCTAGCCAGGCACTTTACCAACTACCTCGCCAATCACCTAAATATGGTGGTGAGGGTGGGAATATATTGGTGAACTTGTTTCCAGGCTTGTCAACGAACTTGTTGCTTGGTGCTAAAAAGTCACATTTTTTGGTTTCAAAAATTGCCTTGTACATTCTATAAATACCCACACTTGAAACATACCAAAAATACAAGTGACTATGTTGGTGAGCGAGTGCCTAGTATCATACTATGAAAACCAACCCCATGGTGTGTAAACATGTTTGCATACAATATGTATCTAACTATGTATATGTGTGTATTATTGATCCATAGTAACCAAGCTTACACATAGGAAGAGAGATACACTAAGTAAAATAAAAGACATTGTGTTTTGTATAGAAAAAGCTAACACAAAGATGCAGAGTATAACCAAACTTACATTTGTAAAGGGTGAAGATACAATTGAAGTTTTGTGGGCTACGGTGAACAATATAGTCGGTCATGGTGCAATCTCTACTGCATGAATTTACAAGGCACGATGTTTGTTTGTGTCGCAATGAACAAATGTTGGGCCACAACGCACCCTTTCTGTTTGAATTTGGCAAAGAAAAACAAATCACAAGCTACGACATTGATTAATGTGGGTTACGTCATGCTTCCATTTATGTCGGCTTTGAAACTCTTGTACCCAATCTCTTCCTATAAATGAAGACTCTTGGCTTTTGTATTAAGGATGATTTCATAATATATTTTTAGCAGTTGTAGGGGTAGTTTAAGAATAGTTTTAAGTTACCTGTTTCACCACCATGTAGATGTAGAAAGAAAATCCTTCAATTATAAACATGATCCTAGGATTTAAAGAAGATAGTGATAACCTATTCAGAGATCTAGAATCATTTTTATCAATAAGGTTTAATTTTATTGTGATATCTTTTATTTCTCTTTCTAATCTGATGTCTTTCATTATTAAATTGATTTTTGTTAATAACAATGATTGGATAATTCTATAATGGGATTTTAGCATATGCTTCCAATGGCTGGATAAACATTTTTGTGATTTAAATAAATTAAAGTTTAGATTTATTTTTGTAAAGAATATAAATGTTGGCTATTTTTGTGGACAAAATATTTGCAAGTAAACTTTTTTTTAAGCTCGTTATCAAATCTATCAAGTAAAGACAAGAAATGTCAAAATTTCAGATAGTCATAGTTCGAGTATATCTTTTACGACTATCATACATAGGATTGTATACACTCATTCATTAGCACATGTTCACAATATTTGAATTATTTTTGTTACTAAAATATTTACTTAAACATCAATCAATTTGAAATTAAAAATTAGACATTTCTTAAATGTGTTTCAATATTTTTAGGATGCAACTTAAAAATAACTTTTTATAATATTAAGGCTCTTAATGGGCTTTAAAAAATTAAGCCCAAAAATTATTTAACCCTAATACTACTAGTTTATTACTATTATATATATAAAAGAGGTCAGGTAATTAATATATATATTGATTTGTAAGGTGGTGCATAAAACCTCTTATTGAAAGAGTTTACTGATTTGGAAAATGCAGAAAAACGATTACTGAATCTTTACTAATTGTATAAGGGGTTAAATAGGTTGGTTGATACCAAAGGTATTTATTAGTAAATATTTTTGATATTTTTATCTTTATATAGCTTCTTCTCTATTAGATTTTTACATGTTTAAATTAAATAATTATGTGTGATTATAATTATTTGATTTGATTATTAAATTTCAAAGAATCTATATTTATTGAACTTCTGTTTAATCTTTTTACTCTAGGATTTGCTAGTTGATTTGATTTAGGTGACATATGTTTTGAATCATCTAGTTAGAATTATTCATTCTTAAATCTATTCTAGAAAACATACGGACACTCGTGTTTTTGTTCTAACCCCTTTGTAGTTGATTCATGAACATATCTGATTGTCAGGAAGCTTATTTAAATGTTGGTCTGGAAATCGCTTACTCTAATATTAGAAACTATAAAAATAGAGCAAGGACTTGTAAGTAAGGTAAATTGGGGTAGTATCCTAGGAACTGTACCATAAGTCTGAGTTTGGACTTGAACATTTGGTTTTCGTTGTGGAACCGATGGTTTTCCTCTTAGGTCATAGTTGTGTCCTAGGGTTTTTCCACCTTAAAATATCATGTGTTATTTTTTCATTTCCGCACTTTATTCTTACACAAAATTGCATGTTCGGCTGCTTTGTTTAGGTTATTACATGATAAATTAATAAAAAGTGAAAAGAACCCATTCACCTTCTCTAGGTTAATTAGGTCTGTATTTCATAAAATTTCAATTGGTATTAGAGAAAATAGTAGACACACTTAGTGAGTTTGATCCTTAGGGATACACGCTTCTACTTATGGATGAAATGAAAGAAGGTGGGTCATTTGTTAGACCCCCACTCTTTGATGGGTATAATTACCCTTACTAGAAGGCTAACATGCAAATCATTCTCAGAAAAGATGAAAAAGTTTGGGATGCTATTCTCAATGGCTAGGAACCACCTTTGGTAAGGAAAGATGTGTAACAACCATAAAGCTAAGAAAATACTGGACCATTGAAGAACGCAACCTTAGTGGAGCAAACCAAAAAGGTCTAAGCTCAATCTTTGCTCCAGTGTTGATAGGTGAGTTCCTTCACATCTCTAACTATGAGATTGTAAAATTTTCATGCAATGCACTTGCTCTTGCTTATGGGGGAACTTCCTATGTGAAACAAATAAAATTTGGATTGCTAACACCTCAATTTGATTCCATTAAAAGGAGCAACACTAAAACTTTTGGCTAATTATATGCTCGCTTTTGTGATATCACGAATACTTGTTGTAACCTTGGTGAGAAAATTCCACAACCATTACAAGCACACAAACTCCTAAGCTCCATAACAACAGACTATAAGATGAAAGTTACAATGATAGAAGAAAGCAAGAATGTGGACATACTAGACATTGATTAACTTATTGGTTCAATCCAAACCTATGAGCTTACACTTGATCCACCCAAGAAGGACAAGGATAAAGAATTCAAAAGCTCCAAAAAGGATACCTCTTATAATAATGAGGATATGAAAGATGAGTCACTAGTCTTGTTAGCATAAAAATTTAAGAAGTTTATGAAAAAGAAGGGTCAATAGAATAATCAATCTAACAAGGGAAAATCTATTCATTCGAGGGATTGTAATTCAAGGGAAATTAAGCCTCCTAGCTTTGATGGTAAGAAAACTAAGCCCAATAGTCCTCAATGTTTTACTTGTAGAGGCTTTGGTCATATTTCTACCAAATGTGAAAACAATAAAAAAAGTTGGAAAAGCCTTTAATGCTACACTCAGTGACATAAAAAGTGAGTAGGATAATGCTAGTAATTCATAAGATGATGATACTAACTATCATGCCTTCACTGTAACTACCAAAGCACACCACAATGACTCAGAATTTATCACGAATGAAGAAAATGAGCAAGTAAACTATTCTATCTTAATGTCCAAGTTTAATGTATCCAATTATAATGAACTATTCATAAATTGTCTAGGTGCTAGGAAAGAGAGAGATAAACTACTTGTGGAAGTAAATAAACTTAATGATACCATCAATGTTCACAAAGTGAATTTTGCTAGCCTAGAGAAAGATAAAAATAATTGTCTGAACGTATTAAGGCCCTAAATTTGAGTCTTGTAGAAATCAATCAGGAAAACAAAAAGCTAAGGTAAGAACTTTGTATTGCTAAAGAGACGGTGAGGAATTTGACCATTGGTGCCGAAGAATTAACCAAATTCCAAGACTATGGAAAACCACATGGAGATAAGAGAGATCTTGGATACGTAGATGAACAGTTAAAACCTTCATCATCCAAAACTCAATTTGTAAAACCCACTGCTTCTCTAGTACATAAGGTAATTTTTGAATTTTATCACTCTGAGTAAATTTAGTTTGTTCCCATCTGTCATCATTGTGGTAGGAAAGAACACATTAGACCTAAGTGTAGATTTCTTTATATCTATGATTCTATCAGGAATACAAATGTTTCTAAGACACCTAAAAAAATTTCCAAACATAATGTTTTTATTGTAAGAACTACACCAAAAGAGGAACCTCAGAAACCTAAGAAGTCTAGGTTGCACTGATTTATGGTCTATATAGAATTTAAAGCTAAATCAAATACCTATTGGTATTTTGACAATGGATGATATAGACATATTATTAGGAATTGTTCTTTGTTTAAAAACTTTGAAGAACAATGTAGGGGCAATTACCTTTGGTCATGGTAAAACATCTAAATTTTTTTGGAAAGGGTCCATTCAAATAAAAGGAATTATAAGTCAAATATGCGACAATGATTTCAATGTGCTATTTACGAACAATTACTGATTGTAACAGATTGAAAGGGTCAATGTACGATTAAGGGAATTAGATCACATGGAAATTGTTATTGCATTGACACATCACCCACAGTAACATGTAACCTAGCTAGAAATGATTCAACTATCTTATGGCACGAAAAGCTAGGTCATATGAATTTTAGAGATCTAGTTAGATTAAGTAAAATTAAGACTATGCATGATCTACCTATTCTCCCAAAAATTGAAACACCTATATGTAGACCATATCAATTGGGAAAACAAACTAGGACGACTCATAAGAAGATTTAGAGTATTAATACAAATAGAGTATTGATACATATTGACCTCATGGGTCCTATGAGAAGCAAAAGTATTGGAGGTAAGAAATATATCATAGTTGTAGTAGGTGATTTTTCTTGCTACACTTGGGTAGACTTTCTTAAAGATAAGTCAAATGATTTTTGAATTCTTCATCTCATATTGTACAAGAGTATAGGTTGAAGTAGGTGATAAAATAGTAACCATCAAGAGACTAAGAACAGACCATGGAAAAGAGTTTGAAATACCAAGTATGTTGACTTTTGCAAAGAACACGGTATCTTTCATGAATTCTCTACTCCTATCACACCTCAACAAAATGGAGTAGTTAAAAGGAAAAATATGATACTTTAGGAGATGGCTAAAGTAATGATGCATGCCAAGGAAGTCTCAAAAAGGTTTTTGGTTGAAGCAATAAACATTATATGCCACATTATAAATCATGTATATTTTTTCCCTAGTACAAACCAAACTCCCTATGAGTTATGGAGAGGTAAAAAAAATCTGAAATTCTTGCATGCTTTTGGAAGTAAATTCTACATACTTAGGGATCAAGAATAGTTAGGTAAGTTTGATTTAAGAAGTGATGAAGGTACATGTCTTACTTATTCCTTAAAAAGTAAAGCTTATAGAGTCTTCAACTATATAACTAATGTTGTTATGGAATCCGTAAATGTCATTATAAATGATGCAAGTAAGTAGATTACAAGTGAATAAGTTGATGATGAAATAAATTTCACAACACCTTAATTAACAATAACCAGTGACACAATTCGAACAAAAGAAAAGGATCTCGAGGAAAGAGAAGAAAAGTAGCAAGAAGCATCAACCTCATCAATTATAAATCCAACCCACACTTCAAAATATCATCCTATTAAGAAGATAATTGGAGAACCTAATGAAATAATGGTAACAAGAAGAAGAAAAATAAGCGAGGTAACCCATTTATGCTATATTTCTCATGTTGAACCCAAAAATGTGAATGTAGCTCTAAGAGACGAATTTTGGATAAATGTCATATAGGATGAATTAGCTTAATTTAAAAGAAATCATATGTGGATATTAGTACATAAGCCTAAAAACAAAAATGTTATTAAAACTAAATGGGTGTTCAAAAATTAATCTAATGAGCATGACGTTATTGTCATAAATAATGCTAGGTTGGTAGCTCAAGGCTATATGGAAGTAGGAGTTGACTTTGTTGAGACATTTTCACTGGTAGTTTGGTTAGAGTCAATTAGGAGTTTACTTTCCATTTCTTGTCACATGAAATTCAAATTATATCAAATGTATGTTAAATCTTCCTTTTTAAATGGATTTATGAATGAGGAGGTATACATGGAACAACCAAAATGATTTATTGATCAAAAATTTCTAAATCATGTTTACAAACTGAACAAAGCTATTTATGGTTTAAAACAAGATCCTCCAGCGTGGTATGATAGACTTACCAAATATCTCTTGAACAAGGGATTTATTCGAGGGGAAATTGATAAGACTCTATTAATCAAAAGGAGTAGTGATGATATCTTCATTGCTAAAAGTTTTGGATCCACATCTAGTACACTAACGGATGATTTTGTGCATGTTATAACAAATGAATTTGAAATGTCCATGGTAGGTAAAATGGATTTCTTTCTTGTTTTGCAAATAAGAAAATCTCATGATAATATATTTATTTCTCAAACCAAGTATGCATGTAACCTTGTTAAAAGGTTTGGTCTTGAAACTAGCAAGCCATTAAGGACTTTTTTAGGAACCAACACAAAAATTACACAGGATAATCAAGATAAAAGTGTTGATCAAACCCTTTATAAGAGTATGATAGGTAGTTTACTTTACCTCATTACAAGTAGACCTGACATATGTTTTAACAAGGGCGAGTGTGCCCGTTATCAAATTGATCACAAGGAATCATACTTAGAAAATGTAAAGAGAATCATTAGGTAGTATACTTCAGGATCAAGTAATTATGGTCTATACTTTACTATTGACAATACTTGTGAAGTAAGTGGTTATTCAGATGTCGAGTGGGTAGGCAACCAGGATGATAGGAAGAGCACATCAAGTGGTTGATTCTACATTAGGAATAACGTTGTATCTTGGCATAGTTAAAAATAGAAAACTATCTCACTCTCTACAGTTAAAGTAGAATACATTGTTGTAGAAAGCACTTGCACACAAATGCTTTGGATGAAAAACATGCTCAAGGACTACGGTCAACCACAAGGTATGATACCCTTATATTGTGATAACTCTAGTGCTATATGTATTTATAAGAACCCAATGCAAAATTCTAGAACTAAGCATATTGACATTATGCATCACTTTATTCTAGAATTAGTTGAAGAGAAAGTAGTGACACTTGTCTTTGTACCTACTAAGAGACAACTATTTGACATATTCACCAAATTTATAGACACTCAAAGATTTGAGTATCTTTGGAGTGCCTTGGGAATCTCTCCTTCAAATTGAATTCTAAATTTTATTTAGAAAAATACAAGAATCCTTATCTGGCCAACAAGGTATTGGACTTATTCAACACTTACATACATATAGTCTTATTTTTAGTGACTTAATTCATTTTGACATTTATTGTATAGATTATTTCACAATTTGTACTTATGCACACACATATTCTTATACATGTGATGATTGATGTAATTATGAACTTACTCACATACTCACAAACACATGTACATGCAATGCATGAAGTTTATGAATTCTCATGAAAGACGCTAAAACTTCACCTAATCTTGACCGTAAAATTATGTTGAGTTATATTTCTTACTTTTTAAAATTTTACCACATGGAGGCACCTAGTATTGTGAGAGCTACCTACTGTGATGTGTGAAACTACTACGGTGAGTGAAAAAGGCTACCTCATAACTAGTGTGAAAGTCATCATGCTTTACCTTTATTTTATAAATGAGGCACATGATTGCTTATAAAATTTGTACTTAGCATGCACAAAAAGAAAGGGCCAATAGAGTTTAAAGAAAAACATAAAACAATAATCATGTGCCTCTTTTATAAAATAAAGGTAAAATAAATTAAGCCCTCGTTTAGTAGATATATTTTATTTTGTGAGATTGAAGACTCAATTATAATTTCACATGATAGATGATATTTTTTTTGTTTTGAGTCTTTCTTGATTGATCATAAAGGACTTAATTGGAATATTTGTGGAGTTTAAACATATATGTTTCTTTGAAGTAAATTCTAATATGTCATTATATGTGTGAAGTTTTCTTGTTTGCATTTTATACTTTACTTGCTTATTTATACAATAGATAATCAAAATTTGAGTTAAAAATGATTTCTCAATTGATTGTGTATTCTTTTGTGATTAAATTTTTTTAATAGCTTATGTGGCTATTTATGAAAATTAAAAAAATATATCTAATTTTTGTTCATTTACATCTTCTTCTTATTTATTAACTTTTTAATTGGTTTTATAGTTAGGTAGTCATAGAACTTAAGCAGAGTTTAAACCATATTGCACCTTTGCATTAATCTATTTTTACATTTCTCTTTTGTCTTTTGGGGGAGTTTAGCTTCATTGCTTTATCCAATGCTTTGTCCTTCTCATATGTCAAAAAAGGGGAGAGTGTGTTTCACTTTCATGTTTTATTTAGTTATGCATATAGGAAGAGAATATATTTAGGGTAAGAATGTTTTCCATCATTTTGTCTTATGTAAAGCTTGATTAGTATGAATACATGCACTACATGATCATTCTTTACACTTTGCGTATTTATATGTAAATTGAACTAATATACAATGAGGCTTCCAAGCTAAGTTATCATATATTTGAACATTTGGTTTTCCAAGTGAAAAGTTAGGTAGTTCGGTGGATCGATGGTTTTTCTCTAAGGTCATAGTTATGGCATAGGTTGTTTCCACTTAAAACTGTTGTGTATTATTCTTACACACGGTTGCATGTCTATCCGGTTTGTTTAGGTTATTAAATTATAAAGTAATAAAAAATCAAAATAACCTATTCCCCCTCTAGGTTAAATAGGTCCATATTTTATAAACTTTCAAAAAAATTTCACAATCTCCAAATCTTGAATCATAAATTAATGATGTCTTGATTTAAGATAAAAGAAAATATTTTAGATTTAATCACTAGACACATCATCTTTGGTTAATTGTATATAATGTATAAGAGTTTATTTTAATTTTATTGATTAGCATTAATTTAGATGGTTGAAAAATAACTTTAATTGTAAACTAAAAATGGGAAAAATATTAATTTATAATTAAATAATATATCAACCTTATGTTTATTAATTTTTAATCTCAAGCCTGACCAAGGGTAGTTATCAATTAATTGAATATTTTGGTGTATATATGTTTCTTTAGTTTACCAATTAATCAATTTCAACCCCAATAAAAAATAAATTGATTAATTGATTATCATTGAGAACTCACTATGATTATAGGAAATCTTATTTAAAAAGAAATTAAATGAGTAAATCTAGTTTATATTTGAATCATTTAACTCCTTTTGTTCATGAAGGGTTATGGTCGCTAAAATCCCACACGCGCACACACACACACACACACACACATATATATATATCATCCTAGGTTCACCATAGTTTAATTTATCGCTTTAATTTATTTTCTTTCTTTATATATAATTGAATTTAGAATTTTATGATTTTATTCTTCCAACCCACAATTTTTTAGAGTATTTAGAAATTTTTCTTATCTTAACTAAATTAGAAAGTAATTTAACTTTTTAAAACTACCGCAATTCCTTCAGTGATGATCTTGGGAGTATATATATCATTTACTACAAGTGATTCGTAAACTTGTAAGCTCTTTATAAATACAAAATTTGACTACCAAGTTTTTGTGCATCAATTAGTATATTTTACAACCATCAAAACAAACAATCTAATTATGTCTATGATTATTTAGCTAATTTTAATATTCATTAAGCATAATTATAAAAATATTTTTAATTTTTAACATATATTTTGTTTACTTAGAATAAAAAATATATAATTAAATGATACGCTTGGAAACATGCGATTATACGTAATCAAACCGTATAAGTGATAAGTAATTTAAGAACAAAGATTGTCATACCCACAAGGATTGCTACAAAAACTACCACTATTTATTATCTTGTTAGTAAATTAGTAAAAGGGTTTTAAAATTTTTTTTAACTAAAAATAAAACATTAACTACAATACATGAGCACATAGATCAAGAGAAATATGAGACTGCGTGACTATCCTCACCATTAGCCTATAATCTAATTAATTATGTCATGAATCAATACTAGAACTATCCTTGAATTTTTAACTCTAGCTTGAGAAATCTATGCAACTAAGACAAGACTTCAAATATACCTTTTCTTACTTATTAATTGAAGTAAAATACTATCATAAATTAATCTTAAATTAGAACAACCTAGTCATAGTTTCTCGATAATTAATTCATTGCATTAAGTTCTAAAAAATAGATGACTTCAAATTTACCTTTTCTTACTTATTAATTGAAGTAAAATAACATCATAAATTACTCCTAAATCAAAACAACCTAGACATAGTTGCTCGATAATTCATTCATTGCATTAACTTCTAAAAAAAGATGAATAAACTTCTCAAGATTATGATTCTTAGCAACCTTTAATGAAGGCATCAACCCTACTTGTTACACTATCACAAAGCAACAAGATACCACTTTGAATAAGAATATTAGCGATTACATAATAATACCACACTAATATCTTAAATTAGCATTAAATATATACATGCAGTAAACTAGTTGATCACTCTGATTTATACATGCATAACTATGGAATTCAAACATAAATTCAAACACATCAAAAATGAAGAATTGAATCTAAAAATCACCATAATGTTTTATTAATTAAAATCGTAGTCTAGGGCTTACAAATTTCCCACAATCACATAAATAAATTAGCTAGCAATGAATTGTAAAAGAATCATAATTAAAATAGTAGAAGACTAAGAAGAAAAATGAGAAAAATAAGAAGCTAATTATTAGTATCAATGAACGAATTCCAATCTCCTTAATTTCCTCTTTGAATTCCTATTTTGTCTCTAGCCTTCAATTTCTCTATAGACCAACATAAGTTTTTGTAAATTTCCGTGTCTACAATATGTGGCTGCTTTTACTCTTCATCCTAGCTACATATTTATAGTAAATGAGTTTGTATCTATAACATTGGTAGGATTAGGGTTGCAGAGGTTTGAAATAGTTAAAATGATAATCTAACAAATGTATAACATATTGTATAAGGAGGTGCTAAAAATCAAGAGATTAAATGCATATCTAAATCGTGGGCCACAATGCTTTTCGACTCATGTCATGGTTCGACCATATTTCTAATTCAGTGCAATTTCATCTCAGAGTGTTGTTCCATGGTACACATATAATCATGCCACAATGCACCCTTAATTTAATATTTTGATCCCTCATTGATGTATCTTACAAATATTTTTATTTAGGTCCTCCATTATATGGAAAGTATGCCTCAAATTATAAGAGTTTTGTGCAATTTTATTTGAGAGTTTTGTGCCATGGTATACATATACTTATGCCATGATGCACCCTTAATTTAATATTTTGACCCCTCTTTAATGTATCTTATAAATATGCATTTAGGTCCTTCATTGTATGACCATTATACCCATGATTGTGAAATTATTTTTATCCTTTGTCATTTGAATCTTTTAAGTTGAAAAATACCTAAAATACATTAAAACATAGCCCATGATTCCAAGACATAATTTATAAAATACTTAAGTTAAAATTCAATATTAAAACATAATTCATTCCTAAGCATAGTGAATTCTATAATTTTATCTTGAGTATTTTTCAAAGTTCTAAAGTTTTTGAGACCACAAATATCTATAAAAAATTCACATACAAAATAGTCCAATGTACTCAGATTATTCAATCATCCTTCCAATCAATCACAAGGGTTCATACTAAGTTCAATTCTCATTAAAATCACTCCTTAATTGAAGTGAAACTTAGAGTCCTATAGATATTAAAGTTTTCAAAATCATATTCCAATGATTGACATATAAATAAAAAATATCGTGTGTTTTCTAGTTTAGTACTATTTTTATCTCTTTCTCTCTCCTTTCGAGTTGTTTGTGACTTTTCGTGGAACCTCACCATCCCCTGATTGAGAATTTATTTTTTACACACTCGCTAAGGTCTCATCGAGCACCTAGGTGAGATAGTAGGCGAGAGGTCAAAAAGAGTCCACTATTCATTTCTTCACACCTTAAACTTGTTAGCCTTCTCTTTTCTCTAAACAATTACCAACCTAACCTTCTAAATTTTAACAAAAATGGTACCCAAACATTCTAGAAATGCTAAAAACACCTCTGAGTAGAATTTAGAACATGTAGAGCCTTTTCACTATCAAACGCCCATTCTCTTTGAGCGTTTTATTGTTATCAATCACTTCTCTCTAATTCAAGAAAGGTTTGCTTACTTCTCTTAAATCTCTATTTGTTATATTTCTTATTCATATGATCCCATCTTTGCTAGAGAGATTTATGTCATCCTATCCCCTACTCCTCCACCCCTAGTTTATGGCACTCCTCATTCTTCTATCTTATTAAGATCTCTTCTACTAGCTCTAGAGAAATTTCTCACCCATTTTTCTCTAGTGCATCTTCTCTTAGATCCCTTTCCTTACTATTCAAAACCTTTTGAGGAGATACTATTGACTATTCTTGGAATCTTCACCTTCAAGATTACTTTAACAAGATGTCTTCTGCACCACCCCCAAAGTATAAGGATTCTAGTGGCTCTTCAGTAGTGCAACCGAGGATGATGATGATAATGGAAAGGATGGTAGATAGTGCTGAACTATTTTTTATTAGATGTTTTTTATGTATTTTTAATTTTACTTAAAAAATCTTGTTATTAATGAGAATTTGTTGTTTTATGTTTGTATGTATTGCTTGGTGTTTAGTGTATGATTTAATCTCTACTATGGTGCATGAGTGATAGAATTATTACATTCTTGTATATCTTCTCTACCTTATGTAGAGGTGCTCTTTTGACTTTCTGTATCAAAACTAGAGAAGTTTGTATGCATAACTCGATGTTTTCTTAACATCTTATGTGGTGTATGGGATGTGAGTGCATTATATTTTTGTTTCCTAACTTGCATTCATTTAGAGGGAGCATTGCATGAATTCAAAAGGAGTTGTGTGACTTGTGTGGTTCCTGTTGCATGTTTGACTATGCTTAGCTTATCGTTTGTACCTATATATGGGGTAACATGATAGTATTTGGATAGACTATATGTTGTTTCTACATAATACATTCATATGTATATGCTTGTTTTGTGTGTGTAGGTTAGTAGTGTAGATTGAGATCTTGGAGTTTAGACTTATAGGGTGTGGATGTGTTGATCCTAAAGATGGATACAGTGCACAAGATGGATGTACTTGGAATATGTGTATTCTTGGAGTTGGGTGTGCAGTGATGTTGTACTTATGGGAATAAACATATTTAGTTCATCTTCATGATCATCTCATATTGATATGTGTCTGTACTTAGTTGTGTAGTATTTTTCCACGAAAATCCAAATAGGGGATGTAAATCATGCATGTCATCTGTGTCTTTGTTAGCATTCTCATGTGTAAAATATAGAATCTATTTTATTTTACCTAGTGTATTTTCTTCCTCTGTGTAAGATTGCTTACTAATGATCAGTAATGCATATACGTACTTAGTTAGTTACACTTTATATGTGAGCTTTTTTTGTACAAACCACAAAGATGGTTTTCATCGTGTATATGCTAAGTTAAGTTATTTTAGTTTTATGTCTTTTTGTTTGCGGGCATTTGTGAAAAATTACTTGAATTTTGGAAACAAAATATCACATTTTTGTGAGCTTGCCTACCATGATCAGTGAGGCTCTAACGAGTATTATCCTCATCGAGGTAGTGTATTACCCTCACCAAGGTAGGGTTGGTGAGAGGGTTAGTAAGAGTAACCGAAGGTCTACGAGTTGGATGGTGAATTAAAAAAATGTAGCTATTCTTCCACCTCAATGAGTGATATTTAAGACTCAATTTCTCATTCCATAATGTCATTTTAAGCATTAAAATATTTTATCAATTGTATTCCATCCATATTAATGCCCCAAAATGACATATTATCATAGGCGTATATATCCATTATATAGCCTATTTTCCAATAATCCCCCACATGAATGAAAATTGATAGAGTTTTTCTAAAGGAAACTGATAAAATCAATTATTTCAAAGGTCTAAGACCTACATAGGATAAGTAGGTGTTATTACCCTTTGAATCTCCCCTTGTGAAAATATGTTTACTTCATTGTTTGACAATAGATGTGATGTCCTTGAATTGTTCTACATCGTTTTGGTAACGAACATATGCTTGGTTCTATAAGAGTTTATATAGAATTAATCCCAATAAAATTCTATTTCAAAGTGGCCATATTTCTCTCTCACATAGGTGATCTCTTATCATTAAGAGTAGCCCACAATACTCCATTCATCATTAAAAGCTTCAACTTAACCTTTTTCCTACTGGTATCACTATTTTCATTATAGGAATGAACTTGAGACCCCCCACAATGATCTCACCAAGTTTTTATAATTAGGTTGTCCATTTGAATCTAGATCTTGGAAACCCCAATCAGCTAGGTTAGGCTTCCTTTGCAAATCCTTATTCATTCATGAGCTCTACTTTCATTCCTTTCGATGACATCTCAACTAACTCTCTTCTTAACCCTTTGGTTAATAGATCTACTATGTTATCATTTGGCCTCACATAGTCAAGAGAGATCATTCTAGTTAAGAAAAATTGTCTAATGGTATTATGTCTATAACATATATGTCATGACTTACTATTATACATATTACTTTATGCCTTACAAATAGCTGATTGACCATCACAATAGATGCAAATTGCAAGCATATGCTTCATCTACTTTGGAGCCTCTATGAAATTGCATAGCCATTTAGCCTTATCGCCAAATTTATTCAAAGTGATTAATTCTAATTCTATCATAAATCTAGGAATACAAGTATGTTTGGATGACTTATATGATACAATTATAACACCCAGTGTGAACACAGATTCATTGATAGACTTTGAGTCTTTCACATTAGTTATCCAACTTGCATTATTGTATCCTTTTAATACAGCTGAATATCTTGTTTAGTGTAGTCCAAATTTACGTGTATATCTTAAGTATCTAAGTAACTTTTTTATACCTCTTTAGTAATCAGATCCTAGATTTCTAGTATATCTACTCAGTTTACATAAAATGTAAGTGTATTTCTAATCTTATACAACTCATTAAGTACTTAAGACTTCCAACCATCCTTCAATATTCCAATTGAGACACACTCTAACCTATATTATTGGATGGTTGTAAATTAACATCTACATGTGTTTTGACAATTTTAGAATCACCATTGTTAAATTTCTCAAATATATTGTCAACAAAATGACACATACTTAGAATGAAAACCATTAGATATCCTTGATATCTTTAGTCCAAATAATATTACATCAGTTGGTCTTATATCTTTGATACTTTAAATTCAACATTCTTTTGGTAGATTTCATCATTACTACAACAATGTGCATGTCATTAATGTAGAAACAATAGATGATATATCCAACATTGATCTTGAATCTCCTAAGATTCAAGGTGGTTAGAAAGAACATATTTTGATGTCACTTCTTGAAAATCAAACCTCAGATTTCTTATTATGATTCACACAAGAATCGCAACCGATTATGTCGGAATCATATAATGTGTCCACATGTCTCGAATTTGACATTATAAAGACAATACTAGGTGTCATAGTTAGATCTTCATTTTGAAGTGTATTTGTTACCTAACTCAATGCCATCTAGTAATCAAATCTTAAATTTGTTAGATGAAATGGTTTTAGAGAAAAATCAAAAATTAATTTAGATTTAGGAAATAAACTCAAAATTCTAAAAATTAATAATACAACATTGAAATTTTTATTTTTTTATAACTAAGTCCCCGCAATTGTGGCAAGACATTACCTTGCCGTGGTAAACCTTACCACAACATTAGATGTCATTAATAAATCTTATCACACTAAGAAAATGTCTTCTTATATCAAGCCAATGTCTTACTACGAATTTCATTTTTTTACCAAAATTGCTCTAAAATAAGGTTATTGCTATTGTGATAAACCTTACCTCTGATTGATTTTGGTTAAAAAAAAAAATTCCAAAATTTTCATTTATATGAAAACGAAATTCATCACTTTGTGAATACAAAATTCATTATTTTGTTTTTCAATTTTGGAAATCAATTATTCTGAACATTAAAAATCTACTTATTTCATAAACTATAAAAT
The DNA here is from genome assembly GCA_037013495.1 of Hippophae tibetana. Lineage (NCBI taxonomy): Eukaryota > Viridiplantae > Streptophyta > Magnoliopsida > Rosales > Elaeagnaceae > Hippophae > Hippophae tibetana. The sequence goes on from CM072806.1 coordinate 30,695,823, forward strand.
TAGCAAATAAGAATTTGCTATTTCAGAAGACAAAGTACTCGACTTTAGTAAATACAAAAATTCACTAATTCAATAAATACAAAATTTAGTTATTTTGACACTCGAAATCAAACAATTTTTTCATTTGCATTCCTATATTTCACAAATATGAATTCACTTATTTCATAAAATGAAATCAAATAATATCACTCAAAAATTACCAAGTCATACAATTTGCCAATTGTGAATTCTTTAAAAAAAACAAATTTATGAAACTATCAATATCTCAATACCTAAATAAGTTAATTGCCATCCACAATCAAATGGTTATAATATATAATCTTTAATGACAATAAATGCATCTTATAGTACTACAAATCAATTTGCAATTTTTGAAAGCTACAACATGACTATAAAGATTAATAATCAATCAAAATCAATTTTAGTGGTACACAATGCTTAGATTGTTATTTCGGCACACCGAAGAAAATAGTTCAAAATCATATATATCATAATCTAATGTCTATAAATCCGTGGTTTATAAAAACCAAAATCAATAGGAGCATCAATATGTAATTAAACATCAACCAAAGAGCAATCAAATTCTATAACTATTGTATATCAAGTATCATGATTAGATAATAACAATAGCAACCAAATGAGCATATTAAACACATATATTACACAATTTTATTTAAAATAAAGAATCGAATTATACCTGTTTAGATTCTGGTAAAATAAAATAAAATACATACATTATCGATACATATTGAAACAATTAGAATGAACATGTATTTAACTATCAGGCATTCAGCTTTGAAACTTCAAAATTTCAAGATGATATGAAAATAAGCAAACATTTTTTGAAACAATACATTAATTTCTTGAAATTTGAAACTAATCAAAAAAATTAATTGGTAGTTAATTAATCAAACTTCTAAAAAGAAAATTTTTAGAAAATAAATTTGAATCATGTTAAATATATTGAGTTTTATATATTAAATTTTTAAAACTAATCAAGCATTTTATATCATAATTAACACAAAATGATTTAAATAAAAGAGACTTTAGTAGTCACAATAAACATATACCATAGAATTTAATCAAATTTACAAATTCAACACTTACATGTACCATATTTTCACATATAAATAAACTAATGTATTTAAAATACTAATAAGAAAGCAACCGATCGTATTTCTAAAAGATGCAAGCACATAAGTGATATAAGTTTGAAACGATCTCCACATGAAATCTTCCATCTTGAACTAAGATGAATTAAATCGAAAGCCACCGCTTACTCTTGAAATTCAAAAGTCAAACCAACAATTGTGGCAAAAGTGTTCATAAACTCATAATGATCAAACATCAACATAATTAGTTAAGATATATTTCATCTATAAAGATGACTTATTCAAAACAATTACATTTTCAAGACTTGTGCAATAATTTAATTGATATTTTATCAATATTAATTGGTTCCATTTAAAAACAAATTTACAATATCATAAAATATTTTTATGATCAGAATTAACACAAATAACACAAACAGTTGGTAATAATCAACCAACATATGAAAATTTCTTTTTCAAATATTATACATGGCAGTTGGATCCAAACGACAAGGGAATTTAAAAAGATTACAGTCAAATCGATAAGAGGTGATTCCTTATGAATGGACAAACTTCCATGAAGCCAACTCCACAAATAATCAACCACCCATATAATAGAGATAAAAGCATGTAGCACAATTGTATAACAAACAACTCCAACCTTAACATGATTACACGGCCAACGTGGGGAAGATTAAAACAATTTTTTTTTAATTCATATATCAAAATTCTAAAGTAATATAGACAAGAATCCCTAGAGCAGCAATTAGCAGTTTCACATGACACTAGACACAATAATCATAATAATGAAAGAGAAATATACCCAAATTGCAATCAGAGAGCATATAAATCAAAAAACTTCTACCTACTGCTCCATGAAACACCAGTATGAAGCAAAACATCTGATCTCATAACTGGGAACAAATAAGTACATATGAAAGGATAGATTAATAGTCAGAAGAGATTAATCATAAGAACCAAGTTTTTTTAGTGGTGAACAACCAGAAAATCACCTAAAACTATATGATCAAAATATCAACATACAAGAAATAGATTAAAGCTAATGCAGAGAAGGAGCAAACAAAAAAAAATAAGAAATTGCAATAGGAAAAAATTGTTAAACAAACTGGTTAGAAAAAGAGAAACACTTATTCATTTAATAATCAAAATAATAAGCAATACTATAAAACCAGATTACAAAAGAAATCCAAAGATAACCATATAAAAAGCAAACAAAACAAGCTATAGAATGTAGACACATCAAATTAATTCATGCTAAAGTCAGAAAAGGAAACGGTTGAAATTAAAAAAAAACAATTAAAACAAGTGTTAACAAATACGAGCAAAAACAATGTAACTCATAGCTGATATCAAATATCATAATAAGCAATGATATGAAACATTTTATATAAAAAACTAGAAAAATAATTATATAGCCAAACGAAAGCGTTTAAGATAGGAGGGAAAAAAACTACAAACTATTTTACCGGTTTCTGAAGTATGCTTTAAAAATATGCTTTAACATGTTCGTAATTGAGAAATTGAGGAGAGTTTATCTTAAGATTGTTAGTACAATAAGGAGAAGTAGAAAATATTACTATAATTATGAATAACAAAATATAAAGTACAAAATTATAAAAATGTAAATTACAAAGAGTATGAATAGAAAAATTAATTTAAAGTTGAGAACCAAATAGTGAGCTATGTATTTCATACGGTTTTCTTAAGACAAATTAGTCATCTTATCATGAATGTTAGAGAATCATGGACGTTTATCTCCCAAGAGAAATGGTGTATAAGCAGCAAACGTACACCAACGTAACTACTTGGACGAACTGAAATTGTGTTTGAACACCGCCACACTAAACCTAGTCTAGAAGTGTACGAAAAATCTTTGACCGAGAAAAACTTCTTAGAGCTCACTTTCCAAAATCGAAGTTAAAATATTTTCTATAAGTTTTGCAAATACGTAGAAGCCAATTTATAATCATTAATGCCAAGACCATTCATTTTTCATAACCTTTAGTTACTCTTACAACAATTATAGTCATTTTATCAAGTGTATTCCACTCACATATTAATGGGATCAGAAGCATACTGATACCCCATTACCAAAGGTATCCCTTTGTCCTCCCATTTTTTTAGGTGAAATCTTATTGGTTTCCACATTTCATTTAAGGTACCTGGTTAGTTTAAAATTGAATAGTAAATCACAAAATTGGGAAAAATTTAGCATGTGACGGGCCGATACATTTAAGGGGAGGTATTATTGGAAATTAAACTATTTCCCGTATTGAAAATTTGTGGGAAAGAGCTCCCCACCATTGTTATGTTCTACAAACAGGCAAACTGAGCTATATGTTATTAATACTTGTTTGGATATCCGGACCGGTCCAATGCCCGACCCACACAAGCCGCTCAAGCCAAGTTACTAACCCTAGAAGGAAGACAAAGCACCCCAGATGTCCTACCTATAGGTCAGCACGAGCTCAATGATCAATCCGAGCTCAGCAATCAGCCCAAGCTCAATGACCAACTAGAGCCCAACGATCAACCCGAGTTCAATGATCAACCCGAGTTGGGATCGACCTCAACCCCTGATATGTTGTACTTTATGTCAATTATACCCCTCACATGTAAATGTGTACTCACTATGTAATTGACATATGTCTAGGTAATGTTCTATAAATAGATGTACCTCCTATAAGATCCACACATTTAGCCAATTGTCTTAACCTATCTCTAAGTTCTCTCTTTGAAATCATGTCGAATCTTAACAATACCCCTACCCGTCTCCTAAACACAGACAAAGCTTGAAGCCAACACCTATATTCATTCTAACCCAATCCTATCTTGTTGCTTCCCTGAGCTCGATACCACTTCCTTGCTTCCCTAGTTTCTTATTCCAACTTGTTCATAAAAATAAGTATGTCCACTTCACATTACTCGATTAACATGGATTCAAGGAATGTAGATATTCCAAGTTGCTTGTGTCAAAGAAAATGCACATTCAAATTAAATTTCACTTCCGTTCTACAAGATTCTTCCACGCATTCATTGTAGAACAATGGAATCGAAACAATGTTGTTTGGTGTGAAGAAGACAAATAATGCTATTTTGTTATGGTTGAGAGATTGAGAAAAAGGATACAAAAAAACCTAACGGGTTTTGCCCTTTTTAATTCATATTTCTTATCACGATTTATTCAATTTTCCAATGATATGCCCCAAAATGTCATATCTTTCACGTGCTAAAGTTTTCCCAATTTTATGATTTACTATTCAATTTTGGACTAATAAAGTCCTTAAATGAAATGTGGAAACCAATAAAATACCACTTGAAAAATAGGGGAACAAAGGGTACCTTTACGTTTACAGGGCACCAATATGGTAATGAGCCCTATATTAATGCCCCAAAATGATACATCATTATGGGCGCATATATCCATTATATACCCTATTTTCCAATAGTGATCATGGTCATGGTGATATAAAAGTTTTTATACTTCTGTTAAAAGAAATACGTCTGGCACCTTTCTTATAAGATTCGTGAATATTGGTAAGAGACAAACCAACAATAGATTAGCAGAATTAGATCAAACAAAGTATAAGGCAAAATTTAAGTCTCTAAGCACCACGTTCATTGATATTGATTTTATCAATCTTTAACAGGAAAAATATATCAGAAGAGTTCAGTTTCACTTTCACCTTCAGTGAATGGAACAACACTAGAAGGTGTGTAGACCAAACTAATACACTACTTACAATAGACAGAAGTTTTTAAAGGTAAAGAAGCTTAACTAGAACATATTCAACCCATAGATGGATAATAACAAAGCATAAAGAGCCAAAGAGAACAATTATACCTCTCAGACTCTATAGATAGATAACTTTTTCAAAGGAAAAGAACAAAGATATATAACATTTATGCAGACCCAAGAAAGCTTACAAGCAAGCAAGATGAGTTTCATATGTTTCATTAAGATATATTTGGGTTCTCCATGAACACCTTTCTTATTTATTCAAATGCATTTAACAGCTAAAAATGGGCTTAAAAGAAAGTGAAATGTCAATTCAAAGATAAACCTCCTCTTCACAACAATCATAATACTTCCAGCCTGTAGAGTATAATAGCTATTGCTTTTAAACGTACATGTATTCACCACCACGAACTGCATTTGCAGCACCTTTCCTTTCTTCCTCAGCTTCCTTCTCTTGCTCCTTCCGGCTCTCATACTCATGATCATCTGTTTTCAACTCATGCCGACATATCGGACAAGAATTATGTTCGTTCTGCAATAAATTAATTGCCAAAGCCCCAAATGTTTAAGTCAACAACATATTTCAACAATAAAAAATCATTCATTTATGATCATCCAAAACTAATTCAAAGTCAGGATGGAGTTTGGGCCTTAAATAGCATATATAGGTGACACATAATCGAATTGACTCCAAGATACCATGTCAGTTGCACATAGCCTGTACATATATTATATTATATGTACACACTGTACATAATGTACATTTATTAATGTGCCTAATTATATACAACCTGTACATATTATGTACAACTAACATGTTTTTTATTGGGTCAATTCTATTATTTACAACCTATGAATGCTATTATGGGGCCTCAATACATCAGGACATAATAAAATGAAATTTACCAGCCACGGTTTTAAGCAAGGAGGGTGGAACTTGTGCTTGCAAGGTAACTCTTGCATGTTATCATCCACAACCAAATTCTCCTTGCAAATGGCACACTCTGCATCTCTCCCAAGTGTACCAAGAACTTGCTCTGTAATGGTAATCACTGGAAGCTTTGCAACCACTTCTTTACTAGCAGGTGGAACTCTTGGAGATCCTCTTACATCCTCCAATATCTTATCAAACAAAACCCAGAAACATTAATTTTATGCCAATACAAATGGGCATATCAACTATCAAGTTTGACAAGATAATGAAATGCAAAAAAAGTAGTACCGTTGGCAAAACGGTATCAAAGCTGTCCATTAAGGATTCAAGCAAATTGGCATCAATTTCGAGCACGTTTTGATTCTCGGCCTGTCCCTGAGAAGACTCAGCGTTGGCAAGAGAGGCAGCATAATTCAAAAGGTTAGACTGAACCAACCAATTTGGCTGTGGAGGTTCCGGATCAACAGTCAAATGCCCCTCAAATAAATACCCTGAACATTTGCATCAAACATAAATTTCCCTCCCTAAATCAAAGAACCCATTTCACTAAAAATCTAGGTTTTGAATTGAAGTAAAAGACTTGTACCTGAATTGGTGGGCTGAGAAGGCTCAGGAGTACAATCTAATTGATGAAGGACCTCCTTAGCTTGAGCAATACAAGACTGCAAGTGATTCTTCTCACAAATATCAGAAAACAAAGAATGGGCATTTTCAAAAAGCCCTAGCCCGGCCATCCAAAAACCAGGAGCTGTATGCCTCGTCTTTAACACCGTCGCGACTCGGCAAATGATCGTATAGAACTGAAAACAATTCAAACCTCCATAGTTAATCAAAAATTACCATAAAAAAGCCATTTGTGTAAGAAAAGGATTAAAAAAATTGAATGTAAAGAAAACGGACCAATTTGCGAAGAGATGGAGAAGCGGAGAGATAGTGGTTGAGGAGAAGAGATTTAAGGGAAGAAACAGCTTGTTCGAATTTGAGTTTCTTGCTGAGATCTTTCTGCAATTGCTCCAATTGTTGCTTCAATTTGCTTTCCTCAAAATCCATTTTAAGTTATCTTGCAAAATACTGCAATCTCAGGTATCAATTTATAGATTTTTCGGGAATGGAGTTTCGCAATCGGGCATCGTATTTTTTCTAATTTCTTGTCGAGGGGGTTATCTAAGGGACAAGGCGGCCATCTACTTCGGTAGGTTCTATGAAAGTAAAGACTCTCGGTATTCTCATCTTATCGTAAAAAAATAAAAATAAAATAGGTAATAATTAAAAGATATATATATATATATATATATTAAAATAATTTTAAATCTAAGTAGGATTTAAAATTTAAAATCTATGATTTTATGATTTGAGATTTAGGATTTAAGATATAAGTTTTAATATTTGTAGTATCTATTTAGAGTTTAAAATTAGAATTTAAAATTTAAAATTTAGTAACTTTTTTCTTCTTTAAAATATGTCTTTTAATTACTATCATATATTTTTGTTTATTTTATTTTTTATTGTAAATAGCACTTATATCAATCTTAAACTCGTAATAAAATGATATTTAAAAATTACTTAAATCAAACCAACCTAATTCAATTTTTTAAGTTTTATAAGATTATTTAGATGATTTGATTTTAAATTCTGAAAAACAAATCAATATGAATTTGTTCGATTTTAAAAATTCAAAAACTAAGTAAAAGCTAACCAACCCATATATAATATTATATTTAATTTATTTTTTAATTTTTTTAGATTATTCATATTTTTTTAATTTAATCATAATCATCTAAATCTTATATATTTTTTCTTTTAGATATATTTGTGTGCATGGTATAGATAAAAATATTTAAATTAATATGTATACATAGATTACTATTTAACTTAAACATTAACAATTAAGATATCATATTATAATTGTTAATATATATATTTATACATATATACATAAATTATAAAGCTTAAAGTTTGTAAAATCAAAGTTATTTTCAAAGAACAAAAACTTATAGTCACAATTTAGAGAGAATATAGATTTTAAAAACTAATGCAATCAACCCAAAGCAATCCAATTTTTTTAATTCGATTTGGATTAGTTTTACATCTTTAATTGTTTTTGTTTGATTTTTACTTCTGAAAACGAATTAGGTTGTGCAGGCTCGACTTTAAGTTGAATACCGAACCAATCTAATTTTACACACCCCTAGGTAGTATAATTATTTTAGTTAAGATGTTTTGTGTCAAATTATTTGTCCTCTATTCCCTCAATCACACACTTGAAATATACTTCTTTAAAAAAAATTCAATATGAAATAAAATTTATGTTAACTAATGTACAAATTTTATATTTATAAATCTTACAAGTGGACAATGAGTTTAAAAATTTAATTATTTTCTAATATAGTTAAGAAAACTAATTCATAAATACTCTAACAATTTGTTAGTTGTGGTAGATAACTATAAATTCTAAATTAATCTATATCTAAAGAAATCATGTAAATGAAACCGAGTAAATTAAACTATAGTCAAATCTAGGATGATTGATGAATATGAAATTTTAACGAGTATAACCTTTCATGAACATAACGAATTAAATAATTCAAATATAAGTTATATTTATTGATTTTTTTCTTTTAAATAAGCAAACTCCCCATAATCATGGAAAGTTCTCAATGATATTCAATTAATTAATTCTTCTTTCACGGGGATTAATTGATTAATTGATAAACTAAGAAACATACATAAACCAAGATCTTTAATTAATTAATAACTTCTTTAATCGGACATAAAATTAATAAACCTATGGATGATATATTCTTTAATTATAAATCAATATTTGACCCATCATTAATTTATAATTATAAATATTTTTTAACCGCCTAATTTAATACAAATCAATGAAATTATATTAAACTCTTATTTATTATGCACAACTAAGCTCAAATAATGTATCTAATGCTTAATTCTAAAATATTTTTTTAATCATAAATCAAGATTTAGTCTGTTATGATTTTATGATTAAAGATTTGAAGATTATGAATAAAATGTAAATCTAAAACTTTTATTTATATAAATTAAAATATTGTTCTTCCAATCATTAGACGTAGAGACTAAAATTTTATGTTACAGATTTAGCTAATTATAGTTAAATTAACAAAAGTCAATTTAACTATAAAAATAAAGTATTGGTAGGATCGGCGATGCCGATTTTGCTCATCATTATGCGAGCGAGTTGGAGGAAAAGGAGGAAAGAAGATAGGGAAGAAGGAAGAATGCATGTAACTGGGTAGCTCGCGAGCTAGGAAAAAGGAATCCAAAAAAGAATAAAAAACTAGGAAAAAAGAAAAAAAGGGAGGGAAAATGAAAAATGAGAAAAAGGAAAAAATTAATAAAAAAAATTGATGTTGTCTATGGCCTCGGTTTTTAAAAAACCGAGGCTCAATGTCCAAGACCGTATATATGTTTTGTAGTAGTGTCTCTCCTAAGACTATCATTGTTGAATTTCCATCTTGGTCATCAATACCTAATTTTCTTAGTATTTAATGCCTTGAAGAACATAACATAGTAAATACTCTTGATAAATTCAAATTAACTTTAGAAATCATATTAAAATGATCAAAGAATTGTGATGTGAAAATGGTATTGATTGTTGGTGTGATTTTGATGCTTTAGGATTTTTCAGAAATGCCAGTTGACTCTCCAATTTTTTTTCTCAAAAGGTTTATTATTATTAGCACTTGTCTCTTCACTATGGGAGACTATAATTTCATCTTTTTTATTATCTACACTAAATGAAAATCTTTAGTAATTTAGTTAATAATTTATTGACTGCCTTATCACTTCGAAGGATTGTAACATCCTTTGCTTGTTTTGCTTAGCTAGGCAACTTTTCTTTTTATTGCCTTTGTATGTGTTCTGCTAGCTATCCAATTTTAACTTCAACCCTTTTTACTAAAGCCTCAACGAAGTTCAATCTTGGATTTATTTTCAATTGGTTGTCTTTACTAATTTAAATAAAGGCATTCAAATTATCTTGTAAGATTGGTTTATTGGACCAATTTAGTGGATAATGCTAGTTTTCATATGGCCTTTATGTTTTGTTTTAAGTATAGGCTTGGTAATTTCTGGTTTCCAAATAGGGTCAAGATAATTATAGGTGTTGGAATGATACCTTTGCAATTAATTAGCTTTTTCCAAGGTATCCACACTAGAAATCGAACAAGTGAAAGCATTATGTCCAATTGAACCATAAACTTCACATACCTCTTGATTTGAAATTTGTTGGGTAGTGAGGAGTTGCACTTGCTTAGTCAATTCTGCAAATTGCAAGGTCATTTGTTTCCAAATCCAACTTTATTGACTCGTGCTCTTCTTCCTCAAGAACTTTTCTATTAGGAATTAGTACCTAACATCTTATAAATCTCATAAGCTTATTCTGCCATCTTTTCTCCCATAGCTTCTCCTACAGCATTATCAACAATGTACTCACACTATTATGTTGGTCCATCATAAAAAAAACTAGTTCTAAACTTGTAATGGATAGGTATGATGTGGGCATTCTATGAAAAAGAGCTTGAATCTGTCTTAAGTTTCATGGAAAGGCTTTCCATTCATTTGGAAGAATGTAGTTATTTTTTCCCTTAACTTTATGGTCTTCTAATGGGAATAGTACCTACCCATAAATTTACTATATATTACCTCCCACCCACCCCCTCTAAATTCTGCAGGTATCAATGGTATCAAAGCCGGTTCCAGCCATAGACGACCGGAATCGATCCAGCACAAAGACATCTGATGAGGAATATGATTCCTTTATGCCATCTGGGTTCAATTCAAAGAGATTTAATTCATGCTATAGTCGTTTCAAGCTGAGGTGATAGCTCTACGCGCCGCTCACAGCTCACCACCAGGAACCTTTCTTGGCAATCAAAAGAGTAGATTATCGGGAACCTTTGAGAAATGGGAAGCTCCATCCACAGGTTCCTTCGCCTCATAGACTTGCTTGATGACCATGGGATATGTGAGGTTAGACTCAATAAATCCCCAATTATGTAATAACCAATCCCCTAGGGTACCTAAGGATGAGAATATGGCTTATACAGACACCAAAGTGAAGTCTCGTAAGCCTCGCTTGCTTATGCTTGAAATTAGGCTCGAAATTGGGCTATTTTCTGGAAGTGTAGTCTCTATAACTAAAATCCACACACTGGGTTTACCCAACCCAACCCAATCTAAACTCGAAGAAAATGAGGAAGAGGGTGACGAGGGTTTTCCCAAATTCACTCACTCTGAGCTCTAAGAAAACGAAGAAGAAGATGAAGACCACATCGAGCTTCAAGAGAATAAGGAAGATGATTACTACCCTCCAACAAAAACTCCCTCTAAACTCCCAATGTACTAGCCATCTGTTCAGTCACAAAAAAATGTTTCCCCAGCTACTCAGAAAATAGCAATGGGTCTTCGAAATGAGATGTTAGAAATTCAAATTCATTCCAGTAATATAAAAGTTGAGTATGAGTCATATTCTATTCTTGATACTAGTAACTTGAAGAAATGGTATAAGAAGTGGGGAGGTACAACTTACGTGCATAAGTTGTTTGTAGAAATAGTGAAGAATGAGTATGCTCCATGTAACCCATGGATGATAATTCTGCGTCCATTAAAGGAATGGGAAAATGCCTTACAGGGGTTCCATTCCAAACTATTTGAGAATGTAGAACCTAATATTGCTATTAAATAGTCTCACTTTCTTATGAGTACCAAGGCGAATTCATGGGGTGAAAAGCACATGAAAGATGTTCGTATGAGTACTGAAGATTCTCTAGAAGAAGAACACTCCAACCTAATGTTTCAGCTTCTTCGACCTTGTTTTAGCTTTGCCATTCATGCCCTATCAGCCCTGATAGACCACTCTACCTCAGTTGAGAAAGTCACTCTGGAGCTCCTTAGCATAGCCAGAAATCTAGAATCAGAGGTTGAGAGAATTCAAGAACATAAATAAGAACTAAACATATGGGCTACATTAATTGTCAATTAAGCTACAATTAAACCTTATAAGATTCATGCAAAAGCTAAAATAATGAAACAATGTGATGGGAAAATTCTAAAGTAGTTTGATTATGGCAATTATTCCGAGGCTAGTTTACAATATCCCACGAGATAGGCACGCCTAATTATCAACAATATGACATTGGTTACTTCCTCAACCCCAGTCATGTGTTCCCAAACCCCAGCAGAGGAAGGTCTTGCTGATAATCCCATTCAACTTGGCAAGAAAATGCTGGAAATAATTAGAGAGGGATTTGTTACAACTATAAGTCATTTGGGCCTTAAGAAGGCTGTTCTTATGAAGGTTCTTGATCAGATGGACATAGAAGGACTAACCAGAGAAAATATTGCAAGCCATATTCAAAAGTATCTACTCTATTTGAAGAAGATCAGTGGTGGAAAAACTTAACCAGCTAGCAGGGTCACTGCAATTGTCCCTGTTAGTGAACTCAAGACAATGGAGGAGAGAATTCTTAATAAGAGAATTTTTTTTGGTCACCTAAGACCATTTTAAGAACCTGTTGCAACTGGGTTTCTTGAGAAGGTAAGGTATCAAGGGAAGGGACAAAGAATTGCTAGAGCTAGAATAGTGCTGAGAAACCCAAGGTTACCCATCCTAGAGGACACTGCTAGTACACTTGACTTAGAATCTGAACTCATCATTCAACAAGCTCTAGGAAAGATAATGATAGATCAAATAATACTTATTACTGCTCACCTTCTATCAACCTTGAAAGATATGAATACAATCATTGTCTAGATCAATGGTGAAGTGATAGTGGTGGCATACATCTAACTTTGATATCCAAGAAAGAAGAATATTCAAATCTTGGGAGTCTTCAAGTGTCCGAATATGTTGGGATTTCTAGCTCATGATATTACTCTCATACTTCAAAGTATCCCAGCTTTAATGAAGTTGTTGAGAAATACAGAGCAGAGGGCAAATGATTTTTTTTAGGAGATATTGAAGCTAGTCAAGGAGCCTTCTAGTACTTGGGGCTTAAAGAGGATCAAGTTCCTTTGATCATCATTCAGACTAGTGAAGGACATAAATATTTGAAACCAAATCTAGAGCCAGATCATATTGCACTTTGGGTTAAGGATTTCAGTGGTGGAAGGGCATTACCATATAGGAAGTATGAACCCACCCCACATGACCAAGACAAGCTTAAGTTAATTACCGTACCTTCTGCAACTGAATGGCCCTCTACAGCACTTGGGTCAATAGGTGAAATTTTAACAGGAACGGAGACTCCATTTTTCGCTCTTGGAACCACACACATATTGACTACAATTCAATTCCCTTAGGATTCTCAAATCAGGCAAGAGGCTCAATAGATAGCCCTTATATTAGTTGCAGTAATTTTAGTCACAATTCCAATATATCTGTTACCACACTACCCTGGTACATGGATGGGAGATCAACTCACTTGTCAAGTTCACTTGTTAATGCCCATCGCTATCCTTAGGAATGTAGTGAGTTGGTTTAAATTGGACGAGAATAAGGCAGGCTCACGGGCACCCACTTTAGCGACAGATGCAACACTAGTTCAAAGTGTTATCACTGAATGTTTATCTAAGATTGTACAAGACATAGCTCTTATGATGGTTGCCTTCATGATTGCTTTCATATTAAGTTGGCATATTATAGTGGTGGTTATTGCTTCCCTTTTCTTACTTACTGAAGCTAATATTGCTAAGAAATTAAGGGATTAGAAAAGACTACTACAATGCATACTCAAAAGAAAACTCTTTGGCACTAGAGGCGATAACAAAAATATGTACTGTCACTATTTTTGGTGTGGAAGACAGACGTTCCATTCAAATTTCCTCTCAACTAGACCAACCAAAGAGGGAGGCATTCATAAGAGGGGTACTTATTTTTTGTCATACCCCAACTTCATCCTTGAGTACAAAGATTCTAAAAGGAGGATGGAATGTTACGAGCCTAATTAGCTCGAGCTGCTTGGCACAACACATGGGCGCAAGACATCAAGGGAGGGGACCACAAATGGTACAATTCGCAGGCAATACACATGGCCAGCCAACATGCATAGACAACACTAAAAGAGGGACCACCAACTAGGTCGTGCACAAGCACGATGATTCTGTTAAGAAATGTTGGAAATTAGTTACATGTAAGGCTATATATAGCCATAGTATTTGAAGAAGAGATAACAAGAAATATATAATAATTACCTTTATTCCTCTATTATTCTCCTCTTCCCCAACCCTTTCTAAATTCTGCCTGTATCATATAATGTCCCATGTTTCTGTACAACTAAAATATTATTGTGAGACTCTTTTCATATAATATAATAATATTAAACCATTTGTATGAAATTAGCATATAGGTGATCTTATTCAATTTGGATTAAGCACTAATAATATAATAAATGGCATATGGTTATGGAAAGAACATGTGATTGAGAATAAGTTTAAAATAATAAAAGTGATCATTAGACACCATATTGATAAATCAAATGAATGGATGTTGTATTTGCAGGATTATATTCACGGAATTTAGATGTTGGTATGCTCGATCATACTAAAAGCTGTTTTTTATGAGGAAATTAATGCATGCTATCAAGGACAAAGATTTTGAAGAACAATATTACAATGGGACATAAAATATTTTCAGATTGATTTAGATCGTAGACAATTTGATTAGTTAGCAGCATTAAAGTTTTTTCATGTATATTTTTATATTTTTGGAACACTTTAATTAGCTAGTTTTTATTATATGTGTTTTATTGTATCGATCTATTAAACTTTTAATGTAATATCTCTTTTAAATTTAATATAATTAATCTTAATGTTTTTAATTTTCTCAATTTATTTTAATTTATATTTAAAAATTAGCTTAATTGATATTTATATAGTCACGGTTTAAATGTAACCGAAACAATATATATATAATTTTGATTTCAAGTCTATGGTCTTGGTTATAGCAAAATAGTGGCCATAGGGTGAACCTATGACCTCAATTTTTTAATAACCGAGGCCATAGGTAATGACCTTTGGTGTCTCTCACTTAGGTCTCGGTTCTTATAACCGTGGTCATAGACCTATGGCCACGGTTAAAAACTGAGGCCATGAGTACATATTTTAGTAGTGAGAATATCCACTTTAAAGTTTTTAAACATTTTCCTTCTATCTATGCTATTGATGAATGCTTTAATATTGATTTAATAGATACACTTACAATTTTATGCATGATAGAATGGAGGATAAACTAGAAGTTTCTTTAGCTATTGAAAAGGTAGAAGAGGATTTAGATGAGTAGATTAAGGGGTATCATATCCATTAGATAATGCTAAACTAATAAAAAAAATTCAGTACACCCTTAGATCTATCTAGAATCCCATTTAGGGAAGAGGCCACTCTATCGAACTTATAACTTAAATATTTAACTAAGCACCTTAAGTATATAATTTTGGGAGAAGGGGAAACTTATCCTGTTAGTATTTCTTTGTCTTTAACCAAAAACCAAGAAAATGAACTTGTTAAAGTACTTAAGAAATTTAAAAAGGCATTAGGTTGGAAAATCGGGTATATTAGATACATTAGCTCCGCTCTGTGTATGCATAAGATAAATTTAAAAGATGATGCTAAACTCGTTAAAGAGGCCCAAAAAATATTAAACCTAATCATGTAAGAGGTGGTGAAATAGGAAATTCTAAAAATCTTAAATGTATGAGTCATTTACCCTATTATAGATAGTATCTGTGTTAGTCTAGTGTATGTAGTACCAAAGAAATTTGGTATAACAATTGTGAAAAATAAGAAGAATGATTAGTACCCACTAGAACAATCATTGGATCGAGGATGTGTATAAATTTTTTAAAAAATCAAATTTATACACTAAAAATGATCACTTTCCTTTTCCATTCATCGATCAAATGCTAAAAGGACTAGCTAGATATGAATTTTACTATTTTCTAGATGGACTTTCAAGTTATTATTAGGTACCCATGGCACTAAAAGATTAGGTGAAGACCACTTTTACATATCCTTTAAGGAGACATTTTCTTTTAAAAGTATGTCATTTGGGTTATGCAATGCCCAAACACATTTCAAAGATGTATGATATCAATCTTCTCAAACATGGTGGAAAAATTCATTGAGGTATTTATAATTGATTGGAACCTCATTTGATGATTGCTTGAATAAATTGACTTTAGTTTTAAAATGATATATTGAATGAAATTTGACACATAGTTAAGATAAAAGTCATTTTAGTTAGTTAAGAGAAAAGTCATTCTATGGTACAACAGGGGATTGTGTGAGGACATGTTATTTCTAACAAAGGAATTGAAGTTGAAAAAGAAAAAAAATAGAATTTATTGTAAAATTACCACCTCTACATCTGTTAAGGGGATTAGAAGTTTCTTAGGACATGTATGTTTCTATAGGCGATTTATTTAACATTTATCTAAAATAAGTCATTCTATATGCAATTTGTAGTCAAAAGATGTTTATTTTGATTTTAATGATGTCTGCCTTGTCTCTTGTAATACTTTGAAGGATAAATTAACATCTACCCCTATAATTTTGACACCTAATTGATCTTTTCCATTTGAAATTATGTGTGATGCTTTTGATTTTGCAATCGGATCAATTTTGGGATTGAGAGTGGATAAGAATTTGCATGTTATATATTATGCTAGTAAAAAACTCAATGATGCCCAAATAAATTATTTCATCACTGAGAAAGAATTCATGCATATTATGTTTTCTTTAGATAAATTTAGATCTTACTTAGTAGGTTATAAGGTAATTGTGCATTCTGATCATGCAACTTTAAGATATCTACTAAGTAAATCTAATGTTAAGCCAAGATTGATCATGTGGGTTTTACTCTTACAAGAATATGATCTAGAAATCAAAGATAAGAAAGGCAGTGAAAACTTAGTAGCTGATCATTTATCTAGGTTAATTTCTAAATTCAATTCTCTTGAAGGTGAGAGAAAAGAAGAAATTTTTGAAACTTTTCTTGATGAACAACTATTTTCAATAGATTCAAATCCATGGTATGTTGATATAGTTAACTATCTTGATATTGGTATTTTAAGACCTAACATTTCTTTTTAGAAAAAAGAAAAGGCTATTAAACTCTTACAACCATTACTTTTGGGATGACCCATATCTATTCAAGATAGATTAAGATCAAATCATCCAAAAGTTTGTATCTGAAGAAGAACATAAAGCATCTTGGCCTTTTGTCATTATTTCCATTGTCGAGGCCATTTTAGAGGTAACAAAATGGCCCTTAAGGTGTTATAATTTGGATTTTACTAGAAAATTCTATTTAAA
Source organism: Hippophae tibetana (assembly GCA_037013495.1). Lineage (NCBI taxonomy): Eukaryota > Viridiplantae > Streptophyta > Magnoliopsida > Rosales > Elaeagnaceae > Hippophae > Hippophae tibetana. The sequence continues at coordinate 30,712,957 of CM072806.1, forward strand.
GATGCTAGTATGTTTTACACACAATATGTTTGATGTCAAAGGATAGGTAATATAGAAAGATGAGATGAAAATCCTTTGATATCTAATTTAGTTGTTGAACTATTTGATGCATGGGGATTGACTTTATAGGTCCCTTTCCCCCATCTTCTATATATAAAAATATTTTTGGTAGTTATAGATTATGGGTCCAAATGGATAAAAGTTTACCCATTAAAACTAATGATGCTAAGTTGTTGTGAAATTTTGAAGGATTCAATTTTTAGTAGATTCAAGATGCCTAGAGCAATAATAAGTGATGAAGGGAGCATTTTTGATACAAACTTTTCAATGGGGTACTGAAGAGGTATAATATTACACACAAAGTGGCTACTCTATATCATCCACAAACATCTAGTCAAGTGAAAGTGAGAAATAAGAAAATCCAAGGGGTTTAAGAAAGCACTGTGTATCCTTTAAGGAAGGATTGGGCAATCCAATTGAATGCTACCTTATAGGCTTATCGCAAAGTATACAAAACACTCATTGGAATGAGCCCTTATCAGTTATTGTTTGCGAAAGTGTGTCACTTACTCGTTGAGCTCTAACACAAGACTTATTGGGAAATTAAAGAGCTAAACATGGATTTATACAAATCAAGAAAGAAACGATTGCTCCAACTCAGTAAACTTGAAGAGATTAGGGATGAAGCCTATGAAAATTCCAAGTTGTACAAAGAGCGTACTAAGTGCTATCATGATGAGAGGCTAGTTTGTAAGTCTTTTTTTCCTAGAATGAAAGTTCTTTTATTTAACTCTCATTTGAGATTGTTTTCAATAAATTTGCGATAAAGGTGGGATGGAACGTACACAATTACACAATTATTTACACATAGAGTAGTAGAGTTGTTGGATTCAAAAACACAAACAACATTTTAGGTCAATGGGTATCGTGTTCAGCCCTATTTAGAAGAGGGACATAAAATAGTATACATTGAGTTTATATAGGTATATGAACCTAGTCATCTTATAGAAAATATGTCTTGCTAAGACGTTAAAATGGAAATGGATAGAAGGAAACCCATCATTGTAGGTATTTATAACTATTTGTTGAAATTTATAAGAACATAGTTTATCTATGTAAATTTAAATATTTGGATTAATGGATGCACCTGTAATCCCATACAAACACTTGAGCAATGTAAGTTATAAGTTGGGGGTGGGAAAAGTTACATTATAAAATGGGGCTAATTTGAAATTTTTATTTAAACATATGTTTACATTTTTATATTGTTTATATTTTTACTTGTTTTTGTGTGCTTTTTATTTATTTTAAGTGGTTTTAGGAAATTTAGTTTAATTTTAAAATTTTCTTGTAAAATTATCATATCTATTAGTTAGTATTAAGTAAATGATTAAATCTTTGCACTGTTAAATTAATTTCTAAAATATTTCATAGAGTAATGTGATAATTAGTTTGTTTTTGTCATAATTTGTATTTCATGACAAAATATTTTAGGAATCAAATAATAGAGACTACCTTGTGAGAAATTTTGAGTCATTATCTTCTCGTTGTAAGTGATAATATTTTTCTACTCTTTCAAACACTCTTTTCATCAATTCTAAATTAATAGACATTCTCTATAGATTTTTGCATTGAATGATAGAATTTTACAATATAATAAAGTGTCAAATATTTATTTTTATTGTTTAAATTGAATGACTTAAGTAGAAATTAAAAGTATATTTCTTTCTTCATTCATACATGATTTCTAAAAAGGAGACATATATGGGGTTATCTAAACAAGACAAAAGAAAAAGTAAAAAATTAGCTAGTCACCATATCTACAAAATATGTATGAAGTGTACATGGTTCCTCTCTAAAAAGAAAATAATATCTCTAAAAAAAGAGATAAATAAAAAGAAAAAAAGAGAGAAAAATGAATAGTATAAGCTATATAATATGACCCAAAAATATACTATAAAGTTGTGAGAAATGGTTAAATACAAATTAAAAGATAGGAAATAAATCCACACGAAATCATTGCAATTTTTCATCTCTTAAAGACATATAACTTAAAATTTGTTTTTGATGAATTTGATTGATGCGTGAGGATAATATTTGATTTCTTTATAAGTCCTTTCATGAGATCAATATTATGCACAACTTTGAGCTTTTTATTCTTTAATCGTGTGAATTTACTAGTTCATTTCTATACATAAACTCTATTCACATATAAAAGTGCCTCAATATATATGATTAGTGTTATCAAAAGTATACATTGTGAGGTTAAAGTCAAAGCAAATTCAGTATCCATACAATGAAATTGGGCAAATTTAATATTAATACATTTTTTTATTTCAATATGAAAATGATTTTCAACTAATTATTATAGTAAACTATGAATGTTTAAAATATTAAAATGACTTATGCTACACATTTTAATTTTAAGCTTGGAAGAAATTAAAAAGCATGAGAAATTTCATTGTTCTTTATTTTGTTATCTTTTTCACTGTTTTACTTTGTTTTAAATTTTATTTTGTTTGTTTTGTGTTATTTGTTTGTTTTTTAATTTATTTTTGATGTTTATGGGTATCTTCTCTAAAATCCCTCACGAGACTTAAACTCATCCACTAAGACAACTTAGGGGTTTAAAGGCTTATCGCATATGCTAAATAAAACTGTGTCAATCTATAGAAATGATTTAGTATAGTTTAATTTTATTATAGTTTTTGTTTTTAGTTTTTTTCCTATCTTGCCAAGAGACTAGCAATAAGTTGGTTGGGGTTGTGATGAGTGCTTAAAAACACTTAATATATTAGAGAACTTCACCTCGTTCATCCCTACCTTATTTTGTAAATGTAGCTACTATGACTCATCTAAACATGTTCAAGTAGGTTGCATTATGAAATTAACTCCTATCTACTCAATCTATAAAATTCTATATAAATTCTCTTGATGTGCCAATTACTTGAGATTTAAGATAATTGATTACTAATTCTTTTTCCACAAAAATTACTAGAATAATTAAAATAATAATAAAAGATTTTATAATATGAAAAATATTAAGATAATATTTAAATAAGGTTGCAGTGTTAAGTGACTGTTTTACATTTTATTTCCTGAAAGAAGTGCTCGTGTGAATCACTTATTTCATTTAGCAAAGAGTCATACCTTACTTTCTTATTCTCTTCGTATGGAATTCGATGTTGAAACAGAGACATGGGAAGAAGCCATTGCCTATAACAAAAAGTCATACACTCCTTTGTTGAACTTACTCCATTTTCTTAAACTTATATTTTGCAAGATGCATTCTTAAGTCTTGACTGCATTGAAATCTTAGCAAACATTAATAGAGATTTTGATTGATAAAAGGATCCAAATCAGGAGAACATTCTCAAAATGTACTCTTTCATAAAATTTAATATTTTATGAGTTTAAATTTATTTTTTGGGCAAGTTTGTAGTTATTGTCAAAAATTGTTATATTCGAAATGTAACGTGTAGACAACTACAATCAACTTCCATTTGAAAAATGAATGAATAAATGTACAAAATGGAAGGAATATTACTGAAGAAAGAGTAAGAATAATACTGTAGAACTTTTACATAGTAGATCAGAACTTTCTCATAAGGTAAATGAGACTCAATTTGAAGAAGTATCATTTTTAGAATATGATTGAGATTTGACCATAAATACAACCCCACAATAGTTAGGAAGATGGGAAAGTAGATAAACAAACTATAAATATGAGTAGGATGGGCATGGGGACGAGCGGGGACGGATTTGAATATAACCGTCCCCGAACCGAATTATAAAATCTGTCCCCGAAATCGTCCGAAAACCGTTGTAGTTCGGGGATAGTTTTTTACCCGTGGTTAACAGTTCAGGACAGTTATTGAAAAAAACCGAAAAAACCATTTTTCAAAATCCTATTCAATTGAACGCCCTTTAGCAATGCAATTCAACCAAAACAAATGGTTGATATTGAATTTATTATCTGAATTTGTTATTTTGAGTTTATGATAAAAAAATTTAACATTTAATAATATATATTTCTATGAATCTAGATAAGATTAAATACATATAATGATATAAACAAGAAACACAAGATATAAATAAAATATTATAAACTAATACAAATATTGAAATCTAATTAAATAAATTTAAGAAAACTTCAATTACAATAAATCAAAACTTCTTTCTTCTAATTATTCATCAACTGTACGCATTTCCTGCAAAAATCAAACATATAAAATCACTTTTATAAACCAAAATAATAAATTGATTAATCAATAATATAAATTTTTTACCTCAACATCATCTTCTGCAATATTAATAGTGGAAGCGGATGAACCAGGAGATAACATATCTGAATAAATTATAAAATATTTAAATACATAATTAAATAATTAATATATAATACATAAAACAAGTGTTAATAAAATATAATATGTATTAAATATATAAACTTATACCTTGTTTATGAATATTAGCCCATAACTAATCTTGAGTACACATCAAAGCTTCCAATGTGTTTTCTTTGAGTCTACTACGATGTTTGCTCACTACTCTACCACTTGTACTAAATGCAGATTCTGAAGCAACTGTGGTGATCGGAATAGCCAAGATATCTCTAGCCATATCATGCATTATTGGATACTTATGTTTATTACACTTCCACCAAGACAATATATCAAACTCTTCATCCGAAATTTCTACATCAACCTCCTCTAAATAAGAGTCTAACTCAGATTTCAAAGATCTAGCTTTATTTTGCATTAATTTCCATTGTTTATACTCATTTATACCACTAGGATTAAGAACACTAGTACCTTTTGAACTTTGAGATGTATTGGAACGTGTTGAAAATTCAATTTGTCGACTCTCTTCTAAAATTTGTTTATTTCGGTACATATTTATCAAATCATAACATTTTGTTCTCACCTTTTCAATTTCAAAAAAGACATTCTCTCCATATATTCTTGGAAAATAGAATTCGAGATAATTCATCTTAAATCTAGGATCCAAAACAACTCCTATAGCCATGACAATATTAACTTCTTGCCAATACTTATCAATTTTTACAAGCATGTTTGACGCCATTCCCTTGACCAAATCATCCTCATCATTAATCCAATTATATAATGACAATTTGATGTCACAAATATGAGGAAATAACATGTTTATGGTGGGATAATTGGAACCAGAAATCAATTCAGTAACCTTGTAAAATACTTCTAACTTATCACAAATTGTACTTGCCATTTTCCAATCCAATGCATCAGGAAGACTATTATAATTCTTATCCAATTGTTTTAAACGAGGAAACACTTTCTCATAAAACAATGCATTTTTAAGCATTAAAAAAGTAGAATTCCAACGAGTTTTACAATCAAGAGATAAATTCTTACAAGAAGACTTTATCTCTTGAGATGCAATCTTTTTAAATTTTGCCTCCCTCTTTTGTGTTGCTGTCCAATATGCAACACTATCTCTAACTTTAACAATGCATTGAGAAATTAGATTTAACCCATCTTTCACTACCAAGTTTAATATGTGAGTAGCACAACGCATGTGAAAAATATCTTCATACAATAATATTGAAGTTCTATCTAATGAATCTAACAGATCAGGTAGCATTGAATCATTAGTAGAACAATTAACTAAAGTTAAGGTTGAAATCTTACGATCAATGTTCCAATCCAAAAAGCAACTCATTAGTTCTTGACCAATAACTGCAGCATTGTGTGGAGCAGGAACATATATAAACCTACAAAAAATTATATAGTAACAATAAAATTGTTATATACAATCATTTAATATATCAAATCTCTAAAAAAATATTTAATAGGAATTGTATAAATTTCAACAATAAACTTAAAAATTACCTTATTATTTTACTATGCAAATACCAATTGTCATCAATGAAATGACAAGTTACAGCCATGAATCCTTTGTTCTGATTTCCAGACTTCCACATATCACTCGTGATTGCAACACGACTTTTATTGTTCTCCAACATATCCATCATTTTTTTTCTCAACATCATAAATCTTTATAATGTCTCTCTTAACTGTCGCCCGAGAAATAGGCTTCCATATTGGTTGTAATGAATGTGAATATTCCCTAAATCCATGATGTTCTACAATACTAAGAGGATACTCGTGTAAAATTATCATCTTTGCACATTTGTCACGAGAAACTTGAGAATCAAAATTCCAATGTCCTAATTCAATTCTATCCCTTTTCTTGTTAGGATTTAACAATGATTGACTGATACCCCTTTCTTGACGTTTGAATGGACAACCTTTTGTATGTGCTTTCAAATGAGATGTCCCATTCCTTGTATCACCTCCTAACCGTTTTCCGCAATAATTACATATTACCTTCCATATCCCATTAATTTTCTTCCTTTCAAAATGAACCCATGCTTCAGACTTTAATTTAGCCTTCCCATCTTCCTCCTCACTACATTCATTTGATGGTTGACTTTGTGTATTTTCAGGTGAAGAGGTTGATGTAAGGAGAGGAACATTTGTATGTTGATCGGCACTTGAAGTTCCACCACTTGTTACCTCTACATTAAGTTCAATGTCATTTACTCCTTGAGATGATTGTGGTGAACAATTCTGACAAAAATAACTTTCAAAATGTAAATTCATATGTAAAAAATATATACTTATACTTTCTATTATCTCAAGTTACCTTTTCAACATATTCACTTGTCATGATATTTAAAATCTCTGGATAGTCTTGATATGATAACCTCTAATGCCAGTGATCCTTATCCTGGAACGTGGCTGCACACTAAATAGCACACACGGTTTTAGCACACTAAATAGCACACACAGTTTTAGCACAATTAATAGCACACACAGTTTTAGCACACTAAATAGCACCCACAATTTTAGCACACTAAATAGCACACACAGTTTTAGCACACTAAATAGCACACACAGTTTTAGCACACACAGTTTTAGCACACTAAATAGCACACACAGGTTTAGCACACTAAATAGCACACATAGTTTTAGCACATTGGTTCACAATTTACACAACACATGTCACTACACTTTTACACACTTTCTGTGAGCACACAACACATACACTACCACAACACACATTGCCTTCCACATCACACATATTACACAGTTTTAGCACACACATTTTTAGCACATTGGTTCACAATTTACACAACATATGTCACTACACTTTTACACACTTTCTGTGAGCACACAACACATACACTTCCACAACACACATTGCCTTCCACATCACACATATTACACAGTTTTAGCACACATAGTTTTAGAACACTAAATAGCGCACACAGTTTTAGCACATGGGTTCACAATTTACACAACACATGTCACTACACTTTTACACACTTTTTGTGAGCACACAACACATACACTTCCACAGCACACATTGCCTTCCACATCACACATATTACACAGTTTTAGCACATTGGTTCACAATTTACACAACACATGTCACTACACTTTTACACACTTTCTGTGAGCACACAACACATACACTTCCATAAGACACATTGCCTTCCACATCATACATATTACACAGTTTTAGCACACACAGTTTTAGCACATTGGTTCACAATTTACACAACACATGTCACTACACTTTTACACACTTTCTGTGAGCACACAACACATACACTTCCACAACACACATTGCCTTCCACATCACACATATTACACAATTTTAGCGCACTAAATAGCACACACAGTTTTAGCACACTAAATAGCACACATAGTTTTAGCACATTGGTTCACAATTTACACACACACATATCACTACACTTTTACACACTTTCTGTGAGCACACAACACATACACTTCCACAACACACATTTCCTTCCACATCACACATATTACACAGTTTTAGCACACACAGTTTTAACACATTGGTTCACAATTTACACAACACATGTCACTACACTTTTACACACTTTTTGTGAGCACACAACACATACACTTCCAAAACACACATTGCCTTCCACATCACACATATTACACAGTTTTAGCACACTAAATAGCACACATAGTTTTATCACACAATAATCTCTTTTTCCTCAACAACATAAATGTTGATGGTCTTGAAATAATTTATTGGTAAGTAGTAGACTACCCAAATGAATTGAGAATTTTATAAATCTTTTATAACTCATTTATTAACATTACATAAATCATAATACAAGTTTATTCTCCATACACAAGGTTTTTATTATCTATGTTACCTTTCTCTTCTTCTCCACGACGTAGTACTGTGAATGGACTGGTGACGACTGGCGAAGATGTAGCGACTGGCAAAGATGCAGCGGCTGGAGAAGACGTAGCGGCTGGAGAAGATGCAGTGTGTGAAGAAGACGCAGCGGTTGAAGAAGACGCAGTGGCTGGAGAAGACGCAGTGACTGGAGAAGATGCAGTGGCTGGCGACGACGCGGCACTATGAGAGATGTATGCTGATTTGTAGATGGAAGATTGGAAGGAAAATGAGAGATTAAGAAAAAAAAGGAGGCGCTGAGAGAGTAGGGATTAGGAAATACGATGGGCAAGCATAAATTAGGTTTATATGTTAGGTTAAAAATAAATAAATTTTCATTAATATATAATTTATTTAAATAAATATAATTAATTTTGGGTATGGGCGGGTTCGATTTTTAGTATAACCGTAACCGAACTATACCTACGCATTTATGTTCGGTTTTTACCCAAAATCGAACCCGTCCCCGAAATTACACGGTTAAAAACCGAACCATGGGTGCGGTTATCCATGGATAACTGAACCCGCGGTTTTTTTGCTCATCCCTAAATATGAGACTTTGAATGAATATATGCATAATGAGCAATAGGGTGATGAGAGACCCAAACAACATTCATCATTTTTAGGATTTTGGACAACTTAACAAAATTGAAGAGTTATCACAAAAAATCCATACGTGGGATAATAAGGTAAGTGTAATGTGTATAATAAAATATTTTTATTTTTATTTTTGGTATGATTATATCTTTAAATTGAAAGTTGCATGACTTATAAATTTTTGGGAGTGAGGTTTATTGAAAGTTTTTAGCCACCTGATAAAATAAGATCTTAGGATTATTAGAATTATAACCATGTGAGATTTAAAAATAGCATAGAAGCCTCTATTAGGAACATTTCGTTAATGCAACATATTAGAATACAGACAAAAATTTACTCTCGGTGTTTGTTCAATAATGGAATCCTTAGACAAATACATTTCATATGCCATTTGGAAAGATGACTATTACCTTATATGATGTCGAATGCCCTTTTAGGTCTTTGCATTATAGGTCAGGCTTGCACTTGGTTGAGGAAAAGTTGAACAGAGGTGATGTTATACATCTTTTGATGAAACTTTTTAAAATCGATGAGGAGGAAGAAAAATGAGTGCTAGAGGAAAAAAATACCAAGTTAGATTAATCGAGACAAAAATTCAATAACTTCATCATGAGTAATGATGACGAGTTTATTCATAGCATAGCTAGAGCATTCTTCCTATACCTACTGGGATGCACATTAGTTACATATAAAATGAGTGGTTTTATACAAGTTTTTATTATAAACTTCTTTATGAATTTAAATAGAGTAAACAAGTATGTATGGGTGATAGAGACACTAGTGTGTTTATATCGATTTCTTGATGCTTCTAGTCAACATGGTTCATTATATTATTTTATTGCCTTATAAAAGCCTGATGCCTATAGTAGCATTAAGAGTGTGATCAGTTTGAAAACATTGAATTTGAGCTCATCCAATCCATTTCAATCATTTAATTAGATTGAGGAATTTTCATTTGATCTAATTTGATCACTTGTTTTCATGTGATTCGATTCGATTTGTTAATTGATGCCATCTATGTATTTTATGCCATTTTGCGCATTTAATTTTACAATATTCTATAACTTTTTTAATCAATAATCAACGTCTTTGATTTAAAATGATGTCACAAATATCATAATAACAATGTAAATTAATATTGTTTGATAATGTTACAATCATAAACTCAACAAACATATAAAATTAAATCTAAATTTAAGTAAAAAATGTGAAAGGAGAAGAACTCAAGGATATTAGAATCTTTGGATATGATTAGTGGTCCGAAAATATTACACAATATTTTGCACTCCCTTGTTTCAAATGTTGAGATTTAAAGGAGTATTTTTCTATCTCATTTCCTTTACATATATCAACCATTGGAAAATGAAGTTGTAAAAAATTGTGTACAAAGTTTGGGTTATTGCTCATGTCCCTAAAATCTTGAGAAAACAACAAAAATAACCCTTTAAACTTGTGAACAAAAAAATAGCATCCCTTATGTCTAATTTATACATTTTTACAATTAAAAAAAATTATAACATACCATTTGACATTAACGCTCTCAAACTTAACGAACTAAGAATTTTTGAATATAATCAAATCCAATCATCAATTCAAAATCATTTATAATTTAGCTAATTTATTAGAATTTGTTAGGTTCATGAGATGATTGGATATTTTTCACACCACTAAGTAGAATTTATCTTATTTATTTAAAGAAAAAGCTTTCAAATTTTTCTATTCATTACAACAAAAAGGTAAAATAGGATGGTCATCGACCGTTTTATATGTCTTATAGGAAGGTTAGTGATTGTCCTATAATCATCAATCCTAAAAAAATTTAACATATAAGATGGCTAATGACCATCCTATAAAAAATCTATATAAGATGACTACGTACTGAACATCTTATTTAATAAAAATGACCATCCTATAAGAATTTTTATAGTACACAGCTCTGTATGTATTTTTTAAAAAAAATAGATATTGATTATTTCCTAAGTAAACTTAATCCTTATGTAGTGACAATTAAGATAGAAGTGTATAAACATGAAATTATTTCATATCTATTATAGATGAGTTATGTAGAATTGAAATAGCCATAAAAGAGAGGAAAATAAGGATAAATTAAGGAGGTAATTAGTGATAATAACATTAACTTTTGTTTTCAAACAATATGCTTAAGTCCTCACTTTAAATATCAAACAGTGGCTGACTGGAATGGGACCGGATGGAAATGGCTGTGGACTAAATGTCGACGATTGGTGGGCACGAAGATGGATTTGGAAGTCTTAAAGGTCTAAAACTTGCAATATGTGTGTTTTCTAATACGGAAATAATTGGAAACATGAGCTAGCCTTGTGCATTTATAAATAAAAATCATTTTAGGACCGCTACTAATTGTTCTATTGTATAATTGTTTTTTAAATAAACATTGATAATTTCCTACATTACAAAATTACATCAACTTCAAATTTCAAATTTCAAATTTCAAATTTCAAATTTCAAATTTCAAATTTCAAATTTCAAATTTTAAATTTCAAATTTCAAATTTCAAATTTCAAATTTCAAATTTCAAATTTCAAATTTCAAATTTAATTACTACCAGCCATCCTAAAATTATTTTTGTAAATTTTTTTAGGATGGCCACTAATGTCTTATTTGAAAACAAATAGGACGATCTCTAATTGTCCTAAAATAATTTTTTTAAGAGAGTCAAAAATCAACTTATAAAGTTTCACATAATATTTTTCATAATAATTGTCCCATATAACATATAAGATGTCTATTTACTTGTAATCGTTCTATTTGTTTCTCACTCTAATAGTGACTGTCTTATATGTCTTATATTATTGTAGTAATTACTTTTATTTTCTTTTCATTTCTAGTAACGTCATATTTATCAAACAAAGCATGTGTTCAATACCATGAATCACCAAATGCCACTCGAGAGCACCTCATTATGGCATAAAGAAATTTGGGTTGTGATCGCCACATAAATTGTGTATGCAATGAATACGCAAGTATACATATCGTAACAAGTAATATGATGATAAAAAATCATTCTCACGAAGATTATTTTCTTATAAACAAATTTTTAAAACTAATTTTTTTTTTGTGTTTTTATATTTTAAGAAAAAAAATTAAAATAACGAAAAACAAATAACAATAATTAATTAAATCATATTTGGTAACTAAGAAGATATATGAGAAAATATCTAGTAGCATTTAACCCCTAATTTTCTAAACATGAGAATTGCTAAAATCCTCCCAATATAATTATCAATTAATTACATGATCAATTGAATCTAACCTAGCATGTATTCATCTCTCAAGTAAACTACACACCATATAGTAATTAATTTAATCACATTCTCATGCCAATTAAATTGCATATTACTTATTAAGTTCATCAATTATGAATCACATACATAAGACTCGTACATCTCTGCCTAAAAACTATACATGTTATTTAATCAAAACAAACAATTAAATAATTCTCTAAAATCTATTTTATTGAATGTTGGCCAAATAGTTAATAGCATAAAAATCAGATTAAATAATATAATTAAATTGAAATTATAATTAGGGTAAAATATAGATCATCACCTCGTGAAAATTGGGTTTATAAGATCCCTAGATTAATAAATTAAATACACATAATTGTATTCATAAAGCTCATATTTTTCATAAAGAAAGACATAAAAATTGATAAAAAAAAAAGAGTAGAAGAAGAAACACAATCAATCTCTTGAATTGTACGTAGTGCTAATCTCCACCAAAATTGTATCTCCTTTTGATTTTTTTTTCTCTTCTTAGCTCCAAAAATTGAAAAAATTTAAGCTAATGATGGCTCATTAGGTTTCATGGAGTGATTAGAGGCTTAAATATAGCTCAGGTACAATCTGGATCGTCAGATCAACTTCAGATCAAGTGTCACTACTACAAAACGGGGTATTTAAGTCGATATGTAAAGTTGGTTTTTGGAAAAATTGACTTTTAATGAATTTAAAGTCGGTTTGGTATAGAACCGACGCTATCCACGTAGGATGTAGCGTCAGTTGACATGTTAAACTGACGCTACACGTGGACGTAGCATCGATTCCAAGTATCAACCGACACTACGCTACATGGATAACGGCGACACATCAACAGATGCTACACACGTGGATAAATTATTTTCTCTTCCTTCTTCCCTAGACATAAATTATTCCAAGCATTGTATAACTCTCAAAAACCCAAAACCTCTTCCACTTCTCCTCCATTCTTTCTCATTTTTCGGCCACCTACAACCACCGATTCCAGCACTGGTTAGTAGGTTTTCTTCCTCTCTAACTAATCTTTTAGATCCCCTATTTGTTTGAGCAAAATACTCAAAAAATTTATACTCATTTCTCACTTACAAAACATGATTTTTTTCTTCATTTTCTTCATTTTGTCACTTTATTTACTCTTGTAAGTATTTCTATTAATCCTACGCACTTATTATTCATATTTGTTTCTGTTATTATGTGTTATTATTTATGTGTATAAATTTTTGTATTTATATTATTATGTGTTATTCTTTATGTGTATAGATTTTTATATTATATATGTAGGTTTGTATTATAACATCAAGAGAAGAATATGATGATCTTGAATAACATAGAACAATACCATGCTAATTTTTCTATTATTAATTAATATTTTATTTTTCAATTATTTGTATTATTTAAACTATTTGTTAAACTGATTTTATTTTTTTCTGCTATTATTTAGTAATCGAATATAGGTTTTAATTTGAGTATAATAGAAAATGAGTAAATTTTGTTAAAAAAAAATTTTTAAGTTGGTTCACCACGTGAACCGACTTTAAATTTTAAGTCATTTCATTTAAAGTTGTTTTTTAACCGACTTTAATACCCCCTTTTTGTAGTAGGGTGTTGAGATTAGAACAAGCAAAATCAACAATGCTAGCCTATCATAGCTCGAAACGTAGAACAAAGAATTCACGTGGAAAATAAGAGCCCAACGCGTGGTAGGGTAGATCGTTCCAATCAACGTATTTCCAGTCAACACCATATAGTGCAACATGATTTGCAATAATGGATGGCATGGGGCATAGATGGAAAATGGCAAGCAATCATATGACGACATGTGGAGTGAAGGTTTGACTACTCTTTAAACCTAGATTTAATGTCATGCTCACATATGACACACACTACATTGCTCCACACACGTAGCGATCTACAATTCATTGTCCCTATTTATGTAGTGTTAGCATGGCTTGTACAGTCAGCTCCTCTGCTTGTATGGTAGGCCACTTGGCAGCTTTTGATTGGCCCTGCGTTAAAAATTCATAAAAATCCCAAAACATTCCAAAAATTATATTTTCATCCCTTTTCACTAACAAGTTTATATTTGAATATTTTTAGCCCCAATAATAATATTTATTAAATAAAACAAGTAAATATTAAGTAAAAAAAATGTACTCATAACTCTAGTCATCAGGCCATAGGGCACATTGAAAGTTCATTATGGCCTAGTTTTGCTCATTTTGACATGTACAAGTGATTATTTATCTCCTCGTTTTCACTCTTTTTGCTCGTTTAAGTCCAAGATTTGTTCAAAAGCACATTAACCTACAAAACAAAAAATTTCCCTAAAAAAAATAATCTTAAAATAAAACATAAAATTATCAATTTAAGTATAAAATTATCCTAGAACTATATCTTTCCAATTCTCAATCAAAACAAAAACTAAGATGACAAAAGTACAAACTTAAACAAACAAAATTTCTCATACGTCTATTTTTTTCGGTTCATAATTAAAGCTCAAGCATAAGTTCATCCAACATCTGAACATATCAAGGTTCATCATGCAAATCAGTTTCAAATTATAAATTCGTACCTCATTACTCAAAACATATCAACATTAAATCCCCCAAACCTAGTAGTAAGAATCTGAATTCACTTTGAATTTATTCCTTGCAAGGTATACTCTTAGTGTCACACCAATCCTAGGGGTTCAAGCACTCAAAAAAATATATGCGAATAAAAGTTATGTTAAGATGTCATCACCAGAAGCCTCATGAGACTATCACTTATACCTAGGGATTTAAAGGCTTGTTGCATATATTAAAAGCAATGAAAGTTATTTAGGTTAGTCTATGTTAGAATTGTTTATTTTATTTTTTAAGAACCTTTTTGGATATATTAGTTTGCTAGGAACTAGGTAGAAGTTGGTTGAGGGTTTTGATAAGTACTTAAAAAGCTCACTTACTTGGTGATTTATCAAAATTAATTGGAAGAATTAAGTTTTAATGTTGCAATTTTACTTAATTAAATTAAAAATGTGTTTTCATAATCACATGATATATTTTGATATCTTTCAGGTATTTTAATCATTAAAACATAAAAATTACAGATTTAAAATTGGAACCAATTGTTTAAAGGGAAAAGAATGAAAGATTCAACACTTGGAGCATAAGTTTCAAATAATGAAGGACTTAAATGTAATTTTTATATAAAAAAATGCATCAAACTTTTATCTAAGGGAAGAACTATGGAAATCCAAGACATGCTGGGCCATAAAATAAGTGTGCCACAACATACTACCCATATGTTGAACTATGTATTATGGAAATTTGGTTCGCACTACGGAATGAGAAAAGTGTACCATGGCAGACTACTCTCGAGTTTTTCTATGGAGGCATGAATTGGTCGCACATTATGGCTCGTGTGTTATAAATATAGATTAAGGTCTAGTTTTTTAGTATTTTTATCCCACTTGTTCCTCTTTAAACCATATAGTATAGATAGGTTAATTAGGGTTATTGATTAATTAATCTCTACTAGAGGCAAAAAGAAGTACAAGATTCAGTAGGCAATTAAAGAAGTTGAAGATCAATTTCAGAGATAATAGTCTAAGCTTTCTTCTCCTTTATTTTATTTTTTGTCTTAAGTATTATTCTGATTTTAATATTTTCTATGAGTAGTTATTTTTCTATTTGATTATGGGTGATTTCGAAGCCCTAGAAGTGCATTTTAATTCTTAATAAAATATGTTATAGTCTAATTTTCTATTATTCTTTATTATGTATTAATTTGCTATTTTAAGATTTGTATGAATTTTTTTGATTATTTAAGTGTACAGTTGAATAATAAGTTAATTCATCATTAATCAATTTAGTTGATTGTGTATGTAATTACTTGATCAATTTAATTAACTTATGATAAATTGCATGCAATGAGAATTAATACCCAAGATAATTAAACCAAGCATGTGTGTTTAATCTTGATCCAATATGTTTCTTGAAATAAAATGTTTTTGATAGATTAAATTTAGAGAGAGCTTATTCTAGGTTGTATATTAGAAAGAGTTTGAATTAAGAGCTTATTTGATTCAATGAATAGGTAAGAAGAACTGGAAACTTTTGAGCTTATGAATTTCACTAAATTGGTATAATCGAAAATAGAAAGTTAGGGTATGCTTTTATTGATTTGCAATAATACTAGTGATGGAAAATGATCATACAACCTTTTTTTCATTCATATTTTAATCGTAATCTTTAGAACACCTATTATTACTTTATTAATTTTACTTGATAGATTTAATGTTTGTCTCACAACAACAAACCTCCCTCCTAATTTTGTAAATAAGGGTTGTTTTCTAAAATTTTCTAAAGAAAAAACATTTACTTGTAATATACTAAATTATAAAATTTTAAGCAATTTTAAGTAAAATTTAAATTGACTATTCATTTGAACGCATCATTTTTCCATTAATAAATATTGTAGGTGTGCATTAATTGGCTTAAAATCATGGAGGAGGACTTGGAGATGGATGCATTAATTACAAAAAATTAGATTCTTAATTTTGTTGATGGCTCTTTGGATCTTAAAGTTGGTCCATTTGGATTTGAAGGTGAAATAGAAAGACTCAAAAGAGATCGAAATGTGTTAATGCCAAAAATTGTAAAGTTGAGATAACAACATTAGAATTCAAGAAATCAAGTTGTAGCAATGGCGGGCCATCGAAGTGGTGGAGAAGTAGGTTAGAAATTGTTTAAGAACTAGCGTGGAAGATAATTAACAATGAATTTTATAATTTTTTATTTTATTTTTAATGGCCCAACATATCAAAAACTAAAGAAGTTGTATGAATGAATATTTTTGATACTTTGATGGTAGAAATGGGATAAAAATTAGTACCCTATTACAAATGATAAAATACAGTAATTCGGTGGTATATTTGTAGAATTTACCCTACATTATAAGAAATTTGTGAATTCAGTAAAACATAATATAAGGAGTTTGTAGTAAATTTAAATTGATTAAAATGTAAATAATGCAGTAATTAAACATGAATATATCACCTTTTATTTTATTTAGATGATAAGGTATTGAAAGAAAAAGTTTTAAAAATTTAATGAAATAGAATTTTGTGAAAATAGCTAGAACATAAAAATGATTACCTTTATTTTTTATTTGGTGAAAATACTTATTATAATTATCATATAATGTATGAAAGATTTAAAGTTGAAACCATTGGTCTAAAGGGAAAGAATGAATGATTCAACACTTCACCATAAGTTTCAAGTAATGGAGGACTTAAATGCAATTTTTATTTAAAAGGGTAGGATAATGTGTTTTTGGCTCATAAAAAGGTATGCTATAAGAGGTTAAAGAAAGAAAAAATTAGGTTAAATGTATGTTCTACATAGGTTTAAAGGGATGCTAGTGACAAAAAGGCATGTGGTAGGCTTGCAAAGGCTCAAACGGACAAAAAATGGCCTAATTCCTTTCTTAAGCACTATGTATTCTATGATTTCGTCTTGAGTTACTTTTAAATAAGTTCTAAAATTTGTTGAGACCTCAAATATGTCAAAAAATTCGCATACAAAACAAACATAATTACTTAGATTAACCATACATTATTACCACATACCACAAGAGTCTCAAACTAAATGAAAATCACATCCAAATCATACTTTAACTGAAGCGAAAACTAAAGTCCTCTATATGTTAATATTATCACAATCATATTCCTATCGTTGACATATGAACTGATCCAAAATAAAATAATGAGTAAATAAAACAAGTAGACCTACAAACAAAATAAAAAATTTGAAAGGAAATGTTTAAAAATTCCAAAATTCATAATTTTTAAGGAATTTTCCTTCATCCCTAACCTAAAATTTACAATGTCCCCAATGTTCAAATGTAAATTCAAAGAAAAGGAAAAATAAAGGAAAAGTTACCCTCTTTGTAGTAGTACAATATGATTAATCATGATGATTCGATCCCTAATCTCATTGCATTTCATCATCTAAACCAAATTCTGTCAGACATAGAGAGTTACTATATACCTCATATATATCACACATCACCAAATAGTTATGAAATTAGGGGTTTCAAAACAAACAAACATTATCCAAAGGAGACATAAATAAATAATAAGAAAATTAAATTTCATAAAATCATAACAAATGAAAAGAGAAGAAAAAGAAAATAATATGAAAATAAATAAATAAACTAGAATAACTTGGACTTAGCCCACTATATCATTTTGTGCCTCTTCATTTTCATGTTCAAGCAACTTAAAAAAAATTCATGGCCTAGATACTCCAATACTCTCCTCAAATTACTATAATCTATTCTAGACTTGGAAAGTTGTAACCTTTGCATCTCGTGTATATATTGCATATATTTGGCTTGAAATCACATCTATCCAAACAACCATTCTTACTATCAAGATTGATACTCTTTGAACTTCTTTACCTATTCATGTAACATATTGAATTGATCTTTCATTGTCATTCTTGATAAAAAGGTTGCATTTTTACTTGATTGAGCAGCTTTAGTGCCACTTATGAGGCTTCTCATGAATGATAGGGTCAATAGATCCTTGATTGTAACAACACCTCACTATGAGAAATTTAACCTCAAGCCTAGCACACAATGTGGTGATAAGTTGGGGGAAGAATTTGATTTTTATTTGCTAATAGTCTAATCCTCTAGTTGATAATTTCCTCGACATCTATTGTTTTTATCGTCTGAATGGAAAAAAGGAAGATAGCCCATTACATAGTGATGACTCTATAAAAGTAGAGTTATTTGGACACTTTGAATTAGGTATTTGTCTTGTTTAGAGATGAAGATTGTTTAAAAGATATATCTTATGTTCAATATAGCATTGTAGGTGAAAAGATATAAAAAATAGCAAAAATAGGACAAATAGGACAAATTAAAGATCACACGAAGTCAATGAATCTAAACATCAGTCGATCAATTGAACATAATCGATCGATCCAATATAATTAATCGATCGGGGGTTGATTGTGGATACAAGGTAGTTATGCCTTGGAATAGGAAAAGTAGGGTTGGATCGATTGGAACGGATATCGATCAATTGAGTATGGTTAGATCATCAATCTTCGATTGAACACTCTTGGTTTGAAACAATATCATTGCTAGATTGATCAAGAAGAGAATAGTCTTGATCAATCGAGTAGAATAGATTTTGACAAGTAAGCCGTAGTTTTAATCTTCACTTTAATCTCAACCTTTGGATCAACGTTAATACAAATCCTAATCTAATTAGGACCAATTTAAACCTATTTAAAATACTACAAGGAGGCCCTAAACAATATGAAATTCATAGTTCAAAAGAGAGAACATAGAGATTTCATTGTTATAATGAGAGATGAAGTAAAGCAAGTCAAGGAGGCAATTACTTGGCTAGCAATAAGATTACAAGAGGAGTTGGATTCTTCATCAAAGTTGAATCTTCATCTTTCTTTTAAATCTTAAAGCTTGAATTATTTGGCCAATAATTATATGGTTTGAGATTTATGCCATAGCTTGAAAAGTATTAGTCATAGAATTATTACCATATGAAATGAAATAGTATGATAGTGTGATTGATGAATGTGTGACTTGATACATATGATCATAATTGATGTGTGAATGAAATAACTTGACAATGTGATTTTTTGCATATAATCCAAAAAATGCTTGTCAAAGATTCCTAGGTATACAAGAGCATATAATCAATCAATTAGATATAAAAGTTAATCAATAAAATTTGATATTTCATGTGGAATGGTTAGGGGATTCATATATTATAAGTCTCCAAATATTGTTTACTTCATTGTTATTTATGTCTTTGAATTAATTATAGGTTTAATCATTAGTTTAGATTACATTCCTTTGTTACTTACTAAAAAGGTATTGAAAATACTATATATTGGTACTTATTTATAAAAACAAAACACTCTTTGTGGGACGATACTCATGCTTAACACACTTTATTACTGAGAAGACTCATATACTTATATAATCACTATAGAAGCTTTAATGTTGTTATCAAGGAGAAAAATAGTTTTTATAATGAATATAAGTATTCGTATAAATGATGCATGCAATTGTTGCACCCAAATCTCCCAAGTGGATGAATCACTTATAGAAAATGATAAGTGTACTTCCAAGATCAATCTAAAAAGGAATTGTGGTTTTCAAATTATTCAAAAAATTCTTAAAAATGAAATTAAAAAGCTAAAAATCCTATCATGATTGTTTTGATTGAGTATCTAAACTACTCACATAAAAATAAAGATAGATTCAATAAATATTTAAGCAATTAAAAATTTATCATACAATGTAGAATTTATGAGATATATTATTTAGTTAATCATACTTGCTCAATATTAAGTAGGTTATTAAATATTCGAGTTAAGATTATTGATTCTCTTTTATATATACAAATAGAAGATAAATTAATTCTATCTTTTGTAATTCATTAAAATCATTTATCACATTTGGTCGGGTCTAGTAGTTAAGTTTAATTAAATTATGTTTCTTTTCTAAGAGATTAATGAATCATTCAATTATCACCTTCAATCAGGTCTAACAATTTAAACTCTTATCGTGTTGTCTAAGTTAGGTTAACGATTTAAGTGTCTAGAAACTAACTTTCAGATTTTAAATCTATAATTAAAAATATATTGTCAATATATTTTTATATAGTATTTCTTGTAAAAATCTATGAAATAGAATTTTCACTCTAACTTTAAAATTGATATTGATCAAAGATTTAAGAGAACTACTCTAAATTAGATCTTGATAATTAAATCAAAAATCTAACTCTCTTGTTTATTATGAATAATACTACATTGATATATATTTTTCTTTAACAATTTTTTGTTTAAATCTTGATGAAAAAATAAAATTAAATTCATTTTATAAAAATATTTTACCTACTTTAATATTTCACAAATGTAACAACATTACTAATATCCCATATTATTTATTGTAAGACATATATTGTTTAATAAATGATTAATGAATTAAACATAGCTCATGTAAAAAAAATACTTAGAGATTAACTCAAAAGAATACAATTAAATATATCTCAACATAATTCTTTATAATTTCATCTGTTTTGGAAAACCTCCAAATAGAATTGTGATGCTATTTCATGTATTGAAATAAAACTATTCCATAAACTAGATTTGTTCAACTCTTAATTGAGCGAACTTTAAACTAATAAAATAAAAGCCTAAGAAAGCTTATGAATGTAAGAAATATAAAGGATTAAGATATTATTGGATGAATTTTACAAATAAATGGGGTCCTATTTAGAGGGTGAGGAAAATAAAAAAATGTGGACAAATTAGCTTCGTGCCATGGAATACAACTTTTTCCCGCTACACCATACACAACCTGTACACAATTTTGGGCATAATCCACTATACTTGCATCACGGCCCACAATATTTTCACAACGTGGTCTGTATCATATTTGAGACACATTTTATTTTGTCCATTTTTCCTCAAGCTATGAATCATAATAATTCATGTCGTAGAACACTTCAATTTGCAACACTTGGAGCCCTTTTTCTTGTATTTCCTTTTTGAAAATTTAAAAAATATGTAATGATTTACGTATATTTTCTTTTTAATATATCAAGTTGTAATTGAATGCTTCAAGTAAATTTCTTCAAGTTGAATCTTTTTATATACAAGAAATACCTAAATAATTAATGAAATATATCTGTGATTTCAAAAAGATAGATTTATGTAAAATGGTAGTAAAACAAAAAAAAATTTAAATACATAAAATCACTATATATTAAGAGCTTTTGAGCACCTATCATAACTCCCAACTAGCTTCTTCCTAGTCTCTTAGCAAGAATGAAAAAAAAACTAAAAAAAAAACAAGAAATTAAACTATTGATCCTAAATCATTTTCATAGATTGAAATAGTTGCATTTAGCATATGCAATAAGCCCTTAAACCCCTCAGTTGCCTTTGTAGACGAGTTTAAATCTCATAAGGGTTTTTAGATATAATACCCACAAATATCAAAATTAATACAAAATTTGAAAATAAATAGAAATAAACAAATAACATATAAACAAATAATATTTTTTAAAAAGTAAAAAGAATAAGAAAATAATAAGAAAACAAAACTTCTCTTGCTTTAGAATTTCTTTTAAGTTTATAATTAAAATCTATAACATAAGTAATTTCAATATTCTAAACATTCATGATTTATTACAATAATTAGTTGAAAATCTTTCATATTTAAATAAAAAATGTGTCAATATAAAATTTACCTAATTTCAGTGTAAGAAATTTGAATTCGCTTAGACTCTAACCTCACATGTCATACTCTCAATAACACTGATTCTATTGATTTAACCACTCATTCAAAGGTATGTGCAAAAGAGTTTATGTATATAAAGGAACTAATATTTTTTATATGTATAAAGAATAAAAAGCACAAAGTGGTGCATCATATTGATCTAATGAAAGGAATTAAATGAATGGGTTTTATAAAGAAATCATATATTACTTTCATACATCAATCAAATTCATCAAATAAAAATCTCAAGTAATGTTTTTTATGAGATGAAGAAAATGAAAATGACTTCTTTGGGAATTATTTACTATATTTTTTCTCTTTTGTATTTAGCTAATCATTAGAACTTTGAAGAATAATGGGTCATAGTATGTAGTTTATACTATTCATTTTTCACTCATTTTTTTTTTAATTTTTCTTATATTTCATTTTTTTTTTCTAGAGAAAGGATCCAAGTACAAATTTTACATAAATTGTATGGTAGAGTGAGTAGCTAATTTGTAACTTTTTATTTTTTTGATTTAGATAACCCCATTTATGTCTCTTTTTTAGAAGTCAAGTATGAATGAAGAGAAAAGCATATACTTTAAATTTCTACTTCACTTATTCAATTTAAGCAATAAAAATAAATATATGATACTTTATTAGATGTAAAACTCCAAACATTCAATACAAAAACTAAAGAGATCATCTAATAGTTAGAATTGATAAGAAGAATGTTTAAAGAGTAGAAAAAGTATCATCACTTAGAATAGAAATATAATAGCTCAAAGTATATTCTCACAAGGGTAGTCTCCACTATTTGATTCCTAAACACCGATTTTGGGTTTATTGCAATTTCAACATTTTATCATGAAATACTAATTATGACAAAAATTAACTAATTATCACATTATTGCATAAAATGTTTTTGAAATTAATCTAACAATGCAAAGAATTAATTATTTTCTTAAAACTAACTAAAAAGACATGATAATTTTGTAAGAATTAAAAAAAAACCGAAAATTCCTAATTCAATAAAAATAAATAAAAGCATACAAAAATGTAAAAATGTGAACATAAAAATTTAAATTTAACTTAAAATTTTATGATGTAACTTTTCCTATCCCCAACCTAGAACTTATGTTCCCCCAATGTAACACTTATAAATTAAAGATGAAGAGTAAAGAAAAATAAAGTTAAAAAAGAAATAATAAAAAAGGGAAGAAGAAGATTGAAAAATGAATGAAATATATAAAAAAAGGGAGAAAGAAATGATGATAAAAAGAGGTGTATGAATTATTGAATTTAATATGCAACTCTCATAGCAATTATGTTATTGATCAAATTTTGAGAAGTAAAGAGTAAAGGTCACATATATGAGGTTATTTTTGTCATGGACATATTGGATTGTTTTTGGATGGACAAGGTGTGTTTGAGCCTAAATGTCATATCTCTTTTAACCATACTTCAGTCTATTATTACAAGCTTTAAAAGACCTACTAATTTCTTCTAGGTTAGCACTTACATTAGTGGCAAGAGAGGTTAAATGTGGAAAAATGAAGTTTGATTCTCCTTGAGTCTATATTTCTATTTTCTTGGTTTACATAAGCATATATCAATGGCATATGGAGTAAGCAAGTTTAGCATATCACACATAGTGCATGTCATCAAAAATTTATTCATATCATTACATGAATGTATTATGGATTTATTTCCTTGTGGATATTTTTGTTAAATGTTTTGGTTAATCTTGAAGGGCCCTTCAGCTTTTGTCCTACTCTACCTCCTATTTCTTCAATTGATTTTTCTACCACTTTTGTGCTTAGAGGATGTAGAGTTATCTTCTCTTGAGATATTAATAATTTATTATCTCTTCCTGTTGTTCAGATTCCTTCTTTTCTCGTTATCCCTTTTGAGTTCGAAAATGTCTTGGATTCAAATGGATTTCAAGCTTTTTTTCAAAGGGTTGTGGCTTCTTTTTCATCTTATTATACCACATAGTCATGGTTTACTCATTTCTTTATCCTCAATTAGACCTCAACCTACTAACTTTAGAGGCTCTCTCCACTCTAGTACTTCTTCTTTTGGCCTGTTGTTCTCCCTGTCTTCTACCTCTATCATTATTGGACAATCTTCTCACTGTGATGTTCTTGGGAAAATTTATATAGGAAAGGGAGACTTTGGTGTTGAACTTCTTTTATTTTCCTTGTTACATTAGTTTTTTCAACTCTATCCTTTAAAATTTTGTAAAATTTTGTTTACTTAATAAGACTAAGTTTGTTTTCCTTACTCTATGTTATCCATCCTCGTAAGTTTTATGCAACTTGTATGCTTCCTTCTTTCTGTATTGCTTGTTTTTTTTTACTGTGTTTAGATGCTTATATTTTGGGAAAGTTTTGAGAGTGTAGAATGAATAACAAGTTCGTTTCCTCACATGTATACATTTAGGGGGAGAAGTGTCTATCAATTGTATATTGGCAAGGGGAATGTTATGATTGTTTTGCATTCTTTTTTTTTCTTATTAATGAATTTATGATATGTTGTTATGTTTTTATGCTTCTTTCTTCTTGACATCACTTTATATGAAACTTGCATAAATAAGATTGTTAGTTTTAATTGTTGTATCCATAGTCTACATTTAGGTTATGGTTTGTTTAGCTATTGTCTTGGTGTCATTCTTTGTCTTTTTTGCTTGACTACATGTGTTGCTACGTTCTTTATTTACTCTAATCTTCTCTGTTGTGTTACATGAGTGTTATGATTACTTCATTCTATTTAACTTCTCTCATTCATCTAGAGAGTTGTTATGTTGCATACTGTGTATGTGCCTACTTTGACTTCAAAAGGGGGGAAAATGTGTCCAACTTGTATGCATTTGTTCATTATGTTTGTTTGTTTATTTTTAATGCTATGTTTCATGTTTGTTAATATGATTTTTATTGCATAGGATGGTAAGTGTAGCTCTAATATACATACACTTAGAGGGAGTGTTGCATATGTTCAAGAAGAGTTTGCATATTTGTGTTGCATGTAGATTATGTTTATTTTTTTCTACATGTTGAATATGCTTAGCCTATCATTATGTACCCATATGTGGGTAACACAATAGTATTATGATATACTATATGATATTTCTGCATGATACGTTCATAAGGTATGTGTTTATTTCACGTGTATAGGTTACAAGTGTAAATTGATGTCTTTAAGCTTGATATGTGATATATGCAGTGGTGTTCAGTTCCTTGTGCTACAAAGTTTCAGAATGGATGAGTTCGTACATGAAGATGGATGAATCCCACAAGATGGGTTCACTTGGTAATTATGTCTTTCAAGTTTGGGTATGCATTGATGTTTTTTCATGAGAACAAACATCTTTAGGTCATCTTCATGATCATCTCATGACAGATGTGAATATGTATCTAGTTGTGTAGTGTTTTCACATGGATAGCCAAAGGGTGAGATTTTAAGTCCCATTGTACTTGGGTAGGTGTTTTATTTTACTCAGTGTTCTATCTTCCTCTATGTAAGACTGGTTACTGTAGTTTAGTAATGCATATAGGCACATAGTTAGGAACACTTTATATGAAAGCATATTCACAAACACCATAAAGTTGGTTTTCATAGTATGCAAGCTAGGTGGAGTTATTTTTTGGTGAGCGAGTTGACATTGTCACTTATGTTTTTCGTTCCTTTTGGGTGCTAGTATTTATGGAAAGTACTTGGTAATTTTTGGAATTAAAAAATGTGACTTTTTATCACCTCACCATCAAGCTTGCCACCACTCTGGCCACCACCCTCGGCAAGGTGGCTAGAAAGGTTGAAAATTCAAGTTCTATAATACCTCCATTTATTCTTTAGTTGGTATTCAAAAAATATAGTGGAGCTCTGTCAAATTGACATCTCATTCTTTTGTTTCTGGATTACTAATACTTGAGTGTTGTTTGATATTAGTGATTTATGAATGTGTGACCAAAATCATGCTTGTTAGTGGTGATTATTTAAGATGGTGTTTGTGAGACAGTTGTATGTGTGCCGTGTGTTGACTTGTAATTTTCCTCATGCAACTCTTTCTTATGTGAGAAGCCTACGTGGTTGTGAACTATGTATGAGTTGGTGGTTGCATTCATACAATGTTTTCTTATTCTCTTTACACTGTGGTTACTAATCACACCACTTTGGGTGGTATGGGATTTGGAAGAGAGCGGGTTTGTATGTCAATCTAGGTTATTGTATATGTTTATTGTTTTAGTGGATTGTTTGCTACTTAGTGGTTGCTCTAAGAAACTTGAGGATGTTAC
Organism: Hippophae tibetana; assembly: GCA_037013495.1. NCBI lineage: Eukaryota > Viridiplantae > Streptophyta > Magnoliopsida > Rosales > Elaeagnaceae > Hippophae > Hippophae tibetana. The sequence goes on from CM072806.1 coordinate 30,739,700, forward strand.
CATATAGATAAGGTTTCGATATAGGTTTACGTCCATTATATCTGTTGTTATGCGTGATTTGCTATTATGTTAGTATAATATGAGTTTCTGTCATGTATGTTCCATCATATTAGATTTAGACATAATTAGAAAGCTTATTTGTTTTGTGTTGTTCCATGCTTTCTTTCCTTTTCTTGTGGCATGCCTATAGCTTTCTAATTACTACTTCTAATTTTTGATCCTATATTTTTTTATGAATCTCTTAGGAGGATGCATTTCATTACCATGAATATCTATCATATGTATGTTTGTTTGCATGATGTAAAAGTACAATCATCATTTACCGAATATGTTTCCATATACAAAGTCCCCAAGTGATTGTAAATCCTTTTAGCTTTCGATATTTATACTTTTATCACAAGCTGTGTATTATTTTCCATGTTTGCATGTTACTAGTATGGATAATAGCTTATAAGGTAGACCATCACTAGTGTGTATTCTATAGATTGTTATTATTGCATCTGCTAGCTGTTTTTGTGTATGTTGATTTGAGCATGTTGTTTTGTACTTCTACTATGTTAATGGCTCAATTCATATTATAAGGCATTCTTGGCCAAATTGATATAGAACTAAGGAAAATATTTCATTGGTTGGTGTCTGCACCCTTCCTCTAGGTCATTTTTACCTATTTGAGTCGAAATAACTATTAGCCTTGGTGTAATTGTTCCTACATATTGGAATCTTCAATTACATTTCACCTCTCTAATATAACACATGATTGCATTTTTCATATAAGCTAAATATGTAAGGTTAAAGGTCATGCTTATTGGTTTGGCTTAAAATATGGCTTAAAGACATGAATGGTTGATTCTTAGGTAGGCTAAAAAGGGTGACTAAGGATAAAAACAATGATCAGCTTGAAATGCTCAATCGATCCAATTAAAGCCTAATTCATTTCTCTTGCTAATTATTATTTAGGATCAAATAGATTCTAAAATAGGGTAGACCTCGTCAACTAGCATAACTCATCCCAAATTTTCTCTCTATAAGAACACAAAAATAATTCATGAGCACGTATAAAAAATATGAATCAATTCAATAAAAACTAGAAAACATATCACATGATTAATGTAAGTATCATAACAAGCATGTTACAATCCTTATCCTAGTTATGATAACCAATTTTTATAATTTGGTTCATATGTTTCATACGAAATATGCCTGCATTTGGTTTTCATTAATTTGTATGCAAATCATGATTGAAAACATCCAAAGAAGAAGAAAAACATTCTAAAAAATAGAAAATGCATACTAAACACTAAATTAAAGAATGAAGTTCCTCCTTCACACTTAAATTGTACCTTATCCCCAATGTACACATATGGATATGAAAAAGAGTGAAAGGAAAGAAAACTCCTTTAGCCTTTACACACCACATTTTCTCGTCAAAAACTGTCCAATTTTATTGTGCCATTGCCCTCCACACTTATTCAGTTACAAAATAGAAAAGTATAAGTGAAATAACATTGGGTTGCATTCTAACAAGTGCTACATTTAACTTCCTTAGCTAGACGTTCATATAAGCTTCTACACTACATCCACCTAAGTCATTACACCTTTTTCATTTGGTAGTGGATCTCCATGATAGTGCTTTACTCTATGCCCATTAACCATGAATTGTTCTTTATTTTTGTGCTCCAATTTAATGGCTCTATGGTTGGTTACCTTGGTGATGGTGAATGGACCTAACTATCTACTCTTGAGTTTTCCTAAAAATAGTTTATGTCTTATTGTACAATAATACTTTCTATTCCGATTCAAAAGTAAGATGTGTAATTCTCTTACCTTGCCATCCTTTTACTTTCTCTTTTTACAACTTGGCATTCTCATAAGCATTCCACTGTAACTCATTTTACATATTTATTTTTAGCATTTTTTCTCACCAGCTACATCCATAGACATATTCAATTGTTTCAACATCCAATATGCTTTTTTTCTTTCAATTCCACTAATAAGTGACATGTGATGAGCACAACATCAACATCGGGTTACCAATACCAATCTAATTTAATTAAGTTAATGAATTAAGTTAAGTAAAAATCTAAGTTAATAAATTAAATTTTTCCCTTATGTTTTATTAAAGAAAAAATAAAAAATAAAAAATATTTGTTTTTCTTTTTTTAACACAAAATAAATTTAAAAAAATCCCAATTATTTACAACAGAAAAAGTTTTCAAAATTTTGATAAATAATTTAAAAACGATATCCTTTTCCTAACAATGGTACCAAGAACTTAATGAGCACAAGATCGACATCAGGTGGGTTACCAATACCGATCTTGCAGATACTTTGGTTTTACATTTGTAAAACTCTTGAAAGTGCACAAATCATTTCATAAAAAAATGACAAGTATACTCCCAAGGTCGATCTAAGTAAAAAATATATGTGGTTTTTAATTTATTACTTAAACTTTTAAAAACGAAATTAAATCCTAAACATCCAGTCACAAAATTTTGATTTTTTTTCCTAATCTAATGACATTAAAAATAAACATAGATATGAATTCAATAAACAATAATGTAAATTTTTATCAATCATAATAGTGGAGTATTTATGGATATAATAATTAAGTTAATTATGTTTGCTCATATTATTTAGGTTATTAAAGATATAAATTGACATTGGTTGATTTTATCTTTTTGGTATGAAAGTGTCCTTAGGCGGTGCCCAAATTATTTTGTTTTATATTAATTAACTAATATCCTATTAATTAATTAAGTATTAAATTTCAGCTTTATTTCTAAGAAAATAGCAAACCATCTAATCACAACTTTAGGCGGAGCTAGTTAATCAGCTTTTATTTAGGGTGTCCAAATAAAACCTAAGAATTTAATTATCCGAGTACTAACTATCAAGTTTTAAAACCATTACTAAAAATATGTTTTCAATACATTTTTGAGTAATAGTTCTTATAAAAAAATTTGAAATAGAGCTTCACTCTAACTACCGGGCGATTGTACCAACAAATAAAAGAGCAATACTTTAAATTAGACTGGATAATTAAATCTTAAAATATAATTTTTAGATTTAAGTTTGTAATAAAAAACAATATATTCTCTCTAACATCCTTAATATAAAATTTTGAATAAAAACAAATCAATTTATTTTATATAAATGTTTTACCTATTTAATATTTTTCAAGCATAACAACGTTATTATTATATCATATTTATAAATAGTTAGCTATGTTAAATTTAATTACAGACAAATTAAATATAACATATAAAAATAAAAAAATAAAAAAACTATAAAGAATTCATTTTAAAATTATACCTCAAAACAATACTTATAGAACATTGATGTTAATTTTATTTCTACAAAACCTCTAAATGGATTTGCATTTTTGTTTATTGAATCAAAAACTAGAAATATACAAAAACATAGATAGTTTTTCTCAAAAAGTGAACTTTAAAACTAAAAAAAACTAAGAAAGCTTTCCAGAGAGAGAAAGCTAGAGAGAGAAGTATAGATTTTTGGTGTGATTTTTACAATAGGGGAAATGGTCATTTTATAGGTGAAGAAAAGGCTAAAAAAGTGGAACAAATATCTTGAAAATGGGCGATGGATGCATTTAGGATAGACTAGCACACGTGTGGGTAGAGGTACGCACGGTTGGGAGTTGGGGCTGGTAGATAGGCGCAGACAGGGGGGTCGATCTCGGTGGTAGATACTGGCGCTTGCGAGACTTAACATGGTAGGAACTGGCATGCATTGGACTTGACATGGATTCTCGGCATGATAGGTGCTGGCTCGAGTAAACACGTGCAAGACTCGGCGGATGTGCGCGTGACTAGGTAGTTTTACCAATTCTGTCCAATTTTTCCATTTTTTGACTTTTTCTAATTTTTTTCTCAACATATTTGTGATGTATTTTCCTCCAATATTTATCTTCAAGTCTTCAAATTATTTTTGAACAAAAATACCTAAAAAATAATAAAAATACCTATGATTCTAAAAAGAAAATTTATTTAGAAAATATGATAAAATCATACAAATATAAATCCATTTAATCAATTAAATTACATTAAATCATGATAATTTCACTACTTAAAAAGTACTCATCAAAACCCCCAACTAGCTTCTTGCTAATCCATTAACAAGAGACGAGGTAAAAACTAAAATAAAAGCTAAAAATTAAACTATCTTAAATAACTTCTGTTGATTGACACAGTTGCATTTAGCACATACAACAAGCCTTTAAACCACTAGGTTTCCCTAGTGGACGATTTTAAGTCTCGTAAGGGTTTTCGGTAATGATACCCATAAACATTGAACTAAATGTAAAAATTAAAAAGAAATAACAACAGTAAACAAATCAAAAAAATAACAACTCAAAAACTAAAATTATAAAATAATAAAAAATTAACTTAAACATAATTAGACGAAAATCATTATCAAACTTCATTTCAAGAAATAATTCAATTTAAATTTACCCAATTTCAGTGTGAGAAATTTGAATTCGCTTTGACTCTATCCTTACAAGTCAATACTCTCAATTCATTGAATCCTATGGGTTCAAGTAGTCATACTAAGGCATATATGAATAGAATTTATGTATAGAAATGAACTAATAAGTTTGCATACTTATAGAAGAAGAATGGCTCAAAATAGTGCATAACTTTGATCTCATGAAAGGAATTGAATGTTTAGGATTTTGTAAAGAAATCACGAAATTATTTTCATGTCTTAACCAAAATATTTAAATAAAAATTTCAATATATATACCTTATAGAATGAATAAAGTGCAATGACTTTTTAGGAATTTACTTCCTATAACTTTCTTTTGTAATTAGCATTTTTTCACAATTGTGATAATGTGGGTCATAGTATGTAGATTATAATATTAATTTTTTTCTCTCTTTTTTAAGAGATTTTTCAACATATTTTTTTTAGAGAGTGAACCCATGTACAGATTGTACATTTTTGTAAATATTGGTAAGTGGTTAATTTTGTGGCTTTTCTATTTGATTTTTGTTTAGGTAACCACATATATGTTTCTTTTTGGTATAGTTCATGTATGAAATACGAAGGAGCATATACTATCAATTTATACTTAAGTCATTCAATCTAAGCAGTAAAAAAACAACATATGATACTTTACTAGATGTGAAAATCCTAACATTCAATGTTAATACCTGATAAGAGCTAACTTATTGCATTTTTGTTATGATTTAAATGTTGATATTTGTGTGAAAATTGCATTTATTTGACTATTTAATCCACAAATGTCATTTCACGGGTATTTCGTGTTTAAAGTGCAATTTCAGGTAAAATCATGATTTTGAAGAAGTTAGGGACAAAGTACAATGATCGGGATTGAATGAAAATAAAAAGAGAACAAAATTTCAAAATTTGGAATTTCGCCGCCGGCGAGAGTATTCTCGCCGCCGACGAAAACCTTACGGAGAAAATGTTGAAAATCATGCAGGGAGCACGGATGTTGGCCAAGTGAATCTCGCCGCCGGCCAAAGTATTCTCGCCGCCGGAAATATTCATCTCGCCGGCGGCTAAAATCCTGGCGAAAATCTTCCCGAGAGCACAAGTTTTGGTAAACTCATCTCGCCGCCGGCCAAAGCATCTAGCCACCGGCCACATTATGTTGGCCGCCGGCCAAAATCCAAAAAACCAAAATTTAATTTTCCAGAAATCTCGCCGCGGCGAGAACAATGTCGCCGCCGGCGACTTTCGTCCGAAAATACATTTTTTTATGTTGTTTTGTTCCAAAATTGCCCCCAAACCCTAAATCTATATATACATTATTATGGAAAAAGAGGGGGACGGCAGAGAGAGCATATCTATGTTATTTTTGAAGGAGAAAAATAAATTTTGGAGAGAAAGGTTGGAGAAGCTTGAAGGATCATCACCATTGTTGCTACCAAGTCTTCATCTTCAAGAGTTCTTCATCTCTTCTCCTTAGCTTTTATTTTCTGCATTTTATTCAGATTGTTTGTTCATGGATTCAATTGAGAATATGTTTGTTCTTATTTTCGTTATGAACTAATTCATTTTTGCTAAGGCTATGATGTAGTTGAATCAAGAAAATCTGATTTCTTGTGTTATCATTATATGAATTCATTGTTTTCAAGTTGAGTATTTATTTCCATGCTTAATGCTTTTAAATTTCTGATCAAGATTTAAATGATTTGTTGCATTATATTGAGTCCGAGAGGAGATGTGTAATGAATGCTTCTTGTGATAAATACCGTATGTTGAATGCGAGTTTGACACCTAATGCATGATGTATGTGGTTATTCTAGAAATTCCATAAATCGTAATGTGCTTATTTGTGATTAAATCTTCATAGAAATATAGTTGGTTTTCATAGATAAGTAATTCTAATATAACTTGAGAGAGAGTATTAGATAAGTTTGGGTTTTTCAACCATCACTTTTAGCTTTGATTCTCATATAACATGATTTGAAATCGGATTGAATTGATTTAGCGAAATCAAATGCCTTAGCGTTTTTAATCATTTGTGAACAACATTAAATTTTGTTATTTGCATTTGGTTTTATGTTAATCTGTTTTTAAAACAATTTCAAAACTTCGGTTTTCAAATAAAATTAGGATTAGTCAATTTCGGTACTTAGTAACGCCATTCCTTGTGGGTTCGATATCCGTACTTTTGTACACTTTATTACTTGAACGATTCGTACACTTGCGAAAATAAGCATCAATACCTATAGAGATCATCTAACATCCTTAATATTTCATAAGCATAACAACATTATTATTATATCATATTTATAAAAAGCCAGCCATATTAAATTTAAATATAGAAAAATTAAATATAACATATAAGAATAAAACATAAAAATAATTGTAAAGAATTTATTTTAAAATTATACCTCAAAAGAATCCTTACAGAACTTTGATGCTAATTTCGTTCATTGAATCAAAAACTAGAAATCTAGAATTACATAACTAGTTCTTCTAAAAAAGAATAGAGCTTTAAAATTAAAAACAAAACAAAAAATAAGAAAGCTTTCTAAAGAAATAAATCTAGAGAGAGAGTTGATAAATTTATGTTTTTTGGGATGATTTTTACAATTGTGGATAGGGTTATTTTACAGGTGAGTAAAAGGCTAAAAAAGTAGAAAATATCTTGAAAATTGATTTTGAATGTGTTTCAGATAGGTTGGCATGCGCGGGTGTTTACGGGATAGGTTGGGCATGGATTTCAGTATGACATGGGCTGGCACACATGAGACTTTGCCAATGCATGCGAGGCTCGACATGGTATGCGCGTGGTTGGGTAATTTTGTCTGTTTTTCTGTTTTTCCATTTATTTTTTCCTTTTCCTCATTTTCTCTCTCACTTATTTGTATAATAAATGAATACTACACTTTAAATATTATGATGTATTGCTTAGAGTATTTTTTTCTTCGAATCTTTAAATTATTTTAGGAGTAAAAATACCTAAAAATAATAAAAATACTTGTGATTTTAAAAATACAAATTTATGTAAACATATGATAAAATCATACAAATATAAATTTATTTAAATAATTAAAGTACAATAAATCATGGTAATTTTAGTGCTTTTTAAGCACTCATCACAATCCTCAACCATCTTCTTGCTAGTCCCTTAGCAAGAGAAGTGGTACAAACTAAAATGAAAACTAAAAAATAAAATATCCTAAATCACTTTCCTGAATTGACACAGTTTCATTTAGCATATGCAACAAACCGTTAAACCCTTAGGTTGACCTAGTGAACGAGTTGAAGTCTTGTGAGAGTTTTTAGTAATGATACCTACAAACATTAACAAAAATGAAAACAAAATAAAACAAATAAAATAAGAAGTTAACTAAAATTTAAAATAAAGTAAAAAGACTAAAATAAAATGAAGAAATTAAATACAAAAATATTTCATGCTTATAATCTATTTTAAATTTCATAATTAAATTCTTAAGCATAGATTATTTCAACTTCCTAAACATTTATGGTTTATTATAATAATTAGTTGAAAATCATTTTCATATTTCATATAAAAAATGAATAAATTTAATTTCACCCAAACTCAGTGTCAAGAATTCAAATTTGCTTCGATTCTATTCCTTACAAGTCAATACTCTCAAAAACACTGAATCCTATGGGTTCAAACACTCATGATAATTTATATGCAAATTAGTTTATGTATAGAACTGAAATAATATGTTCGCATATGTATAAAGAAGAAAGTCTCAAAGTGTTATGTTAACGTTGATCTCATGAAAGGAATCAAATGTAAAGATTTATAAAATATTATACATTACTTTCAAGCATCAATAAAATTCATCAAATAAAAATATCAAGTAATATGCCTTTTAGAAAATGTAAAAAAATGCAATAACTTCTTAAGGAATTACTTCTAATGTTTTCTTTTGCATTAAACCATTTCTCACAACTATTTTGTCTTTTTGGGTCATAGTATATAGATTATACTATTCATTTTCCTCTCTTTCTTTCTATTTTTTTTCTTTCTCTTATATTCTTTTTTTTAAGAGAATCCAGTTTTTTAGAGAGTGGATCTATGTATAGATTGTACATTTTTTATATGGTAAGGTGAGTGGTTAATATTTGGATTTTCTTGTATTTGTATAAATAACCCTAGATATATCTCTTTTCTAATAGAAGTCATGCATGAATGAAGAAAGACATATACTATCAGTTTCTACTTAAATAATTTAATCGAAGAAAATGAAAAATAAATGTATAACACTTCATTAAGATGTAAAAATTCAGACATTCAATGCTAAGTTCTATAGAGATCATATAATAATGTTGAAAAAAAAATAAGATTTATTACTCAGAATAAAGGATAATGGGCTCAAAATATTTCTCACAAAGGTAGTCTCCACTATTTGATTCCTAAATACCGATTTTGGGTTTAATATAATTTCACACCTTATCAAGAAATACTAGTCATGAAAAAAACAAACTAATTACCATATACTCTATGATATGTTTTCAAAAATTAATCTAACAGTACAAAAGACTTAACTATTTACTTAAATTTGATTTAAAGAAATGATAAAATTTTGTGAGAATTTTTTTAAAAACTAATCCAAAAATTCTAAAAATTACTAAATCACTCAAAGAAAATAAAATCAAACACAATCAAAATGAAAATGTGAACATAAATAGTTTTAAAATTGTTAAAAGTTTTGAAGTTAAGCATAGTAACTTTTCACCAGCCCTAACCTAAAACATACATTATCCTCAATGTAACAATTGTAAATTAAAGATAAATAGGAAAGAGAAGAAAAGTTACCAATTTCTTGAGAATATGCAAGTAGTGATGGAGAAATACAAGTGCATCCATCATGTTCATCATTAAAGTTCACACGGGAAAATTGATGTGAACTTCTAATATCTCAACATATATTTTTAGTTTTAAAAATTCTAAAATTATTCACATGTAATTAAATTAAAATGAACAACAAAAATTAAATAAATAAAAAAATAAAAGAAAATTACATAAAATGATGAATTGTCTCCCATTCGGAGTTTAGTTTAACGTCTTAGCAAGGCTTAACTTGGGGATTTCAATAAAGTTATGCCCTATGGATTTTCAAAATTTTATTTACTTAAAACTAGGGACATGATTATGGTTTTTAGATAAATCAGTTTTAGGTACAAGTTAAATAACTAAGGTATCAAAACATAGTTATACCTAGATCTAACAAAGCAACTACCACATTTTATCACAGAATGCGATTAAAAACTTTGAAATTTTGGAAATAGCTTCAAAAATAATTTATCTTTTTTATTTTGTTTTACTATAATCTCTAAGTTAAATAAAATAATTAATATTAACTAAGAGTTCTCTCAGCAGGACAGAATGGTTGGGTAAAACCTCCCTAAAAACTATCCTCCTAGACATAGCAACATTCCTAGGAAAGACTAGTGACACAAAGGCTTCTAAGAACTAGTCTCCTAGACAGATTTCCCTTATATCTTTACTTTTTATGCTATTAAAATCTTTGTTAATTAAGTTAATAAAGTAAGTTAAATGAAAATCTAAGTTAATTAGGTTAAGTGAAAATCTAAGTTAATTAGGTTAAGTGAAAATCTAAGTTAATTAAGTTAATAAATTTATATTGTATAAATGTTTTACCTATTTAATATTTTGCAAGCATAACAATGTTATTATTATATCATTTTTATAAATAGACATCAATGTTAAATTTAAGTACAAAAAAAATAAATATAACATATAAGAATTAAACATAAAAGTAACTGTAAAGAATTTATTTTAAAATTATACCTCAAAAGAATCCTTACAGAACTTTGATGATAATTCCATTTTTGGAAAACCTCCAAACAAATTTGCATTTTCATTTATTGAATGAAAAAGTAGAAATTGAAAAAAGCATAGCTGGTTATTCTCAAAAAGAGAAGAACTTTAAAACTAAAAAAACTAAGAAAGCTCTCTAGAGAGAGAGCTAGAGAGAGAGATAAGTTGAGATTTTTAGATGTGACTTTTACAATAGGGGAAAGGGTCCTTTTATAGGTGAAGAAAAGACAGGAATAGTGGAAAAAAATATCTTAAAATGGCTGTTGGATGCGTTTCAGAGAGGCTAGCATGCTTGTGGGCAGATATGCACATAGTTGGGCATTAGAGTTGGCAGATCGACACAGATAGGGGTGTCGATCTCAAAGTGGCAGGTGCTGGTGCACGCGAGGCTTGGTATAGTAGGCACTAGTATGCATGGGCCTGTGCAAGATTAAGAATGGATTCTTGGTATAACAGGTGTTGGCATGCGTGGGTACATGTAGAATTGGATGGATGCCCATGTGATTGGGCAATTTACCAATTTTTCCATTTTTTTGACCTTTTCTCATTTTTTTTCTCAACATATTTGTGTTGTATTTCCTCTAGTATTTTTCTTCGAGTCTTCAAATTATTTTTGAATGAAAATACCTAAAGAATAATAAAAATACCTGTGATTCAGAAAAAAGATAAATTTATATAAAATATATAATAAAATCATACAAATATAAATCTATTTAATCAATTAAAGTACATTAAATCATGATAATTTTATTGCTTTTTAAGCACTTATCAACATGCCTTTCCATAGACTAGGATATATGGGTGATATCAATTGGTGTTTTAAATTCCATTATGCATGCCCATAAAGCATCATCTAACTTTGAGGCCTAATCCTTTCTAGAATTTTTCAATATTTTCTCTAAAAGAAATTTCACCTCTTTATTGAACACTTCTGCTTGCTCGCTTGTTTGGTGATGATAGGGGTAGAAACTTTATGCTTAATCCCATATTTAGACAATAGAGAATTATAGGCTTTATTGCAAAATTGACTACCTCCATCATTATTGATAATCCTAGGAGTTCCAAACCTAGTGAATATGTTTTTTTCAAACATTTCATGACAACTTTGGCGTCATAATTTTTTTTGGCTATGGCTTCTAACAACTTTGACACATAATCCACACCTACTTTTGTGTATTGGTTATCAAAGGATGAGGGGAAAGGTCTCATAATGTCAATCCACAAACATCAAACCATTCTACTTCACGTATATTCTTTAGCAGCATTTCATCCCTTTTCGAAATATTTCCTATCCTTTGGCATCTATCAAATATTTTTACATACAGGTAGGCATCTCTAAATAATGTAGGGAAAAAGTAACCACTTGAAGTACCTTAGCTATTGTTTTTGTGCTCCTAAAGTGGCCTTTATAATCTGAGCTGAGGTAATGGTGAAGAATATTTCCAACTTTATTGTAAGGGACACATCCTCTCAAAATACCATCCCTGCATTCTTTTCAGAGGTATCTGTCATTCCAAAAATATTATTTTACATCATGGAAGAATTTCTTCTTTTGTTTCCATATGAAGTTAGGTGGAAAGATGTTGGCAAACAAAAAGTTTGCAATGCCAATATACCATGGGATGTCATTTTGAGCCACTAAAATAAGTTGCTCATCCTAGAAAGATTCCCCAATCAAACTTCTGTAAAAGAAGAACCCATCTTATTAGTCTTGGTTTGGCATCTTTCTTTGTCATAAGGTGTTTTATTGTAGAATTGTTTGTGTAGACAGTCACCTTGGTCCCAAACAAATACGACCTAAATTTCTCAAAAGCATATACAATAGCTATAATTTTTTTCTTTGTAGTAGTATAATTCATTTGAGCATTCACTTGGATAATATATGGCATGGAAAATCTCATCTCTTCACAAACCCAATAACAAAGTCACTTGCATCATACATTAATGCATAGGGCTTGCTCCAATCTAGTGCTACTATAGCTAGTACTAACACTAATTTCTTTTTAAGCACTTGAAATTACTCTAAGCATTTATCATTAAATCTGAAAGAGTTGGGAGACTTTTTAAAAATATTTGATAAATCTATGATAAAAGCTCGAATGCCTAAGAAAACTCTTCACTCCTCTTACACTATTAGGTGGTGGCAACTTTCTAATCACTTCCATCTTAGTTCCATCCACATCAATACCATTAGCTGAGACTTTATAGCCCAAGATAATACACTCATGTACCATGAAGTGGCAGTTCTCCCAACTTAAACCAAGTTGGTTTCTTCACATTTTTGTAGCACTAAGGTGAGATAGTGTATAAACTCATCAAATGTGTTCCCAAAGATTGAGAAGTCATCCATGAAGATCTTTAATGCTTCTCCATCATATATGATAAAATAACCATCATACTGTGCTAAAATATTGTAGGTGTATTGCAAAACCTAAATGGCATTCTCCTGAAATAAAACGTTATGTAAGGACATATGGAGGTAGTCTTTTCTAGGTTTTTGGGTGCAATGACGACCTAATTACAACTGGAATATCCATCTAGAAGGAAAAAATAGGGAATGCCCTGCTGATTTTTCAAGCATTTGGTTCATGAATAAGAGAGGGAAATGGTCCTTCCTTGTAGCTTTATTCACATTGCAAAAATCCATACATATTCTCCATCTCGTGATAGTTGTTATGGATATTAACTCATTTGACTCATTTTCCACCTAATGGATTCCCCATTTTTTCATACGCATTGGAATTGGCTTACCCATTCATTGTATAATATTAGGTAAATGATGCACATATCAAGCCATTTAATAACTTCGTTCTTCACCACCTCTTTCATAATAGGGTTTAATTAGCATTGTATATAATTGGTAGGCTATGCTCCATCATCCAACAAGATTTTATGCATGCATATGGATGGACTTATGCTTTTGATGTCAACAATAGACTAATCCTAACGTCTTTTGAAATTAATGAGCATCTTTAGTAGTGACTCTTTTTGCTCCACACTTAGACTAGTAGAAATTATAACTTGAAGTGTCTCGTTGGCACCTAAAATTGTATAGCAAAGATAGTTTGGAAAAAGGTTTGAGCTCTAACCTAGGTGGCTCATTAATGGATGGTTTGAGCCCATAACCTATCTTAAGACACTCCACAACTACATTAGATGCACATATGGGAGGCGTAGCCTCCAAATAGTTTACATAGTCAACAATATCAACTTGTATAATAGATTCCATAGTTCCATAACTAAAGTAAGTTGAATGTTTTCCTAATGAATTTATTTCTTTATTCATAGCATCATTTGTTGTATGGGTTTTTCAATAGATTTGGTTAAATTATCATCATGAGTATGTGTCCTAAGTGAATTTCATAGTGTACATCAATATGTATGTTAATAGAATTAACAAAAATATATTCTGAAGCATCACTAGAGCTCATGTTATGAATTATACTAGTACAAAGCTCATCAAAAACATCTATCTTAAAGCAATCACGAGTACTATCAATATTCGGAAATTTAATTTCTTTAAAAACATTAAATCTTACCTGCTCATCTTGAAGTCTCATTGTAAGCTTCACATTTTGTACATTATTGAGTGCTCTTTCAGTTTCTAAAAATGGAAGACCAAGTATGATAAGAATTTCACGGTTCTCCTCCATGTCTAGTAAAATGAAATTTGTTAGAAAGATGAAATTGTCCACTTTTACTAGCACAATGTCTATAACATGCCAAGGTTGCTTGATTGACCCATCTATCATTTGCAATATTATTGAAGTTGGTTTGGCTTCACCAACATCCAATCTTTTGAGAAATGATATAGGCATAAGGCTGAGCCAGTACCCAAGTCACATAATGCCTTGCAAAAGTGTATATTCCCAATTGTGCAAAAGATGGAAAAGCTACCGTGATCCTTCAAATTTTGTGGTAGTTTTCTATCAAGGATGGAACTACAACCTTTGGCCAAGGTTAATATTGTTTTATTATCTCCAAGCCACTTTTTATTAGATAGGATTTCCTTCATAAATTTGGCTTACAAAGGCATATGTGCAAGTACATCTACAAATGGTATATTTATGTGCAGCTTCTTGAAGATATCGAAGAATTTGAGAATTACATGTCTAAATTTTATTCAAGAGTCTTTGAGGGAAAGGTATCGTAGGCTTGTAGAATTTGCTCTTTTTTGGCTGAATCATTTCCTTTTCAGTACCTTTTTTGTCTACTTTTTCCTTCTCATCTTTCTTTGGCTTCCTGCTTTTTCTTCTAAAGTTTTACCTCTCCTTAAGGCTATTGCTTTGTAATGATTATTACCCTATAGTTTTATGTTTATATTATTGTTACTTGAAATTTTACCTTGAGGTCTTTGACTTGTGTTTTGGACTAGTTTTCCTATTTGGATTTCCAAATTCTAGATCGAAGCCATATGAGTGGATTCTATGCAATCCAAATTTGTATCTACTTAAAATATGAAGTCTTTCATCATTCATATTGAAGCACTTGTGTTATCCTCACTGGTGGCTTCTTATTCTAGGCTTATGGTTGTTATGGTTGTTGAAAACCTGATAATGGGAAGGGTTGACGTTTGAATTGATTACCCCCTCATTGTTGTTATTATTCCATGAGAAATTTGGGTGGATTCTCCATCCTAGATTGTATATGTTGGAATATGGGTTTCCTTGGTGATTTTGATTCTTGACATAGCTTACTGCTAAGGCACAAAAACTTGACTATTGAATTTTGTAACATTTATAAAATGCTCGCAAGTACGCTAATTGATGAGTGCTCAAAAAGCACTAAAATAACCACGATTTTATGCACATTAATTGATTAAAAATACATATATTTGTATGTTTTATCATATATTTATATAAATTTGTCTTTTTCGGAATCACGGGTATTTTTATTGTTTTTCAGGTATTTTGGCTTAAAAACGCAATTTAAAGACTCAAACAGGAATACTTGAAGCAATACATCACAAATATATTAATAAATAAGTGGGAAAAGGTCAACAAACATGGAAAAATTGGACAAAATGGGTCGAAAAGGTCAAAAATGTCAAAAAGACGAAAATCGCGCCGCCGCGCCCAGCTCCGCCCCAAGCAGCAGCGCGCGGCACTGTTCATCCGCGCGTACTGTTCATCCGCGGTACTGTGCAGACTCGGCACTGTTCATCCCCGGTACTGTGCAGCCGCGGTACTGTTCATACCCGGTACTGTGCAGCCACCCCCCGTCATGCTGACGTCATCAAATGACGTCAGCAATCAATAATCCGCGTTTTTACATTTTTTTAACATTTTTTTCTCTACTTTTTCTCTCCATCCTCACCTATAAATACCCCCCTTCCCTTCACTTCAAAACACACTTCTCTCTTCTTTCTTTCTCTCATTTCTTAGTTTTTAAGTTTTTCTAAGTTTTTCTCTTAGTTTCTAAGCTTTTCTTAATTTTTCTCTTAGTTTTTAGTTCAATTCTCTTAGTTGTAGAGTTCTTCTCTTTTTGAGAGGAACTTGTAATGTTTTTGTAATAATTTAGATTTTTGATTCAATTAATGGAAGTACAAATTCCGCTTGGAGGTTTTCTAGCAACGGGAATAGCGTCGAAGTTCTGTAAGGATTTTATTTTCTTTACAGTTATTTTTATGCTTTATTCTTAAATGTTATATTTAATTTGTCTGTGGTTAAATTTAACTATGCTGGCTGTTTAATAAATATGATATAATAATAACGTTGTTATGCTTGCGAAATATTAAATAGGTGAAAATTTCTAAAATGAATTGATTTTGTTTTTATTCAAGATTTTATATTAAGAATGTTAGAGAGAAATATATTATTTTTCATTACAAACTTAAACCTGAAAATTAGATTTTAAGGTTTAGTTATCCGGTCTAATTTAGAGTAGTGCTCTTTTATTTGTTGGTACAATCGCCCGGTAGTTAGAGTGAAACTCTATTTCAAAAGTTTTTATAAGAATTATTATGTGAAAATGTATTGACAACATGTTTTCAATAGTGGTTTTAAAACTTGAAAGTTAGTACTCGGATAATTAAATTCTTATGTTTAATTTGGACACCTTGAATAATGTTTAAATTGTCTAACCCCACCAAAGGTGGCATTTAAATGGTTCATTTTCAATCTCTTAGAAAAAGGAATTAATTTAATTAAGCATATTAGTTATCAACCCCACCCATAGGTGTTAATTGATTTGTTTAGTTAACAAAGAATATCTAACCCCACCAAAGGTGGTATTTATATAAAAAAGAGAGAATCAATAAAATATCAATTTATATCTTTAATAACCTAGATAATATGAGCAAGCATAATTAATTTAGTTATTATATCCATAAATACTCCGCTAATATAAATGATAAAAATTTGCATGAATATTTATTGAATCTGTATATATGTTTATTTTTAGAAAATTATTTATTGAATTTGTATCTATGTTTATTTTTATGTTATTAGATTATATTTAATTAATCTGTATATATGTTTATTTTATGTTATTAGATTAGGAACACAAAAACCAAACTATCGTGACAGGATGTTTAGGATTTAATTTCGTTTTTAAAAGTTTGAATAATAAATTAAAAACCACATACATTCCTTCCTTAGATCGACCTTGGGAGTATACTTATCATTTTCTTCGAAATGATTCGTGCACTTGCGAGAGTTTTATAAATATTAAAACCAAAGTATTGGCAAGAATCGGCGATGCCGATTTTTGCTCATCAAGTTTTTGGCGCCGTTGCATGGGAAGGAATAGCATTTTTAAATTATTTATCAAAATTTTAAAAACATTTTTTGTGCTGTAAATAATTGTGATATTTTTTTTAATAAAAAAAATAATAATCAAATTTCAAAATCCATAAAAAAAAATAATAAATAAATAAAATATTTTTTTATAGTTAAAATAATTTAGAAATTTGAAATTTGAATAAAAAAAATTTACCGTTCATGAATAAAAAAAATATAAAAAATTAAAAAATTAAAAAAAAAAATTAAATTTCAAATTTCAAATTTTTTTAGTTAATAAGAAATAAGATAGCATGAATAGTAAAATAAAATTACCGTTCGTAAAAAAAAAAATTCAAAAATGAAAATTTCAAAAATTTTAAGTTAATAATATAGCGTGAATAGTAAAATAAAATTACCGTTAATAAATAGTAAAAAAAAAGAAAAAAAAACATTACTTGAATTTATACCTAATTAACTAAATAACATGAAAAGTAAAAATCTAAGGGAGTTCTGTCTAGGAGACTAGTTCTTGGAAGTCTTTGTGCCACTAGTCTTTCCTCGGAACGTTGCTCTGGCTAGGAGAATGGTATTTAAGGAGCCGTTTGCACCACCATTCTTTCCTGGGAGCACTCTTGGTTAATACTAATTATGTTACAAAATAAAAAAAATATAAAAAAAAAAATTAATTAAAAAAAACAAAAAACAATTTCTTTTTTTTAGGGTTTAACTAGTTTTGTTTAGTGCTTTGTATTAAATAACATGTAAATTTTCTCTAAATTTTTTATTTTGTTGACAGGAGTTTTAAATTTACGTTTACAATAGTCTATGCGTGGTAGGAGATCCTTAGGAAACCCTCTTACACCATATGTAAATAAATTTCATAAATTTAAACAAGTGTCAACAAAACTGGATTCTACCCATCAACCTGTTTTTGAGCCAAACATAGAACCAAGTCTTAATTCTTTACTAGAACCAAAAGAAATGGAGGAAAACCAACATATTAGGGAAACCACGATGAAGGAGTTTGCAAGACCGGTAATAGGCACGGCAACTGCCGCTATCCAGTTGGGAGAGGCTGCTCGGAATTATGACCTTAAAAATATTCATTTTTCTACGCTTCCTTCCTTTTATGGGCTACCTAATGAAGATTCTCTTTCCTTTATGAGAGATTTCTATGCTACGGTCCAAACATTCCCCCTCGGTATTCTAAACGAGGATCAGCTTAGGATGAGATGTTTTCCCTACACGTTAAAGGATAAGGCCAAAGCTTGGTTGATGTCACTTCCCCCAGGTTCTCTGATGACATGGGGTAACATTTACAATAAATTCATGGGAAAATTCTATTCCCACCAAAAAACATCAGAGTTGAGAGGAAAGATTGCTACTTTCTCTCAGATGGATGGAGAACCATTCCATGAAGCTTGGGATAGGTTCAAAATGTTTCTCACTCAATGTCCCCATCATAGCTTTCCCCTGCAGTTGCAGAACCAATTCTTTTACGATGGACTTACACAACAATGTCAGTTCATTGTCGACAACGCTGCAGGAGAAGCAATAGGAGAAAAGACTGCCTCAGAGACGTATAACCTCTTTGAGATGTTGGGTGCTAATTCCCAACAGAAAAGCTCCCGAGTGAGAAAAGCTGGAGTTCATGAAATCGACTCCAGTAATGAAGTTCAACAACAACTTGTTCAACTGACTAAGCAAGTTGCCCTTCTCGCTACACAAACCAACACCAATAATGATCAATATGGTTTGTATAGCAACATGGGACATGGTACTGAAGCCTGTCCATATCAAGGAGAAACAACTGGACCTGAACAGGTCAATGTGTTGGGAGCATATCAACAGAGACCAAGGTTTGATCCCAATTCAAATACCTATAATCCTGGGTGGAGAAGTCATCCAAATTTCTCTTGGAGGCAAAACAACCCTCCTTTCACTCAAAGCTCAAACCAGGCAGGACAGCAATTCCACCCACCTATTCCAAGAAGCATTCCCAATAAACCAACCCTGGAGGACAACTTGAATTCCTTTATTCAAGTTTGTAGGGATAACCAATCTAAAACCAATCAACGGTTGGACTCTGTGGAAGCTTCTATCAAAAAGGTGGAAGTTCAAGTTGAACAGTTAGTTGAACATTTGCAAAAAGGCAAAGACTAATTTGAAACTTAAATGAATTCAATGAAGAGGAGACATTGAGTTTTTCATTCTGCAATCTCCAAGCAAACGTCTTACTAGAAGACGATAAATTTTAGTCCTGTATGGGAGGTCACCCATTATTGTATTTTCCTTTGTTTTAGTTTGCGTGTAATAAAAATTCATATGAAATAAAATTCGTTTGTTTCAAACATTCTGTCCATTCGTTTAAATTAAAAAAAAATTAGGTTCCTTGCACTTTTTGCTTTTACGTTTTATCAAGTTATAAATATTTCTTAGAGATATCTACTATTGTTTTTAAAAGCAAAATGTTGATACACAATAGGAGGAGGATCATTGTCAACTACAAACAACCATGGGAGATGCTGAAGATAGGCGAAAAAAGATGAAAGAATATACAATGCCAATCATTGGCAATGTAACTTCCGGTATCCAATTACAAGAGGCTGCAAGGAATTATGAATTGAAAAAGATTCATTATTCTTTGTTGCCTTCCTTTTACGGTATCCCTAATGAAGACCCTTTGCATTTCATTCGAGAATTCTATGCTATTGTCCAAACCTTTCCACTACATGCAATTAATGAAGATCAACTTAGGATGAGGTGTTTTCCTTACACTCTCAAAGATAAAGCTTGGTCATGGTTCATTACTCTACAGTCAGGTTCTCTTAAAACTTGGGAGGCAGTCTATGAAATTTTTATGGGTAGGTTCTATTCCCATCAAAAGACTGTTGATCTAAGAACAAAGATAGCAACATTTTCTCAAATGTATGAAGAGCCCTTTCATGAAGCTTGGGAACGATTCAAACTCTTTTTCATTCAATGTCAAAATCATAGCTTTCCATTACAGCTACAAAACCAATTCTTTTATGATGGATTGACACTACAGAGTCAATACATGGTTGATAATGCTGCTGGAGGTACTGTAGGAGAAAAGACGGCAGAGGAAACCTATAATCTCTATGAGCTATTGGGTTCTAATTCCCAACAAAGAGGTGGTAGAAGGAAAGCAAAGGTCAATGAAGTTAGCTCTGATAATGAGATAACCTTGCAACTTGCTGAATTGACTAAACAAGTGCAACTCCTCACTACCCATCAAATTTCAAATCAAGAGGTATGTGAAGTGTGTTGTTCAATTGGGCATGGTACTCATAATTGTTCAAATACTTGTGATTCTAGTGTCGATGCCATAGAGGAAGTCCAATCTTTTCAAAGGTATCATCCAAACACCTATAATCACCCAGCCTACACCCAATATCCAACACTAAGGTCGGATAACAACCACCCTTACCCACCAAGCCAATCTTTTAAACCAACCTTAGAAGATAGCTTGAATGCTTTTATTCAAGTTAGTCGTGACAACCAATTGATGACTAATCAAAGGTTGAACACCATGGAGGCTTCGGTTAAAAGAATTGAATCTAAAGTTGGGCAGCTGGCTGAACAAATGCAAAAGAAAGAACCAGGAAAGTTGCCCAGTCAACCAGAACAAGCAAAGGATGTTAGAACCCTTCGAAGTGGTAAGGTAGTCAATACCAGTTTACCTGAAATCTCTAACAATCTACCTTGTAGTTCAGGTAACAAAGAAGGCGATATTCTAATCTCGCAAAAAGGAGAAACAAGTGTTAAACTTAACAAGCCTTCTGAAAAAATCATTGGGGGGTCATCTGACACCCCCAAAATTCAAAAGACAACAGAACCACACCAGATGCAAGTACCTTTTCCCCACCGGTTAAAAGAATCCAAACAAGATAAGCAATTCAATGATCTTTTTAATATGCTCTCTAAAGTAAATATCAATTTACCATTATTAGAAGTGATCATGAATGTGCCCTCATATGCCAAGTTTTTCAAAGAGTTGAACACTAAGAAAAGGAGGTATGAACTGAATGAACGAGTAGTAGTATCAGAAATTTCTAGCGCTGTACTTCAGCACAAACTACCCCCTAAGTTGAAAGACCCTGGAAGTTTTATTATAAACATAACTATGGGGGATAGGAAGGTTGCTAAAGCAATGCTTGATTTAGGTGCTAGTATAAATTTGATGCCCTACTCTATATTCTTACAACTCAATCTAGGGGATTTAAAACCCACAACTATGTCCCTTCAACTTGCAGATAGATCTCTTAAATATCCAGATGGAATAGTTGAGGATGTTTTGGTACAGGTAGACAAACTGATAATACCTGTTGACTTTGTGGTTCTGGATATGCAAGAAAATCCAGCATTGGACAGAGAGCACACAATATTGCTTGGTAGGCCATTTATGGCAACTACTAAAACTATTATTGATGTCCAAGATGGAAATTTGACAATGACAGTCTTAGGGGAGACCGTTCATTTTAAAGTTTTTGATTCTTCACCTTTTCCTTCTATTTCTGCCATCGATGAAATATTCGAAGTTGATCCTTTGGATAGTCTTGTCCAAAGCACCTTTTTACAAACCAGAATAGAAGACAAGCTTGAAACCGTTCTTACACTTGAAAAGGTTGAAGAAGATTTAGATGAGGAAATTAATGGGTACCTTAAACAACTAGACAATGATGAAGTGATGACAAAATCTAGTACACTTTTAAATCTACCCAGTTCTTCATCTAGTAAAAAGGCCAATCCACCTGAACTTGAACTCAAAGTCTTACTTGAGCACTTAAAATATGTGTTTTTGGGAGAGGGAGAAAATTATCCAGTGATAATTTCTTCAACCTTGACCAAACCACAAGAAAAGGAACTCATCAAAGTGCTTAAACAGTTTAAGAAATCTATAGGTTGGAGTATAGGGGATATAAGAGGCATTAGTCCAACAATGTGTATGCACAAGATCAACTTGGAGGATGGTGCTAAACCTGTACGAGAGGCCCAAAGAAGACTAAACCCAAACATGCAAGAGGTAGTTAAAAAGGAAATTCTTAAATTATTAGAAGAAGGGATTATCTATCCTATTGCGGATAGTAAGTGGGTTAGTCCAGTGCATGTGGTACCAAAGAAATCTGGGATAACAGTTGTTAAGAATGACAAAAGTGAATTAGTGCCCACTAGAATAATCACTGGATGTAGAATGTGTATAGATTTTAGGAAACTAAATTTATATACGAAAAAGGATCACTTTCCTCTTCCATTCATTGATCAAATGTTGGAAAGATTAGCTGGGCACGAATTTTACTGTTTTTTGGATGGACTGTCTGGATATTATCAAGTACCCATAGCACCAGAAGATCAGGAAAAGACCACATTTACATGTCCTTTTGGGACATTTTCTTTTCGTAGAATGCCATTTGGGTTATGCAATGCCCCTGCCACTTTCCAGAGATGCATGATATCTATTTTCTCGGACATGGTGGAAAAATTCATTGAGATTTTCATGGACGATTTCTCTGTCTTTGGGAACTCATTTGATGATTGCTTACATAAATTGACTTTGGTTTTAGAAAGATGCATTGAATGTAATCTCACCCTTAGTTGGGAGAAAAGTCATTTTATGGTTCAACAAGGGATAGTTTTAGGACATATAATTTCAAACAAGGGTATTGAAGTTGATAAGGCAAAAGTTGAATTGATATCCAAACTACCTCCCCCTACATCTGTGAAGGGGATAAGAAGCTTCTTGGGACATGCAGGATTTTACAGACGATTTATTAAAGATTTCTCTAAAATAAGTCGTCCCTTATGTAACTTGCTATCCAAAGATGCTGATTTTGATTTCAACAATGACTGCCTTACTTCCTTTAATACCTTGAAAGATAAACTAACATCTACCCCTATTATTATGGCACCAAACTGGTCTTTACCCTTTGAAATAATGTGTGACGCTTCTGATTATGCAATAGGAGTAGTCCTGGGACAAAGAGTGGATAAGCGTTTACATGTCATCTATTATGCTAGCAAAACACTCAATGATGCCCAGATGAATTACACCACCACTGAAAAGGAATTCTTGGCTATAGTATTCTCTTTAGACAAATTTCGGTCTTATTTAGTAGGATCTAAAGTGATTGTGCATTCTGATCATGCTGCTTTAAGATACCTATTAAGTAAACCAAATGCCAAGCCAAAATTAATCAGGTGGGTCTTACTCTTACAAGAATTTGACCTAGAAATCAAGGATAAGAAAGGCAGTGAAAACTTAGTAGCTGACCATTTGTCTAGGTTGATTTCTGACTTCAATTCTCTTAAAGATGAGAGTAATGACGATATAGTTGAAACCTTTCCTGATGAACAGTTATTTTTCATAGGTCCGAACCCATGGTATGCTGATATTGTAAACTATCTTGCCACTGGTGTTTTGCGACCTAACACTTCATATCAGGACAAGAAAAGGTTTTTTAAAACTATTAAGGACTATTTCTGGGATGACCCTTATTTATACAAGATTGGTCAAGATCAAGTCATCCGGAGATGTGTACCTGAAGAAGAACATAAGAGCATTCTGACTTTTTGTCATGAACTTCATTGTGGGTGAAAAGACAGCCCGTAAGATATTACAGTCTGGATTCTTTTGGCCCACTCTTTTTAAAGATGCTCATATGTTTTGTGCACAATGTGATAGATGTCAAAGAACAGGAAACATAAGCAAAAGAGATGAAATGCCTTTGACATCTAATTTAGTTGTTGAACTCTTTGATGTATGGGGGATTGACTTTATGGGTCCTTTTCCCCCATCTAATGGTTTTCAATACATTTTGGTTGTTGTGGATTATGTGTCCAAGTGGGTAGAAGCTATCCCCACCAAAACCAATGATGCTAATGTTGTTGTGAAATTCTTGAAAGATTTCATATTCAGTAGGTTCGGAACGCCTAGAGCTATAATAAGTGATGGAGGTAGCCATTTTTGTAACAAACTCTTTGATGGAGTACTAAACAAGTACAACATCACACATAAGGTAGCTACTCCATATCATCCTCAAACTTCCGGTTTAGTGGAAGTAAATAATAGGCAAATTAAGGGAATACTGGAACGCACTGTGCGTCCTTCAAGGAAGGATTGGGCATTTAAGTTAAATGATGCCTTATGGGCATATCGCACCGCTTACAAAACACCTATTGGGATGAGCCCTTACCGGTTAATCTTTGGGAAAGCGTGCCACCTTCTAGTTGAACTTGAACACAAGGCTTACTGGGCAATTAAAGAGCTAAACATGGATTTGGATAAAGCAGGTGAAAAACGATTACTCCAGCTTCATGAGTTGGAAGAAATTTGGAATGAAGCTTATGAGAATGCCAAATTATACAAAGAGCGTACTAAGCGCTATCATGACAAGAGGCTAGTTCCTAAGACTTTTCACCCTGGAATGAAAGTTCTTTTATTTAACTCTCGTTTAAGATTGTTTCCAGGAAAACAGAGATCAAGATGGGATGGACCATTCACAATAGTTCAGGTATTTGAACATGGAGTGGTAGAACTATTGGACTCCAAGACACAAAAAACGTTCAAAGTTAATGGCCATCGTGTCAAGCCTTATTTAGAAGAACCAAACAACATTGCTGAAATAGATTGCATTTGGCTGAGTAATCCTTAGCACCAAAAAGATACGTCTTGCTAAGACGTTAAACTAAGCGCTGGATGGGAGGCAACCCATCATGTTAGGTAATTTTTTGTTATTTGTTTTATTTACTTAATTTTATTTTTTATTTTAGTTTACTTGTATGTGAATAATTTTTAAAATTGTTAAAACTAAAATATTTGTTGAGATGTTAGAAGTTCACAGCGATCTGTCTGTATACACTTTAATGATGAATATGATGGATGCACCTGCATCTCTTCATTACTACTTACACATTCTCAAGAAATAGGTAATCTTTCTCCTCTTTTCTCTTTATCTTTAATTTGCAGTTGTTACATTGAGGACAATGTAAGTTCTAGGTTGGGGGTGGTGAAAAGTTACCATGCTTAATAAAAAAAATAAATATATATATATATATATATAAAAAAAATTCACAAAAATGTATCATTTCTTTAAATCAAATTTAAGTAAATAGTTAAGTCTTTGGTACTGTTAGATTAATTTTTGAAAACATATCATGAAATATTTTGTAATTATTTTTGATAATTAGTTAGTTTTTGTCATAACTAGTATTTCTTGATAAAATGTGGAAATTATATTAAACCCAAAATCGGTGTTTATGAATTTTGTTTAGTGGAGACTACCCTTGTGAGATATAATTTGAGCCTAATTTCTTTTATTCAGAGTGAAATATATATTTTTTCTACTCCAAACACATTTCTTATTTATTCAAAAGTTTAGATGCTCTCTATAGGTATTAGCATTGAATGTATGAATTTTTTCTCATCTTAATAGAGTATCATATATTTTTGATTATTATTTTTGTTTAGATTAAACGATTTGAGTAGAAATTGATAGTATATGCTTATATCTCATTCATGCATGACTGCTACAAAAACAAAAAGACATATCTGGGGTTACCTAAACCAAGATCAAACAGAAAAGCCACAAAATTAACCACTCACCAAAATCCAAAAAATGTACAATCTGTACATGGGTTGACTCTCTAAAAAATACATATATTAAAAAAAATGTATAGAGAGATAAAAAAATAGTATCATCTACATACTATGACCCACATTGCCAACAAAGTTGTGAGTAAAGGTTAAATACAAAAGAAAGATATAGGAAGTAATTCCCTAAAAAGTCATTGCAATTTCTTCATTTGTAAAAAGCATATATCTTGAAATTCTTTCTTAATGAGTTTGATTTATGCAGGAAAATAATTTTTATATATGATATCTTTATAATTTATACATTCGATTCCTTTCATGAGATCAATGTTAAAATAACACTTTGAGCCTTTATTCTTTATACATATGCGAACATATTAGTTCATTTCTATACATCAACTTTTTCGCATATAAATTAGTATGAGTGTTTGAACCCATAGGATTCAGTGCTTTGAGAGTATTGACTTGTGAGGAATAGAGTCGAAGCGAATTCTGATTCATGACACTGAAATTGGGTAAAATTAAATTGATACATTTTTGATATGAAATATGAAAATGATTTTTGACTAATTATTATAATAAAATCATGATTGTTTAAAGAGATTAAAATAACTTATGCTTGAGATTTTAATTATGATCTTAAAAGATATTAAAAAGTATGAGACATTTTTGTGATATGTTGTTTTCTTTTATCCTTAAATTAATTTTTGATTTTGTTGTAATTTTAGTTTTTGATTTGATTGTTTTTATTGTTTCTTTTGATTTCTACATTTAGTTCAATGTTTGTGGGTATCATTACTGAAAATCCTCACGAGACTCAAACTCGTCCACTAGGGCAACCTAGGGGTTTAACGGCTTGTTGCATAGGATAAATACAACCGTTTCAATCCACGAAAGTGATTTAGGATAGTTTAATTTTTAGTTTTTATCGCTTCTCTTGCTAAGGGACTAGCAAGAAGCTGGTTGGGGGTTGTGATGAGTGCTCAAAAAGCACTAAAATAACCACGATTTTATGCACATTAATTGATTAAAAATACATATATTTATATGTTTTATCATATATTTATATAAATTTGTCTTTTTCGGAATCACGGGTATTTTTATTGTTTTTCAGGTATTTTGGCTTAAAAACGCAATTTAAAGACTCAAACAGGAATACTTGAAGCAATACATCACAAATATATTAATAAATAAGTGGGAAAAGGTCAACAAACATGGAAAAATTGGACAAAATGGGTCGAAAAGGTCAAAAATGTCAAAAAGACGAAAATCGCGCCGCAGCGCCCCAACGCCCAGCTCCGCCCCAAGCAGCAGCGCGCGGCACTGTTCATCCGTGCGTACTGTTCATCTGAGCGCACTGTTCATCCGTGGTACTGTGCAGACTCGGCACTGTTCATCCCCGGTATTGTGCAGCCGCGGTACTGTTCAAACCCGGTACTGTGCAGCCACCCCCCGTCATGCTGACGTCATCAAATGACGTCAGTAATCAATAATCCGCGTTTTTACATTTTTTTCTCTACTTTTTCTCTCCATCCTCACCTATAAATACCCCACTTCCCTTCACTTCAAAACACACCTTCAAAACACACTTCTCTCTTCTTTCTTTCTCTCATTTTTTAGTTTTTAAGTTTTTCTAAGTTTTTCTCTTAGTTTCTAAGCTTTTCTTAATTTTTCTCTTAGTTTTTAGTTCAATTCTCTTAGTTGTAGAGTTCTTCTCTTTTTGAGAGGAACTTGTAATGTTTTTGTAATAATTTAGATTTTTGATTCAATTAATGGAAGTACAAATTCCGCTTGGAGGTTTTCTAGCAACGGGAATAGCGTCGAAGTTCTGTAAGGATTTTATTTTCTTTACAGTTATTTTTATGCTTTATTCTTAAATGTTATATTTAATTTGTCTGTGGTTAAATTTAACTATGCTGGCTGTTTAATAAATATGATATAATAATAACGTTGTTATGCTTGCGAAATATTAAATAGGTGAAAATTTCTAAAATGAATTGATTTTGTTTTTATTCAAGATTTTATATTAAGAATGTTAGAGAGAAATATATTATTTTTCATTACAAACTTAAACCTGAAAATTAGATTTTAAGGTTTAGTTATCCGGTCTAATTTAGAGTAGTGCTCTTTTATTTGTTGGTACAATCGCCCGGTAGTTAGAGTGAAACTCTATTTCAAAAGTTTTTATAAGAATTATTATGTGAAAATGTATTGACAACATGTTTTCAATAGTGGTTTTAAAACTTGAAAGTTAGTACTCGGATAATTAAATTCTTATGTTTAATTTGGACACCTTGAATAATGTTTAAATTGTCTAACCCCACCAAAGGTGGCATTTAAATGGTTCATTTTCAATCTCTTAGAAAAAGGAATTAATTTAATTAAGCATATTAGTTATCAACCCCACCCATAGGTGTTAATTGATTTGTTTAGTTAACAAAGAATATCTAACCCCACCAAAGGTGGTATTTATATAAAAAAGAGAGAATCAATAAAATATCAATTTATATCTTTAATAACCTAGATAATATGAGCAAGCATAATTAATTTAGTTATTATATCCATAAATACTCCGCTAATATAAATGATAAAATTTGCATGAATATTTATTGAATCTGTATATATGTTTATTTTTAGATAATTATTTATTGAATCTGTATCTATGTTTATTTTTATGTTATTAGATTATATTTAATTAATCTGTATATATGTTTTATTTTTATGTTATTAGATTAGGAACACAAAAACCAAACTATCGTGACAGGATGTTTAGGATTTAATTTCGTTTTTAAAAGTTTGAATAATAAATTAAAAACCACATACATTCCTTCCTTAGATCGACCTTGGGAGTATACTTATCATTTTCTTCGAAATGATTCGTGCACTTGCGAGAGTTTTATAAATATTAAAACCAAAGTATTGGCAAGAATCGGCGATGCCGATTTTTGCTCATCACTAATCACTTATAGAAAATGATAAGTATACTTCCAAAATCTATGTAAAGAGAGATCATGTGGTTTTTAAATTATTCAAAAAATTATCAAAAACAAAAATAAAACCTTAACATTCTGTCACAACGTTTGGGTTTAAAAATCTAATCTAATGACATAAAAATAAAGATACTAGACTTTTATCATGATGTGGAGAATTTATGAGATGTATTATCTAGTTGATTATACTTGCTCAATATTAAGTAGGTTATTAAAGATAGGATTAAGATAAATTATTCTCCCTTTTTTGTATGAAAATATTCTAGGGTAGAGATCATTCTCGTTATTAATAATAAACCAATTAATATTCTTAAATAGGGCTTACCAATTGATTAATTATTAAACTTTTCTTTTTAATTTGTAAGAGATTGATAAACCATTTAATTTTCCTTCCTTAGGTAGGGCTTTGCAATTCAAATTTTATTCAAGGTGTTCCTAAGTGACTTTTAGATTTTAAAACTATTATGAAAATTATGTCATTAATATATCCTTCAATAATAATTCTTATAAAAATCTTTGAAATAGAGTTTACACTCCAAGCACAAATATGAACTAGGTCACAAATAAAAAAGTACTTTAAATCAAACAGAGATAATTAAATCTTAAATTTAACTTTCATATTTTAAGTTTATTATGAAAATTATGACATCACAATATTTTATAAAATAAACTTTGTAGAATTCTTGAATAGAAAATAATACTTAATTTTGAAAAAATATTTTACCCATTTTTAATATTTTAAAGCATAACAACATTACTAATATCCTATTATAATTTTAGCCAATATGCTTAATTTAACAAATGATTAGTAAATTAAACATAGCCTATAAAAATATCACATAAAGAATAACTAAAAAGAATATATTGAAAATATACCCCAATAGAATCCTTGAATTATTTTTGAAAAACCTCCAAACAAAATGTCGAACTTTTTTATTGAATCAAAACTAAAATTAGTACATAACTAAATTTGTTCAACTCTCAAATGAGAGAAGAAATTTAAGCTAATAAAAGAAAATCTAAAATCTTAAGAGAATAAGAGAATAAGAAGAAAAGAGCTAAAAAGCTATCAAAGGGATGATTGATACAATAGAATAGGGGCCTTATTTATAAGTTTAAAAAATGAGATTAGATGTGTTAGCATTGCAGCACAAAATAGTTCACGCTGTAGCATGCACGTAATTGTCACACACATTGTACTTGGTCCAAACATCTTGTGTCGTGACACACACCATTTTCATGCCACGACCCACAAAGAATCTAGGGTAGTTACACTCAATCCATGTTTCCTCATGCTAGGACACATAATATTTTTGCACCTCTGCATCATATGTTCTAATTTACTTTGTACCCATATTTTCTTGTATCGCTTTTTCTTATGGTTTGATGCATTGTAATGGAATGCTTCAAATATTGATCAATTTTATATTTTTAAGCTAAAATACTTGAAAATAATAAAATATACATTTGATTTGGAAAAATAGATTTATATAAAATAATAGTAAAGCTAAGTAAATAAAAATCTATTTAATCAATTAACACTTATGAAATCACGATATATTCAATACTTTTAAGCACTCATCAACTGCTTCAGGAAGGTTTCTACATGCCTCCATAGAAGGAGGTCCATTTTAATAATCATACACCATGAATGGACTTTGTAACATATTTACCCCCATAGGATCACAATTCAACTTCATAGTTAAATCTAATAGCAAAGCATTTGTTTGGACTTGCATTACAGTGTCTACATGTACTACTCCAGCAGCTTTCCTTGAATTTAGCCTCTCAACAAGTCATTGATAATTATTGGATAACATCTCATCAAGTAGTGCAAAGGTTTCCTCTTTACTTTACTCATTAAAGCTCCACGAATTGTAGCATCAATTCTAGTCCTTGACTATGGTGTGGGCATGTCTTAATAGCTATTTGTAGCAATCCCAAGCTTTTTATAAAGTGATTCCTCTTCAAATTGGTGAAATATGTGATGTCGTTTCTAAGCTTGGCTATATTTGAAGGTAGGAAGTACTTCCTTAGCCTTGTCCCCTTAATGAGAAAGGAAATAAGCAAAGGAAAATTGCATCATCTGATACACCATTCATCTTGAAGGTGTCACATATTTGCAAGAATGAAGCCAAGTGAAGGTATGGGTCATCATTGACTAACCCTCCAAACTGATTTTTCTATACCATATGAATAACACCTAGCTTTAGTTCAAAATTATTAGCATTGATACATGGTCTATTGATAGATGATTGGGCTCCCTTTACTAGTGGGAATCCAAAATCCATTAAAGGTTTAGAGACCACTATAGTACGTTGATCCCCTTGTTCTACCTTAACCCTTGATTAATCTTGTGCTAACCATTCATTCTTAAGCGGTGTAAGGTTTTCTCTATTTCTTGATCACAAGATACAAGCTTGGCACATGTCAACCTGGGTATACAACACAAACAGTAAAATAAAAAATGACAAGGTCGAAACAAGTATAGTAACAAACGTTATTGATATCCATTATAAGTAATTAAGTCTTCGAAAATGGTGCCAAAAACTTGATCATGCTAACCACAAGTATATGGTCGTGTGAGTAATATAATGTACCTAAATACAAAGATCGATCTAATAGGGAGTTGTATGACTTATAACCAAGTACTAATATAATTATAATGAATATTATTTGGACAATAACAAATTATAAAAATTGAAAAATAAATTACAACTAATTTTAAACCACAAAACTCAACAAGTATGAAGATATATGAGAAAACAATTTAAGTATTTTTAATCCCTCCATTTCCTACCATGTGAATCACTAAAATTCTCCCCAATATAATTACCAATCAATTATATGATTAATTGAATCTAACCTAGCATGCATTTCTTTAGTAAACTGCATAGCATATAATAATTAACCTAATCACACTCTCATGTCAATTAGATTGCATACCATGCATTAAGATCATCAATTGTAGATCAAACACATAAGAATCATACATATATACCTAGATACTATGTATGTTATTTAATCAAGATAAACAATTAAATAATTCTCTCAAATCTATTTAATTACCTCTATAGATCAATTATTTGGCAAATAACTAATAGCATATAAAAGTCAGATTAAATAATACAATTGAATTGAAATTTCAATTCCAATTGGGTAGTAAAATATTAGATCATGACATATAGAAAATTGGGTTCATAACTATCTTCTTAAAACTCATATTTTTCATAAATAAAGACATAAAAAATAATAAGAATGGAGAAGAATAAGAGATACACTCAATCTCTTGATTAATAGCACTAATATTCTCTTGAATCGTTCACAAAATTTTGTCTTCTTTGATCTTCTCTTAAACTTTTTCTCTATTTTCTCTCTTCTTGGCAGCTACTAGGTTTTGTATTTCTTAATTGTATGCTTAATTTGTACCTATTAGGGTTAATTAAATAGTAAAATTTACCTAATATGAACCATTAGATTATCTCTTAAAATGAACTAGCTATTGAGATATAAAGATGAGAATCATTGTTTGATTAAAAATAGGATTCATGCCTAGCTAGAATGCATGCCACAACATGATTTCTTGCTTGCCATGGCATGGTCTCCTCTGATCACAAAGGAATGTCCAATGATAGATCATCTTTCATGGTGCCAAAAGAAAGTGTACCCTTGCATGGTCCGTATAGTGGTATAGAAAAATGCCCACTGTGGCATGCTATTGATTTTTCCCATATTTGACTCATTTTTACTCTATTTTTCATCATTCCACCTATATTAACATATTAAACATAACTTAAGATTTTTATGATATTTTAGCACATAAAAAGACAATAAGTGGTTCAAAATTGGTTAAATAACTCTACTTTCTTAAAGTTATCACATTCCTAAACTTAACTCTTTGCTTGCCCTCTAGCAAAGTCAAGTCTATCTAGTTAAATGATAGAGTCAGCATATTCATAAACACATATCTATTTATACATGCATGTTAGCAAGAAATTATCCCTCTCAATTCAAAGACTATGTAATTCCATGATAAGAAGATTCACGTATCTATCAAACAACATTCCATTAATATAAGGATATGCATATTTTGAAGAATTGATTCATAAGTGTGTTGCACATGATGTTATCCAATGCACTCATGAAAATCAACTTATAGATCATGCTAATCAACTAAGTCTTAGAACAAGTTTCATTGGTCTATTTTTGATACCTTTATCCATCAATATAAATATACATATAGCTAAAGATCAATAAGGCTTTGCAATCAAGTAATGTAAGGCTTAGGTGGGTGTAGATAAATGGAGACATTTAGGCTTTTTACACACCTTAGCATTTTTTTGTTCATCATGCAATTGTTGTAAAACAATTGAGCTTTCATTTGTTTTTTTGCACCCTATCTTACCATTATTTTCATTATTTTATTCCATATCACTTTTTTTTAATATATAACTTCACAACACCCCGAAAATTATATATAATTTTATTCTTTTATTCTTTTTGTTTAGAGGAGTAATTGTGTTGTGAGTTTTTTTTAAATACGGTGCATTACATTTCACCTCACTCTAAGCATAGCACATGATTGCATTTTTAATACAAGTTAAAGTTGTAAGGGTAAAGGCATTGCTTATTGGTTACGCTTAAAATATGGTTTAAATATATTGATGGTTCTTAGTTAGAATCAAAAGAAGGACTAAGGATATAAACAATTGTTAGCATGAAAGGCTCGATCGATCCAATTAAGGCGTAAATCATTTCTCATGCTAAATAATATTTATGGTTTTCCCTTAAAGTATCATCAAATAGATTCTAAAACATGGTAGACCATATCCACTAGCACAACTCACCCCATATTTTCTACCTATAAGAACATCAAATTCAATGATGAGCATATGCATAAAATATGAATCAATTCAATAAAACTAACAAGCATAACACATGATTAATATATCTTAATAAGCATGTTATATGCCTTATCTTAGTCATGATAACCAATTTTTATCATTGGATCCATATGTTTTATATCAAATATGCCTGCATTTGGTTTCCATGTATTCATCAATTTCTACCCATTTCAAGATTAAAAACATCCCCAAAAGAAGAAAAACATCCTAAAAGAATGCAGACTAAACACTAAAGTAGAGAATAAAGTTTCCACCCCCATATTTAAATTTCACATTGTCCTCATGTGCATATATGGATATGAAAAAGAGGGAAAGGAAATAAAATTCTCTTGCTAAAACTATCCAATTTTGTTATGTCATTCCCCTCCACATTTATTCACCTACAAAAATAGAAAAATATAAGTAAAATAACTTTGGGTTTCCATCCAACAAGTTCCATGTTTAACGTCCTTAGCTAGACGGTCATATAAGCTCTTCATGTGCATCCACCATGGTCATCATAACTTTTTCATTTGGCAGTGGATCTCCATGATAGTGCTATACTCTGTGCCCATCATCCATGAACCATTTTGTTTTTGGTTCTCTAATTCAATGACTCTATGGTTTATTATCTTAGAGATGGTAAATGGATGTTACCATCTACTCTTGAGTTTTGAAAACAATTTGAGTCTTGAGTTGTAAAACAATACATTCTTTCCCAATTCAAAAGTACAATGAGCAATTCCCTTAATGTGCCACCCTTTTTTTCTCTTTGTGTAACTTAGCATTCTCATAAGCATTCCTCTGTAGCTCATTTTTCTCATTTCTTTTTACCATTCTTTTCTCATTCCTCTGTATCTCCATGAACATATTCAATTATTTTAATACCCAGTATGCTTTATGCTCTAATTTCACCAGTAAATGAAATGCCTTTCCATAAAATATCCTATATGGGATGGTATCAATTGGTGTTTTAAATGTTTTTCTATACTCCCATAAGCATCTTCTAACTTAGAGGCCCAATCATTTCTAGAATTATTCACTACTTTCTCCAAAATTATTTTCACCTCTCTATTGGACACCTTCGATTGCCTGTCTATTTGGGGATGATAGGGGTAGATACCCTCTACTTAATCCCATATTTAGACAACAAAGAATTAAAGGCTTTATTTCAAAAGTGACTACCTCCATCAGAAATGATAGTCCTAGGAGTTGCAAACCTAGTGAAAATAGTTTTTTAGAAATTTCATGACCACTTTGGCATCACATTTTTTGTTGGCTATGGCTTCTACCAACTTTTACACATAATCCACACTTCTAATGTGTATTGGTTACCAAAATATGAGTGGAAAGGTCCAATAAAGTCAAAGCCTCAAATATCAAATAATTATACTTCAAGTATATTCTTTAGCTACTATTGTTTTGCTCCTAAAGTGGAATTTATAGTATGAGCTATGGAAATGGTGAAGAATAATTCCAACTTCATCCTAAGGGACACATATTCTCAAAATATCATCACCATATTCTTTAAATTGTTAAGGGTCATCCTAAAAATATTGTTTTATATCATGGAATAATTTCTTCTCTTGTTGCCATGTGAGATCAAGTGAAAAGATGTTCATAACTAGGAAGTCTACAATGTCTGCATAACATGGGAAGTCAATTTGAGCCAGTGAAATAAGTTGCTCACCTAGGTAAGATTCTCCATTCACCATGTTATCATCCATATTGGCTTCCCTCTCCAATCTAGACATTTAGTATACCATCTAATTTTCTATCCCAATTTTATCATGGGTTTTCAATTCAAACTCTTGTAGAAGAAGAATGCATCTTATTAGTCTTGGTTTGGTATCTTTCTTTGTCATTAGGTATTTTACTGTATAATAGTTTGTGTAGATAGTCACCTTGCTCCCAACCAAATACGTCCTAAATTTCACAAAGGCATATACAATGGCTAGGAGTTCCTTCTCTATAGTGGCATAATTCATTTGAGCATCATTGAGAATTTTTCGTTCATAATACATGACATGGAACATCTTGTCTACTTGTTTCCTTAAAATAGCCTCAATAGCAAAGTCATTTGCATCATACATTAACTCAAAGGGCTTGCTCCAATTTTGTGCTGCTATTTTTGGTACTAACAATATATTCTTTTTAAGCACTCAAACTGCCTCTAAAGAGTTATCATCAAATATGAAAAGCATTTATTTCTCCCAAAGATTGCACAAGGGGTTGGAGACGTTTGAAAAATCTTTGATAAATAAATGGTAAAAGACTATATGTTGAAGAGAACTCTTAACACCGCTTACATTAGCAGGTAGTGGTAACTTCTTAGTCACTTTTATCTTAGCTCTATCCACCTCAATACCCTTAGCTGATTTTTTTTATCTCAAGATAATACCCTCATATACTATGAAGTGACACTTCTCCCAATTTAAAATCATGTTGATTTCTTCACATTTTTGCAGCACTAGGGTGAAATAGGGTCAAAACCTAAGAAGTCATCTATGAAGATCTCTAAATGCTTCTCCACCATGTCTGAAACAATATCCATCATACAGTGTTGAAATGTTATAGGTTCATTGCATAACCCAAATGAAATTCTCTTGAAAGAAAAAATTTCGTAAGGACATATGAAGGTAGTCATTTCTTTGCCCTCAAGTTCCATAATGATTACATTATAGCCAAAATATCCATCTACAAGGAAAAAGAAGGAATGTCTCACTAATTTTTCATGTAGTTGACCCATGAATAGAAGAGGGGAATGGTTATTCTATGTAACTTTATTTACCATGTAAGAATCCATACATACTCTCCATCT
The DNA here is from genome assembly GCA_037013495.1 of Hippophae tibetana. Taxonomy (NCBI): domain Eukaryota; kingdom Viridiplantae; phylum Streptophyta; class Magnoliopsida; order Rosales; family Elaeagnaceae; genus Hippophae; species Hippophae tibetana. The sequence continues at coordinate 30,776,048 of CM072806.1, forward strand.
CGTGACAATCCTTGTGAGTACTAACTCATTTGACTCATTTGTTACCATAGTAATTCAAAAAATTTCAATACACATTGGACTAGGCTTACCCATTCATTATCTGATATTGGGTAAATGATGCTAATGTCTAGCCACTAACAATGTTTTCTTCACCACCTCTATCATAATAGGGTTTGACCAGTATTATGCATTCCTAGTTGGCTTTACTTCGTCATTTAATAAGGTTTTATGCATGGCTTTGATGTTAGTAGATATGGTTTGGTAAAGGTTTAACTTTTTTGAATTTATTGAGCACCTTCAATAGTTACTCTTTTTCTGTATACTTAGACTTGTATAAATTATGACTGAAAATGTCTCATTGATACCTAAAAATGTATAATAGATATGGTTTGGTAAAAGTTTGAGCTCTAAATTAGGTGACTTCTCGATGGATGGTTTGAGCCTAGAACTTGTTTCAAGACACTCCACAACCACAAAAGATACACACATGGGAAGTGTAGCCTCTAAATAGTTCACATAGTCAACAATATCAACTTTCATCACAGATTCTACAATTCCATAATTAAAGTAAGTTGAGTTGTTTCCTAATGAATTTGTTTCATTTTTCATAGCATCATGTGTTAAAATCTCAAGTATGGGTGGCTTAATTGATTTAGTTAAGTTATCATCATGAGTATGTATAACTAAGTTATTTTCATGGTATTCATCATCATATATGTTCATAGAATTAACAAGCACATATTTCAAAGCATCATTAGGGAAAATGTTATGAAACGCATTAGTAGCATCTATCTTAAAGTAATCACTAGTACTATTAGTATTAGAAAATTTAATTGCTTTAAACACATTAAATGTTACCGGCTCATCCTATACTCTTATTGTCAACTCACCTTTTTTACATCAATGAGTGCTCTTGTGATTGCTAAAGATGGATGACTAAGTCTAATAAGAATGGCATAGCCCTCTTCCATGTCTAGTACAACAAAATCTACCAGTAAAATGAATTTTTCTTTTTTTAGAGCACATCTTTTACCACACCCTGAGTCACTTGATTGACCTATCTCCCATTTGCAATATTATTGAAGTTAGTTTTACTTCACCAAACCTAATCTTTTGAAAACTAATAGTGGCTTAAGGTTAGTGTTGGCACCCAAGTCAAGTAGTGCCTTGCCAAAGTGTATATTCTCAATTGTGCAATGGATGTCAAAGCTACCAATATCTTTTAGTAATTATTGAGTTTTCTATTAAGGACTGCCCTACAACCTTTAGTTAAGGATATTGTCTCATTATCTCCAAGCCTCATTTTCTTAGACAGGATGTCCATGAATTTATTTTCTTGTACCATATGAAAAACACCTAGCATCAGCTTCAAATTGTTAGTATTGATGATCGGTCTATTGATATATCATTAGGTTCTATCTACTTATGGGATTACAAAATCCCTTAAAGGTTTAGGAATCACTATAGCATGTTGATCCCTTTGTTTTACCATAACCCCTGATTGATCTTATGCTAACCTTCCTTTCTTAAGTGGTGTAAGGTTCTCTCTATTTCCAAACCATATGGTACAAGATTATCACTTATCTACCTGGGCATACAACAAAAAAACTAAAACAAAAATTAAAGTACAAACTAGTATAGTAAAAATTGTTATTGATATTCGTTATAAGTAATTAACTCTTTGACAACGATGCCAAAAACTTGATCATGCTAACCACAAGTATAGGGGGTTGTACGAGTAATATAATGTATCTAAGTACATATATTGATCCCATAGGGAGTTTTGTAACTTATAATTGAGTACTAATATAATTATTACGAATAAGATTTAGACAATAGTAAATTCTAAAAAATGAAAAATAAATGACAACAAATTTTAAATTGCAAAACTTAACACCTATGAATATATATGAGAAACAAATCTAAGAATCTTTAATCCCCAATTTCCTAGCATGTGAATCACTAAAATTCCCCTAATATAATTACCAATCAATTACATGATCAATTAAATCTAATCTAGCATGTATTCTTCTCTCAAGTAAACTACACAAAATATAGTAATTAACTTAATCACACTCTTATATCAATTACATTTCATACTACTCATGATGATCATAAATTATAGATCACACACATCAAAATCATACATATCTGCCTAGAAACTATGTATTTTATTTAGTCAAGACAAAGAATTAAATAACTTGCTCAAATCTACTTAATTACCTCTATAGATCAATTGTTGATAAAGTAAGATTAAATAATATAATTTAATTTAAATCATAATTCGGGTAAAATATTAGACTATCACATGTTAAAAATTGGATTCATAAGACCCTGATTAGTGCAAAACTACAAGTGCACAATATCATAGTTTTATAATAAAGTGATAAGAAGAGTGTCATCCTTAGATATTGGTAACTTATTTTTGACAAATACCAAAATTATACTAATCTCAATTTTATCTAGAGAAGTCACTAATGTTGTTGTAATTGGAATTTAAAACAAAATTAATTTAAAGAAAAAATGCAAAAGAAAATAAAAATGTTGTTCAAAGATTAAATTAATGACAAGAAAACTTCTAAGAAATCGATTTTACCTAATCCCTCATCATGCTTTACTCATCTAGCTAATTGAATTTAATTCTCTCTATTTATTAGCAATCTCCAAAAAATATCCAAAAACCTTTTTCAATAGTCAATTGAAAATATTCTTGTTCATTAATTTAAACAAGAGTATGCAATTTAATAAAGCAAGAAAACATTAAGACCAATGATTTTAAAACTACACAGAATTAAAATACAACTATTTTGATCTCTATATTTACCTATGCCAAAATATTCCATATCTATACTATAATTCCATCTTTTGATAGTAAATCACAAGATTAAAATCATCTAATTAATGGCCCATTAATTAAAAGAATTAAACTCATAATAAATCAGACAAACATGAAGAGAAATAATTCAAATTAATAAAGAAAATCAAGCATAGTTCAGAATTAAATTACATATTTTTCTTAGAATAAAGAAAAATTAGTTCTTGCGTAAAATTAAATTTAACATAAATGAATTCACCATAATTTTATGAGAGGAATTGAAAGAAAAATGACTCGTAAAAAGAATATGCTTTCACGTTAGAAGATATGCTTTTAAAATTTTGGATTTTCATTTTATTCAAATCTGTAAAAAAATTTAAATAATAATAATGAAGTCTAAAATCAATAAAAATAAAATAAAATTAGACTAAACTTAAAGTTGTGAAGTGATAAATTATGTCAAATTATGCAAGTTATCAAACACCCCCAAACTTAAAACTTTGTTTTTCCTCAAATAAAAAGAAAAGAAAAGAAAAATGTAGACAAAGTCAACAAGACCCCCACGGAGAACCACCATCACTCACCAAACCATGATCTGAATTTAGATTTCATCACTAATAACTTACTCTTTTTACATCAAAGATAGCAGGAAAATCAATCAAAACTTTCGCAATTTTTCAAGCAAGAGTTAAACATTTACATCAACCTAAAGCTAGGTCCTTAAGTGTGTGTGTGAAATAGTAAATTAACTCCAAACCACAAGCAAATTCAGATAAAATTAGAACAATTGAAATCAGAAGATTCTTTCAAAACTTAACTCTATAAGTCCAATTTTCAAAAATTATCTCCACTAATGTAATCAAATACCAAAATTAGAGATCAAATGGTCTTTAATTAGGGTTGTAATGACTGACCATAGGGTGAGGGCTAAAAAATAAATGGATATGCAAAATCAAAGGAAATTGGGAAAATACTTGGTAGAAAAAAACAATAAAAAGAATATCCACATGATTCATATCATAGCTCTTTCTCGACAATATGCTCATACTCATACTAATGATAATATTGTTGTCAAACTCAATAGGTGGAGTAATTTTTCTTTCCTTTTTTTAAGATGTGGGTGCCTTGATACTCATAGTATTTACTAATTTCAACCACTTTAACCCTGATTCTTGTCTTTCACTTTCTTTATTTCTTTTTTTTCACATTTTAATCAAATAGATCAACAATAATGTGGATTATTTAAGTTTATGGTTTTTCAATCTTAGAATGGGAATGGTTTATGTAGTTAAAAGAACAAATAAAAGCTTATGTAAAATAAGGCTCAAGGGGTTGACTATGGGAATACACCATGCAATGATGGCATGATAATTAGGACGATTGAGAAAGCTTATTTTAGTTGTGACAAAAAATTGCCTAGATCATTTCTCTAATATTTGGTATCAATTAGGATTTTGCATCAAGGATCCACCAATGGATTCTAGAGCAAAGAAAGATTAAAATTTTCCTAACCCAGTTAATTCAACTCCTTCTCTTCATAGGCAAAATGGAATAGATAAAAATTTACTATGTGCTCAATTATTTTCAAAGACAATGATTTAAATCAAAGTACCCACAAAACTCTAACTAACATAATAGCAGATTTTGAATTTATTTCTCAAAACCATCCTTAATCACAAATTTCAGAGTCATAGCGAATTTAATCATACTCAAATATATGCTTGATAAGAGAATCCAACAACTAAAGACTATATAATTTGACACCCCCAAACTTAAACTAAACAATGTCCTCACTATAATTTAAAAGTGAGACAGATAGAAGAAATGAAAGGAACTTCCATGGTTTTATAGTGGATCCACATTAGTTTGTAATTTTATCTTTTTATTCCAGCAAAATAAATCACCATCAAAATCCAAATCATTCAAATAAATAAAAAAATAAAATAAAAGAACAAAAGAAAGTTTTATAGGCTGCCACCCATAAGCGCTTGTTTTATAGTTTATTGCCAAACTTTTCAATCTTTATCAATTAGCATTTCGGAGAGGAATAAATGCACAACTCTTTTCCACTTGTTCTCCATAATAGTGCTTCAATCTCTAACCGTTAACTTTGAATATATTCACTGTATTTTCCTTCATGTCTATTGCTCCAAAAGTGGAAACTTTGTCAATTGTATAAGGACCTGTCCATCTTGATCTTAACTTATTTGGGAAGAGTTTTAGTCATGAATTAAAGAGAAAAAGCTATTGTCTTGGAGAAAACTCACACATAAGAATCTATTTTTCATGCCACTTCTTTATGCGTTCTTTGTAGATCTTTGCATTTTCATAAGCATCATTACGGAACTCATCAATCTCATTCAATTGAAGAAGTCAATTTTCCCTTGCTACCTTCAAATCAAAATTAAACTTCTTTACAACCCAATAAGCTTTATGCTCTAACTCAAGAGGGAGATGACATGCTTTTCCAAACACTAATCGATAAGGAGACATCCCGATAGGTTTCTAAAAGCTGTACGGTATGCCCATAAAGCACCATCAAGCTTTTTTTCCCAATCCTTTCTATTGGTGTTGACCATCTTCTCAAGGATATTCTTGATTTCTCTATTTGAAATTTGAGCTTGGCTATTAGTTTGAGGATGGTAGGCAAGTGCTATCTTATTCTTTACACCATATTTAGAGAGAAGGTTATTGAACAACTTGTTGCAAAAATGGGTCCCTTCATCACTAATAACAGCTCATGGAGTGCCAAATCTTGTGAATATGTTCTTATGTGGAAATTTAAGCACTACCTTTGTGCCTCTATTTGTAAGTCCCTCCTACATTTAAGAGGAAGAAAACACAAATGTTAGGTGCAACCATAAATGGTAGGTGTAACCACAATTGGTAAGTGCAATCACAATTGGTAGGTGCAACCATAAATGGTAGGTGTAACCACAAATGTTAGGTGCAACCACAAATGCTAGGTGCAACCACAAATGGTAGGTGCAACTAACATTGATTTGCAATTTTGCCTATAAATAGGCAATGTCTTTGCCTTAGAAATACATCAACACACAAAAACAAGAAGAGAAGCAAAGCAAAGCCAAAGGAACAATTTCCTTTGAAGAAAAATAGTGTTATGTGTAAGAAAGTGAGAAAGAATATCTTAGAAAAATATTGGGATATTTTTCTAAAAAGGGAGTGACAATATAGTGAGTTTAAGAAACACTTGTGTGACACTATTTTGGGTTTATCTCAATTTGTTGTATTGCTTCTCACTTTGTATCCATTAATTTTATTAGTGGAAGAAATATTTTTCAGAGTTTGTCCCGTGGACTTAGCTCAAATTAAAGGGTGAACCACGTTAAATTTCCGGTGTCATTATTCTACTCTGTTGAATTTATTTTATCTTTACCCGCTGTGCCTGACAACTAGTATCAGAGCTGGTCTAGTAAAATTCTTAATATGCTCTATGGTTGCAGCATAGACTGATCTGCCACATCAGAAAAGATTTTATTAGGTCCAGGGCATATTTATTTACAGAAAAAGAAACATAACGAAAAAAAATGTCAAGCCAAAAGGTAAATATTGAGAAATTTAATGGCAATAATAATTTCTCTTTATGGCAAATGAGTATGAAGGATATTCTCATTCAACAGAAGGTCCATAAGGCATTGTTGGGAAAAGAAAAGAAGGTAGCAACCGTCATTGAGGAACAATGGGAGGAAATAGATGAGATTGCAGCTAGTACAATCCGTCTAAATCTCTCAGACAATGTCTTGCAAAATATTGAATCAAAAAATTGCAAGACTGCTAAAGAAACATGGGAGACTCTAGAAAATGTGTACATGTCAAAGAACCTTGCCAATAAATTTTATTTGTGGAAGGAGCTATATCATATGAGAAAGGAAGATAATGTGAGCATGATGCAGTATGTTAGCAATTTCAACAACAAGCTTTCTCACTTAGCAAGATTTAATGTGACTTTTGGTGATGAAGAGAAAGTTGTGATGTTGTTGGCATCACTACCCTCATCATATAATCATATCACAACAACTCTGACTTATGCAAAAGACAAGATGGAGTTTGAAGTTGTTGTAGAAGCCTTGTTTTCATATGAGAAACAAAACAAGGAAAGAGATTCGGAAGCACAAGCCCTTATCACAGAGTCTAGAGGAAGGAGATTGTACAAAGAACAAAAACCCAGAAGCAAGAGCAGAGGCAAATCAAACAAATTTGCCAATGTTGAATGCCATCACTACAAGAGGAAGGGTCACATTAAGAAATTTTGTCAAGTGTTCAAGAAGGACCAAGAAATAAACAAAGGCAAAGTAATGAAGAAAGACAACAACAGTGATGATGAGCAAACAAATACCATAGACGAGTTCAATATAGTTTATGATGAAGATTTTGTCAATCTTGCATCACACGAAACTAGCTGGGTGATTGATAGTGATGCTATAATTCACGCTACATCGCGAAGATAATTTTTCTCATCACACACACCTGGAAGTTTTGGTTTTGTTAGAATGGAAAATGAAGGTCGGTTAAAGGTAGTAGGTAGAGAAGACGTTTGCTTGGAAACAGAGAACAGAACCAGACTATTTCTGAAGGATATATGGCACTGAATCAATTTCATGCACTGCTGGTGGTCTTTTTGTAGTTACCCGCTCTGAATGCCACTGATTTTTGTTTTCTACCATAATCACTAACAACTCATGAGCATCCTCTGGTGTTTTTCCCATTAAAGACCCTCTAGCTACAACATCAATCATTGTCAGATAGTTTGAAACCAACCCATTATAAAATGTAGAGACTTGCAGCCAAATCGGTATACCATGATGTGGGCACTTCCTCAACATTTCTTTGAATCTTTCCCAAGCTTCATACAATGATTCTTGGTCATACTGTGTAAAAGATGTGATTTCATTCCTCAATTTTTCCGTCTTAGCAGGAGAAAAGAACTTGGACAAGAATTTTTGAACCAACTCATTCCATGTTGTAATTGATCCTGGTGGTAATGATTTTAGCCACTCCTTGTCTTTGTCCCAAAGTGAAAAAGGAAAAACCCTCAATAATACAGCATCTTCAGACACACCATTTATCTTGTAAAGATCACACACCTCTAGAAAGTAAGCAATATGTGCATTTGGATCATCCTTTTACATTCCCCCAAACTGATTTGATTGAACCATTTAGATAAAGGAGGGTTTTATCTCAAAGTTATTAGCTTGAACAGTTGGCCTCCTTATACCCGAAGTAGTTCCAGCAACATTAGGTGCAACATAATCCCTCAAAGCTCTACGATTTCCACCTCCCTCAACAAATGGTAGATCCATGGCTGATTGTCTATTAGGAGCTGAGGTTGAACGCCTTCTCTCTCGGTTTAGACGCCTATATGTTCTATCAATCTTCGGATCAAATGGAAGAAGGTTAAGGCTTCTTGCATGTCTCATACAAAAATCCTACAACCTGAAAATCAACTAGCACAAAAACAATACAAAGTTACCCTTTTTTATGATAAATAAAATAAAAGAGCAAAATAAACAAACTAAAAAATTACAAGAAATGACTAAAATAAATAATGCAAACGAGCAGCAATAACTCTAAATGAACAAACAATTAACACAACTCAACAAGCTCAATTTAAAACAAAATTAAAAATGAAACAATGATAAAGCTAATTAACTTCAAATTAAAACTAAGATTAGGTAGTATCGATATTAATAAAATAAAACCATTCCCCGGTAATGGTGCCAAAAACTTGATGCGTATTTTTGCAAGTGTACGAATCGTTCAAGTAATAAAGTGTACAAAAGTACAGATATCGAACCCACAAGGAATGGTGTTACTAAATACGAAAATTGACTAATCCTAATTTTATTTGAAAACTCAATTGTTGAAATTGTTTAAGAAGCAAATTAACTTAAAAATAAACGCAAATAACACAATTGAATGTTGTTCACAAATGATTAAAAACTCTAAGGCATTTGGTTTCACTAAATCAATTCAATCCGATTTCAAGTCATGTTATATGAGAATCAAAGCTAAAAGTGATGGTTGAAAACCCCAAATTTACCTAATACTCTCTCTCGAGTTATATTAGAATTACTTATCTATGAAAACCAACTATATTTCTATGAAGATTTAATCACAAACAAGCACATTACGATTTATGAAATTTCTAGAATAACCACATACATCATGCATTAGGTCTCACACTCGCATTCAACATACGGTATTTATCACAAGAAGCATTCATTACAAATCTCCACTCAGTCTCAATATAATGCAACAAATCATCTAAATCTTGGCCAGAAATTTAAAAGCATTAAGCATGGAAATAAATACTCTACTTGAAAACAATGAACTCATATAACAATAACAAAAGAAATTAGATTTTCTTGATTCAACTACATCATAGCCTTAGCAAAAATGAATTAGTTCATAATGGAAATAAGAACAAACATTATCTCAATTGAATCCATGAATAACAAATCGGAATAAAATGCAGAAAATGAAAGCTAAGGAGAAGAGATGAAAAACTCTTGAAGATGAACACTTGGTAGCAACAATGGTGATAATCCTTCAAACTTCTCCAAACTTTCTCTCCAAAATTGCTTTCTCTCCTCCAAAAATGTCTCAGACCTCCTCCTCTATGTCGTCCCCTCTTTCTCTATCTTATGGTATATATAGATCTAGGGTTTTGGGGGTAATTTTGGAACAAAACAACATAAAAAATGTGTTTTTGGACGAAACTCGTCTGTGGCGACATTATTCTCACCGCGGCGATATTTCTAGAAAAATTAAAATTTTGGTTCCTCTGATTCTCGTCGGTGGTGAGATGAATTTGGCCGGCGGCGAAAGGTGTCTCGCCAATGGTGAGATTTGCATCTACCAAAACCCGTGCTCTCTGTAATATTTTTGCCGGCAGTGAGAATCTTCTCGCTGGCAGCGGGATTTCCAAATTTTGAAACTTTTTTTTCCACTCAATCCCGATCATTGAAATTTTTCCCAAACTTCTCCAAAATCATTATTTTATCTGAAATTGCACTTTAAACACAAAATACCCGTGAAATGACATTTGTGGATTAAATAATCAAATAAACACAATTTTCACACAAATATCAACATTTAAATCATAACAAAAATGCAATAATATGACTCTTATCAGCAAGCCTTACACCCCAAAATTTTTGTTTCCTAAGTACTTCTATAAACAAAAGCTTGATATGTAGTTCTCCAAGTTTCTTGAGGTATTTAAAAAGCTTCATATTAACATTCCTTTTGCTAATGCTTTGGAGAAAATACCTAGTTATGTGAAATTTATGAAGGATATCATGTGTAAGAAGAGGAGGTTAGGTGATTTCGAGATAGTTTCTTTTACAAAGGAGTGTAACACCATCCTTCAGAAAAAGCTACCACCTAAGCTTAAAAATCTAGGAAGTTTCACCATTCCTTGTACTATTAGTGAGAAATTATTTGGTAGAGCTTTGTGTGATCTGGGTGCCAGCATTAATTTGATGCCACTTTCCATCTATCAAAGACTTGGATTAGGAGAAGCACACCCGGCCACTGTCACTCTTAAGCTTACAGATAGATCTTTGAAGCACCTAAGAGTCATTATACAGGATGTGCTTATGAAGGTAGACAAGTTTATCTTTCCTATGGATTTCATCATTCTCGATATGGAGGAAGACAAAAAGATCCCTATTATTCTCAAGAGGCCATTTTTAGTAACAGGTAGGACTTTGATTGATGTTCAGAAAAGGGAACTCACCATGAGAGTTCAAGACCAAGAGGTAACTTTCAATGTTTTTAAAGCCATGGAATTTCCATGTGAATCTGATGATTCTTTTAGACTTGATGTATTGAGTGAGTTAGTTGAAAGCAGGTTCATGGAAAACTTTATTATTGATTCTTTGGAAGTTTATCTTATGAAGGCTAATGTTATTGATAACCTAGAATCTCGTGAGTATCTTAAGCTACTTGAAGCATCTACACAACTCTCCAGTTCTCAGACTAAAGTTGAAGCATCACAAGTTGTGACACCTTCTAAATCTACTCATCTAAAGCCATCTGTGAAACAAAAACATCATTAGAGTTTAAGCCATTTCCTAATCAACTATGATATGCTTATTTGGGTGATATGTCTACTCTACCAGTGATTATTTCATCCTCTATAGATGAAAATCAAGAAAACAAGTTGTTAAGAGTGTTGAGAAATTACAAGACAGCTTTGGGGTGGTCTATAGCTGATATTAAAGAGATCAACCCTTCATTATGCATGCACAAGATCTTGTTTGAGGAAGATTTCAAGTCTACTATTGAGCCTTAATTTCGTTTGAATCCAATCATGAAGGACGCAATGAAAGACGAGATCATTAAGTGGTTAAATGTAGGTATTATCTATCCCATTTCAGATAGCTCTTAGGTTAGCCCAATTCATTATGTGAAAAAGAAAGGAGGGCTTATGGTAGAGGCTAATAGCAACAATGATCTTATTCCCACAAGAAAAGTGATAGGTTGGCGAGTCTATATGGATTATCAAAAGCTTTACAAGGTTACTCATAAGGATTGTTTCCCTCTTCCATTCATTGATCAGATGCTTCATAGATTGGCTGAAAAATTTGTTCTATTGTTTCTTGGATGGGAATTCTAGATACAACCAGATTTCTATAGCTCACGAGGATCAAGAAAAGCCCACTTTCACTTGTCCATATGGAACTTTTGCATTTCAGAGAATGCCTTTTGGAATTTGCAATGCCCCAGCTACTTTTCAAAGGTATATGATAGCTATCTTTTCAGACATGGTGGAGAATTTTATTAAGAGACAATGGAGAGATTTTGATTGGATATTGGTATATAGAAGACTTCATACAGTCTAGAAACAAACAAGAACTGAACCAAAGACTGAAGCTTTACTCAGATCTAACTTATGGGTTTGTTCTTAAAGAATGATACAATAAGAACGGAGCACAAAACATAAACAAAATCTAACCTAATGGTGAGGACAACGAGATGAGGATGACAACAGTGAGACGCAAATTGGTAGACCCTTGATCAATTACTCTGATCTATGAAAAGAATTTATATATATGTTAAAAATATGAAAAACCTAAGGGAAAAATAAAGGAAAAAAAGAAAACAAAAGAAGAGAGAGAAAAGGAAAAAAATAGGGAAAAAGAAAAAAATTGATAAAACAATTTGGTGTTAATTTGGTATGAAAAAGAGAAAATTAATAGAGTATATCTATGGCCTCGGTTATTGAAAAACCAAGCCCATAGACATACCTTATGGCCTCGGTTTTTCAATAACCGAGACCATAGGGTATATCTATGGCCTCAGTTTTGTAAAAAATGAGGCCATAAGGTATGTCTATTGCCTCATTTTTTAAAAAATTGAGGCTAAATGTCTGAAACTAATTGTATGTATTGTAGCAGTGATACCATCATTGGTGAAACTTTTCCAAATGAGTAACTATTTTACTTTAATCACAAAAGTTTACCATGGTATGTTAATTATGTTAATTATATTGTGAGCAATGTGCTTCCACTTTATGTATCTTTCCAGCAGAAGAAGAAATTCTTACATGATGTCAAGTACTATGTATGGGATGAGACTTTTTTGTTCAAGCAGTATGCAGATCAAATTATTCGAAGATTTTTTCTCAAGGAAGAAATTGAAGACATACTTAGGCATTATCATTCTTCAACCTATGGGGGTCATTTTGGAGGAGAAAGAATATCGACTAAGGTTCTTCAATCAGGTTTTTACTGGCCAACTTTATTTAAAGATGCATATTTCTTTGTCTCATGCTATGATAGGTGCCAAAGATTTGGAAACATTTCAAAGAGACACAAGATGCCTTTCAAAAACATTCTTAAGGTGGAAATATTTGATGTTTGAGGTATTGATTTCATAGGACCTTTTATCTCTTCCTACAACAACCTCTACATCTTGTTGATGTAGATTATGTTTCTAAGTGGGTGCAAAAAGTTTCCTTGCCTACCAATGACTCTAAGGTTGTGTTGAATTTCTTAAAGAAAAACATTTTTACTTGTTTTGGCACCCCAAGGGAATAATCAACGATGGGAGAACTTATTTTTGCAACAAATATTTTGAAGCCCTCCTTGCCAAATATAGAGTCACTTAGAAGATTGCAACCGCTTACCATCCTCAAACAACTGGGCAAGTTCAGATTTCAAATAAAGAGGTGAAAAGGATCCTTGAGAACATAGTAAATCCTTCTAGGAAGGATTGGTCTAAGAGGTTAGAGGATGCACTTTACGCATACAAGACAACATATTGGACAATCAAGAATATGAATTTTGACTTGGGAGCCACAGGCAAAACACATCTTTTAAAAATGAATGAGATGGATGAGTTTCATCTATAAGCATATGAAAATGCTAAGCTTTATAAGGAGAAGACGAAGAGATGGCATGACAACAAGATCTTGCATCGACACTGTGAACCAAGACAGAAAGTTTTGCTCTTCAATTCATGTTTGAAGTTCTTCCCAAGAAAACTCAAATCTAGGTAGTGAAGTCCTTTCACTATTACCAAAGTGCACCCATATGGAGCTGTTGAGATTAAAGGCGAAGAATCACAAAGGACTTCCCAAGTGAATAGGAAAAGACTCAAATATTATTGGAAAGGTGACATTGATCGTCAAAATTCCACTGTTTTGTTATCTGACCCTACCTAAAGTAGAGAAACAGGAAGTCAAGAAAATGACTCTAAATCAAGTGCTTCTTGGGAGCCAACCCATGTGTTTTAGTTTTTATTTATTTTACTTACTTTCACATGTATTAGTTTGAATATTTCTTTATTTTATTATTTTGTTTGGTAGGTGAAAATTGGAGAAAGTGAAGCTATTTTTTTGGATTTCAATCTTACAAGCCAACTCACCAATGAGGGAAGTTTATTTTAACCCATCTCCTTTGTTCTTTAATTTTCACACATTGAGGATAATGTGCATATTAAGTTTGGGGGTGGATAGATTGAACCTATTTGAATTATTTGCTTGGTATTGTTGCTTGTATGGTTTTGTTTTTTTGGTTGATTGAAACTTGAGGATATATTGTGCTTTTCGTGGTGATTTATTTTTATTTCTTTGGTTAAATTGATGCATAGCTCTTTGAAAAATGTGAATATTGTCTAAGTTTATGTGTAATTTTTGAGTAAGTTTCATTTTGACAAGAATATGTCCGTGGGAACGATCTTTTCTTATCATTATATTACTTTTTGCGATACCTATACTTGCGTATTCATTGCACACACTTTGTGTGTGGCGGTCAGTTGAGGAATCATCAAAGAGCTTCATCTAATCCTTTTGTCTTTACATTTAATTTTTTCTTAAATGTCTAAATATTCTTGGATTGCGATTTCAATATTTGCTATGAAAAATATTTTTGGAATGCTCACTTTTTTAATTAATATTTACTTGCTTTATTCAATAAATAGTATTGTTTGCGTCAAAAATATTAAAATATAAATTTTTTAATAAAAAGGGGAGAAAATATAATTTTTAGAATTTTTTATGAATTTTTAACGCATGACAAATCAGGAGCTACCAGGCAGAATGCCACGTAGGTAGAAGAGTTGATTGAGCAAGCCACGTAGATGCCACGCAAGCACAGAGAGCAAATCATGTTACTCCATGTGTGAGAGACAAAACACATGCCACGTGTCAACAAGGCGTTCAATCCCAGTTTGGAAATTGGTCAATGCATCATGCCACATGTCACTACACCATTGCTCTGAGCATTCCACATGTCTACCACGCCTTCTATTTCCACGAATCACATGTTGCTGAGCAAGCAAGCGTTTACTCTAACCGCTCTCCCCTTCCATGCGTCGCTCCCTGATTTGCTCAGTGAATTTTCCCCTGCCACATGTCACATTGTGATTGGCCAGAATTGTCAATTTTGCTTATTTTGATCTGAAGCTGATTTGACTGTCCAGATTGCACCTGAGCTTTATTTAAGCCCCTAATCACTCCATAAACCCTAATTGGCCTTCATTAGCATAATTTTAGTCATTTTTTGGAGCTAAAAAGAGAGAAAAATATAGAAAAAATCAAGAGATGAAACAATTTTGGTGGAGATTAATACTATATTTCAAGAGATTGATTTTATTTCTTTTTCTACTCTTTTCTTTATCAATTTTATGTCTTTAGTTATGAAAAATATGAGCTTTATAACTACAATTATGTATAATTAAGTTATTAATCTAGGAATCTTATGAACCCAATTTTCACTATGTGATGATCTAAAGTTTTACCCCAATTATAATTATAATCTAATTATATTATTTAATCTGATTTGTATGCTATTAGTTGTTTGGCCAACAATTTATCTATGGAGACAATAAAAAAAAGTGAGAGAATTATTTAATTTTTTGTCTTGATTAAATAGCATGCATAGTTTCTAGGCAGATATGTATGATTCTTATGTATGTGATCCATAATTAATGAATCTAATGCGTAGTATGCAATTTAATTAGTATGAGAGTATGATTAAATTAATTACTATATGGTGTGTAGTTTACTTGAGAGAGGAATACATGCTAGATTAGATTCAATTGATCATGTAATTAATTGATAATTATATTGAGATGATTTTAGCAATTCACATGTTTAGAAAATTGGAGGATTAAGTATTCCTAGATATTTTCTCATATATCTTTTTAGTTACCAAATCTGATTTAATTAATTATTGCTATTTACTTTTAGTTATTTTAATTTTTCTTCCTTCAAATATAAAAACATAAAAAAAAATTGATTTTCATTATTTTTAGTTTTAAAAATTAGTTTCTAATAAAATAATCTCCATGGGAATGATCTTTTTTATCATTATATTACTTATTGTGATACATATACTTACGTATTCATTACACACACTTCATGTGTAGCAATCAATTGAGGAATCATCAAAGAGTTTCATCTAATCCTTTTGTCTTTACATTTAATTTTTTCTTAAATGTCTAAATATTCTTGGATTGCGATTTCAATATTTTGCTATAACCTAAAATATTTGTTCTAGGGTTGCAATGTAGCTTACATTCTGAAGCTTGAATTAATTATTTTTGAATGATTTTTAGGATGCGGTTTTTAATTTGTTTATTCTATTTGTGCTTAATGTTTTTGATTGTTGGAAGATTAATCAATTGATTTGTGAACCCTAATGAACTTGGAAAAGGAATTTTTGTGTTTTGCTCTTGGATAGAATAACATATATATATATGGGATATGAATATACCTTTATTGTATGTCTAGCTATTAAGAACTTTGAGTTTAATGAATATATGGTAAATTTAATTCTCAAAGGAATATAGTGAATTAATTTAGTGGGATGTGTTTATTTTTTATCGGAAGAGATATATGGACAAATTAGGAGTTCTTGGTTGATAAATTAAATGCGAGAACATAAATCAGGGGAAAATAATATGATTCAAGTGGATTAATTTGGTGAAATTACAATCCTAGTGTTTTCGTCAAGTGTTAATCTCATATATTGTTATTTAGAATTAATTTAGTTTAACTCTATCAAAATATTGATCATTTGGATGAAATTAGGTTAAGAAAATTTTAGTACTTAACAAAGATTAGTAACAAATCTCCATGGGAATGATATCCTATTTATCACTTATTACTTGTGACCGTGTATACTTGCACGTTGACGTTCTTTTAAGAAACCAACAAAGACTGTGACAATGTTTTCTCAACAATAACAAAAAAAATTGTTAACTGTGAAGGTCACAATTGATGATGCAAAGGCTTTCTTGCTTAGTTATGAAAGCAAAATTGAAAAAGAAAGGTTGTAAATGTTTCTCCTCTTCCTAGTGTTAATCTTAGTGTCAAAGGTACAAATAATAACACTCAAGGAAAACCTTATGATCAACACATGCTACTTAATGTGAATAGGTTGAATCTTGGCTCGTCATTGCAATCTAATGGTTCTAAATAGGTTCAACAACCTATGAATGCAAACTAACCAGGGTTCAATAACAATTTCAATTATTAAAGTAGATGAAGAAGTTATGGGTGATGGTTACAATAGACTGCAATGTCATTTATGTGAAAGGTTAGGACGTCTTGTGGGTACTTGTTGGAATTGGTTTGATAAGAATTTTATGCTTTCTCATGGACAACAATTTTTTTTTTATGTATTGTTCCTCTACCACCTTGTCAAATGAATCATAATGATTCTTCTACATATAATGTAGGAGGTTATCAAGCTCAAAAGTGTTTTAGATCCAATTCTAGTACTAGTCTTGCGCAAAATTATAATTCTCAAGTTGTGATTCCTTTTCCTCCTCAATATGCTACACCATAACAATAATTTGCTCATCCAAATTTTTCAATGTTTGGTCAGTTTGGTAATACTAATAATTCAATTGCTTATGATATTCAATTTGTTACTTCAGCACTTTCTATTAATTCTTCAACCCCTGGCCAAATGAATGTTCCTTCTTCACCTTGGGATTCACCAGGTTTTGTAAAGCCAGTGTGTTATCCTGACTCAAGGGCTAGTCATCATGTTACAGTTGATCCAGCCAATCTAACTACTTCTCAGGCTTACAGTGGAATTGACAAATTGCTAGTTGGCTGATGAACAAAACCGACATCATAGATACTGCCAATACTTTGTTTTATATTTATAAAAATCTCGCAAGTGCACGAATCATTTCATAGAAAATGATAAGTATACTCCCAAAGTCGATCTAAGGAAGGAATATATGTGGTTTTTAATTTATTATTCAAACTTTTAAAAATGAAATTAAATCCTAAACATTGTGTCACGATATTTGGGGTTTTGTGTTTTTAACCTAATAACATAAAAATAAACATAGATACAGATTCAATAAACAATTATGCAAATTTTATCTTTTATAATAGTAGAGTATTTATGGATATAATAACTAAGTTAATTATGATTGTTCATATTATTTAGGTTATTAAAGATATGAATTGATATTTATTGATTATATCTTTTTTATATGAATACCACCTTTGGTGGAGTTAGATATTCTTTGTTAACTAAACAAATCAATTAACACCTATGAGTGGGGTTGATAACTAATTTGGTTAATTAAATTAATTCCTTTTTCTAAGAGATTGAAAATGAACCATTTAAATGCCACCTTTGGTGGGATTAGACAGTTTAAATTTTATTCAAGGTGTCCAAATTAAACCTAAAAATTTAACTATCCGAGTACTAACTTTCAAGTTTCAAAACTACTACTGAAAACATGTTGTTACATTTTCAGATAATAATTCTTATAAACACTTTTGAAATAGAGCTTCACTCTAACTACCGGGCAATTATACCAACAAATAAAAGAGCACAACTCTAAATCAGACCGGATAACTAAACCTTAAAATCTAATTTTCATATTTAAGTTTGCAATGAAAAATAATATATTTCTCTCTAACATTTTTAATATAAAATCTTGAATAAAAACAAAATCAATTCATTTTAGAGATTTTCACCTATTTAATATTTCACAAGCATAATAACGTTATTATTATATCATGTTTACAAACAGCCAACAAAATTAAATTTAATCATAGACAAATTAAATATAACATATAAGAATAAAGCATAAAAAATAACTATAAATAAAATAAAATCCTTACAGTACTTTGATATTATTCCTGTTGCTGGAAAACTCCAAACGGAATTTACACTTCCATTTATTGAATCAAAAAGAAAATAAATTACAAAAACATAATTAGTTCTTCTCAAAAAGAGAAGAACTCTAAAACTAAGAAAAGCTATAAACTAAGAAATTGAGAGAAAGAAAGACAGAAGAAGACGTGTTTTTAGGTGTGGTTTGAAGTGAAAAGAATGGGATATTTATAGGTGAGGAGGGGAAGAAAAATTGGGTGAAAAAATTATTAAAAATGGTGGAAACGCGGAGTAGTGAATGATGACATCATGGTGGCATGTGGAGCTAACTGGGTGCAACAGCGCGCGTAGATGGACGCAGGCGCACGTGGACTGGCGTAGGCACACGCAGAATGGAGAGAAAGCATGCGCAGACTGGGTGATGTGAATGCATTGTTCGACATGGTTGGGCACACTCCGCGGGTTGGCCGGCACTGCTGGGCGACTGCGTGCACTATTTCCTCCTTTTTGACATTTTTGACCCATTTTGTCCAATGTTTCCATATTTGTTGACATTTTCTCATTTAATTTATGAATTGATTTGTAATGTATTGCCTCCGGTATTTTTCTTTGAGTTTTTAAGTTACTTTTTAAGTGAAAATACTTGAAAAATAATAAAAATACCTGTGATTCCGAAAAGATAAATTTATATAAATATATGATAAAATCATATAAATATATATATATTTTTAATCAATTAATGTGCATAAAATCATGGTAATTTTAGTACTTTTTGAGCATTCATCATTGGCCATCATAAGGGTTTAAATATTGCTAAAGTTGGTTATAACTCTTTTGAAGTTGAGACTCATCCTAGGAAAAAAATTCTATCACATAATATCTTGCATATTTCTCATATCTCCAAACATTTATTAGTGTGTCCAAAGTTTCTCAAGACAATTATGTTTTCTTTGAGTTTCATTCTTCTTCTTGTTTTGTGAAGCATTTGGTCACCAAGGAGGTACTTCTTGGGGGAAAAGTGAATCAAGACCTCTATATGTTTGATCTAAAACTTCACAAGTCTAAGTATTTTGTTTTAAATTATGTTAAGTGATGGATGATAATGAATCACAAGACCCGCATTGAAAATACCGATCTTACAAAATTTACCCTTTTTTGATTTTATTATTTGTAAAACTCTTGCAAGTGCACGAATCATTTTATAGAAAATGATAAGTATACTCCCAAGGTCAACTAAAGAAGGAATTTATGTGGTTTTTAATTTATTATTCAAAATCTTAAAAACAAAATTAAATCCTAAGCATTTTGTCACCATATTTTGGTTTGTTTGTTTTCTAATCTAATAACATAAAAATAAATATAAATATAGATATAAATTCAATAAACAATAATGCAAATTTTATCATTTATAATAGTGAAGTATTTAATGATATAATAATTAAGTTAATTATGCTTGCTCGTATTATTTAGGTTATTAAAGATATAAATTAATATTTGTTGATTTTCTCTTTTTGGTATAAAAGTGTCCTTAGGTGGGACACAAATTTCTTTTGTTTAATATTAACTAACTAATATCCTTAGGCAGAGCCTATTCATTAATTAAATATTAAATTTTAGCTATATTTATAAGAAAATAACAAACCATCTAATCATAGCTTTAGGCAAAGTCAAATAATTAGACTTTATTCAAGATGTCCAAATTAAACCTAATAATTTAATTTTTCAAGTATTAACTTTCAAGTTTTAAAACCAATACTGAAAATATGTCGTCAATACATTTTCGAATAATAATTCTTATAAAAAAACTTTTGAAATAAAATTTCACTCTAACTACAGGGCGGTTATACCAACAAATAAAATAGCATTGCTCTAAATTAGACCAAATAATTAAACCTTAAAATCTAATTTTCAGATTTAAGTTTGTCATAAAAATAATGTATTTCTTTCTAACATTCTTACTATAAAATATTGAATAAAAACAAAATCAATTTATTTTATGGAAATGTTTTACCTATTTAATATTTCGCATGCATAACAACGTTATAATTATATTATATCATATTTACAAACAGTTAGCCATGTTAAATTTAATCACAGAAAAATTAAATATAACATATAAGAATAAAACATAAAATGATAACCGTGAAGAATTCATTAAAATAATACCTTAAAAGAATCCTTACAACAATTTGATGTTAATTCTGTTACTGGAAAACCTTCAAACGGATTTCCATATCTGCTTATTGAATCAAAAACTAAAAATTTATAAAAACATAACTAGTTCCTCTCAAAAAGAGAAGAACTTAAAAATAAGAACTAAAAATAATAATAAAAACTTTCTAGAAAGAGAAAGATCTCAGAAAATTTTGTCTTTTGGAATGGGGGAAGAGGGTCCTTTTATAGATGAGAAAAATGCCAAAAAAGGGGGGAAATATTTCAAAATTTGAGTTTGGGCACGTTTCAACAGGTTAGCGCGTGTATGAGGCACAAAAATCTCGGTAGACTGGCGATTGGCGCGATAGATAGACGGTTGGCGCACGCAAGACACGGCGAGGAGTGTGCAGGCACGCCCGCGGCATGACGCGGGACTCGGCGTGTGACTTGGCACGGATCGGATAGTGCATGCGGAACTTGGTGCAAATGGGCGCGCTGCACGTGTTTCTCGGCGTGGCTGCGTGCGATTTTTGCCTTTTGACCCATTTTGTCCAATTTTTCCACCTTTTTGAATTTTTCTCATTTATTTTTTCAATATATTTGTGATGTATTGCCTCCAGTATTTTTTTCTTCGAGTATTTAAGTTATTTTTGAACTAAAATACCTAAAAAATAATAAAAATACCCATAATTCCGAAAATATAAATTGATATAAAAATATGATAAAATCATACAAATATAAATCTATTTAATAAATTAAAGTAAATTACATCATGTTAATTTTTTCATATTCCTATGTTTTCTTGAGTAAGTCATCTTTTATATATTAATCTTTTGCACTGTCCTTTAGGACCTACTTCTTTACCTGTGATAAAGAAAGTTTTAAATAAAAGTTGTATTCCTTATTATACTAGCATCTCTGATATATAAAAACTGTTTCTGTCGCGTGTCAAATGGGAAAGATTCATGCTTTACCTTATTCTTCTTTTGGGTCACATGTTACCACTCATTTATAGGTTGTGCATTCTGATATATGGGTAGCACCTATTACCTCTGTTATTTGCTATTACTATTACATTCATTTTATTGATGAGTATACGAGATATATATGGATATATTTTCTAAAAACAAAAGCACATACTACTAAGTTTTTATTCAATTTAAAACTCAAACTGAATTGCAAACAAACCACAAAATCAAAGTCTTACAATCTAACTAAGGTGGTGAGTATCAAGGTCTTGTTTCTACGTTATCTCATTATGACATTAGGCATTAAACTTCTTTTCCTTATGCTCATCCTCAAAATGGTTTGGCTAAGCAAAAACATAGGCGTATTGTTGAGCTTAGTATGTCAATTCTTTCCCATGCTTCTAGTCCTAAAAATTATTGGGATGAGGTATTATTTTCTAGCATTTACATTTTTATAAGCTTTCTACTCCGATTTTGAATAATATCAGTCCTTTTGAACAATATTTTTGTCAAAAGCCCAATCATATATGCTTAAAGGTTTTTGGGTGTAGATGTTTTCCTTGTTTAAAGCCTTATGATTCTGATAAGCTTGAGGCAAGGTCAATTTATTGTACTCTTCTTGACTATAGTCCTTATCACAAAGGCTATAATTGTCTAAGTGATAATAGTGAGATGTACATTACTAGTGATTCCATTTTTGAGGAAATATATTTCCCCTTTGCTAATAGCTCTAAAAAGAATGGTTCTTCTCTTTTTTCAAAACCATCTCAAACTGTCTTACATGTTCTTGTTAAGTCAAAAATAAATTCTTTATTTGTGCCTTTGTTACCTTTAGTTTAGCATTCTCCTTCTAATGTGCTTGTTGTTATGCCCATTATTGGTAGTTCTATATTAGGTCATCTTTTATCTTCAAGTAACTCTTTCAGTGTATCTTCTTTGTCTACTAACGAGGCTTGCCCTATGTCACATCTTTTATAGAATGACTTGTCTATGTCTTCTAGTGTTGCACTTGTGTCTTTTGCACATCCAATAAGTAAGGGATACATTATCAATTCATATATCAATATGAATACTATAGTTACTAGGTCCAAAATGGGAATATATAAACCAAGGCCTTTATCTCAGTTTCAATTGATTTACCACTAGTTGAGCCTTCACTTGTGAAGTAAGCTTTAAATAGTGTTGCTTAGAAGGCTTTCACGTAGTATAAATTTAATGCCTTATAGTAAAAAAAATACTTGGACACTTGTGCCTTCACCAAAAGACAGGAAGGTAGTTGGCTTCAATTTTGCAAAAACCTTTAGTCTAGTTGTCAAGCAGGTTCTTATGAGAATCATTCTTACTCTTGCATTGTCTTTTAAATGGAAATTACATCAGCTTGACATCAATAATGTACTTTTAAATGGTTAATTACGTAAGAAGGTTTTGAAGTCTTTACTCATCCTAATTTTGTGTGTCAATTGAATAAAGTTATTTATGGTTTAAAACAAGCTCCAAGAGCTTGGTTTGATATACTTAACTCTTTCCTCTTATAAGTGGGTTTTCAAAATTCAAGGACAGATTCTTCCTTATTCTTTAGGAATGATACTAGTTCTACTATGTTCCTTCTTATTCATGTTGATTATATTACCATCATTGGAAGTGATAAAATTGTTGTTTAATAGCTTGTTAATACACTACATAACAAGTTTTCCTTGAAGTATTTGGAGGCTCTGAGTTGTTTTTGGGAATTGAGATGAATTCCTTGGATAATGGTGATTTGTTGGTTAAAGCTTAAATGGAGGATTGCAAGCCTAATGCTACTCTTATGGCTTCAAATATTGTGCTTAGTGTTATTAGTGATGAGATGTTTGTTAAACCCCCTTTTTCTTTAGTATTAAAAACAACCAAATTAGAGCTTGTTTTTATTTTTTAGATACTTTTTTAGTTTAAATTTCAACAACCTAGGAATTTGTTAGTTGTAATTTTATGTAGTAGTTTTGATTCAATAAACAATGTAGACAGATTTATTTAAAGGTTTTTCAAATAACATATTGCTATTAAATCTAAACATGTCTATCAAAATATTACTATAGGTTATTAATTATGTTTTTATGTTTGTGAAATATTAATTTAGGTAATCTTTAATAATCTAATTAATTTTGAACACACATCATTAACTAATTAATATATCTAATAAACTCTCCATTGATTTTTAATTGTTTACTTGTCTAATATTTGTTGAATCATTTCTACTTTTATCTTTAATTTTATGTTATTGGTTTAGATATTTCTAAACCTTCTAAACCTAGATAATAGTGACAAAAAGTAATATCTAAACCTTCTAAACCTAGATAATAGTGACAAAAAGTTTAGGTTTATTTTACATTTTTAAAAGTTTTATTGAATTGTTTAAAATCATGTAGTTTTTCATTAGATTGACCTTAAAAGTATACTTATTGCATTTTATAAAGTGATTTGTATACTTACTAGGTATTATAAATTTTATAAAATTTGTCTATTAAGTTTTCATGCATCAAGTTTTTAGCGTCATTACGAGTGATAGTATTAACATTAAAAACTTTATAATTTAACATCATCAAACTTTTCGCACCATTTCCGTGTAGGAGTTCAATTTTAAATTTTTATTATCAAAAATTTTAGATACTTTTGCTTTATAAATATTTGGGATTTGTTTAAAAAATTCAAAAAAAAAATTAAATTAAATAATCTTAAAATATCTAAGTTATTAATTGACCTTAGATATTTTTAAAAATTCAAACAAATTCAAAACATTTTGAAAATCAAAAATTTTAAAAAATATATATGTTATTAATTAACTTTAGATAATTTAAATTTAAAAAAATTAAGTGAAGTAAGATTTTAATTTATATAATTATTAACTTAATTTCTTTTTAGTATTTTTATGTAGTAATTTTAATTTTAATTTTAACTTAATTAATTTTCTTTTCTTTTATTTATTTATTTAATTACTAACTCTTCTTTTTATTTTATTATTTTTAATTTACTTTATTTTATTTTTATTTATTTTTGTTAACCATTTTGTTTAACATTTATGTGAACTAACATAATTCTAGTATAATATATTTTACTAACATTTTCTAATTTTAACTCGTATCATTACATAATGAATTTTTTTGTATCAAATGTTGTATGTAGTAATTTTTATATTGTGTTTATTTTTTTATTTCCTTTATTTTTTTTATTTTCTTTATTTGCTTATTTGCTTATTTTATTTTTTTATTTTTATGTATTTTTCTTTTATTATTTCTTTTATTTTTGTTATTATTTTTTATTTAGTATTTTTGTTTAGTTAAAAACAATATGAGTTACGGTATGGTTTTTGCTAGCCATGGCATCGAGCTCTCAAGATACTTATGGGTTGAATCAAAATATATATGCACACAGGACCATATTTAAATACGTTGGGTCTTATTTTTGTTTGTATCACGACTTGGGATGAATTTTTAAACTAAAAATCGATACAAAAAGTGTTTCAAATTGGACCTACACAAATTTGCTCTTTCTCTTCTTCTATAAACTCTATTTTTTTCACACCTCGAAACACAAATAATTTTGAAGGTACCTCTAAAATTTTTGAAAGTTTTAATATCAATATCAACAATGGTGATAAAGGACATAAATGTCATTTAGACCTAGGTGAAAGCGTTAATATGATGCTTTATTTATTATACTTGTAGCTAGGAGTGGGTGGGATGAAACCTATAACCATGTTCCTACAATTAGCAAATAAATCTCTAATATATCCAAAAGGCATGGGTAACTTTTCTTTTTCTTTATCTTTATGTTTTAATTTATATTTGTTATAATGAGAAAATGTAGATTCTAGATAGGAGTAGAGGAAAGTTACATAAATTTAGGCAATTTTAATTTTATATTAAATATGTGTTTACATTTATTTTTATTTATTTGCATTCATTTAGTTTATTTATTGGTTTAGAGATAGTTAGGTTCATTTCAAAAAACAATTGGCAAAATTATCATGCTTTTAGTTGATTCTAAGAAAATGATTGAGTTTTAGCACTATTGGATTGATGAATTGAATCATGTCATGGAATAATGTGATAATTAGTTTATTTTTACCATATTTTTTGTTTTATGATTCAATATTTAAATTGAGATAAACCCAAAATTGGAGTTTAGAAATCAAATATTGGAGACTACTTTGTGCAAATATTTTGAGCCTTCATCATTCCATCTATGTGATAATATTTTTTCTACTCCTTTAAACACTCTTCGTATTATTCAAATTGTTAGATGATCTTTATAAGTTTTGCATTGAATGTTAGGATTTTTAACATCTAACGAAATGTCATGTACTTATTTTTATTACTTAGATTGAATGATTTGAGTAAAATTAAAAGTATATGCCTATTTAATTCATGAATGACTTCCAATATATATATATATATAGAAAGAAAGAAAATATAAAAATAACAAAATTAACTGCTCACCAAAATATACAAAATATTTATAAAATGTATATGGGACTAGTCTCATAAAAAATGTATAAAAGAAGAGAGTATAAAAAAAGAGGAAAAAATTAAGAGTGTAAACTAAATACTATCTCAAAATTCATTCAATATTGTGAGAAATAACTATTACAAAATAAAGATAGAAAATAAATCCCTTTAAAGTCATTACATTTTCATTTATTCTTTAAAGGCGTATACTTGATACTCATACTTGATGATTTTACTTGTACTTGATGATTTTAATTGATACATAAAAATATTATGTGATTTATTTATAAAACCTTTCATTTGATTTCTTTCATAAGAACCCTGTTATACACTATGCTAACTCATTAGTTCATTTCTTTACATAACTTCTATTTGCATATAACTTTGATTGAGTGCTTGAACCTATAGGATCAGTGTAATATTGAGAATATGACTTGTGAGGATAAATCAATATTGATATGTTTTTGATATGGAATATGAACTTGTGGTTTTCAACTCACTATTACAATTAACTATGAATTTTGGGATTTTAATTTAACATACTTTAAATTTTGACTATGAATTTAAAAGATACTAAAAACATGAGAAGTTTTATATTTTTATTACTTTGTTATTTTTCATTTTTACATTTACTTTTTAAAAAATTGTCTTTATTTTGTTATTTGTTTATTTTTGTTATTTCTTTTATATTTTGCATTCAATTTGATGTTTGTGGGTGTCATCATTGAAAGCCCTCACGAGAATTAAACTCATCCACTAGTACAACCTAGGGGTTTAAAGGCTTTTTGCATTGCTAAGTGCAACCATATTAATTTGATTTAAGATAGTTTAATTTATTTATTTTAGTTTTTATCGTTTTCCTTGCTAAAGACTAGCAAGAATCTAGTTGGTGGTTGTGATGAGTGCTTAAAGAGAACTATATTACGTTATTTATTTTCACTTTAATGTCAAAAATATATTTGTATTTTCATAATTCTATCATTATTTTAGCAAATCTATATTTTCGAAATCACAATTATGTTTTGTTGTTTTTTAAGTATTTTTAGCTTCAAAATGATTCAAATAATAAATACTTAAAGAATGATACTTGAAATCACTCAATTGCCACTTAGGAGAATAAAAGAATATACATGTAAGCCTTACAATAAAATTCAATCAAACATAAGGCAGTGAAAGAAAAAGAAATTGGAGAAATGCAATTTAACACGGGTTAAGGTGACAGTTATTGTGTGCCATAGTGTGACCTTCATGTATCATGATTTTATGTGTACCAAAACAAATGCAGGTCGTGGCATGGATAGAAATGGGTCTTGGCATGCGATTTCACGATTCACATTTTTTTTCCTTTTATCAATTTTTCTTCAACTATATAAACGCCCTCATTCAGTATTAAAAACAACAAAATCAAAGGTTCTTTTGTGTTTTTAGATAGTTTTTTAGTTTTAATTTTAGCAACTTAGAAATTTAGTTAGATGTAATTTTATGTAGTATTTTTTATTCAATAAACAATACAGGCATATCTATCTTGAGGTTTTCCAAATCACATATTGCTATTAAAGTTATCTGTAAAAATATAATTGAGATATCAATTTTAATTATGTTATATTATTTACATAATTAATTTTATGTATCATTTGAATGTTATTTTTAATTTATTCATCATTTATTAAATATAAGTATGTTTGTATGAATATTACTATGCGATATTAGTTATATTGTTATACTTGTGAAATATTAATTTAGATAAATATTTTTATAAAATAAATTGATTTTTATTTTTTTCATTTAAGACTTGCTCGAAATTTATTATAAAAAAATATATTGACAATATATTTTTTGTAATAGATTTAAAATCTAAAAGTTAGATTTTACCATCTCATTTTCCAGATCTAATTTAGAGTCATGATTCTATTTCAAATATTTTTACAAGATTTATTATTGAAAAATATATTAAGAACATATTTTTCGTAATAGATTTAAAACATAAAAGTTAGGTTTTAGATACATGAAATTAAAATATAATTTAAACACCTTAAATAAGAGTCTGAATTTTGTGCTTTGTCTTGATGAGTGATTTAGATGATTTGTTATTTCTAGAAATAATTCATAATTTAATTTAAATCAATTAGTGATCATGGTCTTAGGATATTAATTGGTTTTTATTAACAAGAATATGATACCTTCCTTAGGGTATTTTGTTTTTACAAAAATGAAAATAAATCAATAATATTAATTTATAATATTTTATTACCTAATTAATTTTAAACAAGAATGATTAACTAACTAATATATCCCATAAATTTTTCATTGAGTGTTAATTATTTTTCTATCTAATATTTGTTGAATCATTTCTACTTTTATCTTTAATTTTATGTTATTAGTTTTGATTTTTCAAAACACAAACAATTGTAACAGAATGTTTAGGTTTATTTTTTGTTTTTAAGAGTTTTTTTAATTATTTAAAATTAATTCCTCCTTAGACTAACCTTGGAAGTATACATATTTCTTTTTATAAAGTGATTCATGTACTTACGAGCTATTATAAATTTTACAAAATTTGACTATCAAGTTTTTGTACAATAGTAGCCCATCCAGTTTTTCACTCCAAAATTAAGCATGTAAAGCTTGATGTTCATTTTTCTCGAGAACGTGTTTTGGCTAAGAAATTGTAGGTGTGCTTTATTCCTAGTTCTGAGCAACCTGCTAATGTTCTAATTAAAGTATCACCTGCACCTCAATTTGTATTTTTGTGTGGAAAACTAAGGGTACAATTGATGCCACTAAATTTATAAGGTGATGTTAATGTGCAGGCTAATAAGGAGGAAGTTATACCAGTTCATAGTAGTGCAGGCAGTATGCACTATAGTGCAATAAAGCCTAAGGTGCTAGTGTGTGCAACAAATGCAAATGTGAAGGATAGTACAAAAAGTGTAGTGAAAATAAGTGCAACTAGTGTAATAAGTGCATGTGCAGTTGATCGAGATCCATTACAGGTTGTTATATTATGAATCTTTTGCACTATCTCAAGATTATTGTATTTATTCCACTTATTTGTTGACTTTTTTAGACTATCTCTTGGATATAGGATCATGATATATTTGGTATGAAATATCTCTTTGATATAGGATCACGGTATAATAAGTAAGAAATATCTCTTTGATATAGGATCACGATATTTAGACATGTTATTAGCAAAATATTTATTATCTCTTTTGTGTGTGTGTGTGTGTGTGTGTGTATTTACTTTATCGAATCAATACAATAAAATATTCACCAATTCTCATTCCATTTCTTAGTTCTCTTCTGTAATTTAGTATGGTAACAGAGCAAGGTTTTCTCTAAAAAATATTTCAAATACAAGTCTCATTCCAAACATTTAAACGCCAAAAACAAAAATTCAAGTATGGACTCATCCAATCCATTCTTTGTTCATCATTTAGATAATAACTCACTAAATACAACACATGGATTTACTTCAAATCAATTGTAGCAACTTACTTGTGCCTTGTTTTAGATGACACCAAATCACACCACCAATAATGATAATGTATATGTAAATGATACAAGACTTGGCTACAAGGAAGATGATTGGCTCAAATAAGCAACATGGTTGTCTTTATTACATGTCTCTGCTGCAAAGGATACTTACCTCTTATCAATTTTCTCAACCTCCCAACTTGTGGCACATGCATTTTGGATGTCCATCTCCGACTAAAACTAGTATCATCGTTATTGTCTCCCAATAATAAGGTTTCCTTTGATAATAATTGTAATTTTTTTCCTATGGCTAAAAAAACTAGATTTCCTTTTCTGTCTAGTTTTATATCAACTCATACTTCATTTGATTTACTGCATTGTGATATTTGGGGTCTTCATAAAATTCCTACACGCTCAGGGGAAAGTTTCTTTCTCACTATTATGAAAGATTTTACAAGGTGCACATAGGTATTTCTTAGGCATTTTAAATCAAAACTCAAACTATTTAACAATCCTTATTTGCCTTTATTCATACTCAATTTCATGCTTCCGTTAAGGCCATTCAAGTAAACAATGGCTTTGAATTTCTATCCATGCAAAATTATTTTCAATCATATGGTATAGAATATCAGTGTACTTGTGTCTGTACTCCATAAAAAAATAGAGTAGTTGAACAAAAGCATCATAATATTCTAACTGTTACACGTGCTTTGCTCTTTCAAACTCGACTTCCTCTTACTTTTTTATTGTGAATGCATATTGACAGCTATATATCTCATTAATCGACTCCTTAGACCATTACTATCCAATAAGTCACCTTTAAAAATTTTGCACAATCATCCACCATCACTTTATTATTTGAAATTTTTTGGTTGTTTATGTTATGCAATTGTTGTTCATCTTATCCATAAATTTGAACTACGTGGTAAACAATGCATTTTTTTGGGTATCCCACTGGTGAAATAGATTACAAGCTTTATGATTTAGAGACATAAAAAAATTTGTTATTCAAGATGTCAAATTTTGTGAAACCACATTTTTTTCAGTTTCTTCTCAACTTGATTCTAGTTTTGTTTTACCAATTTTTTTGCATGATGCCAAAAATAGCTTCCTTTTCTCTTACAATTCTAACGTACACACTTCACCATCTCACAATCAACTACTAAGTCCTTGCTCATATGCCCTTAACAGAAAACAGCAAAACTTGAGGGATAGATTCTAAGAATTATTACTTCAATAATCTTAGTTGACTAAAACTTTACCAAAAACATCCTCTTTCTTCCAATATGCCTCATACAAACTAACTAGGCTTCCCTAACCCCCTATATGTCAATTCACTAATCAAAATCAACTTATAACATAGCATAAAGACTATTTTGTCTACTTAAGCCAATCATTCAACCTCGATACTCGGTTTAACATCAGGTACCCAATATCCTCTTTCTCATTATATTTTATGTTCATGTCTATCTTTTACCCACTATACCTTTCAAGCTAACATTACACATCATATCGAACCTCACTCTTATGCTCAATCTATCCTTGATCCATATTGGAAAAATGCAATGAAAGCAAAATTGACAACATTGGAGCAGAATAACACTTGGAGTATGGTTCCTCTACTAGCTAGTCATAAACTCATTAGCTTCAAGTAGGTCTACGAAATAAAATATCATTTTGATGGTAATATTGATCATTATAATGCTTGCCATATTACCAAGCTCACTACACTTCATTGCCTTCTTACTATTACTTCCAAATGTCATTGGTTCATCCATCAATTAGATGTTCAAAATGATTTCCTTCATGTTTATTTACAAGAGGTAGTATTTATGGAACCTCCACCTAGTCTTCACCAACAAGGGGAGAATATTATGTATAGACTTAATTAATCCCTCTACTGTCTCAAACAAGCATCAAGAAACTAGTTTTTTTACATTTTCTACTTCCATTTGGAAAGCTGATTATCAGTAGACAAAATTTGATTCATTACTTAAGTAAAGAGTATTTAAGTCATGATTTAAAGTGATTTTTTTCTTAAAACCGATTTATAATGAATTTCAAGTCGGTATGCTTCTTAATCAACTCAAAAAATAGCAAACATAATAAAAAAAAGCTTTTATTGATGTGGAAACTGATGCTACACTTAGACTTGCATCAGTTGATGTGGAAACCGATACTTTGTCCCTCGCGTAACATCGGTTGCCATATTAATCGATTTATAATGTGTAGCATCAGTCCTACATGTCAACCAATGCTACACATAGGATTTAGTATCGGTTTCACGTTTCAATTGATGCTACACGTGGCTCGTATCGGTTGATGTGTACAACCGATACTACATCCTATGTGTAGCGTAAGTTGGCACATAGGACCAACACTACACATGTTTTTTCCTTTTTCTTTTTCTTCCCCCCATTTGTTGACATTTTAATTGTCTCCCCATTTCCCACACTACAACTCGTGTATTCTAAATCTTCTTTCTCCATTTTCGGCCACTTCCAACCACCATTACCGGCACTGTTTGTTGGGGTTTGTTCCTCTCTAGTTTCTAATTCAGTTCTACCATTTTTTAAGCATAATACTCAATTTTTTCTTACCCATTTTCCTTCACTTTCTCACTTACCAAACACTCTTTTACTTCATTTTCTTCACTTTATCACTCGTGTCACTCTTGTAAGTATTTCTATGAATTATTTTACACTTATTATTGATATTTTATATTTTTATATAACTTTGTAAAAAAAATTCATTTTAATGTATATTATGTGTTTTTTATTATTCATATTTTTTTGTGTTATGTACATTGTGTATTTTTATTCAAACTTAGAAGAGAAGAAGGTATTTTTTATTTATTTATTTTAATTAGTTTTATGTATTTTATGTTTTATATATATTAATTTATTTTAATCTTAATTTTTTAACATTATTATTATTACATGCATATATGAAATACATGAAATATATATTATATTAATATATTGTTATGTGTTATTTTATGTGTATATTATATATATTATTAATATATTTTATGTGTATTTTATGTTTTAAGTAAGTTATGTATTTTTATTATTATTACATGCATATATATATATATATATATATATATATATATACATTATTATATATTATATATTATTAATGTTATAATAATTTTATTAATTATTTATATTTTATGTATTTATTTTTATACGATGTTTTGATAGATATTCTAATAATTTATAATTTTATATATAATAATAGCTTAAATATATTGGTAATTAATACATTTATATTTTATTAGATACATATTTAATTAATATATTTAATGTCATCAATAGAAAATAAAAAAATCTTGGATGTCAAAGTATAGAATTGAACAAGACTATATTTCTGGAGTTAAAACTTTCTTGGAATTCGCCGATAAAAATAGTAATAATGAAATTAGTATGATTCGATACTCATGTGTTAAATGTAAAAATGAGAAATTTCATTATATTGATAAGGTTAAATATCATCTTATCTGTAGTGATATTCTTTTAAGTTATAAGTGTTACTATTATCATGAAGAATATATTGATAATACTCATAGAGAAGAGATAAATACGGATGTGAGTAGATTATATACATCTTATCAGAATAGGCACTACATACATAATGTATAGATAGAAAAATATGTTTCATGTTGTTGAAGATGATCTCGTAACCTTTTAAAACTTCTAGAGGGTGCCGAAAAGCCGTTGTATCCAGAGTGCAAGAAATATAATAAAATGTCAGGATTGGTTCATTTGTACAATGTGAAGGCAAAAAATAGTTTTTCTGATAAGGGATTCATAGAATTACTAAATGTACTAATAGATATGTTTCCTAGGGGCAATGAGTTGCCATCTTCAATGTATGAAGTGAAGAAATCTCTTAGTCAATTTGGTATGGAATATCATAAGATTCATACATGTCCAAATGATTACATTCTTTATAGAAAAGAATATGAGACATTAGATGATTGTTCGATGTGTAAATAATCGAGATGGAAATATGCTACAAATGAGACAACACCTAAGAAAGGCATGCCTACAAAGGTTCTTTGGTACTTTCCTCCAATTCCTCACTTTCAAAGGTTTTTCAAAAGTAAAGAGACATCAAAGATGTTGACTTGAAATTCAGAGAATCAACCTGATGATTTTTCAATATTTATGTAATAATGTATGATATACTTTATTGCTTTATTATTTGTAGAAATCTATTCAAGAACAAATTAAAAGAGGTGAAATAATCAAAGAACCATGGAAATATGTGACATATTATGCTTTTGGACCCGAGCATCTTGGTCATTTTAGGAGACGAAGCCAATATGATGGTTATATGGAGTTTTTCAATATTTCAAAACAAAGGCCTAAGATGGTCAGTAAGGAAAAGTTGAAGAGAAATTTCACTCCTTTAAGGCCATAATGTTAAGTGATATTGCAAGTTTAAATCAATTTCAAGGTTTCCAAGCTCAATCAAAACACATGTCAGGCATGCCACCATACTACAATTAAGGCATGCTATATTGGCCAGGCATGTCACCATCCATGCTAGGTATGCCATCATCTATGCCAAGCATACCACCCATACAATCTTATAGCCAAAATCTATGCCAAGCATACCACCCATGCAATCTTATAGCCAACATATATCCTCTATGGGATAGGTCATCCTATTGGTCCCCCAATTATGCCAGGAATGGCGATGAAATCAAGTAATAGTTCATTGCCTCCAATGCAATATGTGCATTCTTATCATTCATCACGTGAATACTTTGATGAGAATTTCCTTCCAATAGCTACCTCACATGGGAGTCCTTCTCCATTTGATGAGTCATTTGTGGTAAGATTTAAAGCTTATGTACATAGTATATTATTTTAATTTTTTTATTATTATAACACTTAAATTTTTTACAAAATATGAAATTTTGTTTTGAAAGATTCATCATTTAATGACTATGTTGCTATTGGAACAATAACACAATTGAGCAATGATCGAAACATTCATTATCAATTACCAAACCATTAGTGAATAGTAATTGCTCAATCGTTACTCCATCATTGTCCACTACCGATGTCATCTGATGCTACCACAGTCGAAGAAGTTGTTGGACAATATATGGCTTGGCTGTCGAATCAAGTTGTGCTACATTTTAATACGGTACTATTTATTTTTACTTAAGATAAAAAAAATTTACTAGTATTACATTATTATTCTTTTATTGTTACTAACATATATAATACCTCTTGTTTAGTCTATTATACCAGAATTGATAAATACAACACATTCAAGATATGCAAAGCAAGTGTCTTATGAAAAATCGATGTCTAGTGGACAATCATCATGCACTAAGTCATTCAAGGGTATGTATGTATGTATGTATGTATGTATGTATGTATGTATGTATGTATGTATGTATGTATGTATGTATGTATGTATGTATGTATGTATGTATGTATGTATGTATGTATGTATGTATGTATGTATGTATGTATGTATGTATGTATGTATGTATGTATGTATGTATGTATGTATGTATGTATGTATGTATGTATGTATGTATGTATGTATGTATGTATGTATGTATGTATGTATGTATGTATGTATGTATGTATGTATGTATGTATGTATGTATGATAAATTATATATATTTTATATAATGGAATGTATTTAAAACTCTTTTTAAACATATTTTGGTTTTTTCTACTAATATGTGATAAAAAAACATGCAATGAGGCTAGCAAAAAATAAACCAAAATATGTTTAAAAAGGGTTATATAATTTCAAGTTGGTTCTAGAATAGAACCAACTTAAAATTTTAATTTGGTTCTACTAGTAAATCGACTTAAAATTTTATGTCGGTTGACATGTAAGTTGGTTTAAAATTTTAAGTCGATTGACACGTAGGAATGACTTAAAATTTAAGTCGGCTGACACATATGATCGACTTAAAATTTAAATTCGATTGACATGTAGGATTGGCTTAAAATTAAAAGTCGGTTCTACCCGTGAACTAAATTAAACTTTACAGTCGGTTCCACCCCTGAATTGACTTTGAATTTGAAGTCTCCTCATTTTAAGTCGATTCATCCAACGAACTTTAAATTCCTTTTAAGTCGGTTAATAACTCACTTAAAAGCCTTTATTTGTAATAGTGATTATTCCCTTTTCACCAAAGATAAAGGTACTTCTTTTACTATAGTCCTTATCCATATTGGTGATATACTCCTTACATGCAATGATCTTCAAGAAATGGAACATCTTAAAATTTTATCTTCAAACACATTCGCATGAAAAATCTCGATGACTTAAAATATTTTCTAGGTATTGAATTTTCTAGATCAAAAAAGGGAATTTTCATTTCTCAAAGGAAATATGAAATAGACGTTTTACAGGATTTAGGACTTCTTGGTGCACATTGAGACAAGTTTTCAATGGAGAAAAATCTGAAGCTTGCTTCTGCAGATGGGATCGTATTAAATAATCCAACTAAGTATAAAAGGTTGGTTGGTAGATTGATTTATCTTACTATGACAAGGCCTGACATAGTGTACTATGTTCACACAATGAGTCAATTCATGCATAAACCCATAAAGACACATTAGGATGCAGCTTTACGCATTCTTAGGTACATCAAGGGTAATCTTGGTCAAGGTTTACTATTTTCTTCTACAAACAGTTTACTCTTAAGGCATTTTATGATTCGGACCGGGGAGGGTGCTCTGCCATAAGAAGATCAATTACAAGATATTGCATTTTTCTTAAAGATTCTCTCATCTCATGAAAATCTATGAAACAAGCCAATGTTTCTAGATCATTTAGAGAAGCTGAATACTAAGCCACATCAAACACGTGCTTGTAGTTAGCATGATTACATTACATATTACAAGATTTAAAGTTTGTACAACCAACTTCTACACCCTTTTTTTTTGCAAGAAATAGTATGCCTTATACATCATAGCAAATCATGTTCTCCATGAACATATGTAGCATATTAAGATAGACTTACATTGTCGGAGAGAAACTACATGCTAGAGTGATTAGTCCTTCATATATGCCCACGTGCTTACAATTGATGGATGTGTTTACAAAAGTTTTAGGAAATGACCAATTTATGATGTTGCGTAACAAGTTGGGACTTCATGATATTCACTCTCCAACTTGAGGGAGAGTATTACGAATTTTATGCATTATCTCAAGATTATTTGTATTTATTCAATTTATTTGTTGACTCTTTTAAGAAATATCTCTTTAATATAGGATTATGATATATTCGCTAAGAAACATCTTTTTTATATGAATCCCGATATATTAGGTATGAAGTATCTTTCTCGTATATATATATATATTTGTTTACCAAATCAATACAAGAAAACATTCATCAATTCTTATTTCATTTCTTAGTTATCTTCGTAATTTATTATGTTAAAAGGAGTTATTTAGTTGTGAAGTAGTTAGGCTAGTGTACTATGTAAACTTATGGAGAGTTAGTTACAAATTGTAGTATAAAATTGTAAAGTTTGTAGTAGTCAGTTTTGTATGCTATATATGCTATATATATGTATGTACTATAAACTCGGCAATTAATCAAGCCCTTTACAGAAATTATACATGGCAACTCTCTCTCTCGGTTCTTCTTTTCCATCTTGATTCTTGTTTGAAATTTCTCTACGCAAGCAAAATAATGTTGCAGTCTCACTGTTTACATCTTGGACTCTGTTTACAAATTCTTCGGGTTGACATAAATTGAATTTGATTCAATAATTTAAGATTTATACATTTTACATGTTTTTGCTAGTTTCACTCCTTAAATTATGGATTAAAAAAGAAATAATCTGACAATAAATAGTTTCTATAGAAGGGTACTAATGATATTTTCTTTTAAGGTTCTTCCAAAATATTATGTAAGAATTACATGTATACTAGCTAGTTGTTTATGTAAGGCTTACACGAGTCCTGTAATGCCTTATATGTGCTCTAGTAAGATTTTCATATTTCGGATATATATATATAATTGTTAATATTATAAAAATTATTCAGTATTGTTAATATTATAAAGATTTTGAATTTAGTATAACTTTATTACTCTAGATTTAATTAGAGGTTTTGAGCTATAGCTCATTTAAATATTTGTCTGTTTGTTAGCCATATATTCTTTATTAACTTACAATTTTTATACGGGTTTACAGAAGATTTACAAAAACTAATTTGCATATTTGATATAAGTTCTTGAGAATATTCCAAAATATATATGTAAGCCTT
The DNA here is from genome assembly GCA_037013495.1 of Hippophae tibetana. NCBI lineage: Eukaryota > Viridiplantae > Streptophyta > Magnoliopsida > Rosales > Elaeagnaceae > Hippophae > Hippophae tibetana. The sequence goes on from CM072806.1 coordinate 30,813,831, forward strand.
ACAAAGACTCCCAAAAATGTGTATGCAAGTATTATATGTTCTTCTAAAAATGTAAAGCCTCGTATCTGATTAAGCTGTTGATTATAATAGCAACTTATTGCAACATTCTTCGTCTGGCTTGTGGTAGGATTAAAGAATCAATTTTGTAAAGTCTACATAGTCTATTACAAGGCCTTACACATTCTTTCAAAAAAAAAATGTAATGGCTTACATATTCTTTTAAATATAAATATATGGCCTTACAAATGCTCCGATGGAGGTTTTTCAAATCTCTGACAAGGTAGCAAGCAAAAGGCATCAAAGCTCCAACAAAATCGCCAGTGAAAATTATTAGAACTCTAATGAACTTACCAATGCTAGAGTCATATTCATACTTCAAGTTATTTAATATGTAAGTAAGATAATATAGATACTTAGATATTTTTTATATATATTATATATCAAAACTGTAACTTCTATTTGGGTAAAATTTGCATTTTTTTTTACCAAACTCATGCTATGTAGGTTAAGAATTCGAAGGGCAATGTACATGACTCAAATTTTAATGAATAGTGAGCCAATGTTGGATCATGATAGAAATTTCAAGATGGTTATATAAATTGATATGAACTCTCTAAGTATAATTAAATCGGTATGATTTTTTTGATCCTTTCTTATCATATCGGACAAACTTAATAGAGTATAGATGTCCGGTTAAACAAAATACGACTAAATAACTAGTCTAGTTACCATACATCCACACACTTCTATATGTAGTAGAAGTTTCAAACCTATTCAACAAATAGGTGTAATATATATAAGGCATGCTAAAGAGGTTGATATGTAACTAAAAAATAAATTAATTTTTTTATTAATTATCGTAGATTTCATTTAATTTAAGTGAATTTTATTTATAATAACTAATAGAAAATATATTAATGAAAATATAATCCTATTGTATAAAATTACCCCATAATTAAAAGAGTTTGCTTTTTCTTTTTCTTTTTTAGTTTTTTTTTCTTCAGGGGAGGAGGCAGTCACTCATAAGAAATTTTCTTCTAAATATTCATTAAATGCCCGCAGCTAAATTATGAGCAATTACATTTCAAGATCTAAGATATCCACGTAGCAATTAAGTTTAAAAAGTTATTATCTAACACTTTGATTTCTTCCGGGAACTATCTAGATTTCCAACTATTTTGACTTGGTTGATCTAAAATGTAATCAATTACAATTTTACAATCACATTTGTAAGTCCTGTTGTACTCGTGTTTGTATATTTGCTTCTCGTGTACAAAACATGGTATCTGTTTTATTATTACTTAGTATATTTTTCCTCCTTTGTGTAAAGTTGATTATTGTAGATCAATAATACATACACGCACAGAGTTAGGAACACTTTGTATGAAAACATATTTATACACACCACAGCTTGATTTTCGTAGTGTGCATGGTAACTCAAGTGTTGGTTTTTGATGAGCAAGCATGGAATCAAGCTGACGTTGTCACTTGTGTTCTTGGTTTGTTTTGGGTGCAGGTACTTATGAAAAATACTCGTCAATTTTTGGAAGGAAAAATTATGACTTTTTAGCACCTTGCCACCAAGCTCACCATTACTCTTTCCTACCACCTTTGGCAGGCTAGTTGGTTAAGTGATTGGAAAGGTGGCCATACAAAGCTCTATAAATACCCCCATTTCTTCTAATTTGGTAGCCAGAAAAGAGGTGGTAAAGCTCTGTCAAATTTACATCCCATTTTTTCTATTTTTGAATCACTAATATCTTATGTATTAGTCGATATTAGTGATTCGTTACTAAGTAAGTAAAACCCTACCTATAAGTGGTAAGTACTCAATATATTGTTTATGAGTGGGTTGTATGTAAGCTATGTGTCAACTGGTAGTTTCCCTCGTAACTTTTTATTATGTGAGGAGCCTGCATAGCTATGAGCTGTATATCGGCTGGTGGTTGCATTCATGCAATGTTTTCTTATTTACTTTACATATTATTGGTCTTTGGTTTCTAATCACACCACTTTGGGTGGTGTGGGCTTTGGATTAGAGCCAAGTTCAAGTGCCGAATTAGATTGTTGTAGATTCAACAAGTGAGAGCATCAATTGATAGTTAAGATAGGTGTCACAATTGATAGAGGTATCTAGGTTTATACTTTTCTATTGAGTTTTATCTGTTTATTATTTTTAGTGAATTTTTTGCTACTAAGTGGTTGCCTTAAGCAATCCAAAGATGTTGTCACATAGATAGGGTTTCTATGTAGGTTTATCTTGTTATATCTAGTGCTATACATGCTTGACTATGTGGCTAGTATAAATATATATATATATATATATATATATATATATATATATATATATGAATTCTCTATATGCTTCTTTATTAATTTCATATTTTTTAGTATTGTGTAACTTATTTGTTGCTTGTGTCTGGTTGTCTATGATTCACGCATTAATAGCTTTATGTTAAGTAATGAGTCCTTAAGGAACCATTATCTCTTTAACCTGATTATGTATTGGTCTTGGGCTTCTTCAATGTTTCTATGCATGTTTATATTGCTTCATTAGTATAATTTGAGTTACTATCTTGTATGTGCAATACTAGATGCAGATTCTAATTAGAAAACATATTTGTTATATGTTATTGCATGTCTTATTTCCTTTCTTTGTTGTATACATATGACTTTCTAATCATTACTTATGCTATAGTAAATTAATATGTCTGCTCCTTAATTAATTTATATTTCTTATGTTTATTATGTACATGTGATTTTATTGTGAGTCTCTAAGGAGTTTGTATATCCTCACCCTAATTGTGGCACATTGTCATTAGTGTGTTTACTGTAGTTTCTTTTTTGTCACTGCTGGTTATTTTTATTGTGTGTTGAATTGAGAATTTATTTTGTACTTCGATTATGTTAATTGCTCAATTCACATTATGAGATCTACTTAACCCAATTAATATAGAGCTCACAAAAAGATTCTATGTGTTGGCTATTCCACCCCTCATATAGGTCCCGATTATCTATTTTAGTTGAAAGAATACCTAACCTTTGTGTAATTTTTCCTAGGGATGTGAATCTTCAACCTTCAATGATCATTGAATGATAATTTAATACGTTGGTCATTCCAATAGATAAAGCTACAGTTCTGCTTCCTTACTTGTAACAATTTACATCAAATTCCAATGATATTACAAAACCAATCTTAAGAAACTATAGCAATGGTAGACTGTTCATCTTTATACTTAGCATCAAAATTAAATTTGATAGCTCTAAGAAAAGGCTTAAAACAAGCAAGAGTTTGTAGATTTTGATCAAAAAATTCATTATCCTTCATGGGACTCAATGTAAGGCAATATGTTTGAATTGACGAAAGGAATTTTGTAAGTATCCAATGTTCCTCCTAAAATTAAGATTCTCATCTTTGAAATCTTTTTCATTTAAGATTTTCTATAAGGTAACCATTGTCAATGTCATTTCCAAGCTAAATTCCTTTTTCTCATCCAAACCAGGTGTTAAAGCATTAGGTGGTTTTAAGCAAAGCTAAATGAAAGATAAAATGTCTAATCTCTTGTAAAGAAAATTTTCAATTAATAACTCTCTTCCTCAATCAACTTTCCTTATTTATATAACTTTAATTAATGCTCATTAACTCTTTTCTTATTTTTGACACATGAATAAGTAATATAATCATGAAGTAGTGACAAACATAATATAAAATAAAAAAACAAAGAGCTAAAAGTAATATGTTATCCAAAAAAAAAATGAACTCCCCTAAATAAACTAGAATAAGACAAAAATTTATAAAAATTGATATATGTAAATATTTTTTAAATTGAAATTTTTTAAATTAAGGGTAGTATACTTATTTAAACATGATTAGAATAGAACACTCGATTGAGAAATTAATCTTGTTCAAATTTTGATTATATATTGAGAGCATAAGTATATGGATAAGACATAGATATACAAAAACATACGATGATATATCTTCAATCAATCAAAATAAAATACATGTTGGAACTGTAATAACATGTCAATTTATTCATTTGTGATCAGTTAAGGAAGGTTTAAAGGAAATAGTATCACCTATCATGATAAAATGCAATGAGCCCTTACTGTTACAATATAAAATTTTCTATCAGAAGAGAATTTAATTTATTTTTTTGTTTTTATTCTCCCTTTTTGCATATGAGGGATTGGTTATTTGCTTATTTTTTTATAAACACTTTTGGCTCTTTCTTTTTATGCAACAGTTCCTTTTGTATGTTATTTTCATTTATTAATATCATTATTATTATTTTTATTTTTGCAAAGGAAATATACATAAGCTAGAAATCTAATATGATGACTTTCATACTAGTTGCGAGATAACACTCTCCATTCACTGTGCATCTTCACACATCATAGTAAGTAGCCCTCTCAAAACTGGGTGTCTCTTTATAATAGAATTTTATAAAGTGAAAAACAAAGCCCAAATACAATTTTACAGTAAAGGTTAGCTCAAGCCCTAGAATCCTACAAAATGAATCATAAACTTCAGGCATGATATACATATGTGTTCAATAAGTGTGTGAATAGGTTTTTGTCAAGATCGATCTCTAGATGTGGAAAACCTTGTAAATATAAAAGTCAAAATAGTCAATTAAGCAATATATAGTCAGTGAAAAGAAGTGAAGTAGTATGAAAATAATATGTAAAGTTCATATCAACGTTAAAACAAGTCTACTTCTCTTTTTTTAAAACTAAAAAACATCAATAAAAATTAAAAAAGAATCAAATAAATAAAGTAAATATGCACACCTAGGGTTAACTAAGCACTTAAACAAAATTACCCATGTGAACATTAAGGGACAGTCAGATAACGGGAAAACAATAATCTTTTCTAACCCAAACTTTCTTGAATTTTAGTTTCTTTATACCTTTAGGTTGAAAATTAAATACCTTAGGTATCATAGGCATTTTCTTGGACTTAAATTTGGATTTCACATTCATCCAAAATGAAGATGCAATATGCATGGTAGGATGATGATAATTGATCCTAGAATTAAAAGTTTTGAAATTCACTTGCCTCTTTAGACCTACAACTTTTTGTATAGTTATTGGGCATACTATACATAGATAGATTATAATAATGAGTCCTATATCTAGAAACATGGAATAAATTATTAAATTTAGGAGTATTCATCAAAAACCTACATTTTTTTCTTATATAACTTTTCTTACCATAATGATGATAGACATGCATAAACTTAACATTTTTTCTGCTATAGGAACAATAGTCCTTTGTGCATAATTAACAACAATAGGAGTAGAGTTACAATCCCTTACGAGTGTGGTCTTTAATGTTGAAGGTAAATGTGTAGCAGGTGAAGAAGGGTTGGAGAGTTTTACAAATGCATTTGTATTTGAAAATGATAACGTAGAGTGCTAATCTAGATAGGCTTTCCCTCTCTTGTCTCTAAAAGGTTTTCCATAATAAATTACTTTGTTTAGCCTTTTGACTCCAATAATCAATCTTTTCACAGCTTCCTTTGATTCTCCCAACTCCTACACAAGATTCTCATTTTCCTATTTGAGATTTGCATGACTTGAAGATTAACTAATCATTAAGTAGATTTTGCAACTGTTGGATTTTGTGTTGATTTTGCATATCATTAGGTCCTCATTGAAGCTTATTTAATTCATTTTCTAATTTCTGAATATTTGCACGGAAATATACAAACTCATGTTTATTCCAATACTTTAACTTATTAGTTATGATTCTCAATTTTTTGCACAATTTTGTAGAAGGGGGATCCAAGAACATTCAAGTTACAGGCCAATGCAATAACTTGTCTACAAGAAGGATCTCTACACCAAGCTTCAAAGAAATGAAAAGGCTTAGGTAGAAATTCATTTTCTTTGAAAACTTGGATGATTATGGGACAATGATCATAGACTAAAAATGGCTTATTAAAAACCTTAAACTTAGGATACAATAACTACCAATCCGGACTACAAATTGCTCTATCCAATCTTTTTTTGATAATATTGTGACCATAAACTTTCTTCCTCCAAGTGAAATCGTAACCCAACTTTTCAAGGTCTAAAGCTCCACAAAATCCCATAAGTAACATATTTTTATATTTATAAGTTTTCCTCCACATTATTACGTGGGAGCAATGATTTCAATGAAATCTTCTATTACAATCCAAGGACCATTATAAGTAACAATAATAACACAAAATTACTCCAAAATATAGATTTCTCATATGAAATATAAGTGGTGGCATGTACAAAACATGCTAGCCAATTCTTGTTAGAGTTCATTACATCAGAAAATTCTAAGGCTAGCAAACGCTCACCCTTTTCAAAAATAGTTACTACAAAACCTATTTTTAATAGTAAAATATATCATGTAACCAATCCGTTTATTCTCCATTTTCAATTTTCATTTCCGTTTTTCTTTAATTGATCATTTAATGGTCCATATGTTTCTGTCATTGAAAAGCTCGTTGATTATGGTTAAACCTGGTAATGGATGCCAATGTTTTATGGGAAGTGATGAGTGCTCAAAAAGCACTAAAATAACCATGATTTTATGCACATTAATTGATTAAAAATATATATATTTATATGTTTTATCATATATTTATATAAATTTTTCTTTTTCGGAATCACGGGTATTTTTATTGTTTTTAAGGTATTTTGGCTTAAAAACGCAACTTAGAGAGTCAAAGAGAAATACTGGAAGCAATACATCACAAATATATTAATAAATAAATGGGGAAAGGTCAACAAATATGAAAAAATTGGACAAAATGGGTCAAAAAGGTCAAAAATGTCAAAAAGGAGGAAATCGCGCCGCCGCGTCGCGAAGCTGCCCAGTCGCGCGCGCCTGCCTCCCATTCTGCGTGCGCCCACGCCCGTTTCGCCCCATTTTTCACGTGCAGCTGCCCCACGTCATGCTGACGTCATCAAATGACATCAGCAATCACTAATCCGCGTTTTTACATTTTTTTAACATTTTTTCCTCTACTTTTTCTCTCCATCCTCACCTATAAATACCCCCTTCTCTTCACTTCTAAACACACCTCAAAACCATTCTTCTCTTCTCTTTCTTTCTCTCATTTCTTAGTTTTTAAGTTTTTCTTAGTTTCTTTCTTAGTTTTTAAGGTTTTCTTAGTTTCTTTCTTAGTTTTTAGTTAAATTCTCTTAGTTTTAGAGTTCTTCTCTTTTTGAGAGGAACTTGTAATGTTTTTGTAATTTATTAGCTTTTTTTGATTCAATAAATGGGAGTGCAAATTCCGCTTGGAGGTTTTCCAGCAACGGGAATAGCATCGAAGTTCTGTAAGGATTTTATTTTGTTTACAGTTATTTTTTATGTTTTATTCTTACATGTTATATTTGATTTGTCTGTGATTAAATTAAACTCTGATGGCTGTTTATAATCATGATATAATAATAACGTTGTTATGCTTGCGAAATATTAAATAGGTGAAAATTTCTAAAATGAATTGATTTTATTTTTATTTAAGATTTTATATTAAGAATGTTAGAGAGAAATATATTATTTTTCATTACAAACGTAAAATTGAAAATTAGATTTTAAGGTTTAGTTATCCGGTCTAATTTAGAGTAGTGCTCTTTTATTTGTTGGTACAATCGCTCGGTAGTTAGAGTGAAACTTTATTTCAAAAGTTTTTATAAGAATTATTATGTGAAAATGTATTGACAACATGTTTTCAGTAGTGGTTTTAAAACTTGAAAGTTAGTACTCGGATAATTAAATTCTTATGTTTAATTTGGACACCTTGAATAAAGTTTAAACTGTCTAACCCCACCAAAGGTGGCATTTAAATTGTTCATTTTAAAATCTCTTAGAAAAAGGAATTAATTTAATTAACCAAATTAGTTATCAACCCCACCCATAGGTGTTAATTGATTTGTTTAGTTAACAAAGAATATCTAACTCCACCAAAGGTGGTATTCATATAAAAAAGATATAATCAATAAATATCAATTCATATCTTTAATAACCTAAATAATATGAACAATCATAATTAACTTAGTTATTATATCCATAAATACTCTACTATTATAAAAGATAAAATTTGCATAATTGTTTATTGAATCTGTATCTATGGTTATTTTTATGTTATTAGATTATATTTATTGAACCTGTATCTATATTTATTTTTATGTTATTAGATTATATTTATTGAATCTGTATCTATGTTTATTTTTATGTTATTAGATTAGAAACACAAAAACCAAACTATCGTGACAGGATGTTTAGGATTTAATTTCGTTTTTAAAAGTTTGAATAAATAATTAAAAACCACATACATTCCTTCCCTAGATCGACCTTGGGAGTATACTTATCATTTTCTTCGAAATGATTCGTGCACTTGCGAGAGTTTTATAAATATTAAAACCAAAGTATTGGCAAGAATCGGCGATGCCGGTTTTCGCTCATCAGGAAGTACAACTATAAAAGGGGTGTTATGGTCCCTAAGTTCAACACACAATTCCAGGGAAATATACCATCCAATTTGAATTGTTGTTGAGAGCTTAGAAGTTCCAAACACAAAGAGCACTTCAGTTTTGATCATTTTTGGAACTTGAAGAACAATTCAATGGATGGAGGTAAAATCCTTACTTTACATGTTTTCGATCCCTTTAGTTTGTTTATTTCATATTTGGATCGATTACTTTATGCTTACATTTGGTATCAGAGCCATATTATCTTTGGCTTAATCAGTTCAAAATGACCTCTGTTTTGCTCTATTTTACCGAGCACCTTGAAATTGGGTTTTTTAAAAAGCTCAGTTTTGATGCATATGGAAATTATAAATGATTTGATTATTGATATTTCAATGATTCTGTGAATTAAAACGTGAAAAAACATGAATAAGATCATTTCAATTTGCCGTTCGTGTTCATTGGAATGTATTAATTAACTTTTTGCTTAAAATAATGTTTTTGATTCAAATTGAGATCATGAATCACTTTAAAATTCAATTCTAAGAATTTTAACAAAAATAATGCTAGTTTTCATTGCCAAAATTGTGAGATACAGCCGTGACTCCGGTCGGGTTGAAACCGAGTCGTTCTAACTCGGCTGGAGGTTGAAGATAAAGTCAAGAAAAAAATATGTTTTCTATTTTCGGGACTTAAACTTGGATCTTTCGCATGAAGATTGAGTGCCCTGGCCATCGGACTATAATTGATTTATGATAATTTTATATACTAAAGGCTTTATATATATATATATATATATATATTCAGAATATGTTTTTCATTATTTATTGAATTAAAAATACAATTTTAATATGACTAATTTATTTAACTTAGGTTTGTCATGTATAGAATATTTATTATACATGTGACATTTATTTAAATAATTTTGACACATTAATATTTATTTATGATTAAATACATTATGCTTAAATTATTTGTTTTGATACTTGTATGTATAAACTATACATATGAAATTTGGTTAAATAATTTATGCATAATGAAATTAATTGTTAATGGCTCTTTATAAATTTAATTTATACTTATAATATTTATTTTGCTTCAGTAATTTATTGTCATTTATTTATACGTGCAATCTTAAGATGGATAATATTTTTACATTTGAAATTAAATTAAGATTTGAGAGTCCAGGCTGAAAATACATGCATAGATAGTGGTCTAATGACAAAGGCCGATAACGAAAGCTCGGGACAGAGTCGTAACTCATGGGTTTGGTCTTACTTCACCATCGATAAATGAAAGAAGACTTTCATCTCCAAGTTTAACTCAAACGTAGCTCACTTCTTTTTGGGTGTGAAGCAGTGTCAAACCAAAATACCCAACAAGCACCAATTTCGCTTGGTGGGCTGGGAATGCATGACTTATCAATTTATCTAGTAAACTGCTGAGAGCTCATGTAGCCCATACCGAAAGTAAAATTAATCCTTGTTCATACATAAGCTTTTCAAGTACGAAATGAGCCACTTCAAATAAGTTCATTGCTTCGGCTCATAATACGATTAATCTGGCATGGGCTACATGAGCCCCCAACAGTTTACCAGATAAATTGATAAGTCGGGCATTCCTTGCCCACCAACCTTTTTCGTAGCAAGAGTCTTTACCGATTTCCCAGGAAAATATGTTGGTCTAGCATAAATAATTAAGGGTTTTAAATTGATCCTGTCTGGAGAATTAGATTGTGATTTACCAGTGCCTAGTTCTTTTGAAAGGGTTCAGTTAATAAAAAATTAAGATGTACAAAATAAAAATAGAATTTTCCAGCCCTAATTTATTTTGAATCTTTCTCAAATACTTCCATTTCAATGAGCATTCTCAATATTTAATATTATACCTTGAAGAGAATTCGAACCTCTTCCCGAAACTCACAAAAAAAAAAGAAGTGAGTTAGACAAAAAGAGAAGAAACATGGACAAAAAAAAAGAAGTAACTTGGACAAAAAGAAAGGAAGTGACTTTATTTATTTCATCTATTCCATAGCTGGAACAAGGGGATACACGTTACACCATGATTAACTCGCCCATTCTTTCTCTTAATGCGAGAGGTATACTTTCTACAACCTAGAACACCCTAGCTTGATCGCTGAATGCGAGCAGCAGCCTGATTCCCCCTCTTTCCAATCCGGTTGATTTTAGAAAAAGTAAGAGGGAATTCATGACCAACCTAAGACCTACAGAAGGTATTGTATGAGGTCTACCCAATGCTAGATGCAAGGGCACATAAAAAATTGATATGAACATCATGAATTGTCCCGTAATAAAATCGATTATTGTTGATAATGAGAGAAAGAACATAAATTAAAATTTTAGATAATAAAATATTTATAAATTAAAATAATAATATGTTATGTATATTTAATATTAAACAATAATTATTTTTATTTCTATATATATAAAAAAATATAATATTTAATAAAATATAAATTTATAATTTTAGATATGGGGTTCGAAATATCAACATCTAAAATCAAAAACGAACCCAAAGTTTTAAATAAAAGAATAATCAAACTCAAAAATTAACCAAAATTTACCGTACAAAATCGAACTCTATAGCAGAACCTAGGAAAATTTAATATCCTAATCTGGAGTACCTAGGAAAATTTAATATCCTAATCTTTTATACTCTGCTGAAAGAATGTTTGGATTATTTATTAGTATTCCAACCATGCACCATTTCATCAAATTTAGTATAAATTTTGATGTAAAATTACTCCAATGCAGCACTTTCACCAAAAATGGTGAGATGAATAGTGTTGAGTTAAATTTTGCATGACAATATTCAAACACCGAAAAAATTCAATATTATATACAATAAATTAAAATTAAGTATATTATATAAAATTAATAAAAAAAATTAATAAATACAATGTAAAATTAAAAATATAATATAAATTAAAATAACATATTAATTAAAAATAAAAATAAAAAAAAATATTTTATTTTATAAAAAAATATATTTTTTAGTATAATGTTTGATATTAAGAATCGGATAATAAAACATTTGTTGCAAGTTTCACACCAAATAGTACAAGATTTGAGGTAAAATGATGATACCGGCTGGAGATGGTACTGGCAAGAATGTTGAGTCGGTGATTTTAAAGGACATGTCCAAGAATAGTCAAGGGTCTATGGTTTGGTTTTTTGTTTTTCTTGAAAGTTATTTTAAGAAAAATATTTGAGTTTTCTAATTTTTGATAATTTGATTTTATTATTATTAAAAATGATAATACAATTACATATGATCATTTTTTTTATTTTTTTTATTATCTTTTTTTTTCAATTCTTTGACGAGTTTGCACAATAATATATGATATTTTTTTATTGCAAGTTTTATAATTATTTTAAGAACCGTGTTTGATTTGTGTAATTATTATATTTTATCATAGTTTGATTTTATTATTATTAAAAAGATGATACAATGAGAAGTTATCAAATTTATTTTATATTTTATTTATTTTATCTTCTATTCTTTAAGGAAAAATACTTATATCACCTAATTTTACACACTTTGTACATGTATTCTTATTGATAAAATCTAAATAATATACGTATAAAATAAATACAAATTTATATTCTTTCCATTTAACTTATTTAAATTACAACGTCACTATCTTAAAAAAAGTAATAATAATAAATAAATAACTTCATCCTTGTATCAATCCTATTATTATAATCAAAAGATACATTATATTAAATAACTCTGCTAGAACTGTACTAGCGTTTTATTCTATCAATAAAACCAATCACAATCTGAACCCATCGCATTCGCAAGGAGTTGCTCGGCACAAGATCAAAGTGATATATTTATATTTAAAAAAAAATCATAATAACATTAGAAATCCAACTTGGTACAAACATAGCAAACGGGAACAAAGAAAAAAGAAAAAATATGTTAAAAGTATGCTAGCAATCAATCAATCAGGCTAACTACACTCCTCAGCCAAAAGCCAATTTCACTTGGCTACTTTTGTTAAAAAATCATAACAAAAGATATGCTAAAAGAATATTACAAACAATAATAATAATAATAATAATAATAATAATAATAATAACAACAATAATAATAATAATAATAATAATAATGAAAAAGGTTAAATAAAATCAGATATGATGGTATTTATGAATCTTCAAACTCAGATTATTCTCAATCTTCAAGTCATTCTGTTATCATACTGAAACTTCAATCCTCGGTTCAAACGCAAATGCTGACATGAACTCCATAGCTTCACCATTTATACAACACTTGGGAAGCTCATCCCATTCATTGGCCACTAAATCATATAGAACATAGCTGCAAAGATCCACGGAGTTTAAGCATATCAATATCTGATCACCAGCCCCAACACAGTTTATATCCACCTTCTTACCATACCACTCGTGTGACATTGCCGGAGGCATTGCTGCAATTTGGTTCCAAGAATGAGTTTCCTCGTTGTACCACCAGACCCTCAAACTAGCACTTTCGAAGAATTCCAACAATAGCACAACTAGCATCTTGCCCTGGCACTCCACCACATCAATGGAATACTCACAAAACACAGGCAATAATCTAGGGTATTCGGAAAAACACTTGCTTGTCAGATTACAAGCGATGACTGTTCCTGTGGAACTAAGGAAGTACACAATTTCCTCACCATCTCTGTTAGTGATGACCGATGAGTACTGTTTAGAGGGGCTTCTTTGCATGTTGGTTGCAACTACATTTCCGGACTTACTAAGAAAGTAGACAGCATTGTCCTCATTTGATTCAAATTCCATAGAATCATCAACCTTCATGTTAGATTCCTCTACTTCTCTTTCCAATCGAATCTCTTCGTCCCAACAACCAGTGCATGAGTTGTAAACTCGAATTGAAAGTCTAGGAAGTTCACCAAAAACTAAGATAAGTTTGTAAGAGAAGTAGCTGTGATTGGATGTTGTACTCATCACAATGGCATGAAGGGGAAAATTCTCAAATGCTGGATCAAGAGAAGGGAGTTCACAGCAGAATCCTGTCACGGGATTGCAGATTAAAAAGTTGTCTGATGAATTACGAAAACAGATCAAGCCACTAGAGGATGCAACAGGCATGGAGTTGCAATGAGTGTTTTTCTGGAGAAAAGAAGGATGATTGAGCTTTTTCCAGTTTCTTTCAGCAGAGTCAAAGACAACGGATCTTTGGAGTAGAGGATCAACCATAAAGAACCATGGATCCCTAGAAGGAATGCTTGAACATGCAAGCTTAAAACTCGCAGAGTCGACAACAGATTTCCATCTTTTACACACTGAAGTAAGGCGGAAGAATGCAGAGGTTGGAAGCCATGAAAGAATCCTTTCTAGAAGGTCTTGATTAAGCTCTTCCATAGAGAAACCACTGATATTACAATCCTTTCTCTCAACCAACTTTCTCTTGCGTTGAAACAAAGATGGGGGACAATCACAATCGAACTCCATCATTGTCAAAGTCTCAAAAACACTGCAACAACAAAGGTGAGAGAATATGTTAACTCTGAAAAAATGGAAAATTCATGTGTTTGCTCCACTACTTAAAAGTTGAACCAAGAAAGTACATTAAAGCTATGTTACAAAGACTCTTTATTTTTCATTTAGTACATGTCCAAGCTACACAACATAGAAATGGACATGGGTGTGGGTATTTGACACTCCATTTTAGCGAAAATTTACAAAAATTGACAAAAATGGACATCCCCAACACTTGAATACATATCTAAATATTTACGTCGCTAGCATTAAAGTGAGTTGAGCTATCAAATAGAGTACAAATTACTTCGAAATTGAAACTTTGAAGAATTTTTTATGTAATTTTAATGAACAGAGAGGCTTGTGTGTTGATAAAATCAACCAAAGTTGGTTCTCAATCACACTTTATACAAACTCATGTTCTAATTGTTACATCTAAACTTATTCATCAAGAACATATCAAAAGCTCCCCAAAAGGTTTTTTTTTATCAGGTCTGGTTTCTCTGAATCAAATTGTATCCCTACTTAACCCATATATTTTATCAGGTCTGGTTTTTGTGAAATTACAACATAACAACAATAAGCAGAGCACAAGGAGAAAGAATAGGGCACAATCCATGAAAAAGATGAAGACATCTTCAAAGAGTACAATTTTTTTCAGAGATATAAAACATACCAAAAGCAGAGTGAATCAGTAGTAAATATGGATTTGAGAAATTGAAACTTACACTGAGATAAAAAAAAATTCATGGGTAATTCCAATCTTGGATCATCAACAAAAATGAAGCTTAATGTGCTAATAATTAGGACCAATGCATAAAACTTTTAAGGGGCAACCAAGAAAATCCAGAAGAATAGGGTTATTTTGACTTTTTCTTTGATTATATTTATAAGGTGAAAAACAAAAATGTAATTCAAACAAGAGACAGACTACAACAAAATAATAATAAAATAATAAACAATAAATTTTACGTTTTTCAATATTAGATGAGAAAGAACAAAAATGGAACAGAATAATTGAAAAATAGACGAAATCAAGAAGCTTTTAGGGCAAGAGAAACATTCAAGAAGCCCTAAGGGCAAGAGAAACATAACAAAACTACTAAATTGTTAAAATCACAGAACAAAAACAAAAATTCAAAGGGAAATCAAAATAAAAAGAAGCATACCTTATTCAGCTCTTTGAGAGTGAATGAAAAAGAGAGAGTGAGAGTGAGAGTTGAGTAGCTTGAACTGTGGCGAGTTTGGTGTTTTTAAGAAAATGGTTATTGAAGAGAAGCTCTACAAAAATAAAAACCCCATGAACAAAATATAAAGTAGTAAAGCAAATCAAAGGCAAGGAAAGGAAAGGGGGTGGGAAGCTTCCTGGGAAGCTCTTTTTGTTAGCGTTGACACTTAGTTAGAAGCAAACCACCCACAACCAACACACGAGGGGTTAATTTGTGTATATATTATACACGAACAAAGATTGTTCTTTCTTTTTTTCCTTCAATTTTTCACACTCAATTTAACAAAAATAGAACCAAAAGTAAGAAGAGAAAGAGAGACAAGAATAATAGATATAGAGCCACTAGTTGACTCTGCTCTCTCTTAGTTGGCCTTGGATTCCAAAGCTACAAACAAAAACTGTGGCGCTTGTAATCACTTTAGTCGTCTTTTTCATAAAAGAAAGAGAAAGAGCATATAGGGTTGGGTTTCAAAGCCAACCATACAAAACAAATTTTACATGTCAAAGGATATTTGTCAAATGATAAACTTTTACACGAGGTACATTAATGGATGAAGTGTACAATATACTCTATTTATTACTTAAATGGACAAAGATAATTTTTATAAAATTAGTAAGTGAGTTTTATAATTATTAGATTAATTACAAGAGATACCTTAATTTTTTAAGATTAATATTTTAATTCATAATTTATGAGTAATGTAATACCAATTATTATGATAATTAAGTATTTTTAATGTATAATTTATTATAATTATTAAAAAAACACTACTAACTTTCATAAATAATGAGATTATAAGTGTTAATTTATAAATTATAAAATTAAAGTGTTTATTTATATATAATATCAAAACTACTAGAATATCATAATTTTATTATCCAATGGAATAATTATAAGAATAAATCTTTTAAATTAAATAAATATGGATCTCTTATACCTAGCTTTCTTATTTAAATACGACAATACTTTAGTTATTTTATATTTATAAATTGAATATATTACTTACAAATTAGTTTACTTTAATTACCTTATTATTTATGAATGTTTTAATCATTTTTTTTCCTTTTAGTTCCCATTGGAATTTTGAATATGAAAATATCTCAAAAGAAAATTAAAAATAAATAAAAAAGAATAAGTAAAATTGACTTAAAATTATTAAAATTTCAAAAAATGTAACAATAAAATAATTAAAGTGCATTAGTTTAAAACAAGGTAATTCATGTATCTAATTTGATAAAATAAAGTGACCCTAAATGTGTTTTTTTCTTATTATTTTATATAGATATATTTACTTGTATATAGATTGCTCATTTAATGGAAGTATTAATAATATCTTAATTTCAAGTCTAACTATCTTATATTCATTTGTTTGATTGATTCAAAAAAAAATTAGGGTTTTTTTAAACTAAAATTAATGTTAATTATACCATATTTATTTATAAATACTTTTATATTTTCATCGTGTGTTAATATTATTTAGAAAAATAAATCTCTTGTTTCGATATAAAATTAAATATAAATTTATATGATATTAATATTTTGTTATTTACTAATAAAACCTGTGTAACGCACAGATAAATATTAATTTATTTAAAAAATAAATATTATCTTAATATTTATCAAAATTCTTTATCATGTAAATTTAGCTCAAAAAAATAAAATAATAACCAATATTATTTGTCAAAAGAAATCTATTTTTCTATGAATATGAATCTTTATTTTTTATTGTTTTTGCTTGTTAGATTTGAAACATACATTGTTCATCTAAAATATTAAATAATGCATAAATATTTCAAGTAATAATTGATATGATTGAGTATATGCAAATATACATTATCACGTAAAAATGATAAGCAATTAAGAACAAGTGTTGTTGTATCCACCAGGATTGTTAATAATTTTTATTTCTAATTACTAGTTTTTTAGTATGTTAATTAAAATTAGTAAACGAGGGTATTGATTATTTTTGAAAAGAATAACATAAAGCAATAAGTAGGTTGTATAAGACTTATGAGATTATTTTTACCACTGTCCTACAATTTAATTAGACATGTTATGAATATAGTTTACTTTCTTAAGTTCTAAACTACTTTCATAATTCAAAATGATTCTTAAATTTCTAACTTTAGTTTTAGAAGTCTTGATTCGTTTAAGATTTTTCATCTTTTTTACCATATAATTGATTAAAAGTTAGTTTATTGACCAACTTAAATCTTGAACAACGTAGAGATACCTTTATTAGATTTAGTTCATTAATTGCATTAAGATTTAAAAAGATAATAAGTAAACTATGCAAGATTATAACAACCTTTTAATCTTTAATGTAGGCATTCAATCCTACTTGTAATACCAACCACAAGATACCACTTCAAATAAGAATATTAGTGATTATACACTAATATCTTAAAATAGATATAAATATATTATGTAATAAACTAGTTATATACCATAATTCATAATACGTAGAGTTTTGAAATTTAAATATAGAATTGAATACATCAAAAATTGAAAATTGAAAACAAAATTTGTTATAATATTAAATTAATTAAATCATAGTCTAGAACTTGAAATTGACTACATTCATATTATTAAAATTAGCTAGACATTGATTTTACAAAAATAATCGTTATAATCATAGAAACTTTGAAGAAGAGGATTAAAAAAATCTTATAAAATCATCAAAATCTCCTCCAAAATTTGCTCATGATATGATTTTTGTTTCTCTTATTCTTGTTATAATTTTTATGCTTTGACGATCGTTAAATTGTTTTATATAATGTATTTTCGAGCCTAATTTGAGTTATATTATAATTTGCTTGATCTAATGGTCAAGATTAAGAGTTAGTGATACAAAATGTCATTTACATGCTGATTAAATGTCTCAATCGATCTAACCTTAAATGATTTCTATCCCAAGAGCACTCAATTGATTGACATGTGGCTCAAATGATCAAGTCCATTTTTGGATCAATCAAAACTTGTTTTGCGTTCTTCCCTTGACTCTTTGATCAAATGATTGCTATGTTTTTACTCTAAATAAACATTTTATCTCTTTTTACTCATTTTGTCCCCAAATATCTATATAATACAAAATAAATGCATAAAATGCATAAGTAAAAATAATTTATTATAAATATGTAAAACTTAATGCACAAATAATGTAAAAAAGAATCCTTATCAATAATTTATAATAATAAACTCAAATTCACCACATATATTAAATACAAAATTAAACAATTGAAATATTAAAATAAGAAATAATAGGTAGGAAAAAATAGTAAAAATGTCCTAAAAGAATTTGCATAGTAAGTCATTTGAAATTTTGAGATCAATTTGACATTGTATGATTTATTGCAAGTTCAATTAGTTTTTATATATTCTTAAATTTAGTTATTTTGGTATGAATGAAAGTTTTGATAAAGAAATTAAAATACCTTAGAAATGTGTTAACTTGGTATAAGAATTATTATTTCAATTTTGTATTAAACTTGATATATCATAAAATTGAACATATATTAATTAAAATGAAAAAATAAGCTCAAGATACCTTTTGACATTATATAATTTATTTAATACATATTAGATCAATTAGCTTTAAATACCTCCATATTTTTTCTTGCTATACTCTTAAGGGTTCTCGGGGCTGTTGTATAAGGAGAAGCTTTGTCAACACATTAAGTGTTCATGTTTGTAGGGAAGCACTTACTATCTCTCATCTTCTCTTTGTTGATGATTCTTTAATTTTCTTTAAAGGCTCTTTGCATCATATTCGTAGAATCAAGCAAGTCATATGCATCTATGAATGGAGAAGGCTTCTGGATAGGTGGTGATCTTTCTCAAATATAATATTTTCTTCTGTGGTAATATGGATATAGAGATAAAAGAAGCTATCTAGAAAGAGTTAGATTTTTGCTTTGATTTAGGGTTTTGAAGATATATTAAGTTACCTGCCTTATTCAGAGAGAGATAAAAGGAGCCAATTGAATTATATCCTAGATAAGGTTCATGTTAAGTTACAATATTAGTCAGCTTAATATCTTTCTCTCTTTGGGAAATAAGCTCTTCTTAAGGTTGTGGCTTGTGTTATGTCAAAATATACAATGTAGTGTTTTCTCTTACCGAAAGAATTATGTGAGGATATTGATAGCACTATGCAATGGTAATGATAGAGTACTATAGAGAATTCTAGGAAGATCCATTAGCTCTTTTGGAAAAGTTGTTATGTCTATGATTGGAAAGAGGATTAAGATTTAAAGATCTATAAGTTTTTAATTTGGCCATATTAGCTAAATAATATTACGTTGATTAAATTCTTAAACTTTTTATTTCCTCAAGTCTCTAAGAAAAAGTTTTTTTTCTTGGCTCATTTTTTGGTGCAAAGTCAAGAGTTCTCCTTTCTAGGCAAGGTGGAAGTTCTTAGAGACTCACGCTATTTTATTGGCGAGAGCACTTTGAGATATTGGTTATAGTACTAGTGTGTATATTTGGAATGACTATTGGATCCTTCCCTTTCCCCCGATTAGTTTTTATGTTACTTCTCCAAGGTCTGGTTATACCTTTTATCTTAAAGACCTTATCAATTTTGATACTATGACTTAAAATGTTAACCTTTGTTTGTAAGATGTTTAATCCATTTGAGGTAAACATTATATTAAACATGCCTATTTAACCCATTGCATGGATTATCTAATTTGGCATCATTCTCCCGTGGAAATTATAATGTTCAGTCTAGTTATCTAGTTGCTCTTAGGTTGGGTAATCATGCCTAGCTCTGGGCAATTCACATAGGTCACACTCGACATCTTTAGAAGCATCTATGGAACCTTAAATTCCAACCTAAGATTAAACATTTTTGTGTGTGTACACGTGAATTCTTGCTAGTCTGAGATGCCTTAAATTAGAGATGTTGCATAGCTTTTGTTCAATATCCCTTATATTTCATGGAATGAGATACTGCTAATCACTTTTTGTTGACTTATCAAAATGTTAGCTCGATTTGAACTACCATTTTACCTTTTGTTAACATTCTTAGTTTTATTGCAGATTTTTTTTTGTTTTGAGCTTGCTCGTTATTTTTACTTAGGGAGTCAATTTCCTTAATATTATACTTTAGAAAATTTGAAAATCTTATAACACTATAATATTTAATCATGTATATTTTAATTGTATGATTGTCTCTTCGAGTACTAAACTTGATTTTAAAAATTATATCATGGTTATGGCCAATAATATAATAACTAGCATATTGCTAGTTCGCATTGTTAGTAGCATGGTAACTTTGCTTTTGTGGTGCTCAATTTTGTATCTATATACTTGTATTTTGTTGTTTCTATCTACTTGTATTGTTTTATATTACATGAATTTTAAATAAAAAAAGTAACTTATCGATTGGTTAAAAAAAACTTAATTTATTTTTTGTCCACAAGTTATTATATTTAACTACATATTTCTAATAATAAATTAATTGTTCAATATTTTTATTGATTAAGCTTTAATTTATAAATTGATAATTGTTATTTTATTTAATTTTTAATTAATTATAAAGATAAATTAGTTTACCTTCTATATATTTGGAAAGAGAAAAAAGAAAAATTATTTTGTATAATTAAATTAATTATTATTAGATAAATCAAATACAACATTAAAAATTGATATTTTGATCATTTTAATTTTATAAATTAAACACATTATTCAATATTTTTAAAATTTGTGGTCTTGAGTCTCATTCTTAATGCATTTTTGTATATTTTAGTTATTTTTTGTCCATTTTTGCTTTTTTAGAATTTTTTTTTAAAAAATTAAGTTATATTTATAAGATTGATAGATATTTAAAAATAAAAATGTCCCAAAAAGTAAAAAAAAAAAAAAAGAGAAGTTATTAAAAAGACTAAAAATGACCAAATTATTAATAATTATAAAAATAAATTGATTAAAATATACGAATTTAAAATAATATGATCGGTGTGGTTAATAAAATAACCTCAAATAAATTTTTGATAATAATTATTATGTTAACGAAGATAATCGAAAATAAAGTCATGAATTAATTAGATTTGTTTGTAAAATGGATAAAAGTTTTTAAATATAATTGAGGAAATTCTTTTAACAAATTAAAAATTGAAGATAAATTTACAATGAATCTAATAAAGCATAAACCATTATTTGTACTTTATGAAAGTTGTGTACTTTATGAAATACCATAAAATTTGAGCCAATCGGAAGAATTATATATTTACTTTTTATATCCTCGACCGCAAAATAAATAAATAAATAAACAAAAGCAACAATCTCCTTCTTCTGTGCCTCGTTTAGGAATCTAGTTTCTCTCTTTAGTTTTCACCTCTACGAATCCTAAAAGTCAATGCCCCCAAATCTCGGCTACCATTGAAATATTAAGTCTCGAGTAAGTCTAAAATGTTTTTTACTTAATAAAATATCTATACCTACACTATCCTCTTTGAAAAGATATTACTTGGTCTTTATATTTGATAATAGAAATTATTAACTTTAAAGAATATTATTTATCATGCTCTCATTAGTTAATATTTTAAATTTTAATTTTGAATAAATTATTTCTACAATACATTCAATTGATTTTTAAGTTTAAAATAATCTTGTATTAAGAAAAAAAAAGCTCAAATTCATCTAACAATAAAAAATAAAATAAAATTTATTATTACTTAAATGTTTTGAATCTAAAGTATTACAAATAGAAGTTAAAAACAAAAAAAATGTCTAAAATATTGATATCTAGTCCTCTCTTTAAATATGATGAATATTATTACTAAATAATAAATAATAGAATAAAGGCAATTACCTTCGCAATTGACATTCCTTAAAATAAGGGAACTCTTAATGTAGAAGAAGATATAAATAATAACCATAAAATATATATACATTAATTAATAAGTGAAAGGCTTAAGATTATCAGAAGATTATTTTGATAAGTTATCATTGGTTATATTTTAAATTTTAATTTTAAATAAATTATTACTACAGTCAAATTTAATTGATTTCTAAGCTTATATTTATATCTATATTTATCTATTATAAAATAACAAGTTTATTGTATGAAAAGAAAAGTACACAATTACCCTCATTTTTTATAATACTAAAAAATTGACATCATTTAATGATTATATAATATTAATTAATAACATTTTTAAGTATTTTACTTTAAAAAAACTACAAAAATTATAAAAATTTATACCCATAAAATTTATATCGATAAAAATAATACCTAATAATAATGAATGAATTTAAATGGTCATAATTCATTTTAAACAATGTCCAATTGGACCGCATTCAAAATTAAATGATATGTGATGCACAAAAATATGATAGTCAAATTTTATATTTACAAAAAACTCTTAAGTGCATAAATCACTTATAATAAGTGATAAGTTTACTTCCAAGATTGTTTCTCAAGGGATTGTGGTAGTTTAAAAAAATTAATTATTTTCTAATTTAGTTAAGAAAACAAGTCCTAAATATTCTAATAATTGTCAATTTGTAGAAAAGAACTATAAATTCTAAATTAAATTATATCTAAAGAGAGAAAGTAAATTAAATCATTAAATTAGAAAAATTAAAGCTATAAATTAAAAGAATAAATTAAACTATAGCCAAACCTAGGATGATGATTTTATATATGGGATTTTAACGAATATAATCCTTCATAGACAGAATAAATTAAATGATTAACGTATAAGCTAGATTTACCAAAAAAATTTCCTTTTTAAATAAACGAATTCCTTATAATCATGATGAGTTCCTAATGATTTTCAATTAATCAAGGTTAAAATTAATTAATTGATAAACTAAAGAAACATATATAAGTCAAAATATTCAATTAATTAATAACTTTTATTGGTCATGCATGAAATTAATAAATTGATAAATATAAGATAGATATATTATTTAATTAAAAATTAAGATTTGACTCATCTTTAATTTATAATTAAAATTATTTTTCAACCATTTATTTTAATATAAATCAATGAAATTAAAAATAGATTTTTATTCATTATACACAACTAAGCATAGATGATATATCCAATGCTTAATTCTGAAATGTTTTCTTTAATCATAAATAAAGATTTAACCCATCATAAATTTATGATTAAAGATATAAAGATTATGATCAAGAAATAAATCTAATTTTTTTATATATTTATATCAAAAAAATTTATTCCAATAATTGGAAGTAGAAATTAAAATCTTATGTATAAATTTAATCAATCATAACTAAAAATTGATTCATAGGCAGAGTGTGGGTATATAGGGCTTCATGCCGATTTAATGAAGGTATGTTATAACACACGTTTTTTTCGTCACTGATAAGAGTCAAATTATTGCATTTTTGTTATGATTTAAATGTTGATATTTGTGTGAAAATTGCATTTATTTGATTATTTAATCCACAATTGTCATTTCATGGGTATTTTGTGTTTAAAGTGTAATTTCAGGTAAAATCATGATTTTGGAGAAGTTTGGGACAAAGTTCAATGATCGGGATTGAGTGAAAATAAAAAGAAAATAAAGTTTCAAAATTTGGAAATCCCGCCGCCGGCTAGATTATTCTCGTCGCCGGCGAAAATCCTACAGAAAGCACGGTGAAAATCTTCTCGAGAGCACAAAATTTGGCAAAATTCATCTCGCCGCCGGCCAAAATCGCAAACCCAAAAAAAATTATTTTCCAGAAATCTCGCCGCGGTGAGAACAATGTCGCCGCCGACGAGTTTCGTCCGAAAACAGATTTTTTGGTTGTTTTGTTCCAAAATTGCCCCCCAAACCCTAGATCTATATATACAATATGATGGAGAGAGAGGGGGACGACAGAGAGAGCAGATCTAAGTTATTTTTGGAGGAGAAAAGGAAATTTTGGAGAGAAAGGTTGGAGAAGCTTGAAGTATCATCACCATTGTTGCTACCAAGTCTTCATCTTCAAGAGTTTTTCATCTCTTCTCCTTAGCTTTTATTTTCTGCATTTTATTCAGATTTTTTGTTCATGGATTCAATTGAGAATATGTTTGTTCTTATTTTCGTTATGAACTAATTCGTTTTTGCTAAGGCTATGATCTAGTTGAATCAAGAAAATCTGATTTCTTGTGTTATCGTTATATGAATTCATTGTTTTCAAGTTGAGTATTTATTTCCATGCTTAATGCTTTTAAATTTCTGATCAAAATTTAAATGATTTGTTGCATTATATTGAGACCGAGAGGAGATGTGTAATGAACGATTCTTGTGATAAATATCGTATGTTGAATGCGAGTTTGACACCAAATGCATGATGTATGTGGTTATTCTAGAAATTCTATAAATCATAATGTGCTTATTTGTGATTAAATCTTCATAGAAATAGAGTTGGTTTTCATAGATAAGTAATTCTAATATAACTTGAGAGAGAGTATTAGATAAGTTTGGGTTTTTCAACCATCACTTTTAGCTTTGATTCTCATATAACATGACTTGAAATCGGATTGAATTGATTTAGCGAAATCAAATGCCTTAGCGTTTTTAATCATTTGTGAACAACATTAAATTTTGTTATTTGCGTTTAGTTTTATGTTAATTTTCTTTTAAAACAATTTCAACAATTCGGTTTTCAAATAAAATTAGGGTTAGTCAATTTCGGTACTTAGTAACGCCATTCCTTGTGGGTTCGATATCCGTACTTTTTGTACACTTTATTACTTGAACGATTCGTACACTTGCGAAAATAAACATCAGTTACTACAGCATGAAAGTTGTTCATATTCCCCAATTCTTTCTCGAAGGGTTCATGCTATGCCACACTTTAATCATGATGTGGCACACAAAACTTTAACGTACCCATTAATCATCCCGAATAGTAAGCATTATGACACATATTTTTTCACCATGGCATGCCCTATTTTTCATGAAAATTACATTGTACACCTTATAAACTAGTCGGTTCTTCATGTAAAGCTTACATGTCTTAATCTTTTAAGCTCCTAAGGTGAAAATTGAGTGCTTTAAGTGTTGTGCTTCAAGTATTAAAACATCTATATAATTTTAAAGCTAAAAGTACCTAAAATACAAAAAATATACCCATAATTATGACCATATAGATTTGCATAAATATTGATATAAGCATGTTATAATAAAATCTAGTTATCATATTTAAACATAATAAAATCACAAAGTATGAGTACTTTTAATGCACTTATTACAACCTTAACTAACGTCTTACTAGTCACTAGCAAAGAGAGAAATATAAAAACAAAAAACAAAAAACAAAAATAAACAAATGAAACTGAACTAACCTAAACTAATTAATCTAAATCATTTTCATAGATTGACACACTTGCATTTAGTATATGAAACAAGTCTTTAAACCTCTAGGTTGCCCTAGTGAACTAGCTAAAGTCTCGTCAGAGCTTTTCAATGATGATACCCATAAATATTCTATTATGCAAAATTAAAACTAAAAAACTAAAAAGAATAACAAAAATAAAAAGCAATCTACAAATAACAATAAAAACTAAAATAAACAAAACTTCTCATGCTTTAGTTTCTTTTTAGTACATAATCAAAATCTCAAGTATAAGTTAATTTAACATTCCAAAGGTTCATAATTTATTGTTCAAATAAGTACATATCAAAAATCCATATTTCATTACAAATTCACCCAATCCTCGTGTTAGGATTCCGAATTCACTTTAACTCTAATCTTGACAAGATATACTCCCAATTTCATACTGATTCTATGGATTCAAACACTTAACAAAGTATATGCGAACATAAGTTATGTAAAGAATAAAGCAAAGAGGTTCTCATATAATAAACAATAAATGCTCAAATGTAAAAATATTGATTTCATGAAATGAATCAAATGCTATGATTTATGAAGACATCACAATACTAATATCATATTTAAGTCAAAATATTTAAGCAAAAATCTCAAGTATGTACCTCAGGATGAATGAAGATGCTATTGGCTTCAAAAAGGATTATTTTACATTTTTTTAATAACCATCTCTCATTACTTTGAAGAACTTTAGAGTCGTAGTATTTAATTATACTATTTGTTTTTTTTTCTTTTTTTTTCTCTTTTCTTTCTTTCTTTCTTTCTCTTTTTTAAAAGAATAGACCCGTATTCATATATGTGTTTTGGTAAGTGACTATTTTGGCCCTTTTTTGTTATTCTTAGGAAATCCTACACCCATACCGACACAAATATATATATTTAGAAGCTAATCATGAATGAAATAGGTACACACCTAAATTCTATTCAAATCATTCAATCTAAGTAATGAAAATAAGTACATGATTCTTTATCAAATGCAAAAATCCTAACATTTAATGCAAAACTTATAGAGATAATCTAACAATTTAAATAATAAGAAAAATGTTTAAAGGAGAAGAAAACTCATCACTCATAATAAAACACTTATAGGCTTAATAATCTCACAAGGTAGTCTTTGCCATTTGATTCCTAAATACTAATTTTGGGTTTATCCCAATTTAAACATCCAAGTATGAAAAACAAACTATGAATAGAATTAATTCTTACAATAATCTATACACATGTTTAAGATATCAAACAAACAATGCAAAGACTCAATTATTAGCTTAAATTAACTAAATGCTTGTTTGGTCCTATTTGCACCCAAAACCTAAATTAAACATTGTCCTTAGTGTTTTGACTATGTATATGTTCAGAAAAGCAATGAAAGATCCAAATAGAAAATTAATTAATAATAAATAAAAGAAATTAATATGACCTAAAATGGTGGGTTACCTTCCACCAAGCACTTAGTTTAGCATCTTAGTAAGATGCTACTGGAGGTGAAGGCTTATGCAGTTCAATGCATTCAATGTTCTCATTTGTACTGATTCCTTACAAGTATGACTTGACATGATGTCCATTGACATTATATCCCTAAGTGTCTCAAACTTGATAAATATGATATCTTTTAAAAAATTTAAAACATAATTAGCATAATTAGTTTTGGTGGGTATAGATTCAACCCACTTGGACACATAGTAAACTTTAACCAAAATATATTTTTATCCAAAAGAAGAAGAAAAAGGACCTATGAAGTCAATCCCTCAAAAATCAAACAATTCAATAATAAATTAAATTAAATTTTAATGTCATCTCATCACATTTTTTAATGTTATTAGTCGACATATATCACAACACATGAAAAAATTATAAGCATCTTTAAATAAAGTTAGCCAGCAAAAACTAGATTGCAATACCTTCATAGTCATTTTCTTACAAACAAAATGGGATCCACAATAAAGTTCATAACAAAGGGTTAGAATGATCCCATGCTCTTCCTCAGGCACACATCTACAAATGATTTGATCTTGAAAGAGCTTGAACAAATATGGCTCATCCCAAAAATAGTGCCCGTAATCATGGAAAAGTCTTTTCTTTTCCTAGAAATGAATGTTAGGCCTCAAATATCATTAATTGATAATGTCAGCATACCATGGATTTGGGCCTATTGTAAAAAAAATTTCATCAAGAAAATTTTCAATAATACCCATTTCCTTTTCTCTTAGTAGTTTCAAAATCAAAATTTGACCTAGATAGATGATCAACTACTACATCATTAGTTCCTTTCTTATCTCTGATATAAAAGTCAAAATATTGTAAAAGTAAAACCCACCTAATCAGTCTTGGCTTAACATTCAATTTAATTAATAAATACCTCAAAGCAGTATGATCAAAATGTACAATTACTTTAGATCCTACCAAATAATATCTAAATTTATCCAATGTAAACATAATAGTCAAAAATTCTTTTTGGTGATAGAATATTTAAATTAGGTATCATTGAGTGTTTTATTAGCATAATAAATGACATGCATATGCTTATCCGATCTTTATCCCAAAATAGCCCCATGGACAACTCAAAAGTATTGCACTTAATTTCAAATTGTAAAGACCAATTAGGTGTCATGATAATAGGTTCAAAACTTAATTTTTTTCAAGGTATCAAAAGTAATAAGGTAATAATTATCAAACACAAAGGAGACATCCTTGGAGAACAGATTACATAAATGACGACTTATTTCAAAAAAATCTTTAACAATCTACTATAAAAACATGCATGTCCTAAGAAATTTCTAATTCTTTTCACATTAGTAGGGGTGCTAATTTAGCAATTAAATTCATTTTAGCTTCATTCTCTTCTATACCTTTACTTAAAATAATATGTCCTAACACAATGCCTTGTTTAACCATAAAGTGACTTTTCTCCCAATTAAGAGTTAAGTTGCATTCAATGCATCTTTTTAGAACTAAAGTCAACTTATGTAAATAATCATCAAAAGAGGTTCCAAAGACAAAAAAATTATCCATGAATACCTCAATTAATTTCTCCTTCATATATGAAAAATATGAATATCATGCATCTTTGAAATGTGGTTGAAGCATTGCATAGACCAAATGGTATCATCCTGAAGGAAAATGTCCCAAATAGACAAGTGAATGTGGTCTTTTCTTGATATGTTGGTGCAATGGATACCTAGTAATATCTTGAAAGACATTAAGAAAAAAATAAAATTCATGCCCACCTAATCTTTCAAACATTTGATCAATGAAGGGAAAGGGAAAGTGATTTTTCTTAGTGTACATATTCAGTTTTTGAAAGTTGATACACATCTATCATCCTATGATGATTCTAGTAGGCACTAATTCATTCTTGTCATGTCTTATCACGATAATTCTTGATTTCTTGTGTACCATGTGTATCAAACTAATCCACTTACTATCAACAATAGGATAAATAAATCCTACGTCTAAGAGTTTTAGAATTTCAATTTCACTACTTCTTGCATAACGGGCTTAAGTCTTTTATTGGCTTTTCTTATAGCTTTAGTATTGTCCTCTAAATTAATCTTATGTATACACATAGCTGGACTAATACCTCTAATCTCTCAAATACTCCGACCTATACCTTTCTTGAATTTCCTAAGCTACTTTACTAGTTTTTCTTCTTGCATCGAGGTTAAAGTAAAAGAAATAATGATCGGGTAGTTTTCACTCTCTTCTAAGAACACATATTTAAGGTGCTTAGGTAACTCTTTTAACTCCAACATAGGTGGAGTATTTTCTTCCCTATATGAGTCTTAGATAGATCTAAGGATGTACGAGGCTCCTCTATTGGTTCAACACTATCTAAAAATTCATAGTACTCCTTAATCTTCTCATCTAATTCTTCATGGATCCTATCAATAGGCATATTGAATTTTATCCTTCATTTCATCCTATAAAAAGGTGTTATAAGAAAGTGTATCCACACAATCAATATATGAATACTTATCATCAATAGAAATAGATGGAATCAGAGAGGAATATTTTTTTTTGAAATTAACAGCCTCTCCAAAACTATCATGGTTAATTTCCCATTATAGACATCTATAATAGTCTTAGTTGTGGCCATGAAAGGCCTACTAAGAAGAATAGTGTGGTCCTTGTCCATTGATAGGTTTTCATGCATATCTATTATCACAAAATCAAAAAGGTATTATTAATTTATCTACCTATACAAGTAAATCCTCAATGACGTCCTTAGGAAATTTGAAAAATCTATCAACTAATTGAAGAGACGTGGTTATGGGCTCTAACTCCCCTAAATCTAGTTATAAGTATATTGAGTAGGCATGATATTAATACTTGCACCTAAATCTAGCATGACATTAACCATCTTTTTATCTCCTATAGTAATATTAATAATAAAACTACCAAGATCTTTTAATTTTGGTGGGAGGTTTTGTTGAAGTATTAAACTAACAACTTTTAATACAATTACTCTTTCATTAACATCATACTTTCTCTTCTTAGTATTTAATTCTTTAAATTTTTTTTTGCATAGGAAGGTACATTCCTAACGACATCTAAGAGAGGTAAATTGACGTTAACCTTTGAAATCATATTAAATAAATCAAAAAATTGATTATCCTGTTTAATGCCCTTAAGATGGTGTAGGCAGTCAGTATGGCTTTTATGCCTTGTGCAATATAGGTGGGTAATAGAACTCTTTTCAAATTTCCTTAGAAGGTTTTGCAATTATTTAATTAATTTTACACCTTACTTAGGTACTACTTGCATTCCACCTATTTTTCATACATTATTAAATGAATCATTAGAAATTTCAAAAGAAAATTATTTAGAACCTTACCACTCCTTAGAATTGTCATAGTTTGAGCTTATTAAGATTGACTAGGAATCTTCCTTTTTTCTCGTATTTGCATTCGCTTAACTATTTGCCCAACTTTTCCTTCCACCCTATTCATAGATACCTCTAAATAATCCAATTTTTGATTGTTTTTCATGTCATTATCTCGACTTACTTAAATAAAAACATTCAAGTTATCCTGGTGGTTTCTTCACCGAGAATTATTCATGTTGGTGTAATGATCACTCATGGGTCTACATTAGTACCTCTATATAACATAATTTTTTTAACTAGTACTTGCATAGCAATCATTTGCAAAAGAGTAAATATTAGCCCAATGCCCAAATATACCACAGATTCCATATATCTTTTTGTTTAGTGTGTTCTTGGTAGTTAGGAGTTAAGCTTACTTCGTTAATTTTGCAAGTTGCATGACCATCTTATTCTCAAAGCCTATCTCATTGAATCCTGCTCTTCTCACTCTAGTATTCTTTTGTTGGGAATTAGTATCCAATATCTTATAGAGATTATAGGTCTTTAAGGCTGTTATTTCTTCCATGGCTCTTTCTGCAGCATTATCAACTATGAATTGATACTATTCTGTTAATCCATCAAAGAAAAATTAATTTTATAATTATAGTGGGAAACTTAGTATGTACATTGAGTGAGAAGTAATTTGAACCTATCCTAAGTTTCATGGAATAACTTTCCTTCTATTTGAGAGAATGTAGCAATATTTGCTCTTAAATTGGAAGTTTTATGCTAGGAATAGTATCTTGCCATGAATTTATTATATGCTTCCTTCCAAGTTATTAGGGAAGCTAGTAAGAGAGTCATTAGCCAAACGTTAGCCTTTTCTTAAGGTGTATGAGAAATACCTCATTAAAGAAGGTCAATGGATCTTCATTAGAAATTGCATAGAAAGATAACAACTTGTAAAAATGAATATTTTAAAATTCATAATTCTTATTCATCTCCCCCAACTGTATATAGTAAGTTGTACTGCTAATGATTGGTATTGCATGTTCCTTCATTAGTACCTCCTTTAGTAAAACATCTTCCATTTTTAATGGCTTTAGTGACTTAAGTGATTGCTCAAGAAAATAAAATAAAATTAACAACTAACAACAAATAAATTAAAGATAAGAAATAAAAATAAACAAATAACAAAAAGAACTAAAATTAGACAAGAAATAGATAAAAGCAAATAACAAAAGAAACAAAAATGAAAAATAAATAATTAAAAACAAATAAATAAGAGAAAAGAAGTAAAAATAAAAATAAGCATTTTTTTAAACTAAACAATATGTTAATTAATAAATATACAAAATGAAACAAATAACTAAGAGATAAAAATAAACAAGAAAAAATAATTAAAATAAACACAAACATTTATAAAATCATAAAAATAAAAATAAAATCACAAAAATAAAAAAATCATGAAAATTAACTAAAGAGAAGACATCTAAATAATATAAAACGTCAATTCCTAACAACGACGTCAAAAGCTTGATGTCCAAAAATTTAATAATAAAATTTTCTTGTAAGTGTACGAATTATTTATTGTAAGAGATAAATATACTCTCAATATCTTCTCTCAAGAAATTATGGTGATTTTAAAAAGTTAATTATTTTTTAATTTAGATAAGGAAAATAAATCTTAAACATTCTCCCTATTTGTTAGTCTAATAGAAAAAAAACTATAAATTTTAAATTAAATTATATCAAAAGAGAGCAAGTAAATTAAATCCGAGAAATGAAATAATAAATTAAAGCGATAAATTAAGCTATAGTCGAACTTAAGATGATATATATATATATATGGGATTTTAGAGAGCATAAATTAAGTGATTTAGATATAAGTTAGATTTTATTGATTTTTCTTTTTAAATAAATCAATTCCCTATGATCATGGTGATTTTTTTAATGATATTCAATTAACCAATTCTTTTTTGATCTGAGTTGAATTGATTAATCGGTAAACTAAAAAATATATATAAGCCAAAATATTCAATTAATTAATAACTTCTTTTGGTTGGACTTAAAATTAGTAAATTTATAAACCGAAGTTAGATATATTACTTAGTTATAAATCATGATTTGACCGTATTTAATTTATAATTAAAATTATTTTTCAATATCTAATTTAATACAAATCAATGAAATTAAAATAGATTCTTATTTATTATGCATAACTAAACAAATGTGTCTAATGTTTAATTTTGAAATGTTCTTTAATCATCATTCAAGACTTGGTCCATCATGAATTTATGATTAAAGATCTCAAGATTTTGAACTAAAAATAAATCAAAATATTTTATTTATTTAAATCACAATTTTTTTCCAATTATTGAAATTGGAAACTAAAATGCTATATATAGATTTAGCCAATCATAGCTAAATTAACAAAATTCAATTCAACTATTAAAGGAATTAGATTATAGAAAGAGATAAAAAAATATAACAATAAAAAACTATCCTTTTTGTTAAATATGATTTAAAATCTTTGGACAAGTTGTCATTAGCTTATCCAAATACTTGGATCTTCTTTATAATTTGGAGGATTTTTTTTCTGTATTTTTATATGGTGAAATGGCTAACCTAAATTCCATAATTAAAATACTCTTGATTGCTAAAAATATTGTTATAAAAAACTACATATGATGATCCTTATATAACCTAAAAATTGATTTACTTATAGGAATAATGTGAGTACAGAGGACTTTGAGCCAATTTAATGAAGGCACACCGTGTCACACTTTTTTCACCACTGTGGCATGAAGTTCATTTAGGTTTGTCAATTCTTTCCTGAAGGGTTTGTGTAGTGGAACACTTTAATCCATACCATAACACACAAAACTTTAACATGCCCAATAATCATCCTAAACAATGTGTGTTGTGGCACACATATTTCTTCATCACAGCATGCACTGTTTATCTTGAAAATCATCTTATACACCTTACAAACTGATTGGTTCTTCATGTAAGGCTTACATGCCTTAATCTTTTAAGCTCCTAAGATGTAAATTGAGTGATTCAAGTGTTATTATTCATGTGTTAACAAATTTATACAATTTTGAAGTTAAGAACATCTAAAATAACAAAATATGTCCGTGATTTTGAATATATAGATTTTCATAATATTAATTTAAACATGCTATAAATAAATCTAGTTATCACACTTAAGTATAATAAAATCGTAGGATATAAGTGCTTTGCATGCACTTATCTATATGCAAGATTTTTTTAAATAGTAAAAATGTATGATGTAAACATAAGAGGCGCTATTTTTGTTATTATAAGTTTTAAATATGTTTTTATTTTATTTTCTAAAAAAGTATCCTATGTAACCGTCCACTAAAGGGGGGAATTTTCATTGTTACTATACGTGCTAATAGAATAAGGTTTGTCTGCCTAGGACTAGATCTTACAACTAGTCCATAACGATCAAAATTGAATCGTGAGCCTATTAATGAAGTAAATTCAATAAAGCAAAAACTAGTACCACATAGAAATGGTCATAAATTGAAGAGTCTAGACCAATTTGAAAGATCACTTGATATGATTGAAATAACTAAATTTTAAGTTGTTCAATCAAGTAAGCGAAACTCAATAATAGAATCTGTAGCTACCTCAATGTTATTTTTTGATTTATTTATTGTTTGATGAATATTCAAGTACTAAGACCATTCTAATGCTCATTTTCTCCTTGTATAAATTAAATTAATAGTTAGGATAGCTACTAAAATGAAAGCTTCTATAAATAAAGATACACCCAATACATCAAAACTCATTTGCCATGGATTTAGAGTTTAAATAGAAATCACTTTATAATATTTCATTTTTGGTTTAAGTATATTGTATGATATTAGTGACACAGACACTCTATTTCCATTTCTATTCTAATTCTATTATTACTATTATATTAATTTGAGTTTAGAATCAAGTTCTTTACTAAAATGAATTTGCTTTTGTTCTTTTTCTAACTTATTCAAAAAAAAAATAGGGGATAATCACATACAATTGTATCCGTAATCTTCTTGCACCTTCCTCTCTAAATAACTAGAAAAAAAAACCAATAAACATGCCAAAGATGGACCATATAGTACGTATTATGGGTGCCACGAAGAGGTTTGTTTTTACATCTTGTATTCAAAATCCTCCTTCTATAACCATAGAGGAATTTTTATATCATTACCATTTCATATTTTTTTTGTTCTCATATTTTACATATCCTATAACATATAATATTAGATACATATTCTATACATAGAATATATTGTATACAATAAAAATAAATAGAAAACCTGCCCTAAAAAAAATATTTTACTAGAATTCTCTAGTAGGATGAAAGGGTTATATCTTTTTTCATTTTAGAAAAAAAAAATATCAAGCTGCCGGTCATTACCTATATATAATCAAATTAAGTATATATAATCTAATTAGCTATATAATAACTATATATACTTTGGGTTATATGAATTCACATTATGTATTATAAATTCTAATAAAATTCTGCATCAACTGTAAAATTGTCTTCAACATTTGACAATTTTAATCCTTTTACAACATTACTTGTAATTATCTTATTAGTTTCATAATATTTTACATTAAGACAAATTAAAAATAGATATTAACATATTAGTTAGTTTCACTTACACGTAATTGAGTACAATCTATTTATATAAAAGTGATTTTGTCAATGTGTCAAACGGTTGGAGGTTGTCTTTAAATTTTAATGATAATTGAATGTAAAATAATATACAATATTTTGATATCCAAATGAAACTGCTATACTGTTCCCAAAAATATATAACTGCTATAATAATGTCTCCTCATTCAAAACCAGTTCATACAAAGAAATTAATTGTTAGTTATTTATAATTGTAACCGAGACTATATTATACTTAGTTTTCCAATTGAAACGGATGATAAAATCATTTGGTTTTTAAAGTAAAAGCTCTCAAGCAATTAGGCAGGTCAGTTTTTGATACAACTCTCTTTCTCTTTCTAAAATTCTTTTGATAATTTTTTTTCCGCTCAAGAAAGGAAATATATATTAATATTAAAATTCATTATAAACAATAATAAGTAATTGTTGGGATATAACAAAAAACTCTCAATATAGCTATAAGAATAATTAACTATGAACACCCTTATTAAAATCTCTCTGGGTATCTAAGAAACATAAATCATATTAAAATAAGACAACAAGAGTTTGGCTTCATTGATGATATTTTGAGCTTCCCACAAGATGAAAAAATCATCATGCATTGAGGCTTTTATAAAATTACAATTATCTTGTTTTGAAATTAAATTGTAAAAAGAAAATAATAATTTAATTACTTCAAACTTTTTTAGCCGAATAAGGAAAGAATTTGGTCCACCAAAATATGCCTATTGGAATCTCTAATAGTCATAATATTAATGCGATTGTTGTTCTTGATTTTAATATAATTCCTATGTGTTTTCCTCTAAGAAGAAGGATGAGGTGGAGAAAAATCTTGAATATAGAAAATATACAGAATATTTGCACAATAAAAAGTCCTCTAAATTCTAAGAATCTAGAAATTCTTAGAATTTAATTTAGAAATAAGAAAATCGAGATTTAGAGTTAAAAATAATATCATTTCTAATTTTTTAAATTTGTTCAAAAGAGACACACATAGATAAAATGAGCTCAAAATCAGATAACAAGAAAGGTGTAAAAGCATTAAGTTTATCAAAAATAACAAGGAGAGTCTCAAAAGAAAAGATATATAAGTTAGTCAAAAGAGAAGTAACCTACCAATTAGACGAAATTGATAGTTTTAGGATTAGAATAACAAAAAAGATAAGAGATATTAGGTAAAATAATTCTTTGATTAATGTTGTCTTGAATAAGGAAATAGTTAGAAAAAATCTCTAACAAAAAAATTTCAATCTCTCATGAAATTTTTGTTTTCAAAAGATAATACCAAAAGTATGGAAAAATTGTTAGAAATTTAGTAGAGACAATTTTCTTGTAAAATGATTTAGAATTAAACTGACATTTAGAATTGTGGATCAAAAACCAAGAATCATGTTTGCAATAGTTAAGGAGAGTTTAAAAATATAATAACACGTTAAAAAAGCACCCTATTTATTAAAAATCAAATGAAAATTCTAGTCATTACCATGAACATTGAGAATATCAATATTTTTTACAATGCATTGAGTGAGAAGATGTAAAACAATCAAAAGAGAAGATAAATAAAGCAAGTAGACCAAAAATCTAAGGATCCTTTCAAATATCAATAGATTTTTCATCTCCAATTTGACAAGAAACACTAGTCTTAAGTAATGATCTTAAAGAGAAATATCTTTCCAAATACAGAAATCAAAAAATCTTATAGTATAATCAAATAAATCTTTGGAAGTACCATACTTATTTAAACAATTGGATCTAACTTCTACAATCATTATTTAAGAATTGTCAACTAAGTTTATAAAGAAGGATGAGATTAATATCTTCAAATTTATGGAATCCTAACCTCCAACTTCCTTAGGTAAACAAATTTTGTCCTAACTTTAGAAAGGCATAAACCTTGAACCAGATCTCTCATTAGAGCTAGAATTACACCAAAATTTCCTTATAATTGAATCTATTTTTTCACATAATAAACTAGAAAATTTGAAAGTATTCGTAGAATAAGGGAGTAAGGAGAGTATAACACATTTAATGTACATAGATTTACCAGCTTTGGAAAGAAGACAAGATCTCCAGCTATCAGTTTTCAAATCAAATTATTAATGACTCTTTTGAATTCCTTACTTTTTTGTCTGTGTAAAAATAAATCATTTCTCAAATATTTAAAACCACCATTAGCAACAAGAACACCACAAATATTTTGCTTTTTGACTAAACCATGAAAAATAATGATGTAAATTTTGGTGGATCACATCAACATAAAGGAGATGGCTAATAGTAGGAGCATTTCTAGAAATTTCAAACCATGAAGACAAGAAGAATTTTCAGCATGAATTAGTAATCTTGAAAGAGTTTCAGCTCCAATAATAAATAAATAGGAAGAAATAGGATCACTTTGTCTAAGACCTTTTTAGGGTTTAATATTACCAAAGGGAACTCCTTTTTAATAATAGAGAATAAGTAACATACTTTAAACAAGACAATGTTAAATTGTAGAAATGTTTGAAAAAATCTAAATGTCTCATAATTTTAATGATGAAAATCCATTCCATTTTATCATAAGGCTTTTATTTGACTCCAAGTAACTCTTTCCTTTTAATAGTATGGACAATTTCTTGAGAAAAAATAATATGGTAAGATATTCATCTATTAGGTATAAAAGTGATTGGAAAGGAGAAAGGAAATTAATAAGTTTACCTCCGAGTTTATTGGAAAAAAACTTGAAAATAACTTTGTAGATAACCGTACATAAGTTTATGGGTCTTAAATGATGAACCAAGGAAGGATTACTCATTTTTTCATTAAGAGATAAATTTCATGTTTAACATTTGGTTGAGATAATCGGACTTGAAATATTTTTGCACAACATCAATCAAACTTCCACCAAGAATATCCTACCAATTTTTTTACACAAAAGCAAGAATACCATCAAGATCAGGTACTCTAAAAGCACCCATGGAAAATAAAACATCTTCAATTTCTTTATGATCAAGTATACTATAAAGTGAATCATTGTCTTCATGGACATATACTAAGAAAAAAGTTGAGATAATTTAAAATTCCAACCATTGGTATTATTATGATGATAGGAATGGAAGACATCATTGTAATGATCAATGAAACAAGCTCCTATATCATTTCTTTGAGATACCCACATCTTATTAGGATCTTTGATAATATAAATAGTGTTATGTTTTCTTCTAATCATAGTGGAAGTGGGAGATTTTTTTGTATTATGATCTCCTTTAACCAACTAAGTTTCTTTCGATTTTTGTCTCCAAATACTTTCTAATATATTTTCTATTGTCAATATCTTGAAGTAAAAGTTTTTCATAAGTTCCAGGCTCATCAATAATTAAACCACTTTGAACTTTATATAAAATATCTTCAAAAAATTTCAATCTGTCTTCATAATAGCCAAAGTGATATAAAATAAAATCTTTAGACAACTGAATAGAATTAGAGTGAAATTTTTATTGTACTTGATGAGGATCTTTGAGTTTCCAAGCCATAGTAATAACATCCTTACTAGAAAGATCTCTACACCAAGCAGCAATATAACAAAAAAGGCATAAAAATAAGAGTAGTGGGAACATACACATTTAAAAAGATAGGTCAATGATCAGAAACTCTTATTTGTAAATTCCTCATAACACATTTGAAAATAGAGAAAACCAATCTACAAATACTAAAACTCTATCAATTCTTTGGTTGATGTTATGCCTACCTTTCCTTTTATTGCTCCAAGTAAAAGGTAAACTAGTAGAACCAAGATCAATAGCTTGAATATAATCCATGAAATCTCTTAATCTATTTGGTCAAATTAAAATAGGTAAACTCGGGAATAACATCGAAGTACTGTAAGGATTTTATTTTCTTTGCAGTTATTTTTTATGCTTTATTCTTACATGTTATATTTAATTTGTCTGTGATTAAATTTAACTTTGTTGGCTGTTTGTAAACATGATATAATAATAACGTTGTTATGCTTGCGAAATATTAAATAGATAAAAATCTCTAAAATGAATTGATTTTATTCTTATTCAAGATTTTATATTAAGAATGTTAGAGAGAAATATATTATTTTTCATTACAAACTTAAATCTGAAAATTAGATTTTAAGGTTTAGTTATCTGGTCTGATTTAGAGTAGTGCTCTTTTATTTGTTAGTACAATCACCCGGTAGTTAGAGTGAAGCTCTATTTCAAAAGTTTTTATAAGAATTATTATCTGAAAATGTATTGAAAACATGTTTTCAGTAGTGGTTTTAAAACTTGAAAGTTAGTACTCGGATAATTAAATTCTTAGGTTTAATTTGGACACCTTGAATAAAGTTTAAACTGTCTAACCCCACCAAAGGTGGCATTTAAATGGTTCATTTTCAATCTCTTAGAAAAAGGAATTAATTTAATTAACCAAATTAGTTATCAACCCCACCCATAGGTGTTAATTGATTTGTTTAGTTAACAAAGAATATCTAACCGCACCAAAGGTATTATTCATATAAAAAAGAGAGAATTAATAAATATCAATTCATATCTTTAATAACCTAAATAATATGAGCAAGCATAATTAACTTAGTTATTATATCCATAAATACTCCACTATTATAAAAGATAAAATTTTCATAAATGTTTATTGAATCTATGTTTAATTTTATGTAAGTAGATTAAAAACACAAAACCCTAAAATATCGTGACAGGATGTTTAGGATTTAATTTCATTTTTAAAAGTTTGAATAATAAATTAAAAACCACATACATTCCTTCATTAGATCGACCTTGGGAGTATACTTATCATTTTCTACGAAATGATTCATGCACTTGCGAGAGTTTTATAAATATTAAACCAAAGTATTGACAAGAATCGGCGATGCCGGTTTTTCGTTCATCAAGTAGCTGTAAAAGAGGCACCGAATGAGGGACATGAAAATTATTAGTAGATGAAACAAAAATCTTAGAGGATATAATAACAACACTAGTAACCTCACTAGTAAAAATCCTTTTAATGCTAGAACTAACACTAAGAGAATATTTCCTCTTTTTTTGTTGCACTCCGGGTAGAAGTAACATATGAATTTTGTTGATTTCATGGCCATTGATGACATTGATACTTCCTTTTAGGTTTGGCAGCCACAAATTTTTTAAAAGCTAAATCAATAGTTTTTTTACCTCATGTTGTAGAAGAGGATTTGTTAGGATCAACTAAGCAAGGGCTCACTTCCTGAAAGAAGGTAATAGAGATAGTACAAAAAAGGAGGAGACTAATATCTCTTCTTGTGATTTAAAAAGATGAAGAGAGATTTAAGGAGAGAGCATAAATTGAAGTGTTTATCTCTAGTAAAGTAATATTCAAGTTATTATCAAGTTCTATTATGAGAAAGATATATGATGAATATGAGAAGATACTACTTATAGATGATCATTACCCATAACAATAAACTTATCTTAGTATTGAAGCTATTTATTCATAATTAATCCTTGTCAGATAATTAAGAAATTATATGGTAATTATTTATCCTATTGGATATTTATCTAGTATTAATGCTCATCTACTGACTCAATACTTATTGGGATAGCTTATGAGTTATCTACTGACTTATCTACTGACTAGTACCAAATGGAAAGAACCAATTAAAACTAAACATCAACCCCTTTAATTTTCTAGGCCTTTATACATAGTCTAGAAGGTCTATTTTGGTGTTCTATCATTAACTGTATTCACGACCCTCTAAACCACACTAGTAGTGTCATGTTAACTCTCATGTGATTATTACCTACATTTCTTATTTGACCCAAACATTTAAAATGTGGATGATGACATCATATCATTGGTGGTTATTATGGATTCTCAATTGGGCTATCTATTGGAAAGTTATGTCGAAGTCAATATTAGTCTTTAAAAGGTCAGCCCCTCCCCTCTTTTGGATGGAAACATTTGAAAAGTTAGCTCTAAATTTACAAGGTGTCTTACACCTTTTGTACTATAGAGTATGCTTCTCTAAGGCATCTAAAATATGTGCCAGACTCTACGAGCTTATGGAGAACATGTTTGAGTGGTAGGACTTCTCATGGTTTCTAAACTCTCTTTCATATATGCACTTCACTTTCTAAAAGGGGGAGGTTACACTTATTTTTTTTTTTCTAACTGGTCTTTTTCTATCCCTTGTTATAGTGAAGTGTCATGGATGTATGGAGGTCTACACCTTTTTGAAGTGTCCAAGTAGTATGGGATAATGTCCTAATCGCCTTAAGTTTTGGTAGAACCAATATCGGGCAAACATTTATGTTTGTATTTTTATTATGTGAATTTTTAATTTACTATTTTTGTTGCTATTAAGTATTTATGTTTTTACAATCTCTTTCAATCAACTATTCTTTTTTTAAAAATAAAATATTAATGTCCCTCCCCCCACATAATCTTTTCTTTCACCAAAACTCAAATCCCAACATTCATCTATAGCTTTAAAATCCATATCTCTATTTGAAGGAGAGAAATTAGACGAATGTTAAAGATTTTTTTTAAATTTTTGATTGAAATAGTTGATTGAATGAGATTGTAATAATACAAGTAGTCAATTACAACAAAAAATAACCAAAGTAGTAAATTAAATTTGTTCACATAATATAAGTATGAAAATGAATATTTTTCCAACCAACATCCTAGTCTACTTAATAAATTAGGTACTTTATTCATGCCTAGACTTTGTCCATAATGTAAACACGTGGTTGGACACTTTAGGAATGTATAAGATGAAGGAGGACATGTAGAGGTGCATTATTAAAGGTGTTTTTTTCTCTAGAAATGCATATGATGTGGTAGAACCTAGGAAGGCAGTGAATAGGGCTCTGTGGCTCATTAGATAGTAGTCTATATGAAGTAGTAGTCCATACTTTGCAACCTTCAATCAATCTTAGAGACCAAAGATGTATTAAAATTTTCTATGCTTCTCGCTTTGTACTTCTTGAGAAAATTACTTACTAAGCTTTGTATCATATCGTAGCCATACTAAAGAGTGATAGCCATCTAGGCCTAGAGAGTAATTTATCTGCCTTTAGTTTTGTTCAAATATTTTTGGAATACTTAATGCCAATTATGGATGATACAAGTTTACAGTCCATTGAGTTGGGTGCTCCCATAATGACCATAAGCACTAGCTTCTATAGATGGTTATGAACATATATCCCAAGAACATGGAGTGCATGATGAGTGCTCAAAAAGTATTAAAATTATCATGATTTTATGCACGTTAATTGTTTAACATTAAATATATTTATATAAATCTGTCTTTTTGGAATCAAGAATATTTTTATTATTTTTCAGGTATTTTCGCTTAAAAAAGTAACTTAAAGACTCAAATAAAAATACCGGAAGCAATACATTGCAAATAAATTCATAAATTAAATAAGGAAAGGTCAACAAATATGGAAAAATTGGACAAAATGGATCAAAAATGTCAAAAAGGAGGAAATAGAGCACGCAGCCGCCGAGTAGCGTCGGACAACGCTCGTAGCGTGCCCAACCACGTTGAACAACATGCGTGCATCACCTAGTCCACAAGCGCCTGCTCTCCATTATGTGTTCTCCCCTGCTTCATTCCGCCTGCACCAATGTCCATCTATGCCCAATCTATGCGCGCCACCACACCCCATGCCAGTATGACGTCAACAATGATGTCATCATTCACTACTCCGCATCTCCACCATTTTTAATCATTTTTTCACCCACTTTTTGTTCCCCTCCTCACCTATAAATACCCATATTCTCTTCACTTCATACCACACCTAAAAACACACATTCTTCTCTCTTTCTTTCTCTCCATTTCTTAGTTTTTTAGTTTTTCCTTAGTTTTAGAGTTCTTCTCTTTTTGAGAAGAACTAATTATGTTTTTGTAATTTATTTGCTTTTTGATTCAATAAATGAAAGTGTGAATTCCGCTTGGAGGTTTTCCAGCAACATGAATAACATCAAAGTACTGTAAGGATTTTATTTTCTTTGCAGTTATTTTTATGCTTTATTCTTACATGTTATATTTAATTTGTCTGTGATTAAATTTAACTCTGTTGGTTGTTTGTAAACATGATATAATAATAACGTTGTTATGCTTGCGAAACATTAAATAGGTAAAAATCTCTAAAATGAATTGATTTTATTCTTATTCAAGATTTTATATTAAGAATGTTAGAGAAAAATATATTATTTTTCATTATAAACTTAAATCTGAAAATTAGATTTTAAGGTTTAGTTATCCGGTCTGATTTAGAGTAGTGCTTTTATATTTGTTGGTATAATCGCTCAGTAGTTAGAGTGAAACTCTATTTCAAAAGTTTTTATAAGAATTATTATCTGAAAAATGTATTGACAACATGTTTTCAGTAGTGGTTTTAAAACTTGAAAGTTAGTACTTGGATAACTAAATTCTTAGGTTTAATTTGGACACCTTTAATAAAGTTTAAACTGTCTAACCCCACCAAATGTGGCATTTAAATGGTTCATTTTAATCTCTTAGAAAAAAGGAATTAATTTAATTAACCAAATTAGTTATCAACCCCACCCATAGGTGTTAATTTATTTGTTTAGTTAATAAAGAATATCTAACCCCACCAAAGGTGGTATTCATATAAAAAAAGAGAATCAATAAATATCAATTTATATCTTTTATAACCTAAATAATATGAGCAAACATAATTAACTTAGTTATTATATCTATAAATACTCCACTATTATAAAAGATAAAATTTGCATAAATATTTATTGAATCAGTATCTATGTTTATTTTTATGATAATAGATTAAAAACACAAAACCCCAAAATATCGTGACAGGATTTTTAGGATTTAATTTTGTTTTTAAAAGTTTGAATAATAAATTAAAAATCACATATATTTCTTACTTAGATTGACCTTGGGAGTATACTTATCATTTTCTACGAAATGATTCGTGCACTTGAGAGAGTTTTATAAATGTAAAACCAAAGTATTGATAGGATCGATGATGTCGGTTTTACTCATCAGTGCACCTGTGGTTTGCTATTATATCTAGTTTATTATAGGTGTGAACCCAAGGATACTTGTACATGAACTTCTTGGAGTCTATACATCTTAGTTTCTTTATATTTTTTCATTTGGACTTCCCCATTCTTATCGAATTCCTCGTGTGTAGACAAGTGTGACTTAAATACCTGCAAAAAATATGTACCTATTAGTAGGGCTAGTTCCTCTTCTTTCATTATAGTGGGACATTGTTGATACTCAAA
Source organism: Hippophae tibetana (assembly GCA_037013495.1). Lineage (NCBI taxonomy): Eukaryota > Viridiplantae > Streptophyta > Magnoliopsida > Rosales > Elaeagnaceae > Hippophae > Hippophae tibetana. Next base: position 30,858,118 of record CM072806.1, read on the forward strand.
AACTTGATTGTCAAATTTTATATTTATAATTTTTTTGTAAGTACACAAATCACTTATATAAGCGACAAGTATACTCTCAAGATCGTTTCTAAAATAATTATAGTAGTTTTAAAAAGGTAAATAATTTTCTAATTTAGTTTAAGAAAACATAAATCCGAAACATTTCAACAAATTGTGGGTTTGAAAGAACAAAATTGTAAATTGTAAATTAAATTAATATCTAAAGAAAGCTAGTAAATAAAATTATATAAATTAAAGTGATAAATGAAAGTAGATAAATGAAAGCAATGAAACTATGCCGAACCTAAAATGATGGATGCATATGAAATTTTAGCGAGCATATCCCTTCATGGATAGAATAAATTAAATGATTTAAATATAAGTTAGATTTTATTGGTTTAATTTTTTAAAAATAAAACTACCTATAATCATGGTGAGTTTTCAATGATATTCAATTAATTAATTTTTTCTTGGTCGATGTTGAAATTGATTAATTGTTAAACTAAAGAAATATATATATCAAAATTTTCAATTAACTCATAAATTTCCTTAGTCGAACTTGACATCAAAAATTGATAAACCTAAGATAGATATATTCTTTAATTGTAGATCAAGATATGGAAAATCTTTAATTTATAATTAAATTCATTTTTCAACTGTATAATTTAATACAATCAATGAAATTAAAATAGACTCTTATTCATTCTACATAACTAAGCACAAATGATGTGTTTAATGCTTAGTTCTAGAATATTTTCTTTAATCATTAATCAAGATTTGGTATATCATTGATTTATAATTAAAGATTTGAAGATTGTGAATAAGAAATAAATCTAAACTTTTATTTACAAAATCATTCTTCCAATCATAGGAAGCAAAGACTAAAAATTCCATATACACAAAGAGAAATAAAAAATATAACAATAAAATTACTCCTTCTTGATAAAAAATGATTCCATATATGTGAATGGGCTGTCACTACCTTCTTTAAATTCTTGAATCATCTTTATAATTGGAATTATACCTTTACATGGTGGTGGAATAGCTAACCTAAAATCTACCCTAAAACTACTACTATTAATGGCTACATGGAAAAAAGTTGTAAACAACAAAACTATTATATATTTTTTCTATAACTATAGTGTATTGAAATAATAGAAAATGAGTCCTATTTATAGTTAAAAATACTAGAGAAAAGTGGATCGTGAAAGAGAAATCTTTGTGCATTCACCTCAACTTGTCCATAAAATATTGCGCCATGGCTAGTTGTTATCTATGACGCAGCTCAAGTCAAATTGTTTTTATTCACTTTCTTTATTATTTCACCCTTTACAAATTGGTTGGATCAAATGTAAGATTTATTTGTATTATTCTTTTCTTCTTCTAAGTTGAAAATGAGTGCTCCATATATGATTCTTAAAGTGTTTATCATTTAAATCAATTTTGAAGGCAAAAATACCTACGAACAAAAAAACATGCCCATGAATTTGAAAACATAGATTTGCTTAAATAATAATAAAATGATGCAAATTTAGATCTATTTATTTCATTTAAATGAAAATAAATCATGGAATAATAGTACTTTTTAAGCATTCATCAATTGTCTCTATCCTATGTTGGTTTTCGATGAAGGGCTGGAGTCACTTATGCCACTCTTTCCTATTTGAAGACAGTTATTATCTCTAGAGCTTTTCATGGAAATGATATGTAGGGTAGGATCCTCTAGCTTTATGTAGGAACAACCTTTTGGAAACTATATTAAGGGACCTTTTTGGCCCACACTCACTTCCTAGGTGTGTGCCTCTTGGGCATCATATGAACTTATATAATTTGGGATAAGTTTGAACATTTTTCTAGACCTCTGATATATGAGTGGACATATATTTTGTTCTTTAATTGGACATGACATGTTATTTCATTGAGTGTATGTCCAGACTTGGTTGATTATGTTAATCGCACCAAGTGTTCTCATATAGGACACAGGAAAATCTTTGGAGTGCTTTCGTAGGGCATTCTTATGGAACTCTTTTTAAAATAATTCATAGGGATGTGTGCACCCATGGATGCTATATGATGGTTGGGTTCCTTCTAGTAGTCACAATCCAATTTATTAGTGGGCTATAATTTTAGGTTACACATTTTACTTTCTTGCGTGAATGTTCTTTACCTATCATATATATATCCTTGGCTTTGATTCATGCACTTTTTTACTTGTAGTTTTACTTTTGAACTTGACCTTGGTCTCTTCTATTTGTAAGATTGTAGGCCTTTGAATCTATGTGTGAGGATTGAAGAATGTACTAGCATAGAGTGGAGCTTAGGTCCTGGACTCGAGGCAAGATGGTGTGTAAAATATAGGTCATAATTTCTCAACCTATGGTTCAATAATATTTATATGGCCACTTATCCATTTGGCATGTCCTTGGTTGGCTATATCCTAGTCGATTGGTCATGCTTCTAACCGATAATGTTTAATCCTGGCTGGCCAATTTTAGTCTTACCTACCATATCTTGCCCTGGTCGGCCATGTATGATCTTGTTTGGTACACTTAATATTGACCCATATGTTTAGGAAATGGTATGATCTCTAGCCCATGCATTCATTTGGTTATTATGTTTAATTGAATTTTTTTTGAGTTAAGGTGATTTGTTAGTCTAGGTGTTGCTTGGCTAAGCCTTTGGCCTATTAATCCATCGCTTAGACTACTTGAACTTGTTAAGTGGTCTAAGTATGAGATATATTTTACATAGAAAAATATTTGTTCTTAAGTTGCTGAAATTTCCCTTCCTATGAAGTTATTGAATAACGAAGTTATAGACTTTGATTAGATGTCGATAATCTTGAAAATTAAGGCTTTATCTATGTGATCCATTATGTGGGATGGTGTAGCCTATTTGGCGGCATACAGTCTTGTACAATGTAGCTTGGTGGGTGATCGCCTAGACTATTTTGACTAAAATGTTGAAGTGTAGATTGTACATCACATAGGGTAGTAGTAATGAAGACTTCATGGCTTATAAGGCAATAATAAGATCTTTGTAGCATCAATGTAGACCATATGGCCTATGATGGTCTGGACTATGCAAGTTATGAATGAGTGCTATGGTGCCATGAGCATTGAAAGATGTCATAGAGAGTCCTTATTGATGGAAAATGGTTACATATCTTATGGACTCATAAAGGAATTCCATAATGGTCTAGAGTGTGTTCTTTGTTAGGTCAAGATGGACACATGGTCCCATCCCATGAAATGTTTCATATACTCAAAAGGTTCATTAGTACTATCATAGGTGATGATTTCTTGGGGCCATAACTCTCAGTTAGATATGACTCAAAAACTACTTTTCACAACAAAACCAAAGAAAATAAAATTCAAAATTGTTTTTCCAATTTTTTGAGAAACATAAAAAGAGGACCATAACTCTTAGTTAGATATGACTCAGAAACTACTCTTCATAGCAAAACCAAAGAAAAGAAAATTCAAAATTGTTTTTTAGTTTTATGAGCAACGTAAATACTTTAGAGGTGTAGCATTTTGAACTTTATCAATGAAGTGAAGCTTCAAGACAGAAAAATGATTCTAGGCTATTTTATCCTGGGGATGATGAGGTTGTGTTTACTTGCACAAATTTGGGCATAGCCGCGAAACATCTTAAAGAGAATGACTTATTCTACCACTTAATCCAAATAGTACTTTTTAGTATATCAATAATATTGTTCATAATTTGGGCATAGCTGAGGGCTTTATTATCCAACATCAAGAAAATAAAGTTTGTAAATTAGATAAATCCATTTTATGGTCTAAAACAAGCACCTAAGCAATGACATGAAAAATTTGATAATCTAGTTATCTCACATGGATTCAAAATGAATGAATGTGACAAATGCAATTGTTATAAATCAGAAAATGAAATTTGCACTATTATATGTTTATATGTGGATGACATGCTTATTTTTGAGTCAAATATTCATGTTGTAAATAATGTGAAAATTTTATTGTGTGCTAACTTTGATATGAAAGACCTTGGAAAAGCGAGTCTAATACTTGGTGAAAATATTGCCAGGTCTGAAAAGGGACTTTCTCTAGATCAATCTTATTACATTGAGAAGATTTTAAAGAAATGTAATTAATTTAACTACAAATTTTCATTGGTAGCTTATGGTATGCTACTGGCTGCACTTGGCTAGACATAGCTTATCTTATGGGACTACTATATAGGTTTACCAATAAACCTTGTATAGAGCATTAGAATGCAATTGAAAGGATCATGAAATACCTTAAGAGAACTATGAACCTTGGATTACATTATAAGAAGTTTCCCATTTTTCTAGAAGGATACAACGATGCTGATTGGAACACCTTATCAAAAGACTCCAAAGAAACTAGCAGCTATATAGTTAGTATTATTGGTGGAGTGTTTCTTGGAAGTTTAAGAAACAAAATATTTTGGCTCAATCTACGATGGAGTCTAAAATGATAGAACTAGCTACTATAAGTGAATAAACAGGCTAGTTAAGAAGTCTGCTAGGTGAGATCCATTTATGGGAAAGACTGATACTAGCTATCCCAATGCACTGCGATAGTATCGTGGCTATTGTAAAAATTCAAAACCATTTTTACAACACCAAGAGATGATGTCGTAAGCATAGTAATATTAGATAATTTCTCTCTACAAGAGCTATAAGAATGGATCATGTACGTATTGATGAAAATTTGGTTGATCCTTTGACGAAAGGATTAAAAAGAGATAAGGTTTTCAAAACCTCGAAAGGAATGGGACTGATGTCCTTAGAATGAAGAGTTACTCATGATGGAAACCCAACTTATATATTGGAGATCCCAAGAAATAAGTTCAATGGGTAATAACAAGTTATAAAGTGATATGAGATGAATCATGCTATTATGAAGTCTCATTCTATATTGTTAGAAGCATGAAGTTCTGAAGTGACAGAAAAGATGAGTTAATTATTAATTCTTAATGAGTTCTATACTCTATGTGAAGTAGAGTACATAGCTATAGGAATACTCTTGATAGACTCATCTATGTGAATGTGAAAGTGTGGTGGCTTCCTATGAAACTTTTGGGAAAATTTACTAGAGCATTCACTATATTGGGATACACGTGCATGGTCGTAAAGCATGGGCTTTTCGAACTACACCTTGGAAAGGTTGTGTGTGTAACATTGTTGGAGATAGAGTTTAAAACTATGAGTTACTCTAGTAAATTCTAAAGCATCAAGTGGATGCACAATCTATTTTTTTATTGATCGGTTGCTCGATAAAAACGATTTTTATATAAAATTAAAGAGGGGGATTGTTGGAAAAAGTGTGAATTTAAATAAAAAATGATAAGAAAAAGTGCAAAAAATTTCCTCTCTTAAAAAACTATCTCACATTGTTTTTTTACATCTCTTAGGAGATGTTGATATAGAGAAGGATTTACAATTGGGATTGGGCCTTAAGGGGCACCCACTTTTGTGGAAAAGGAGGGGACCTAGGCAATTGTGGAGCCACACGCGTGTGTGATGCTGCTGTTGTCCGACTAGCTAGCCGTGCTTGCCAAGTTGAATGGGAGTGTATGTGAGAGTATGAGATGAGGTGACACTTTATTTTTTGAAACAAAATTCATTATTAATATTTTTTTTTTCCAACAATGAGAAATTTCGTTCTTATCCAAACTGAATCACCCAAAACCTGACTGTTATTTACTGTTCTGTTCCATTATTGTTAACATTTTCACTATTATTGTGTGAACGTTTTCCCTATTATTGTATGAACAATTTCTTTGTGAACGTTACACACACATTTATTCTTTTTTCAGCTATAACTCTTAGTTAGATATGCTCAGAAACTACTCGTCAGAGCAAAACCAAAGTAAAGAAAATTCAAAATTGTTTTTTCGGTTTTTTGAGAAACGTAAATAATTTAGAGGTGTATCATTTCAGACTTCATTAGTGCAGTGAAACTCTAAGATAGAAATAGGACTCTGGGCTTTTTTTTCCTAGAGACGATGAGGTTGTATTTGCTTGCACAAATTTAGACAGAGTCGTAAAACGTCTTAAAAAGAGCAACTTACTCCGCGAATCAACCCATGTAGTACTTTTCAATATATTAGTAATATTGTTCATATATTTTTATTACATACTTGGATCCAATGGAAAATAAATTGTATTTCTTTTGTAATTAATAAGGATTATATTCGTATTATTGGCATAAAAAGGGATTATATTCATATAATTTTTTTATTGTGCTATCCTCATTGATTATATAAAATTATCAAAGATAAAATTCAAATATTAATTAGTTACATTTTGACTACATTGAATCAATTAAGAACCAAACATCACAATATAAGAATTTACAATTTTTTAGGTAAATCAATAGGCACTTTACAGTGTAGCAGAAGTTGAAAAAATTATTGGAATTTGATCATGCTCTCATTTTATAATTTTATTTTTATCTATCCACAATATTCATTACAATTAACCTATCAAGTTTGAAGTGTCGTGTCTTTGAATGATATTATGATTAAATTAATAAACTAAATTCAATAAATTTTTAAAACTTATTACTTTTGGTTATATAATTATTTTTATTTTTATTTTCTGTACATGTATGATCTATCAAGTAGTAAACAAACAAAAAATAAAATGTTATAAAAAAAGGAAAAATATAAAAAGGGTGCCTCAAATATAATTAGATGTCAATGAAAGAACAAAAAAGTAACAACACTAACGTTTAAAAATTTTATGCACAATAATCATGCAAAATTATAACATGAATAAATTATATATTATACAAAGAGTATGGATTAAGAAGTAGGCTAATATAAACTAATAATATTCAAGTTTAATGTAAGCAAATATATTTTTAATTCACTACTACAATATTGACATATGACCTCGGTTTTTAACCGTGACTGTATGTCTATGACCATGGTTATAAAAACCGAGGCTTAGAGAGACCATAAACTGTTACCTATGGTCTCGATTTTTAAGAAACAGAGGGCATAAACATATCCTATGACCCCGATCTTTAAAAAACTGAAGCCATAGATATATAATTTGATCACGATCTTATAACCAAATGATATGTCTATTGTTTTATTTACACTTAAACCATGATCATATACATCTTAATTAACTTTTTTTTAATATAAATTAAAATAAATTGATGAATTGAGAAAATTAAAAGTCATTATATTAAAATTAAGAGGGAAATTACATTTGAGAGTTTATATATGAACTAAAACATAATAAAACCTTTCTATAGGTATCTAATTAAAGTGTTCCAAAATATGAAATACATGCAAAATATTTACTAATATTAATACTAATTAAATTTTCCATAATCTATATCAATATGAAAGATATTTTGCATGGCACATTGTCATGATTTTCTTCAAAATCTTCTTCCTTGGCAGCATCTAGAGGAAAGAAGAAGAAGAAAAATGCATCATTTAGAAGCTTAATTCCAAGTTTCTACCAGCATGTTGTGCAACCTTACTACATATAACTAACAATGAGGAAAAATGTAAAGCTAACAATATAATAACAAACCAAAGTGATATTTCTTCAAGAGATGGAAACAAAAAGTGATGAAAGAGTAGAATTTGGCAAAGATGTATTACATCTGAATTTATTTTGCACCATAATGTTGAAAAGTATGATTTCAGTCAATTTCTAAACAAATAAAAAGAATGTTAAAGAACAATAAGAGGAAAACCCATTAACGTTATAGAACCCAAAATCATAAATTACCAAGTTAACAAAGGATTCACAGTATAAGGATATGAATACTCGGTCCCTTGATTAGGTTCAGAGGTTTCCTGATTCAAAACCTCTCCTTGAGAAACTAAAGAATAATTGTAATCTCCAGCACTTTTACTAGTTCTATGAATTAAATTTCTATATGAGTTAGTTCTGTGATGCCCATATGTTGTATATCTGCTTAGTGAGAAAATTGAAAAAGTCTCACATTGGTTAGGAATGAAAGTGAGTGTTCTATTTTGGGCTATAAATAAAGCCCCTTCCTCCACTTCTAAAGCATCCAAAAATTTGTAAATCTTCCTTATCTTTTGTAAGGGTAATTGGTTAGCTCAATTTTTCCCAATTAGTTGTAATTTTGAAGTTCATCCATTTTGAGATAGTGGAAGTGGTCAACCACGCCCAAGGACATAGGTAACATTTATACCAAACATCGTTAAATTTATGATGTTTTTATTTTTCTGCTTTAATAATTATGCTTCAATATCTGCTTTAGTTTATTTTAGCATTATATTTCCAATATCATTATTTTTTCGTGCTAGTTTGAGTTTTATTCATTTAAATCATAACTGAATAGTAACTACTTGGAATAGAGAAAATATACCCGATTTTCCAATATCATTATTTTTTCGTGCTAGTTTGAGTTTTATTTTTGTATTCTATTTGTTTGATATTGGAATATAGTTGCTATTTGTTATAATCTGAAGAAATGGTGGAAGAAAGTCTCCTTCAAACAAAGGCCAATCACCCACATCAGGTAGAACAATGGTGATGAATGCAAGGTTCGAGGTGAAGTTTGATGGAACTGGCCATTTTGGCATATGGCAAGGTGAAGTTCTAGATTCTCCATTTCAACAAGGTCTAGACATCGCCATTAAAGAAGAGAAACCAGATGAAGTCGAGTGGAAAAATATCAACCAATGGGCATGTGATACAATCCGTTCGTGTCTCTCAAGATAAGAAAAGTACACATTCATGAATGAGACATCCGCAAGTAAGTTATGAAAGGCATTGGAGAACAAGTTCATTAAGAAAAACAGACGTAATAAGCTTTATTTGAAGAAGAATTTGTTCTGTTTTGAATACCTTCCATGTACCACAATAAACAACCACATTACTACTTTTAATTGATTAGTAGCAAATTTGTTAAATATGGATGAAACTTTTAAAGATGAGGATTTAGCCTTGATGTTATTAGCCTCTCTTCTTGATGAGTTTAATCACCTTATTATGAGCTTACTCATTGGGAAGGATAAAGTATCATTTGAGGAAGTTTTCATTGCTTTGTATATTTATGAAATTAGAAAGAAAGTACGAATGAAGCAGTAGAGGCACTGTTTACAAGAGGGCGTCCGCAAACTCAATCGAAAGGAAGGAGAGGTAGATCTCATTAAAAAGGAAGGCTTGGTAAAGATGAATGTGCCTTTTGTCATGAAAAATTCCATTGAAAGAAAAAATGTCCAAAGTTGCAGAAAAAAGGAAAAGTTATGACGTTTGATGCATATGTAGCTGAAAGCAATTCAAATTCAGATTTTGCATTGGTTGGTTCATCAACAACATCCTATCCTAGTGATTGGATTTTTTATTCAATGTGTACCTTCCATATGTCTCCTAATACGGAATGGTTCTTTAACTTTGAAGAACTAGATGGTGGACTGGTCACTACTACAAAAAGGGGTATATAAGTCGATGTGTAAAGTCGGTTTTTGGAAAAAACTGATTTTTAATGAATTTAAAGTCGGTTGTCCACGTCAACCGACACTATCCACGTGACGTAGCGTCGGTTTTTAACCGACTTTTATGCCTATTTATGTAGTAGTGGGTTTTCATGGGTAATGATTATCTATGCAAAGTTTTAGGGAACGGTACAATTCGTTTGAAGAATCAAGATGGTTCAACCAAAGTCTTGATGGATGTTCATTATGTTGCAGATATGAAGAAGAATCTCATTGCTATGGGAGTCTTAGAATCAAAAGGCTTCACTGTGACCATACATAATAGGGCATTGAAGGTTACTTCTGGAACACTTGTGGTGATGAAAGGTATTCAGAAGAATAACTTGTACTACTACCTTGGTAGTATGGTCATTGGGACAACATCAACAACAATTTTAGAGGAAGAAAGAGATTCAGAAACTACCAAGCTATGACATATGCATTTGGGACATGTTGGTGAAAAAGCTTTATAGATTCTTGTAAAACAAGGCCTATTAAAAGGCACGAGAATCAACAAGTTGAAATTCTGTGAGCATTATGTATTGGGGAAGCAAAAAAGAGTAAGCTTTGGCACTACACTCCATAACACAAAACGCATTTTGGATTATATCCATACTGATGTGTGGGAGCCAACAAGAATTCTATCCATGAGTAGCAAACATTATTATGTCACTTTCGTTGATGAATTTTCTAGAAGAGTTTAGTTGTATCTCATGAAGAAGAAAGATGAAGTGCTGAGAATTTTTCTCAAGTGGAAGAAAATGATCGAGACTCAAATTGGTAGAAAGATCAAGCATCTGAGGTCTGATAATGGCACTGAGTACACAAATGATCCATTTATGAAAGTTTGTGAAGAAGAAGGGATAGTGTAACGCTTCACTATTCAAAAAACAACACAATAGAATAGAGTTGCATAACTTATGAACCAAAATTTGCAGGAGAAAGTTCAGTGTATGTTGTCAAATTCTGGGCTATGCAAGCAGTATTGGGATGAGGTTCTGACGTATGCTTGTCATCTTGTCAACCGTCTACCATTTCTCGCTCTTGAAGGAAAAACACCTATAGAGGTATGGTCTGGAAAACCTACTAGAGATTATGATTTCTTACATATGTTTGGTTCTATTGCATACTACCATGTAACAAAATCAAGGAGCTTAAGTTGCTAACATGTCATCCAAATGAAAAAAAATAACAACAAACACAACAATAATTTTTATTGAAGACAAAACCTGGCCATTAAAAATTCAGGTGTAAATAATATTATAGTGGTAGAATAATAATCAACAAATATTATGATAAAGTTGAAATAAATTACACACCTCTTTCCTTGATGATGAGTCTGTTAGGCACATAGAAATATTTGTCGCTAATTTAGTAGGTTTAAACCAAATTTCTTTCCTACTTTGTAAAGGTACCCAAAAAAATCCAAAACTTGAGTGTCAAGAGAGAATGACTAAACTAACATCTAAGTGAAAGAGATTAGAGCAAATAGAATAACCTATTAGAGTTTGACTAGTCCCAATTCTGCAAGTTCTATGATTGTATTACTCTGAACCTCCTTCAATGTATTTAAATTGTATGCCTAAAGAAGAAAATATAGAACAAAGTAAAATGCTATAAAATATTTCCTAAAGAGACGAGAACTAGTTAGGAGCTAAAGGGAAATAATAGATTAAAGTCATATGTCAATGTTTTCTTATATCTATATTTTTGGTAAGAAATGTGAAATTGATATTAGATCAAGACACCTTAGATAGAATGTTTAAGTCTAAATAAGCATAGGTTCATGGGAAGTAAGGAGGGAGAAATAAGCATAAGCTCTAAAAAGGAATGAAATTATTGTTGGTCAACTAATGTGGGCCAGCAGCAAATTGAAGAATGGGTTGGTGTGACGCCGAAAGAAAAGGAAGAAAAGAAAAGAAAAAGTCAAAAGTTTCTGCCATTTGTCTCCATCAATTCATGCGTGAAGAATGGAGAAGATTGGAGTTTTTGGCTTTATAAAGCCTTAGCTTCAATCTCAAAACATACAGATGAGAAGCGGAGGAAAAGAAAACTGAGAGAATTTTTGAGAGGAAAAATTAAGAGAGCCAATTTGTGAAGTTTTACCCACAAATTGAAGATATATATTTGTTGTATTTTTGTGAGAGATCCACCTAAAGGTGAAGTGTGTATTCTCATCTTATTATAGTGGAAGTTTAAGTGACCTACGGGTCCCGTGGTTATTACTTTCATTTTTGAAGGTTTTTCCACACTAAAATCTTGGTGTTATTTTGTTCTATTTTGATTTAGGAAATTATCCTGGGTGTGTGAAATTTATTTCTTTACAACCATACATTTTTTCCCAACAAAGTGGTATCAGAGCCTTGGTTGTATTCAGGAAGTACTATTCACACAGACTGTTCATATATACTGTACTATTCTGTCGACAGACACTATTCACATAGTACTATTCATATATACGGTACTATTTTGTCGGCAGTTACTATTTATCGGTACTATTCACAAAATACTATTCGGCGGTATTATTCATATAGTCCTATTTGGCATCACTATTTATCGGTACTATTCATCGCCAGAAAAGTACGAAGCTCGGCGAAACCAGTTGATTGACGATTCAAATGGAGGAGAGCACATGTAATATGATAAAGTTGACCACATTTAATTATGAAATTTGGAAGCCGAAGATAGAGGATCTTTTATACATTAAAGATCTATGGAAGCCAATTATAATGCCGAAGGAGAAAGAAGTAACTGCTGCAGACATTGAATGGGCCGTTTTGAACAGAAAGTGTGCTGCTCAAATCAGACAATGGATCGACAAAAGCATTTTTCAAAATTTTGCTAATGAACACGATGCTTACGTTCTTTGGCAAAAGTTGGAGAAAATGTATGCGAGGACAACTGCACAGAATAAAGCAAATCTGATACGACGATTAGTCAATTTGAAGTATAAAGACGGAAGCAGCGTATCATAACATATGAGTGAGTTCCAAGGCATTGTAGATCAACTCAACTCTATAAAGATGACTATAGATGATGAGCTACAAGCGTTGTTGATGTTGAGTTCTCTACCAAAAAGTTGGGATACTCTAGTTGTATTAGTTAGCAACTCAGCTCCTGATGGCAAGCTTACCATGGATATGGTAAAAGATAGAATGTTAAATGAAGAGTCTCGACGAAAATATGAAGGATATACTCCTGACACAGAAGCGCTAGTCATGCAAAAACAAGACAAGCAAGAATGGCACGAGAGAAGTAAAAGTAGAAATCCCCGTAACCAAAGTCAACAAAGAGGATGTTCGAAGTCTAGATCAAGGTATGACATGAAGTGTCATCATTGTGGCAAGCCTGGACACTTCATTCGAGAATGTAGAAGGTTAAAGGCGGAACAATCCAGAAATCAGGAAGCAAAAACCCGAACAAATGACACCACAATTGTCACTGAAGAAGTTGTCATTATTCGAGATGCTGATTATGTCAATCTTGCATGCCAAGACACTACTTGGGTAGTTGACTCAGTCGCTTCCTATCATGTCACCTCACGACGAGAATTCTTCTCAACCTACACTCAAGGTGATTTTGGATGTGTAAGGATGGGAAATGATGATGCATCAAAAATTGTCGGCATTAGAAATATTTATCTAGAGACTAATCTTGGATGCAGATTACTTCTGAAAGATGTGAGGCATGTTCCTGATATCCGCCTCAATTTGATCTTTACCAGTATGCTTGATGATGATGGATACAATAATTATTTTGGTGAAGGAAAGTGGAAGCTCACCAAAGGCAATCTGGTAATAGCTAAAGGCAAGAAAGATACATCACTCTACATCACAGAAGCCAGACCGTGTAGTAGAGAAGTAAATGCCACAAGGAAAGAAGTTCCTACCGAGCTATGGCATAAACGACTCGGCCACATGAGTGAAAAAGGCATCAGAATTCTTTCTAAAAATGAGCTCTTGCTAGGAATGAAAGCTACACCCTTGCATAGAGTTGCATTTCGTAGTCTCGCACCATCTAGAAAGGAAAATATTCTAGATTTAATACACACAGATGTTTGTACAATGAGTTGTAAGTCATTAGGAAGTGCTCACTATTTTGTGTCATTTATTGATGACCATTCTAGAAAAGTATGGACTTTTGCTTTGAAAACTAAAGATCAAGTGCATGAAGTTTTCAAGCAGTTTCATGTAAAAGTGGAGAGAGAAACTGGCAGACGTTTGAAGTGTGTACGTGCAGATAATGGTGGTGAGTATCGTGGACCATTCGAGGAGTACTGTAGAAGTTTTGGCATCAGGCTGGAAAAATTAGTACCAAAGACACCTCAACACAATGGTGTTGCAGAGAGAATGAACAGAACCATCTGTGAAAGAGTCAGATGTATGCTCTCAAATGCAAAACTGGCAAACTCCTTTTGGGGGGAGGCAATGAGGACAACAGTCGATTTAATCAACCTTTCTCCATCAGTTCCAATGAACTACGATGTACCGGAAAGAGTTTGGACGGGGAAAGATGTTTCTTACAAACACTTGAAAGTATTTGGATGCAGAGCATTTGTTCACATCCCAAGAGATGAGTGATCCAAGTTGGACGGAAAAGCGAAGCAATGTATCTTTATGGGATATACCCATGAAGAATTTGGTTACAGACTTTGGGATCCTATTAGCAAAAGGATTTTCAAAAGTAGAGACGTGGTGTTTCTTGAAGACCAAACAATTAAGGATTTTGAGAAATCCAACAAACTACAGTTAGATGAAATTCCAGTTAATCTGGACCCAGTCTCTCCACCAATAAATCCTGATGACGGGGGAGTCACACCAGATACTGATGATGTCAATCCACCAACTGGCAGTTCAGAACCAGAACAAGTTTCTGAACAAGTCCAACCAGAAGTATAGACAAGGAGATCCACCCGAGTACGAAAACCAAGTCGTATATATTCTCCTAACGAGTATGTGATGCTAACTGAAGGGGGAGAACCAGAGAGTTATGACGAAGCTATCACTAATCAGCATAAGACTAAGTGGTTTAAAGCCATGCAGGAAGAAATGAAATCTCTACATGAGAACCACACATTTGACCTGATGAAACTACCACAGGGAAGAAAAGTTCTCAAGAACAAGTGCGTGTACAGAATCAAAAGTGAAGAAGGCAGCTCGCAACCACGTGATGAGTGCTCAAAAAGCACTAAAATAACCATGATTTTATGCACATTAATTAATTAAAAATATATATATTTATATGTTTTATCATATATTTATATAAATTTGTCTTTTTCGGAATCACGGGTATTTTTATTGTTTTTCAGGTATTTTGGCTTAAAAATGCAACTTAAAGACTCAAAGAAGAATACTGGAAGCAATACATAACAAATATATTAATAAATAAATGCGGAAAGGTCGACAAATATGGAAAAATTGGACAAAATGGGTCAAAAAGGTCAAAAATGTCAAAAAGAAGAAAAACGCGCCGCCGCGCCGCCCAGCCGCCGCGCCCCAGCACCCAGCTCCGCCCAAACTGCGCGCGGGTACTGTTCATGCGAGTACTAACTTTCAAGTTTTAAAACCACTACCGAAAACATGTTGTCAATACATTTTCAGATAATAATTCTTATAAAAACTTTTGAAATAGAGCTTCACTCTAACTACCGGGCGATTGTACCATCAAATAAAAGAGCACTACTCTAAATCAGACCGGATAACTAAACCTTAAAATCTAATTTTCAGGTTTAAGTTTGTAATGAAAAATAATATATTTCTCTCTAACATTCTTAATATAAAATCATGAATAAAAATAAAATCAATTCATTTTAGAGATTTTTACCTATTTAATATTTCGCAAGCATAACAACGTTATTATTACATCATGTTTACTAAATAGCCAGCAGAGTTAAATTTAACCACAGACAAATTAAATATAACATGTAAGAATAAAGCATAAAAATAACTGTAAAGAAAATAAAATCCTTACAGAACTTCGACGCTATTCCCGTTGCTGGAAGAACTCCAAGCGGAATTTGCACTCCCATTTATTGAATCAAAGAGCTAAAATATTACAAAAACATAACTAGTTCTTCCCAAAAAAGGAAGAACTCTAAATCTAAGAGAAATTAACTAAGAAAAGCTAAAAACTAAGAAAACATAAGAAAAACTAAGAAAAACTAAAGAATCCTAAAAATCTAAGAAAAGAGAGAAAAGAATGTATTTGGAGGTGTTTTTAGGTGTGATTTTGAAGTGAAGGGAAGGGGGGTATTTATAGGTGAGGATGGAGAGAAAAAATGAGTAAAAAAATGTAAAAAAAATGTAAAAACGCGTAATGGAAATGCTGACGTCATTGATGACGTCAGCATGACGTCATGGGGCTGCTGCACGTGAAAAATGAGTGTCGGCGCGCGCGTGAACAGTAACCCGCGCGCAGTGCTGCGCGCGTGAACAGTAACCCGCGCGCAGTGCTGCGCGCGTGAACAGTAACCCGCGCGCAGTGCTGCGCGCGTGAACAGTAACCCGCGCGCAGTGCTGCGCGCGTGAACAGTAACCCGCGCGCAGTTTGGGCGGAGCTGGGTGCTGGGGCGCGGCGGCTGGGCGGCGCGGCGGCGCGTTTTTCTTCTTTTTGACATTTTTGACCTTTTTGACCCATTTTGTCCAATTTTTCCATATTTGTCGACCTTTCCGCATTTATTTATTAATATATTTGTTATGTATTGCTTCCAGTATTCTTCTTTGAGTCTTTAAGTTGCATTTTTAAGCCAAAATACCTGAAAAACAATAAAAATACCCGTGATTCCGAAAAAGACAAATTTATATAAATATATGATAAAACATATAAATATATATATTTTTAATTAATTAATGTGCATAAAATCATGGTTATTTTAGTGCTTTTTGAGCACTCATCACAACCCCCAACCAGCTTCTTGCTAGTCCCTTAGCAAGAGAAGCGATAAAAACTAAAAATTAAACTATCCTAAATCACTTTCGTGGATTGAAACGGTTGCATTTAGCCTATGCAACAAGCCGTTAAACCCCTAGGTTGCCCTAGTGGACGAGTTTGAGTCTCGTGAGGGTTTTCAGTAATGATACCCACAAACATTGAACTAAATGTAAAAATCAAAAGAAACAATAAAAACAATCAAATAAAAACTAAAATTACAACAAAATCAAAAATTAATTTAAGGATAAAATGAAACAGAATATCACAAAAATGTCTCATACTTTTTAATCTCTTTTAAGATCATAATTAAAATCTCAAGCATAAGTTATTTTAATCTCTTTAAACAATCATGATTTTATTATAATAATTAGTCGAAAATCATTTTCATATTTCATTTCAAAAATGTATCAATTTAATTTTACCCAATTTCAGTGTCATGAATCAGAATTTGCTTCGACTCTATTCCTCACAAGTCAATACTCTCAAAGCACTGAATCCTATGGGTTCAAACACTCATACTAATTTATATGCGAAAGAGTTGATGTATAGAAATGAACTAATAGGTTCGCATATGTATAAAGAATAAAGGCTCAAAGTGTTATTTTAACATTGATCTCATGAAAGGAATCGAATGTATAAATTATAAAGATATCATATATAAAAATTATTTTAATGCATAAATCAAACTCATTAAGAAAGAATTTCAAGATATATGCTTTTTACAAATGAAGAAATTGCAATGACTTTTTAGGGAATTACTTCCTATATATTTCTTTTGTAATTAGCCTTTACTCACAACTTTGTAGGCAATGTGGGTCATAGTATGTAGATGATACTATAATAATTTTTTTTATCTCTCTATTTTTTTTTTCTGAAGATATTTTTTTTTTTTCAATATATGTATTTTTTTTTAGAGAGTCAACCCATGTACAGATTGTACATTTTTTTGGATTTTGGTGAGTGGTTAATTTTGTGGCTTTTCTGTTTGATCTTGGTTTAGGTAACCCCAGATATGTCTTTTTGTTTTTGTAGCAGTCATGCATAAATGAGATATAAGCATATACTATCAATTTCTACTCAAATCATTTAATCTAAACAAAAATAATAAAAAAATATATGATACTCTATTAAGATGAGAAAAAATTCATACATTCAATGTTAATACCTATAGAGATCATCTAAAAATTTGAATAAATAAGAAATGTGTTTGGAGTAGAAAAAATATATTTCACTCTGAATAAAAGAATTTAGGCTCAAATTATATCTCACAAGGGTAGTCTCCACTAAAAAAAATTCATAAACACCGATTTTGGGTTTAATATAATTTCCACATTTTATCAAGAAATACTAGTTATGACAAAAACTAACTAATTATCAAAAATAATTACAAAATATTTCATGATATGTTTTCAAAAATTAATCTAACAGTACAAAAGACTTAATTATTTACTTAAATTTGATTTAAAGAAATGATAAATTTTTGTGAGAAAATATTTAAATTTTTTTTTTTTAATTTTTAAATTGTTAAATCTTTTTTTTTTTTAATTAAGCATGGTAACTTTTCACCACCCCCAACCTAGAACTTACATTGTCCTCAATGTAACAACTGTAAATTAAAGATAAAGAGAAAAGAGAAGAAAGATTACCTATTTTCTGAGAATGTGTAAGTAGTAATGGAGAAATGCAGGTGCATCCATCATATTCATTATTAAAGTGTATACAGACAGATCGCTGTAAACTTCTAACATCTCAACAAATATTTTTAGTTTTAACAATTTAAAAATTATTAAACTAAAATGAACAATCAAATTAAGTAAATAAAATAAATAACAGAAAATTACCTAAAATGATGGGTTGCCTCCCATCCAGCGCTTAGTTTAACGTCTTAGCAAGATGTAACTTGGGGATTGCCTTTTAAGTAAACTCAATGTCCCCTCATCATTGAGTCAATCAAACCTACAAGTAAGACAAGGTTGTCTACCTATATTGTTTCAAACATGCCCTATTGATTTTGAAATTTTTCTGTACCAAAAACTAGGGGCATGCTTGAGGGTTTTAGATAACCCACATCTAGGTGCAAATCAAATAATTTAAGGCATCAAAACATAATTGTACCTAGATCAAATAAAGAAACTAACTCTTGAGATTGTAATTAAGGCTTTAAAATTTTGGAGATAGTTTCAGAATTTTTTTTTTTTTTTAAGTTAAAATAACATAATCAGTATTAACCAAGAGTGTTCCCAGGAAAGAATGGTGGGGCAAAGGCTCCTTAAAAACCATCCTCCTAGACAGAACAACGTTCCCAGGAAAGACTAGTGGCACAAAGGCATCCAGGAACTAGTCTCCTAGACAGAACTCCCTTAGATCTTTACTTTTCATGCTATTAAATTTAATTAAGTTCAGTTAAGTAAAAATCTAAGCTAATTAAGTTAGAAAATCTAAGTTAATTAAGTTAAGTGAAGTAAAAATCTAAGTTAATTAAGTTAAGTTAAAAAAAAATCTAAGTTAATTAAGTTAGGTTAATTAAAAATCTAGGTTAATTAAGTTAGTAAAAATCTAAGTTAATTAAGTTAGGTTAATTAAAAATCAAGGTTAATTAATTTAGTAAAAATCTAAGTTAATTAAGTTAAATAAAAATTAAGAGAGAAAAAAAATAAAAAAAATAATAATAGAAAAAAAAAATTATAAAAATAAAAAAAAAAATTAAATTGAAATTGAAATAAAATAAAGTAAAATAAAATAAAATAAAAAAACTAAAATAAAAATAAAGGAAAATTGAAAAAGGTAAAGGAAAATTAAAATTAAAATTAAATTTTTTTTTTTTAATTTTTTAATTTTTTAATTTTTTTTTTTAGCGGTAATTTTACTATTCACGCTATATTATTTCTTTAAAATTTTTGAAATTTTAATTTTAATTTTTTTTTTTTTACTATTCATGAACGGTAATTTTCTTTTACTATTCACGCTATCTTATTTCTTACTAACTTAAAATTTTGAATTTTAAATTTTTTTTTTTTTTTTACTATTCATGAACGGTAAAATTTTTTACTTCAAATTTCAAATTTCTAAATTATTTTACAATTTAAAAAAAAAATTAATTTTTAATTTTTTAATTTTTTTAATTTTTTAATTTTTTTAATTTTTTAATTTTTTTTTTTTTCTTATGAAATTTGAAATTTGATTATTATTTTTTCTATTAAAACAAAAAAAATCACAATTATTTATAGCACAAAAATGTTTTTAAAATTTTGATAAATAATTTTGAAGACATTTTAACTACTGGTGAAAATATTTCATTGAAGTCAACGTCTTTCTTCTAATCAAATCCTTTCGCAACCAATCTTGCTTTGTAGCGTGGTGATGAACGAAAACCGGCATCGCCGATTCCCGCAAATACTTTGGTTTTAATATTTATAAAACTCTCGCAAGTGCACGAATCATTTTGAAGAAAATGATAAGTATACTCCCAAGGTCGATCTAAGGAAGGAATGTATGTGGTTTTTAATTTATTATTCAAACTTTTAAAAACGAAATTAAATCCTAAACATCCTGTCACGATAGTTTGGTTTTTGTGTTTTTAATCTACTTACATAAAATAAACATAGATTCAATAAACATTTATGCAAATTTTATCATTTATAATGGCGGAGTATTTATGGATATAATAACTAAGTTAATTATGCTTGCTCATATTATCTAGGTTATTAAGGATATGAATTGATATTTATTGATTCTCCCTTTTTTGTATGAATACCACCTTTGGTGGGGTTAGATATTCTTTGTTAACTAAACAAATCAATTAACACCTATGGGTGGGGTTGATAACTAATTTGCTTAATTAAATTAATTCCTTTTTCTAAGAGATTGAAAATGAACCATTTAAATGCCACCTTTGGTGGGGTTAGACAGTTTAAACTTTATTCAAGGTGTCCAAATTAAACCAAAGAATTTAGTTATCCGAGTACTAACTTTCAAGTTTTAAAACCACTACCGAAAACATGTTGTCAATACATTTTCAGATAATAATTCTTATAAAAACTTTTGAAATAGAGCTTCACTCTAACTACCGGGCGATTGTACCATCAAATAAAAGAGCACTACTCTAAATCAGACCGGATAACTAAACCTTAAAATCTAATTTTCAGGTTTAAGTTTGTAATGAAAAATAATATATTTCTCTCTAACATTCTTAATATAAAATCATGAATAAAAATAAAATCAATTCATTTTAGAGATTTTTACCTATTTAATATTTCGCAAGCATAACAACGTTATTATTACATCATGTTTACTAAATAGCCAGCAGAGTTAAATTTAACCACAGACAAATTAAATATAACATGTAAGAATAAAGCATAAAAATAACTGTAAAGAAAATAAAATCCTTACAGAACTTCGACGCTATTCCCGTTGCTGGAAGAACTCCAAGCGGAATTTGCACTCCCATTTATTGAATCAAAGAGCTAAAATATTACAAAAACATAACTAGTTCTTCCCAAAAAAGGAAGAACTCTAAATCTAAGAGAAATTAACTAAGAAAAGCTAAAAACTAAGAAAACATAAGAAAAACTAAGAAAAACTAAAGAATCCTAAAAATCTAAGAAAAGAGAGAAAAGAATGTATTTGGAGGTGTTTTTAGGTGTGATTTTGAAGTGAAGGGAAGGGGGGTATTTATAGGTGAGGATGGAGAGAAAAAATGAGTAAAAAAATGTAAAAAAAATGTAAAAACGCGTAATGGAAATGCTGACGTCATTGATGACGTCAGCATGACGTCATGGGGCTGCTGCACGTGAAAAATGAGTGTCGGCGCGCGCGTGAACAGTAACCCGCGCGCAGTGCTGCGCGCGTGAACAGTAACCCGCGCGCAGTGCTGCGCGCGTGAACAGTAACCCGCGCGCAGTGCTGCGCGCATGAACAGTAACCCGCGCGCAGTGCTGCGCGCATGAACAGTACCCGCGCGCAGTTTGGGCGGAGCTGGGTGCTGGGGCGCGGCGGCTGGGCGGCGCGGCGGCGCGTTTTTCTTCTTTTTGACATTTTTGACCTTTTTGACCCATTTTGTCCAATTTTTCCATATTTGTCGACCTTTCCGCATTTATTTATTAATATATTTGTTATGTATTGCTTCCAGTATTCTTCTTTGAGTCTTTAAGTTGCATTTTTAAGCCAAAATACCTGAAAAACAATAAAAATACCCGTGATTCCGAAAAAGACAAATTTATATAAATATATGATAAAACATATAAATATATATATTTTTAATTAATTAATGTGCATAAAATCATGGTTATTTTAGTGCTTTTTGAGCACTCATCACATTTTATATTTTGAATTTTGAATTTTTTTTTCTTTGTTTTGTTTTTTTTTTTTTTTTGAATTTAAGTGAATGGACAGAATTTTTGAAACAAACGAATTTTATTTCATCTGAATTTTTATTACACGCAAACTAAAACAAAGGAAAATACAATAATGGGTGACCTCCCATACAGGACTAAAATTTATCGTCTTCTAGTAAGACGTTGCTTGGAGATTGCAGAATGAAAAACTCAATGTCTCCTCTTCATTGAATTCATTTAAGTTTCAAATTAGTCTTTGCCTTTTTGCAAATGTTCAACTAACTGTTCAACTTGAACTTCCACCTTTTGATAGAAGCTTCCACAGAGTCCAATCGTTGATTGGTTTTAGATTGATTATCCCTACAGACTTGAATAAAAGAATTCAAGTTGTCCTCCAGCGTTGGTTTATTGGGAATGCTTCTTGGAATAGGTGGGTGGAATTGCTGGCCTGCCTGGTTTGAGCTTTGAGTGAAAGGAGGGTTGTTTTGCCTCCAGGAGAAATTTGGATGACTTCTCCACCCAGGATTATAGGTATTTGAGTTGGGATCAAACCTTGGTCTTTGTTGATATGCTCCCAACACATTGACCTGTTCAGGTCCAGTTGTTTCTCCTTGATATGGACAGGCTTCAGTACCATGTCCCATGTTGCTGTACAAACCATATTGTTCATTATTGGTGTTGGTTTGTGTAGCGAGAAGGGCAACTTGCTTAGTCAGTTGAACAAGTTGTTGTTGAACTTCATTACTGGAGTCGATTTCATGAACTCCAGCTTTTCTCACTCGGGAGCTTTTCTGTTGGGAATTAGCACCCAACATCTCAAAAAGGTTATACGTCTCTGAGGCAGTTTTTTCTCCTATTGCTCCTCCTGCAGCGTTGTCGACAATGAACTGACATTGTTGTGTAAGTCCATCGTAAAAGAATTGGTTCTGCAACTGCAGGGGAAAGCTATGATGGGGACACTGAGTGAGAAACATCTTGAACCTATCCCAAGCTTCATGGAATGGTTCTCCATCCATCTGAGAGAAAGTAGCAATCTTTCCTCTCAACTCTGATGTTTTTTGATGGGAATAGAATTTTCCCATGAATTTGTTGTAAATGTTACCCCATGTCATCAGAGAACCTGGGGGAAGTGACATCAACCAAGCTTTGGCCTTATCCTTTAGAGTGTAGGGAAAACATCTCATCCTAAGTTGATCCTCGTTTAGAATACCGAGGGGGAATGTTTGGACCGTAGCATAGAAATCTCTCATAAAGGAAAGAGAATCTTCATTAGGTAACCCATAAAAGGAAGGAAGCATAGAAAAATGAATATTTTTAAGGTCATAATTCCGAGCAGCCTCTCCCAACTGGATAGCGGCAGTTGCCGTGCCAATCACCGGTCTTGCAAACTCCTTCATCGTGGTTTCCCTCATAGGTTGGTTTTCCTCCATTTCTTTTGGTTCTAGTAAAGGATTAAGACTTGGTTCTATGTTTGGCTCAAAAACAGGTTGATGGGTAGAATCCAGTTTTGTTGACACTTGTTTAAATTTATGAAAATTATTTACAACATGTTTTCGGTAGTGGTTTTAAAACTTGAAAGTTAATACTCGGATAACTAAATTCTTGGGTTTAATTTGGACACCTTGAATAAAGTTTAAACTGTCTAACCCCACCAAAGGTGGCATTTAAATGGTTCATTTTCAATCTCTTAGAAAAAGGAATTAATTTAATTAAGCAAATTAGTTATCAACCCCACCCATAGGTGTTAATTGATTTGTTTAGTTAACAAAGAATATCTAACCCCACCAAAGGTGGTATTCATACAAAAAAGGGAGAATCAATAAATATCAATTCATATCCTTAATAACCTAGATAATATGAGCAAGCATAATTAACTTAGTTATTATATCCATAAATACTCAAGGTCGATCTAAGGAAGGAATGTATGTGGTTTTTAATTTATTATTCAAACTTCTAAAAACGAAATTAAATCCTAAACATCCTGTCACGATATTTTGGGGTTTTTGTGTTTTTAATCTACTTACATAAAAATAAACATAGATTCAATAAACATTTATGCAAATTTTATCATTTATAATGGCGGAGTATTTATGGATATAATAACTAAGTTAATTATGCTTGCTCATATTATCTAGGTTATTAAGGATATGAATTGATATTTATTGATTCTCCCTTTTTTGTATGAATACCACCTTTGGTGGGGTTAGATATTCTTTGTTAACTAAACAAATCAATTAACACCTATGGGTGGGGTTGATAACTAATTTGCTTAATTAAATTAATTCCTTTTTCTAAGAGATTGAAAATGAACCATTTAAATGCCACCTTTGGTGGGGTTAGACAGTTTAAACTTTATTCAAGGTGTCCAAATTAAACCCAAGAATTTAGTTATCCGAGTACTAACTTTCAAGTTTTAAAACCACTACCGAAAACATGTTGTCAATACATTTTCAGATAATAATTCTTATAAAAACTTTTGAAATAGAGCTTCACTCTAACTACCGGGCGATTGTACCATCAAATAAAAGAGCACTACTCTAAATCAGACCGGATAACTAAACCTTAAAATCTAATTTTCAGGTTTAAGTTTGTAATGAAAAATAATATATTTCTCTCTAACATTCTTAATATAAAATCATGAATAAAAATAAAATCAATTCATTTTAGAGATTTTTACCTATTTAATATTTCGCAAGCATAACAACGTTATTATTACATCATGTTTACTAAATAGCCAGCAGAGTTAAATTTAACCACAGACAAATTAAATATAACATGTAAGAATAAAGCATAAAAATAACTGTAAAGAAAATAAAATCCTTACAGAACTTCGACGCTATTCCCGTTGCTGGAAGAACTCCAAGTGGAATTTGCACTCCCATTTATTGAATCAAAGAGCTAAAATATTACAAAAACATAACTAGTTCTTCCCAAAAAAGGAAGAACTCTAAATCTAAGAGAAATTAACTAAGAAAAGCTAAAAACTAAGAAAACATAAGAAAAACTAAGAAAAACTAAAGAATCCTAAAAATCTAAGAAAAGAGAGAAAAGAATGTATTTGGAGGTGTTTTTAGGTGTGATTTTGAAGTGAAGGGAAGGGGGGTATTTATAGGTGAGGATGGAGAGAAAAAATGAGTAAAAAAATGTAAAAAAAATGTAAAAACGCGTAATGGAAATGCTGACGTCATTGATGACGTCAGCATGACGTCATGGGGCTGCTGCACGTGAAAAATGAGTGTCGGCGCGCGCGTGAACAGTTCATGCGCGCACGGTAGTTAGAGTGAAGCTCTATTTCAAAAGTTTTTATAAGAATTATTATCTGAAAATGTATTGACAACATGTTTTCGGTAGTGGTTTTAAAACTTGAAAGTTAGTACTCGGATAACTAAATTCTTGGGTTTAATTTGGACACCTTGAATAAAGTTTAAACTGTCTAACCCCACCAAAGGTGGCATTTAAATGGTTCATTTTCAATCTCTTAGAAAAAGGAATTAATTTAATTAAGCAAATTAGTTATCAACCCCACCCATAGGTGTTAATTGATTTGTTTAGTTAACAAAGAATATCTAACCCCACCAAAGGTGGTATTCATACAAAAAAGGGAGAATCAATAAATATCAATTCATATCCTTAATAACCTAGATAATATGAGCAAGCATAATTAACTTAGTTATTATATCCATAAATACTCCGCCATTATAAATGATAAAATTTGCATAAATGTTTATTGAATCTATGTTTATTTTATGTAAGTAGATTAAAAACACAAAAACCAAACTATCGTGACAGGATGTTTAGGATTTAATTTCGTTTTTAAAAGTTTGAATAATAAATTAAAAACCACATACATTCCTTCCTTAGATCGACCTTGGGAGTATACTTATCATTTTCTTCAAAATGATTCGTGCACTTGCGAGAGTTTTATAAATATTAAAACCAAAGTATTTGCGGGAATCGGCGATGCCGGTTTTCGTTCATCACCACGCTACAAAGCAAGATTGGTTGCGAAAGGATTTGATTAGAAGAAAGACGTTGACTTCAATGAAATATTCTCACCAGTAGTTAAAATGTCTTCAATCCGAGTTGTTCTTGGTTTGGCAGCTAGTCTTAATCTGGAGGTTGAACAACTTGACGTAAAGACTGCATTCTTACATGGTGATCTTGATGACAAAATCTATATGGAGCAGCCTGAAGGTTTCCAAGTCAAAAGCAAAGAGAAGTTGGTATGCAAACTAAAGAAGAGCTTGTATGGTCTGAAGCAAGCACCAAGGCAGTGGTACAAAAAGTTCGACTCATTCATGGAGAAAAATGAATACAACAAAACAACGGTTGATCATTGCGTCTTCATCAAGAAATTCTCTGATGGTGATTTTATTATTCTTTTACTTTATGTTGATGATATGTTAATTGTGGGTCAAAATATTGACAAGACTAACAAGTTAAAGAAGGATTTGAGCAAGTCCTTTACAATGAAGGACTTAGGACTTGCCAAGCAGATTCTTGGCATGATGATTACCCACAACAGGCAAAAGCAAAAGATCTGGCTTTCTCAAAAACGGTATATTGAAAAAGTTCTTGAAAGATTCAACATGAGCAAAGCTAAACCTATTAGTTGTCCACTTGCAAGCCATTTCAAACTTAATGTGAGTAATTATCCCTCAAGTGAGGAGGAGAAATCAAAGATGAACAAGGTGCCTTATGCATCGGTAGTTGGCAGTCTAATGTACGCTATGGTATGTACCAGACCAGACATTGCACATGTTATTGGTGTTGTGAGCTGATTCCTATCAAATCCTGGAAAGAAACATTGGGCAACTGTCAAATGGATACTCAGGTATCTCAAAGGAACCTCCAGTCATTGTTTATGCTTTGGTAATAATAAACTTGTATTAGAAGGATATACAGATTCAGATATGGCTGGCGACGTAGATACGAGGAAATCTATATTCGGGTACCTAATAACATTTGGAGGGGGAGCTGTTTCATGGCAATCACGATTGTAAAAGTGTATTACCTTAAGTACCACAGAAGCAGAGTACATTGCAATCACTGAAGGTTGTAAGAAGATCCTGTGGATGAAAAAGTTCCTACAAGAATTGCATCAGAACCAAGAAAACTATGTTCTTTATTGCGACATTCAGAGTGCAATTCATCTTAGCAAGAACCCAACCTTCCACTCAAGGTCCAAACACATCGACGTAAGGTATCATTGGATTCGTGATGTGTTGGAACATAAACTACTGGAAGTTGAAAAGGTTCACACCAATGATAATAGGGCAGATATGATGACAAAGACCATGACTAGAGAAAAACTTGTTATCTGTAGAAAGATTGTAGGTGTGGAAGAGCCATGTCCCATATAACTTGGAGGGGGAGATTTGTTGGTCAACTAATGTGGGCCAGCAGCAGATTGAAGAATGGGTTGGTGTGGCGCTGAAAGAAAAGGAAGAAAAGAAAAAAAGAAGTCAAAAGTTTCTGCCATTTGTCTCCATCAATTCATACGTGAAGAATGGAGAAGATTGGAATTTTTGGCTTTATAAAGCCTTAGCTTCAATATCAAAACATACAGATCAGAAGCGGAGGAAAAGAAAACTGAGAGAGTTTTCTTGAGAGAATTTTTGAGAGGAAAAATTAAGAGAGCCAATTTGTGAAGTTTTACCCACAAATTGAAGATATATATTTGTTATATTTTTGTGAGAGATCAACCTAAAGGTGAAGTGTGTAATCCAATCTTATTATAGTGGAAGTTTAAGTGACCTACGGGTCCCATGGTTGTTACTTTCATTTCTGAAGGTTTTTCCATGCTAAAATCTTGGTGTTATTTTGTTCTATTTTGATTTGGGAAATTATCCTCGGTGTGTGAAATTTATTTCTTTACAACCATACATTTTTTTCCCAACAATTATATCCGTTGAATCCAGGCCTCTCTCCTACACTAAAAGATTTGAATCTGACGAAAGTATAGGAACTCAAGAATATTATCTTCATAAAGATAAAACTTAAGATGCAATTTGAAAAAATTAAGTTCACATATGAAACTCGTAGCATATTCTCATTCCAGTGGAAATAACCATGTCCATACGTCAGAGTTAGAGATATATTCTCTAATGATACCAAAGTTGTGCATTTATATCCATTAGTTGTGGTTTTCAAGAATGATACTTAGTTAGTGGCATCATAAGCAAAATCAGCTCAAAAGACATGCATAATCGTACCAAAAATTGGAAACTACTTTTTGTTAATCTAGGAGCCTCTTTGTCCCTACACAAACAACACATATAAAGTAAGACATTATGTATGAAAGATCACTTTCAATAAAAGATTAATTAAGAGTAATACATGGTAAAACAAAGTAGAATAATAATGAAAGCTTATATATAAAACAATATAGAAGTTAAAGAAACACAAATGAATATGTAATACAAATTACAATAGAAATATAAAGAAAAAATGAAATATATATAACAAGTGAAAAGAAACCACCTAATTTATCGAAACCTATAATCTCATTTCAAAGAACAATCAAAGGATCTGAAAGACATAACCCTTCAACGTTTTTTAATGAGGGACCAAATTTCAATAATAATCAACACATACATGAAATGATATGATAAAAAAGAGAGGGTATCACACATACCCATAACTGGGTCGTAAATGAAAACGAAAACAAATGGCTGGTGAAAGGAGGTGCCAAATAGGGGAAAATGAAGAAGAGATCAAGGTTGCGCACGATAATGAAACCAACTACGTAAGAAAGTTGAGGAAAAGAAAAGAAAAAAATAGAGAGAAAAGGAAGAAGAGAGGGGAAAGGAAGGTGATCAGTTAGGTCGGTCACGATAATGAAACCAGCTACGTGAGTGAACTGGGGAAAAGGAAAAGAAAAAAAAAGAGAAAAAAATTGGGAGAGAAAAAGAAAAAGAAATTGATTTAGAAATATGGTATGTGGTGTAAAAGAGATAAAATACATGAAATTAAATTAATAAATAAATGAAAAAATTGCTAAGTAATTTTTGTATTTTTTTAAATAAATAACACACACAATATATTATTTGATTTCAATTTTAAAAAGATTGAGAACTTTATTATTTTAATTATGATCATGGTTATTTAATAATCATGACTATATAAATTTGTTTATATTTAAATATTTTTTATAGTTTAACTTATGACAACAATTACTCATAAAAGTGACAATATATGTATATACTATAGTTTCGGTTTTTAATAAACAATGATCAAAATCCTATAAACTCAATTTTTAAAAAAAGCGAGGCTAAATTTTGAACACCAACTTATTTTCTTACCAATAAATAATTACTTCTATAAGATATTGGCCTTCACTCTTAATCATCCTAACAAGGTAATAAAATTAGTAAAAGAACAAAAGTATTTCCTCAATATGAATTTCTTAATTTAATTAACAAAAGGTTTAGTATATATTTAGTTTTTGTGCATTCGATTTTTTTTAGAATAAAATGGATTTTAATTTTTATTTATTGGCCTATTTTTTTAGTAATATAGTTTCTTTTATTTAGCTCATTTTAATTATTTAAATTACATTAATAAAAAAGATTAACAATTATTGTCATTAATTCAAATGGAGAGTTAAAAAATAAGATTATTTTCGATATTGAGGTAACGAACTTGAAAAGTCATGAAGTAACTTTCTTTTTCACAGTCACTTGAAAATTCAAGAAAGGAAAGAAAATAACTAATCATATCTATCTTTTTTTCCCTTTCATTCTCAATATTCACTTTCTTCTTATAAGGAAAGAGTTTTTGTGACAGTCTAAAAAGGATCGAGCAAAAAAAAATCATTTGAGAACTTGAAGGTTTTTTATTAAAAATAATTTATTGTATCACCTATCATAATCTGTCACCAAAAATATTTGTAAAGTTAAAATATATCAGTTTATTAAATCAAAAATAAAAATCAATACATAAAATGTTGATTAAAGAATATTAGATCAATAGAGAGCCAAAGGGGTTAGTTTAAATGGATTAATACATGCAGTAGTTAATATTCATTAGTATTGTTCTCTATGTTTTAAAACATCCATCTCTCCTTTCAGTACTAGCTTGTACTAATACGTATAACTTAATTGTTCACTCTAATAAAAGAGGTAAGGTTACTGCAGTAATGCATAGATCCGGATGAATGATTGTAAGTCCCGCTTAAGCCGTGTGAAAGACGTTCAGGGTATTAATACCTTATAAGTACCGGTGGTTTAGCAAACGACCAATTCTATTAGTTAAGTGTTATAAGTTATAAGTATTCTTATAAGAGATAGCATAAGAACTTAAATGTTAAATACTTCATGCATTGATTATTTAAAATAATTCCATGACTCAAATTTCATGACATATACTATGTATCTTGTTTATTATTAATAGACTGCAATTTATTTGTTAAGAATCGTATTTACCATGCAATACATATTATATTGATGATTAGTTTTAACCATATTTGTTTACAGTTTAAATTTAAATTTTCTTTAACTTAAACATGTCACAAAAAAGATTTTCAGCATCATTACCTTTATTACATAAAACTTCTTCATCTTCTTCTAAGAAGTCTTATATTACCAATAGTAACGTAGTTATTATTGAAAATTTTGAAAAATCAATTGATCGTTGGAAAGTTCCAAGGATCAATAAAAACCAAATTTATCAAACGAAGATGATGAATTTTTTCAAAACAGATTGCATCATTAAAACGAAAGAAAGAGATCTTCAACTCTCATTACCTTTTGAATCAATTCAACTTCTTTCAAAAGAATCATTACAAAACATTTTGATAAAAAATTCAAGTATGTTCATATAGGCCTAGTCCAGATTGGATTAAGACCTATAACCCGTCTTGGGTTAAGCTCATTAATACTAGCAGTCTTAAGAGATGCTAGATTAACAGATTTCAAGGAATCTTTATTAGGAACGGTAGAAACGGGTTTAGGTTTAGAACCTATATCCTTTAACTGCTTTCCTAATATAGTGGTATCAATTACAGATCCCCAAATATTAAAAACATTAACACTCCAAATCCAAACTCATAATACTAATGTTTTACCAGGAACAATTACGGTAGCTTTATTATTTAGAGTACATTATAAAATTATGACGTCCACTTGGGACATAAAAAACATTCATAACTCTACTAAGGGAGAAACTTATTATTACAGACAGACTTGTCTAGATCCAACATTACAATACCTAGACCAATTAGTTGGGATAACGTAGTATACCCAGATAGGTGGCTACTAAAAGGAATTTTCCAACCAACATCTGAAACTCATCAACAGGAAGTATCTGAACAAAACATAGAGCTTTATGAAATAATAAAATATAAGAATGGAAATATTGAAATAGAATTCAATAGATCTTCATCAATGAGGTGCTCTTCAAGCACCTTTGACTTTTCATCAATAGATTTACCTCTCAAAACGAATCCTAGGTTATCAACCTCAGATTTACTTAGAAAAACAAAACTCAAAGGAGTAGACTGTAGTACACAAGTACCCAGACCAGTTTACACTATTGATTCTGAGATGAACGAATCACCTCAGTTATCACCCATATTTCCTTTATCACCAACTCAATCCCTAGCACCTAGCCAAGAACTTAGGATAAATGAGTTAAATGTATTAACGGTAGATAATGAAGAATCTTGGGAAGAGAAAATCCTTAGAACATATCTAAACCTACCTAATAATAAAATAATTAAACATTGGTTCTTTAAAACACATTCAGAACATTCTAGGGCTAGTTGCTTTAGGAAACATGAACGTTATATTAAAGAACACAATAAAAATATAAATTTTTTCGAATGGTTAGAAATTTATAGGGCATCCAAAGGATTATAGTCCCCATTCGTACATAAAAAGAAAGATACATATCAGACAAATAGGATAAACCCTAAATATGAAGAAACATTACCATATCACATTGTTACCCTTACCCAGGATAGCATAGTTAAATCCTCATCATCAATAGTTAGCTCTGAACAGGCTAGCAAAATATTACCAGTTGACTTAGTCAAACCATCAACGGTCTTAATAGGAAACCTACCAGTTACTATTCAGGATCCAAAACCAGTCAACATTACTGTAGAACCAATAGCCATAGAACCTATAGCTATAGTTCCACAATATAAATTATTTCCTTCGATCAGTGTCTCAGATGTCACAGAGGATGACTTCGATATGCTTTTAGAAAACGAACCAGTAGAGTCATTAGCTATAGATTTAGTAGTTCTGACTCCACAGATTAAAACCTTTTCAAAAATTAAACCTAACGAAATCATACTAGATGACTTCAATAAGTTTTTAGAAGAAACAGATGATCTAATTAATGAAGTTAATATGATCAAAACAAAAAAGAAGTTACACGTATGGGAAACTCCAGATGGTTCAGTTGAAGCTGAATATCCTCCATTAAGACCTATGACCATCCCTTACCAGGATAGTCAGGTAGAAGCCTTTCCTCTTAAGAACTCTCAAGAGAACCAGACAATCAACCTCAAAAACATAATTACCCAAAATAACTATACCAATATAAGCCTAAATACTTTAGGAAAACAATTAATTAGGATAGAGAAAAATCTAAAAATAAATATTCCCTCTACCTCTTATCAAACAACATATATGATAGTTAAGAACCCTATCTTCAAACCATTCCAGGTTTCCAAACCAGTCTAGGAAGAAATAACATCAAAATTTGAAAAACTTCAAAATTGGAACAATACCCTTAGATCCCAATTAGAAGACCAATTTTTTTTAAAAAAATAGGACTAGTTGTTCCTGAGTCACCAGTGACTCCAACATCAACCCAGAAACCATTACAGGATCTTAGCATTCCTAGCAAACTAGGATATGAAATATCATCTGAGGATAGTTCCCAGAAATCCATTCTAGAACCAATTCCTCACCTACAAAAATTAGCTTGGTAAGAACCTAGCCCAGTTAGGTATCCTCACACCATAGGAACCCAACCTAGTCAGCTTGTCCAATCAAAATATAATGCATCTTCTATCTATGTTTGGAACATTGATGGAATGAATGATCATGAGATACTAAATATATTACAGCAAATGACCATGGCGTCAAATGCTTATAAAACCCAAATTGGTACAATTGATAAAACAGTTGTTGAATTAATAATAGCTGGCTTCTTAGGCCAACTAAAAGGATGGTGGGCTCACCATATTTCAAAACAACAACAGTCAGATATTTGCAATGCAATATTGACTGATGAGTGTGGTATCCCTATACTTTTCTATCAAGGAGCTCCAATATAGGATGCAGTCTCCACTCTACTATTTATCATATCACATCATTTTATGGGAGATCCATCCCATTTAAAGGATAAAAACGCTGATCTTCTTTCTAACATAAAATTTAGGAAGATGAGTGATTTTCAAAATTATAAAACTACATTCATGTCTAAACTTATGTTAAGAGTTCTAGAAGGAAAAACTCCTAGCTGGACTTCCTCCACTCTTAGGTGAGAAAACCATAAACAAAATCCGCGAAACTTATGGGAATCATATCATCCCATATGATCAACTGACCTATGGTCAATTAATAAGTTTTGCTCAAAACCAAGGTCTTCAAATTTGTCAAGATTTGAAAATCCAAAAACAAATGAAATTGGAACTAAAAGTTTCCAAAAGAGAAATTGGATCATTCTGTAAACAGTTTGATGGTAATCTCTCTATTGAAAAAACCTATGAAGGAATTTGCAGTAAAACTAAATCAAAACCTTATAAGGAATCACATAAAACTTATAAAAAAATTTCAAAATCAAGAAAACCACTCTTTGAAAAAAGAATGAATTTTATAACAAACCTTATAAAAGAAATTTTAATAAGGAATCAAACCAACATAAAAAACCCTTTAAAAACTTTAAAGAGTTTAAATGTTATAAATGTGGCAAGAAAGGTCACACTGCAAATTTCTGTAAGATGTCTAAAAAACTTCATGAATTAAAACTTGAAGAAGACACCTATGTCAAAATATCTACCCTAATGGTAGATACATCATCATCATCTGAGCCTGATCAATGATCAGACGAGGAATCTAATCCTCAGGATAATGAATTTGCAACCAACAATTCAGATTCCTCTAGCAAAGATATTAATGTATTAACTAAGGACGAAGATGAACAACTTCAAGAAACAATCCTTAAGTTAAATGACCCATCAATAACAAACTTTATGTAGAATACCTAAGTACTTGTTTAGCCAAATCACAATCCATCAAAAGAAATTCTGAACTTCCAAATACCAGCACAAGCTATTACAACCTCACTACTGTTCTGGAACAAAAAAACAAAGTTATCACACCAGAAAGTCAAATTCAAGACTTAAAAATTGAAATCAAAACTATTAAACTAGAACTACATCAACTTAAAGAACAATTAAAAGAATATGATATTAAGTTTCAACTACTTAATAATGGAGAAAAAATATCAACTTATGTAAGTGATTCTGATGATGATCTTACTCAAAATAATCAAGAAATCCAAAACTTGAGAAAAATTACCACCAGAAAATATAAAATTAAGATAACCTTAATATTCCCTGACGAATCAAAACTAGAAACTATTACCCTATTTGACACAGGGGCTGATCTTAATTGCATCACACCATCGATAGTTCCCAGAAGGTTTTACAAACCAACTGAAGAACGACTTAATTCAACCAATAAATCTCAAATGAGTATTATTGGGAAAACTGAGGTATCCATTCAAAAAGGATCATACCTTATCAAAATTCCATTTGTCATAGTATCTGACATAGGCTACTTTGTCATATTAGGTACTCCTTTTATGGATATCATTACCCCATATTCTGTTAAACATGACATGATTTCTTTCAAAATAGGAAGAGAAGCCTTCGGCTTCCCTTTCATCGAAGAACCAAAAGCCAGAGATCTTAATCTCATCAAAACATATTCAATCTCTCCAAAAGAGATTTCTGTTCTTATAAATCATAGAGAAAATGACCTTCTTTATGTCAAATCCAAAGTTTAGTTTCATACTGTTGAGAGAGAACTTCAAATCCTAGAGATCAAAGACAAAATCTCTAAATTACAAACTTCTTTTGAGAAAGAAGTTTGCTTTGAATTATCCAGTGCATTCTGGGAAAGAAAATAACATATGGTAGATTTACCATATGAATCATCCTTCGATGAGAAGGATATTCCTACAAAAGCAAGGCCTATTCAAATGAATGGTGACCTTGAGCAATTCTATAGAAAGGAAATCGCTGATCTATTATCTAAGAAACTCATATCAAAATCCAGATCGCCGTGGAGCTGTGCGGCCTTCTATGTCAACAAATCTGCCAAGATTGAGAAAGGAACTCCTTGGCAAGTTATCAACTATAAACCTTTGAATCAAGCCTTAAAATGGATTAGGTACCCTATCCCAAATAAAAAGGACTTACTTTAAAGATTGTATTCATCATCCATATTTTCAAAGTTTGATATGAAATCAGGCTTTTGGCAAATTCAAATCGAGCCTCAACATAGGTACAAAACTGCATTCATTGTTCCATTTGGGCAGTTTGAGTGGAATGTTATGCCATTTGGGCTCAAAAATGCACCTTTTGAGTTTCAAAGGATTATGAATGATATATTCAACCCTTACTCAGAATTTTGTATCGTGTACATCGATGATGTACTTATATTTTCAAAAGATGTCAGACAACACATCAGACATCTCAAAACTTTCTTCCATATCATCAAGAGGAATGGACTGGCATTATCAGTCAAGAAAATGACTATTTTTCAAACAAATATTAGGTTTCTTGGACACAGCGTATCCAATGGAACAGTAATTCCTATCAATAGACCCCTACAGTTTACAACTAAAATTTCTGATAAGATTATTGACAAAACCCAGCTACAAAAATTTCTATGTAGCTTAAATTACGTATTAAGTTTCTGCCCAAATATTAATAGGTTAACAAAACCTCTATATACTAGGCTTAAAAAAACTCCTGAGCCTTGGACAGAAGAACACACCAAAATTGTGCAAAAAATAAAAGCACAGGTTCAAAACATTTCCTATTTACATCTTGCTGATCCAACACTCCCCAAGGTAGTAGAAATCGATGCCAATGAGCTTGGCTATAGTGGGATTTTAAAACAAGTCCAAGATAATAATGAACAAATTGTTCAATTTGTCTCTGGCCATTGGAATGATTGTCAAAAGAATTATTGCATTGTTAAAAGAGAAGTACTTTCCATAGTATTTTGTATTTCTAAGTTTCAATCAGATTTATTAAATCAATTTTTTTTTACTAAGGATTGATTGTAAATCTGCAAAAGAAATTCTATTAAAAGATGTTTAAAATATTGCATCAAAACAATTTTTTGCCATATGACAAACACTATTAATTACTTTTGATTTTGATATGGAATTTATCAAAGGAGAAAGAGAATTCATTACCAGATTTTCTAAGTTTGGTATTTAAACTAGTACAATGCATCAATTTTAGAGTAAAAGATAATGCTTGAAAGTGAATCTTTGAGAATTAAAGAAATAAAAGGAATTTAAATTTTCTATTACATATAATAAAAAAATTAAAAAAAATAAACAATAGATAAAAATAATATAAATTGTTTCACATTTAATTGAATTTTTTTTAATTAAAATTAGATGATTATAACATATAAACATAAATACTATATGTACTATAAATATATTAAATTAGAAGATAAATATGTCTTAGTAATATACAAATTTATTCACTTAATTGTCAACTTCTAAACTTTAAAATCTTAACAAACTCAATATAAATTAATTTTTTTAATTTTCAAAATCAAAACTAATATATTTAAATCTATAAAACATAAAAGTCTATTCGATTTACTAGTATTCAATCTATTAAGTTAATTTATTAGTTATTATAACCATCCTTAAAATGATTCATTTTTCTCTTATTTTTTATTACTTTTAAAGTATAAATCTTTATTTACATTTTTCCAAATCATAATACCTTAAGTGCTATAACAATAAATTTAATTTTAACATTATATATAGTTTACCCGTGCAAACCACGTGTTTTTCTACTAGTTATTTTAAAGGTACAAATATCTAATAGTTAATAAATAAAATACTTTGTGTGATTTACTTTATACATAAATAATATCTTCCCAACCCATCAGTGAAACTAGAGGGACAATCCTAATAAGAATCAAACAAGAATAGAATAACAAAAGAGAAAAGCCGTTAATTACGATCTGTGTTCAAAATTATATTAGTATTTATTTATTTATTTTTCAAATTACTTTTTTACTTGTGGTTCTTTGAGATGGAGATGCTCGATCCTCTCTAAAAGAGCCTAAGAAAGCAGAGATCTCGATGCCATCCAAATGCATTGCAAACAACACTCCTCCTCCTCTGTTTATTTATTTAAAGAATCCACTTGGTTTGGCTCGGGTCTCTAAGATTACTTAAGTTCGGCTGTAATTGACTTCTTTCGCTTTTTTTATTTTCACATGCAAGAGGCGTAAATTTACACATATATTTATATTTATATTAATTTTATTATAACAAATATAGCAAAATAACTTTATAAATTGTAAAAATATTCATTTTTTAAAAAAGAAAATTCTACCATATATCAAAATATAATTAATATGATTATAAACTTTTTGTGCATTTAATATTTCTTATTGACATAATTGCTTTCTTTCTCCTCTTCCCGTTATTGCAAAAGAATTAACTAAGGACTTATAGTATTACTATATAACAAAATCACAATCACACCAATGATGTAGTCAAGATTGGTATTTAGGAGAATACTGTGAGTAATTCAATAGTAAAAATGGATGATTTTGGTATCGTATGAATAATAATAATAAAAATAATATTTTTTTTGGATCAAATCATTACAAAATAATATGAAAAAATCAGGATAAATGTTACAAAAATTAACAAATTTCAATGTTTTTGAATATTAAGTCACTAATGTTAGGTAACAAATGTATATTTGAATCCAATTTAAATAAAAATTAAATAAATTAAGTAATAATAATATCAAATAACATAGCCCAATATTTATTCATATTGACAAAAAAATTAAATAACATAAATTATAATAAATACTTAAAAAAGATTGTGAATAATGAATAATTATATAATTATATATAATGTAACAAATAATAACTAAATTATATGGAAGGTAAAATCCAATCTTTTTAAGAAATTATATTTAAGATGAGAAAATTAAACTTATAAAATTTGTGAGAAGATAGTTAAACATTTACTATTATATTAAACCATAATTAGTAAAAATCGTATAATATTATAATAAAAATTAAAAATATACAAAAAAAAATGTTAAATGAGCATGTAATATGACAAAAGAAAATAAAACAAATATTTAAATAATAAACTTGAAGAAATATTACATTCCTATAATTTTTTGTAAAATAAAAGAGAATACATTTTAAATATAACATATGAAATTTTATCGAAAAGTTTAGGGAACATGCCCCCCCTCTCAACAATATATGGCTAATGATAATTGATTTTCACTGAATATGTGAATTTGACAGTAATTAACAAGAATAATGTGACTTATCGTTTAAATTATATATCAAATTTAATTTATATTGAATTTTCCTAATATCACTTCATTGGATTTTGGAAGTGTTCCAAATATGAAAAACAAATACTCAATCGCAATTTAGAGATGAAAATTTATGAATAACTTCTAGGGATAGTGTTTATTTTTTGGAACTATTAAGAACCATTCGTACAAATTTTCTACACTTAAACAGATCAAATCTCTCTTTTTCCCCTCATATTTTGCCCAGCATACATTTTACACGAACCACCATTTCTTTCGACCCAACCACCAGCTGCGATGCCTCTCTCCCAGCCACCATCTCCCTCTCTAGGCCACTAGCTAGGGCCAGGTATACGTTCATATCTCTCTATTTTTTTAAGTTCTTTGTTTTGTTACAATTTTCATTTATTTTTGAAAGAATCGATAATCAACTTATTATTTGTCTAATGAAGATTGAGAAAGGTGATGGTATTTATTGCTTTGATATCAATAGGCATGTTTCTCTTGAACACCCATTACTCAAAAATAACAAAGTACAGGTATACATACATTAATTTTCCTTTTTATTCTAAAAACATTCAAAGAATATATAGTAAGACTTGAAGAGAAAAGTTGAATTAAATCATATGTTTTTTATATATATTTATACCTGGTAACACCACTTTTGTTTTCATAAGAGAGTCAAACATAGATTAGATAATACTTATTTTCTTTTATTGTGTAGAGACGAGTTTTCATTCTTAATTTCATACTTGTAATTATAACTAATACTTTTGCAGATAAGACCAAGTGTATTTCCTGTTGAGACAAAAAAACAAGTTTCCTAAGAAACAAGAACCAATATCATTATCAAGAAAGGAAAACTTCCATAATGGAACTATTGTTGTATAGAGAACAATATATGATGATATAAAAAGAGCAAAACAAATTATGTATCAAAGTTGTCCAAAAACTTACCATAATAAAGTTCAAGCCTTTATTCACAAATCATCGTGTGAGTGATATTATTATACTATGATATGTTTCTTAGAGTTGGTTACAATTGTTATACTTTTATGTTGTAATCCTTACATTAGCTTATTATATTGTGTTATAAATTAATATTTACGGAAGCGAAGATCGGATCTAATTTTGGTTGAATAAATATATAATAATGATTAACAGTATAATAATAAACAGTAAGAAAATAGATAGCACACAATGATTTAAGTGGTTCAATTTTTCAATGTGAAAAGTCTACTCCACTGACGACGATACATCGAAGAAAATCCAGTAATACTCAAATGGAGATACAAACACCAATATTCAGAGAGCTTCGTAAAATATATTAAGAAAAATCCAAATACATTTACAAAATAACTCCCTCTAATTTACTGGTAATATATAGCAAAATAAATTAACAAACTTACTATTAAATAAAATATTACCATACAAATGAGAGAAACTCCACCAATGTCAAAAATGGATAGCTTCTTGTTATTTTTCTCTGTCCTGTTTTAAGTTTTACAGTAGCAAAAAAATAATCTATCTAGTGGTGGCATGGGAAAGAACTGTTGCGATGACTGAGGCGGACTTGATAGCACTGATGGCTTCAAAGAGAGGCGGACTGGTGGTTTGGGTTGGTATGAGTTACTGGTTGTTCAGATTCTGTGGTTGTTAGTAGCTTTTTTTTCAACTATTAAACTCTTTGGCAGTTTTCACTCTTCTCAGCATAGAAGGAAACAATGATATATATATTACAAGAGGGAATGGTTTAATATTTAAATAGGCCTAATATTGTTTTGGGTTTGGGCCAATATTTAACAAATCTCCACCTTGGCTCAAAACAGAAAACAAGTTCTTCAAATATGAAACTTCTCGAATTACCAAATAACTGTCGTCCAAAGCCCCAAATGATGATCATCTTATACAAATAGCAATCAAGTCTAAGCAATGCTTAAACTTATTAAATGGAACTAGTTTTGTTAACATATCAACTAGATTCTCTATAATGACTATCTTATTGACAAAAATAGCACATTGAGAGACAATGTCACGAATAAAGTGATATCTGACATTAATATGTTTGGTTCATTCATGATACATAATATTTTTGATCAAGTATATCACACTTTGACTATCACAAAATACAATAGAAGTACCTGCTTTGAATCCAAATCAAAAACCAAACCTCTAAGCCAAATGACTTATTTCACTACTTCTACTACTGTCATATATTTTGCGTCTGTCGTAGACAAAGCAATTGTACACTATAAAGTAGTCTTCCAACTAATGATACAATGAGAAAGAGTGAAGACATAGCCCATCAGAGATCTTCTTATATCTAAATCACCAATATCATCGAAGTCCACATAACCAATAACACTACAATTAGAATTAGAACTTCCATCATATACCAATCCAAAATTAGATGTCTCTCTCAAATACCAAAGTATCCATTTCATTACTTGCCAATGACCCTTACCGGAATTACCCATATATTTGCTGACAACACTAACTGCATGTGAAATATCTAGATGAGTACAAACCGTAGCATACATCAAACTACCAATGACACTAGCATATGGAACCTGAGACATGTATTTCTCATCTTATTTTGATTGTGGTGACAAATCCAAAGAAAGCCTCAAAATGCATAGCTAACAGTGTACTCATAGGTTTTAAACTCTTTCATACCAAAACGTTCAAGAACTTTTTCAATATAAATTTTTTTAATCAAAAAAAGCTTGCCCGCTTATCTATCACTGTAAATTTCCATGCCCAAAATTTTATTCGTTGCACCCAAATCTTTCATCTCAAACTCACCACTAAGTTGAGACTTTAATTTTTGAATCTCAAACTTATTCTTAGAAGGAAAAAACATGTCATCAACATAAAGCAACAAATAAACAGATGTACCATCATAAAATCTTTTATGATAAATACAACTATCATAATCACTCCTAGAGTAACCATGATCAATCATAAAAGAATTAAACCATTTATACCACTGTCTAGGGGATTGCTTTAACCCATATAAAGAATTTTTCAATAAACAAACATGATCTTCCTTACCTGGAACAACAAACTCCTCTGGTTGATACATATATTTTTTCCCTCAAGCTCACCATTGTAAGAAGGCTATCTTGACATCAAGCTATTCTAATTTCATGTCAAACAATGCAACCATAGCAAGCAATACATGAATAGAGCTATGTTTCACAACAGGTGAAAATATTTTATTAAAGTCAATACATTTCTTCTGACAATAACCCATTGCAACAACATATGCCTTGAATCTAGATGCTTCAACCTCAGGTACACCTTTCTGTTTCTTGAAAACCCATTTGTTTCCAACAATCTTCTCGCCCTTAGGTGGTTTCACCAATTCCAAGTATGATTCTTCTGAAGTGATTCAATCTCTTAATTTATAGTAACCAACCACTAAATAGACTCATCACAAGTGAAAACTTCATGATAATTACATGGTTCATGCACCTCAATAGCTCTACCATAGACAATGCAAAAGAAACTAAGTATGTTGCTCTTCTGCTACATCATGAGTAAAACCATCTATCTCTTCCATAGATGGTTGATCTGAAGTGCCCTATTGCACTTGACTAGGAGCTCCACTCTCAAGCTCCACCTATTCACTAACATCGTTGTCTTTATCTATAATAATAGACTCATTTTTATTTTCCAACGTGGAAAACTCATCAAACTTAACATCTCTACTAATCAAAATTTTAGGTGTCTTAGGTTCAACACATCATAATCTATAACCCTTCACCCTAGAAGGATACCTCAAAAATATACATTTTAATGCCCTAGACTCAAGTTTACCATTACTAACATGAGCAGAAGTAGGACACCCAAAAACTTTTAAATCAAAATAATTAGCAGGAATACCAAAGAATACCTCAAACGAAGTCTTCAACTCAATTGTAGTTAATAGAGATCGATTCACCAAATAGTAGGCATGGTTACAAGCTTCAGCCCAAAAGGATTCATCCAAGTTAGCTTGAAAGAGAATAGAACAAGCTCTTTCTAAGAGAGTCTTATTCATACGTTCTGCTATTCCATTTTGATGTGGTGTATGACGCATAATGCGGTGTCTCATTATGCCATTTCTCTCACATAACTCATTAAACTAACTTTCACAAAATCCCAAACCATTATCAATTCTCAAATGCTTGATTTTCTTGCCTATTTGATTTTCTATACAAGCCTTAAATTGTACAAATTTTGAGAACACATCATTCTTGTTTTTCATAAAATACACCCAAATATGACGAGATAAGTCATTAATAAAACTCAATATATATCGGGCACCACCCTTAAACACAACACGAGAAGGACCCCAAATATCTAAATGAATATAATCAACAATACCTTTCATTTTATAGATGGTTGTAATGAAATTGACCCTACGATGCTTTCCATAGACACAGTGCTCACAGAAATCAAGCTTCCTAATTTTTTGACCACTAAGAAAATTATGTTTGCTCAAAATAGACATCCCTGCCTCACTCATATGCCCTAGCCATATATGCCATAATCGAGTAGTATCTAAATCTTGATCTGACAAGGACGAAACTGAAAACTGCCAATAACAATGCTACCCTAAAGCATATAGA
This sequence comes from Hippophae tibetana, assembly GCA_037013495.1. Classification (NCBI taxonomy): domain Eukaryota; kingdom Viridiplantae; phylum Streptophyta; class Magnoliopsida; order Rosales; family Elaeagnaceae; genus Hippophae; species Hippophae tibetana. The sequence goes on from CM072806.1 coordinate 30,901,059, forward strand.
GGCCACTTAAAAATTTCCCTTTAATAACAATGAGAGAACCCTTACTAACTCTTAAAACTCCACCTTCAGCTAAATACTTATAGCCTTGTGAATCAAGAGTACCCAAAGATATGAAGTTCTTTTTCAAATCTGAAACATGGAAAACATCTTTCAAAGTCATAACAATACCATCGTGCATCTTAATTCGGACAATACCAATACCAACAACCTTATAGGACATATTTTTTTCCATCAAGACAACACTTCTATCAAGATAACATTCCTATCAAGACAACACTCCCATCAATAGACTAATAAGAAGCAAACCAGTCTTTACTAGGGCACATATGGTAAGTGTAACCCTAATCAAGAATCCAAACATCTCCAAGAAAACCAATAGATACTGATAGAAAATTTTCACCATTGGAATCAGAACTATCTACAACACCAACAACATCATTAGTACCATAAGATGTTATGGTAGATTTTCCTTAACCTTTGAGTTTCGAACAATTTACTTTCCAATGCCCTTGGCAATAGTTGCATTTATCTTTTCTTTTTCTAGATTTGGATCTAGACTTACCTCTATTATTGCTTGTGCTTTTTTCTTAATTTCTACCTCTGACAAATAAATCACTGTTATTATCATTGTTGCTAGTAGACATCTTTTTCTTCAACTCTCTGGAATTCAATGATGCTTTGACATCCTTAAAGAAATAATGTCTCACCCATATAGCATGGTATCAATAGAATGTTTAAATGAATGAGGTAAAGAACATAATAGAACTAAGGCCTAATCCTCATCATTAATTTTAACACCACCATTTTTTAGATCACAAATAATTTTAGTAAATTCATCAAGTTGATCATGTAAAGGCATATCTTCTAACATTCTGAATGTATACAAACGTTGTTTCAAATATAACCAACTTGTCAAAAACTTTCATATACAAATTCTCTAATTTAATCCATAACCCAACGGGTGATTCCTTATCACCAACCTCGCATAGTACCTTATCAGACAAGGATAATTGAATTGAACTGAGAGCATTTTTCATCAATGTATCTTTTTCTTCATTAGTTAATTTTTTTGACAATTTATCTTTACCTTCAAGTGTCTTAACGAACCCTTCTTTAACTAATATGACTCGCATCTTCATTCGCCAAAGACTGAAATCATTTCTATCATTGAATTTTTAAATTTCTTATTTTTTTGCCATGACAGAAAACCCAATATTAAATAAACAGAAGCACAACCCAAAAAATATGAAACCAATCAGATAATGAGAAGCTCAAAATAAATAACAGAATAACACAATGCTTTGATACCAATTTGTTATAAATTAGCACTTACGGAAGCGAAGATCGGATCCAATTTTGGTTGCACAAATATATAATAATGGATAACAAAAAAATAATAAGTAGTGAGAAAATAGATAACACACAATGATTTAAGTGGTTCAACTTTTCAATGTGAAAAATCTACTCCACTAACGACAACACACCGAAGAAAATTTACTAATAATCAAATGGAGATACAAATACCAATATTTAAAGAGTTTCACAAAATATATTAAGAAAAACCTAAATACAACCACAAAATAACTCCCTCTAATTTACTGGTAATATATAGCAAGATAAATTAACAAACTTCAACTTTTTAATGTAAAAAGTCTACTCCACTGACGATAATACACCGAATTTTTTTTACTAATAATCAATGGAGATATAAATACCAATATTTAGAGAGTTTTACAAAATATATTAAAAAAAACCTAAATACAACCACAGAATAATTCCCTCTAATTTACTGGTTATAACAAGATAAATTAACAAACTTACTATTAAATAAAATATTATCAGAAACTCCATCAACTTCAAAAATGGACAACTTTTTGCTATTCTTCTTTGTCCAGTTTTTTTGCAACAAAAAACTAATCTATCTAGTGGTGGCATACGAAAGAACTATGGCGATGATAGGCGCGGACTAGATAGCACTGATGGCTTCAAAGAGAGGCGGACTGGTGGTTTGGGCTTGTGTGATTTGCTGGTTTTTTAGATTCTATGGTTGCTGGCAGCTTTTTTTTTTCAACTGCTAAACTCTTGGGTAGCTCTCACTCTTCTCAATAGAGAAGGAAACAATGATATATATATTACAAGAGAGAATGGTTTAATATTTGGATGGGTCTAATATTGTTTTGAGGTTGGGCCAATATTTAACATATTTCTTAACTAATCTAAATTTGATAAACAAGTTTATTCGTTAGTATATAAAAGGCTCTTTGCTTGTAATTCACATAAAATAGAGAATAATATTACATTTTAACGTTACATCAATATATTACAATTCATCCTAAATTCTCTATATCTCAATATTCACTATGATATCAATGCTAGGAAGCTTAGAGCTTCAACGATGGATCTCGAATAGGAACTTTGTTTTCTTGATCTAACATTATTGTTTTCTTGTTATTTCTTGATTCATCTTCGCCGCTACTTCTTCAGTAGTTTCATGTTTGTATATCTTGAGTACATTCACGATTCTTCTACGTCTGAGAGTTCCACTCACTTCATTTGTTTTGGATTACTTTGGAATTCTTGTATCATAGCCCAATAATAATGATAGCCAAGCTTTGTCTCGATCAACGATGTTGAGTTGGTTTCTGGTTCGTTAAGTCAGTCAAGCGTTGACTCTTCTTGCATTGCAACTTGTGGAAGTATCAGCTCAGGTGAGGTATCAATTAGGATAATTAGCTCTGAAGAATCAGATGAGGACTCTACTCTGTCTCAAAGTTCATGTATTTGTTGTTTTTAGAATTGATCCTAAATGCGTTGTTGGAGGTTGGTGATTGCTTCATTATAGAAGCTTCTGGTCACCTCAAAATGGGCAACCTCTTGCCATGCTAACATAGGGTGGCTCTAGAATTTGAGATCTATCTTGAAATCATGCACTATTTCATGAACCGATCTCTGGAATGGGAGTTTCCTCATCAACACAGTTCGGTACTCTGTTGGTACTTATGAATTTCATAGAGAGAAATGTTGAATATTGGTTCTAAAAGTAACAAATTAATGGTATAATTTAGAAAAATTAATGGCTTAATTTGTGCCATGATTTAAGGAAATTATTGTCATAATTTTAGAAAATTAGTGGCATAATTTAAGGCTTAAATTATGGTATAATTTAGGAAAATTTGTGGTATGATTTAAGGAAATTAGTGACATAATTTAAGGAAATTAGTTACCTAATTTAAGGTTTAAATTATGACATAATTTAGGGAAAGAGAGTCTTGCTTCATCTATAAATAGGGAAGAGTTCATGCATTGAATAACAAGTCAAAAATCAGAAAAAATCAAAGAGAGCATAAGCAAACTCAAAGAGAGCAAATACTTGTGAGTTTGAGAGTTTTCTATGAGTTTGGGAAAACACTTGAAAGATATTATTAGTGAGGAAATTTGTATCTGTATTCTGTATATTTCCTACTCAGTTCAAATAATATCTGGTACCTCCCATGGACCTAGGCGAATTGCCAAACCACGTAAATTCTGTGTGTTCTTTTACCGTTTTAATATATTCATAAACTATTATTTATTGCTTTCGCACACAACAAATTGGTATCAGAGCCAAATATAGAAGTATTATATATCAAATCGAAGCTCTCAACGAGACGAACGCAACGGTGAAAGAATCGATCAAATCGGAAGTCAAAATCACCACCACAAGCTGCGGGAATGCTACTGCCAGCAATTGAGTCAACTCATTGAGTTGGACTGAGTCAACTCAGTCACTAGTGATATTTGGACCGAGTTGGTCCATTTTTCATCCGTTTTCAGCTGAGTTGGATCTATTCCTAGCTAATCGGACTATTCCGGATTCAACTACGGACTCCGTTTTTTTCAAATAAGGTATAAAGTTTGGAAAAACATTGTTTTAAGTTGTAAGTACAAAATTTCTGTTATGTGCTTGTACTTATGGCTGATAAAAGAGAGATCGAAGAAGGTGAACAAGTTGACCATAGAATTTATGGCAAGCCAAGTTGTTCTACTCGAAGAACTATGTTTTCCAATTCAAAGTTTGAGGTGGAGAAATTCGATGGCACCAATAACTTTGGCATGTGGCAATGTGAGGTATTAGATCTATTGTTTCGAGAAATATCTAATATAGCCTTGGAGACCAGGCCAGGAGATTATTCAAATGAAGATTGGAATTATGTAAACCGACAAGCTTGTGGCACAATTCGACTGTGCTTAGGAAAAGATCAGAAGTACTTTGTCATGAAAGAGAATGTAGCTATAGTTCTCTGGAAGAAACTAGAGGATAAGTACATGACGAAAAGTATTGAGAACAGACTCTACTGGAAGAAGAAACTTTTACGTTTCCAATACAAGAAAGGCACCCCTATGATTGAGCACTTAGAAAATTTCAATAAAATTTTGGCCGATCTGCAAAATTTAGATGTTGAAATTATCGATAAAGATAAAGCTTTGTTGTTGCTGAATTCATTACCTGAGAACTATGAACATTTAATCACAACCTTGTTATATGGAAAGGATGAGGTTAAGTTCGTAGATGTTTCAAATGCTTTGGTAAATAACGAGTACCGAAAGAAGGATCAACATGATCACAGAGACTCAATATCAGAAGCATTGACGGCATCCAGAGGTAGGACTAACAACAAAAAATTTGGCGGATCAAATAATAGGGGGAAATCTAGATCAAAGTCCAGAGGAGAGTCATCTAGAAGACTGGAAAGTTTTATTTCTGCAAGCATTGTGTAATGGAAAAACAAACAAGAGTCAAGTTCGGCACTGTCATTCATCGTACTAAGGGATCTCTTGATTATATTCACACGGATGTCTAGGGACCTTCAAAGAATGCTTCATTTGGAGGTAAACGCTGGTTTGTGACTTTTATTGATGATTTCTCTAGATATGTCTGGATATACACCATGAGTCACAAAGATGAAGTTCTAGATATCTTTCTTAAATGGAAGAAAATGATCGAGACTCAGACAGGGAGGAAAATTAAAAGGCTCAGATCTGATAATGGTAGCGAGTACAAATCAGATCTCTTTTTTAAAGTTTGTCAAGATGAAGGGATAATCAGACATTTTTCAGTTCCTCGTACACCACAACATAATGGAGTTGCAGAACGAATGAATCGAACTTTGGTTGAGAAAGTTCGATGTATGCTATCTCAATCCAAATTGAGCAAGGCATTTTGGGCTGAGGCTTTGTCATATGCAACTCATATAGTCAACAGACTTCCTGCGACTGCATTAGATGGGAAAACTCCTAAAGAGGTATGGTGTGGACAACCTTCTACTGATTATGATTCATTGCGAATATTTGGATGTCCAGCATATTTTCATGTTGGTGAATCCAAACTGGATCCTAGAGCAAAGAAAATTGTTTTCTTGGGCTTTAAGGAAGGAGTTAAAGGATTTCGACTTTGGTGTGGTGAATCCAAGAAGATCGTCTTAAGCCGAGATATTACATTCGATGAGTTTGTTATGCTGACACAGAAAAATTCAGAGAAAGAGAATGAAAGTCCAAATACTCTTTCTAAGGTAATGCTTGAGACTCCAGAAGATCCAGAAAAGATTGCACCGATTACCGATCGTGGTGAAGATGAAATTGATGATCAAGAAGAGATCTTAGTTGAAGTGGAGGTTCTCTCACCATTATCATCGATCAATCAACAACCAGAATCTATTGTCACTACTCGACCGAGAAGGGAGATTAGAAAGCCTACCAGATACATAGACATGGTAGCATTCGCACTTCCAGTAATTGATGATGATGCCCCATGCACTTATAGAGAAGTCGGGCAGAGAGTTGATAGTATGAAGTGGAAGATGGCAATGGATGAAGAGATGAAGTCTCTACACCAGAATCAAACTTAGGAGTTGGTTCAACTTCCCAAAGGAAAGAAAACTATTGGCTGCAAATGGGTCTATGCTAAGAAGGAAGGTGTTCCTGGTAAAGACAACATCAGATACAAAACCAGACTGATAGCAAAAGGCTATGCTCAGAAAGAAGGAATAGACTATAATGAGGTATTCTCACCTGTTGTTAAGCATTCATCTATTCAGATACTATTGGCTTTGGTAGCACAGTTTGATCTCGAGTTAGCTCAACTCGATGTCAAAATAGCATTTCTCCATGGTACTTTGAACGAAGAAATCTACATGTCTCAACCGGATGGCTTCAAAATTCCAAGACGAGAGAATTGGGCTTGCAAGCTGAGCAAGTCAATTTACAGTTTGAAGCAATCACTACGACAATGGTACAAGCGCTTTGATAGCTTCATTAGAGAGCATAAGTACACACGCAGTCAGTTTGATCACTGTGTATACTTTCGGAAACTCCAAGACGGTACCTTCATTTATTTGCTCTTATATGTTGATGATATGTTGATTGCATCTAAGAGCAAGGTGGAGATTGACAGATTGAAGGCTCTGTTGAGTTCAGAATTTGAAATGAAAGATCTTGGAGAAGCTAAGAAAATTCTTGGGATGGAAATCATAAGAGATAGAGTTGCAAGCATATTTTGTCTGACACAGACTCTGTATCTAAAGAAAGTACTACAAAGGTTTGACATTGATGAAAAACCAAACCAGTAAGTACGCCGCTTGCTCCTCACTTTCAGTTGAGTGCATTGATGTCACCTAGCACCACCGATGAGAAGAAGCAAATGGAACGTGTCCATATGAAAATGTTGTTGGTGCCTTGATGTATGCAATGGTTTGCACCAGACCTGATATTTCCCACGCTATTAGTATGGTGAGTCGGTACATGCATAATCCAGGTAAAGGACACTGGCAAGCAGTGAAGTGGATTCTACGGTACATCTATGGTACTGTGGATATTGGTTTGAAGTTTGAAAGAGACAAGACTGAAGGCAAACACCAAGTTGGATATGTGAATTCTGACTATGCTGGAGATCTGGATAAACGTCGATCTACAACTGATTATGTGTTCACAATGGCAGGAGGACCAGTTTGTTAGAGATCAACATTGCAGTCAACTGTAGCTTTGTCTACTACAGAGGCAGAGTATATGGCTGTAATAGAAGCATTCAAAGAAGCTATATGGTTTCTCAGGTTGACTAAGGATTTGGGTATTGTTCAGAAGAACGTGGAGGTTTTCTACGATAGCCAGAGTGCCATTTGTTTGGCAAAGAACCAAGTTCATCATGATCGCACCAAGCACATCGATGTTCGATTTCATTTTTTTCGAAAAATCGTCGATGAAGGGAATGTTATACTCCAGAAAGTCGGAACTGCAGATAACCCTACAGATATGCTTACAAAGGTGGTTACAGGGATCAAGTTTCAACACTGCTTGAACTTGATCAACATCTCTCGAGCTTAGAGCGCCTAGGGTGCATTTGGAGGCAGCATTATGAACTTTTTCGCCAAGGTGGATATTTTTGAATATTGGCTCTAAAAGTAACAAATTAGTGGCATAATTTAGGGAAATTAATGGCCTAATTTGTGGCATGATTTAAGGAAATTAGTGTCATAATTTAAGGAAATTAGTGGCCTAATTTAAGGCTTAAATTATGGCACAATTTAGGTAAAAAGAGAGTCTTGTTTCAACTATAAATAAGGAAGAGTTCATGCATTGAAGAACAAGGCAAAAATCAGAAAAAATCAGAGAGAGCATAAGCAAACTCAAAGAGAGAAAATACTTGTAAGTTTGAGAGTTTTCTATGAGTTTGGGAAAACACTTGAGAGATATTATTAGTGAGGAAATCTGTATTTGTATTCTGTATATTTCTTACTCAGTTCAAATAATATCTGCTATCTCCCGTGGATCTAGGCGAATTTCCAAACCACGTAAATTCTGTGTGTTCTTTTACCGCTTTGATATATTCATATACCGCTATTTATTGCTTCTGCCCACAACAAGAAACAGTTCACGTATGGTATTGGTGGGGTTTCTTCACACCTCTAGTTGTTAGATCTGACTTACAGGCAACCTTGGTGGCTAATTGCTTCCTTGGAGCTTTGCCTCCAGTGGATTTATGAGTAGTTTGTTTTGTGCAGGCCATTGTTTATGATTTTATTATCAAAGATCGAAGCAAGAAGTTTGAAAGATACGAAAAGATAAAGAAGAGTGGCATTGAAGTTGTTTTTGAAAGATAATGTTTTGATAATATTAGGGTTCCCTGGAGGTAATCTATGTGTTTTGTGACTAAGTGAAGATGAAGAAAGCTTTTGGTTTCTTTTTGGACTGCCTCCACTAGCTTTTTGGTTGGACCATATATACACTCCAATTGACTTGGAGTGGACTTGCTTCAACGAGTTTGGGCATGATTCTATTTCTTTGAAGAGCAATTAGAAATGTGCTTTTCTTTAACCTATTAGGGCTCTTTTTTTCTTTGCTCCACAATATTAAAAATAAGGCAAATAAACAATTTTTTTGGTTGTTCTTTTTCACGTGTACTTCCACTCTTCTACTTTGTTGGACGAGTAATCTTTTGGTAGGATCAATTTTGTTTTGCCTCCTTTGATTATTTGGCTTAGAATTTTTGGTCTTTCAAATTTCTCGCTATATTATGAGTAATTATGTTTCACTCATCTTAATATTTGAGAGTTAGAGCTTTATTTTAATTTCTTCTAATGTTTATTCTCATTTATTGAGACTATAATTTTAGCAGTTTTTTTAGCATTTGCTTGAATCTTCATATTCTGGTTTCTCTTTAACAAGTGTTATAAATCACTTAATCTTCATGAGTTTCAGTATTATAGGTTTATGCTTCTAGCTACCTATTCTGGTTTCTCTTAGACTAATGTTATAGATCATTTAATCTTTTTGAGTTTTCGTATTATTGGCTTATGTTTATAGTTGTCTCTTATGGTTTCTTTTTTGCTAGTGTTTTGGTTCACTTAATTATTGTTGCATTTCAACATTATTTGCTCTTGCATAAGCATACATTAAATTACTTAGGGTTCTCTCCATTTTATTATTTACATGTCAAATTGTCGGTTGTTTTACTACCAATAATATAAGGGAGGAGATTATAATATGTTACTTAGATTTAATTATAATTGTTATACTCTAATAGTGTAATCCTTACATTAGCTTACTACGTTGCATATATAATCTAAACTTGATCAATAAGTTTAGTCATTAGTATAAAATGACTCTTTACTTTAATTCACATAAAATAGAGAATAATATTACATTTTAGCATTACTTCAATACATTCTAATTCATCTTAAATTCTGCATGCCTTAATATTCACTAGATATGATGATATCTCTAAATATTTATTTGTTTATTCAGTTATGTGAGCTTATGGAAGTAATTTTAAAAACCTTTTATTATATTTGATTTTGTGATAATGAGTTGACATTTCAGTTAGTTATGTTGAAAATGAAGAAAACAAAAGGTGAAAGATATTATGGAATGTGTGGAAACGATTCTTTGTACCATCTAAGTTTGAATCCAAACCAATCTAGCTTCTCAAACATTTGGCTTGATGATGGGTTGGTGTAATTGCTAATGTTATTACTGTAGGGTAAACAGTAAGTCATGTTTTACATACGTTGAATTGATTATTATTAAGAAAAAATTCATGTAAATGTGGTAGAACTTTATACCATTTTATGTATCTTACTCTGACTTCTAATGTATGAAGCCTAAACTTAGATGAGCAAACTAATGCTCTTGCTCAACGAATGACTAATTTTGTAAGGATGAATGAGATCTAGTGCCTTATTAGATAGAATGACTAATTTATGACATGTTGGAATTTCATGCTCTTGCTCAATGAATGACTAATTTTGTAAGGATGAATACCTTATTAGATAAAATGAGTAATTTATGATATGTTGAAATTTATGTAGATTTGTTTAAATTTATGGTAATATTTGATGATTTTGGATTCTTCGTAGGAATCATTGGATGCTTGTAATTGTACATCCTTATAGTAGTGGAATTGAATGGTTGGACTTGGTAATACTCCACCCCTATTAAAATAGTAAACTTTATTCTTCAAAATTTAATTTAATCTCGATCTTTTTAAAAACCAAAGTCATAAGGTTTTGGTCACAGTCTAATAAAAATCAAGATTATATTGTATATATATATAACCTCATTTTTTATCATTAATTGTGACCATAAGTTAAATTATAAAAATTAATTAAATATAAACAAATTATATAATCATGATTATTAAATAACTGTGATCTAATTAAAATAAATAAATTTTTCAATTTTTTAAAATCGAAATCAAATAATATATTGTGTGTTATTCATTTAAAAAAATAAAAAAATTACTTTATAATTTTTTTCATTTCTCTATTAATTTAATTTCATGTATTTTCTCTCATTTAAACCACACCAAATTTCTTTATCAATTTTTTTTATTTTTTCTTCTCTGTTTATTTTCTCTTTTTCCCTCCCAAATAAAATGAGACCACCATCACAAGAATGAGCATAATTAGGGTTTTGAAATTAGTGAATTTTGAAAGACATGAGTTGCAAGCACATGCGTGGTAGAGTCAGAGAGAAGAACGATACAGATAAGAGAGTGAGAGAGAAAGAACGGTGCAATTAGGGTTTTGAAATTAACAAATTTTGAAAGTTCACTTGAGCACATATAATTGAAAAGCTTTCCTTATAGCTATTTTCTTTAGTTATTAACAAATTTTCGTTCATTTTGAGTTTCTCTCAAATAAATTGCAAACGTTGGGTGAGAATTGTGAATTTGATTTGGTATTTGACCCTTCTTGTGTGTGAGAAAGAGTGGTGCTTATCATATGCAGGGAGCATGTGAGATTAAGAGAGAGTGTGGTTAGAACGCAAGCACTGAGAGCTTTTAGATTTTTGAATTTTAGGGTTTTTGCCTATAACCCCTCTAGATTTTTTTGGTGCAATCTATCCTTTCGTATCTTTCTTATTGAGCGCAAGCTTGTGATTAGTTTTTTTTTTCTTTTTTTTTTTTCCTTTCTTTTCCTTGGTTAAATTTATATAGAGTGAAATTATTTGTTGAATACATGTTTGAATACATTTTTTCTTTCATTAATTGTTGTTTATTATGCCCTTTGATTATTAAAAAAGTTTGTTAATTATTATTTGTTTGCTCTTTCATAGGAGATCAACTGGCTGGTCTCGTGGCTTTGGTTACGTAACATTTGTAACTAATTAAGGAATATGCCAAGGTGAATTCAGGTTTATAGTTGATATGAATTCAGTTATAATCTTAAACTCTTTTGTTCTGTCTTCTCTTGTGTGATCTAACTATAGTGGGACAATTAGTATATTGCAATCCATGCATGTTCAGCATTAGAATTTGTCTCATGATTGATACTGATGTTTGCTACAGAATATACATTGTCAGGGGAGCACATTCTTGGGAACAGAATGCTAGAAGTCAAAGTGGCTACTCCAAAGGTTGTCAAAGCCTATTGAAATTTACATTTCTATTATGATATTTTGTTTCTAATTTTTAATTTTTATTATGCTATTTTGGATGTAATACCAAATATGCTCATACCATGAATTGGACAATTATACATCACTTCGAATTACTTTTGTAGGAGGAGATGAGATAGCTTGTTAGGAAAGCTACCAGGATTTTTGTGGTCAGGATCCCACAATCAGTGACAAAAACAACTTTCTAGAGGTAGCTTTTTATTGCAACTGCATGCATTCGTGCAGATAATGGAAAAACTAAGCCAAAAAAATGAATTACTTGTCTTTATTCTTGATCACAATTGTTGGCCCTAATTCGAGTTTAACATTTCTTTTAATCTATCTTGCAGCCATTTTGAGAAATATGGCGAAATAACAAATATATATATATAGACCCTAACTTCTCGTAATAACGGTGAATCCAATACAATATGTAACTCCTTAGTGGCCCAATCCAATAAATTAGTAGTTGTATATGTGTAGTGGACAATTGCTATTTTAGGGACTGGTGTAGAGTATAACTACCTTTGGTTAGTTAGTTAATCTATTGTTAGAGAGATATTTGTGATATGGTAATGTAAAATTGCTATTTTAGGGACTGGTGTAGAATATAACTACCTTTGGTTAGTTAGTTAATCTATTGTTATAGAGATATTTGTAGTACATTCTGCTATGAATAAATTATCTTGATTTCTTATAAAGATTACAATCTTTGCACGGTATCATAGCTTTAAGATTCCTAAGCTTTCTTCTTAATATAGAAATGTCACAAGAAAGGTTTCAAGTAATAATTTGGTGACACCTGTTTGGGATTGATCTAATGAGTAGGGAGAATTTTGAGAGAAATCAAGATAATTGACCGAATGTATGAATTCTATAAAAATTTCATCTATACATATATGTGTGTTAGCACTACTACAAAAATAGATATTTAAGTCGATATGTAAAGTCGGGTTTTGGAAAAAATTGACTTATAATGAATTTAAAGTCGGTTCGGTGTAGAACCGACGCTATCCACATAAGACGTAGCGTCGGTTGACGTGTCGAACCTACTCTACACTTAGACGTAGGGTCGGTTGACACCTGGAACCGACGCTATCCACGTAGTGTAGCATCGGTTGATACCTAGAACCGAAGCTATCCACGTAGCATAGCGTCGGTTGACACGTGGATAAATTCTTTTATCTTCCTTCTTCCCCACAGAAACTATTCCAAGCTCTACATAACTCTCAAAACCTCATCGACTTCTCTTCCACTCTTTTTCATTTTTCGGTCACCTACGACTACCAATTCCAGTGTCAGTTAGTGGGTTTTCTTTCTCTCTAACTAATCTTTTAGATCCATTATTTTTTTGAGCAAAATACTCAAAAAATTTATACCTATTTCTCACTTATAAAACACAATTTTTTTCTTCATTTCCTTCATTTTGTCACTTCATTTACTTTTGTAAGTATTTCTATTAATTTTATGAACTTATTATTCATATATTTTTTTCCTGTTATTATGTGTTATTATTTATGTGTATAAATTTTTGTATTATATATGTAGGTTTGTATTATAACATCAGGAGAAGAATATGATGATCTTTAATAACATAGAAAAACACCATAATAAACTTTAATAGCCATTTTTGTAGTAGTGTAGTTAGGGATACAATTGGTATAAATTAAGCATTTGTGAACTGAAGTCGACCCTAGCTCTAGCTAGTGGGCAACCTTATATGAGATGTGGCCTCCTAGGACCTACCTCATACTTGATGGTGTGCTAAATGGTGAAGAGTTAGGTGCGTCATAAAACTCGGCTTGATCATGTAGACCTCGTCTGACATAAAGCTCGGTATTATTATGTAGGCTCATATTGACCTTCAAGTCGGTCCATACGTCCAAACATTTAGTCCTCCTACTCTTTCAGCTCGACTCTTGAGCAGAGGTGGAAGAGTAATTCTTGAACAATGAATATGAACCGTTTAAAATCCCTTAATAAATATATAACAGTTGATTAGAGAGAGAAAATAAGTGTCTTTATATAAAGAGGTGTCAAGGCTAGGACTCATCATCATTTTCTACACAATAAACAAATAGTGAATAAAAAAACACTATATCGCATCAACTCGGGTTATCAATGATTTTTGGTAAGAATTTGACTTGGACCAGTCTTGTTTTTTCAAGTTTTTAAAGTCTAATGCTTTTATATTTTCTTTTTAGGTCGGCTTTCAAAGAATCACTTCCTTTTATTTTCAAACTCAATCCTAGGTAACTCCCCCTTCCCCTTTCTTACCCATTGTTTTTATATTTTGTTTCTTATAGATAATGCGTAGAGAAGAGACCTCATCCTCAGGCTCAGGCTCTTAGGAGAGCCCCAAATATCCTAGTACTAGTGATGATTCATGGTTGATAACTGTATTTTATATAGTTATTTTCACTTATTTTATTAATTATAATTTCTATATTCTTAATGTTTTTAGTTAATTTTCGATGAATAAATTAGTATTTACTGTTTTTTATATTTTTTTATAAAAATTAAATAATTTGTATCGAAAACGTACTTAATTGCAAATTTGTGTCCAAAAATATAATTTCAAATAAAAGAGTGTTTTAATTGCAATTTATAAAAGTCAAAAATATAATTTAAATTTAAATCGGGTTTAATTTTAATTATTAAAAGTTTAAAAATTTAATTTAAATTAGAAAAGGGCTAAACTGTAATTAAAGAAAGTTGAAAATGTAATTTGAAATAAATTTATGGGTCAAAATGAAATTAAGAAACTTTAATTTTCTGCGTAGGTGAGAAGAACCACGCGTCATGAACCACCCGCGAAACGTGGATCGTCTGATCAAAGAAGAAACGGCTGAGATTCGCGCGTTCATATCACGCCCGACCAAATCGTGTGGTTGCAGATTCTGTTTCACTTGGCTCGGCGCCCGAGTGGGGCCCACCTGCCGCGCATGCCGGTGTGTAGTGGGATCCACGTGTCTGACGCGTCCAGTCGTTGTCCCCCACGTACGTGCGCCTCTGATCCCGTGCGCTGATCTCTACATGCAACCAGATTTTAAGCTAATCAAATGATGCCATGTGTTCGCACTAATCCTTGAAGCTAATCAGAAGATGCCATGTGTCCCACTCTATTTTAAAACCAATCATGTTATGCCACGTGGCATGTTACGATGAGTGTGAAAGCGTAGGATCACACCCGTGTGCAGCCGTTGTCTTCCGTGCGACAATCCATCGTGCGCCCGTTTCCCACAGCCAATGAAATGCTGCCACATGTCTGCATTAATTCCTTTCAGCAAATCAGACACTGACACGTGGCATGCATAATGAATTAAAAAAATACAGAAACGGCGCCCTGTCTCACGAGTGAATTAATTAATATTTTCGATATCGAAAATCGATACGCGTGATTTTTATTTTTTGATACGAATTTTTTACGCGTTTTTATAAAAAAATAAAATAAAAAATGTAATATTTTAGATGTATTATTTTTAGCTATAAATAGGAGATAAGATGATTGAATAAAAAAGTTTTTGGGAGTTTTAAGAGTTTAGTTTTTGAGATTATTTTGTGTTGTTCGGTTTTGGACTGCAGAACACGCAGAAGCCATTTTTTGGCTTTTGTTGTGTTCTGCGTGTGCCAAATAGTGATGTTTTAATTTTCCTTCTTCTTCATCTTATTTTTCTGTATCTGTTGTAATTTTTATTTTAAATTTATAAAGTAATTTAATTTTTTTAGGGTTGCATTTGAACTAAATTTATGATGCTTTTATTTTAATTATTTTTGAACGATTTATAAGACGTTTAAGTTATTTATTCTATTTTGTGTTTAATGCTTTTGATTATTTACGAATTTTATCAAATGATCTGTGGCACAAAAATAAACTTAGAAGAGGCATTTTTGTGTATATTGCTCATAAATAGAATGACATGTATGATGAAGGATAGGAATATACCCTAATTGTATGTGTGGCCATTTGAGAACTTAGAGCGTAATGAATCTTGGTGAATTTAATTCTCATAGGAATATAGTGAATTAATTTAACGAGGTGTGTTTGTACAGAGCTCGGAAGAGATGTACGAATAAAATTAGAAGTTTTCGGTTGACAAATTAAATGTACTAAAAATATAAATCAAAGGAAAATAAAATGATTTGAGTTGATTAATTTAGTGAAAAATTGCAATCTTAGATTTTTTTTTGTTATTAAACTCTTTTCTTAATTTTGTTACAATCTACAATCGTTTTGAATAAAATCAGAGAGAGATAATTTTAGTACTCAACAAACTATAGTAACAAATCTCCGTTGGAACAATAACTTATTTATCAAATATTATTACTTGTGACCGTGTATGCTTGCATGTTTTTATGTGTTAAAAAACACACAATAATGGTCTTTTGGGTGGGGTTCTTCTAGTGGGATTAGTCAGTCTATGCCTCCACCCTTTACCATCTCATTAATTCTCCATTGATTAATAAATTGTATGTCTGTCTATAATTTGTATAAACGAGTACATCCTTTATCTTTTATTAATTTTTATTATAAGTTTAGGTTTTTCAAACCAAAATAATTGTGATAAAATGTTATGTTTATTTTTCGCTTTTATGAATTTTGTTGAATTATTTAAAAATAAAATAGTTTCTCTTTAGACCGATCTTTGAAGTATATTAGTCGAATTTTACAAAAGAGATTCGTGTACTTACGAGCTATTTAATATATAAAATTTGTACATCAAGTTTTTAACGATTTATTGATTCCTTTAAAAAACGACTTCGATCGGGTATAATATTTGTTATTAATTAAATCAATTAACATCTTCAGTCACGTCTATCAGTTAATTTAATTAAATACTTTATTTTAAAAAAATTAACAAATCATTAACTTATGCTTTGGTAAGGTCTTATAAGTTAAACTTTTATTTAAGTTGATTAAATTAGTTTTTAAATTGATATATCTGAAATCTAATTTTCATGTTTTAAATTTATTACAAAAAAATATATTGTTAATATATTTTTAAATAATAAATCTTATAAAAAATTTAAAATAGAATATAATTCTAAATTAAATCTAAATTCATATTTCTAAAACCTAATTTTCATATTTTAAATTTATCGAGATGGATAATAAATTTTGTAAAATTCTTAAATAAAAAATAATATATATTTAATAATTATTAAAAATATTCACGTAAATAATTTACACAAACATAATAACATAAATAAAATCTCATTATCACAATTAACCATACATGTTTAATTTAATAAATGATCAATATATTAAAAATATTATTCTAAAAAATACATAAAATTAAATCTGTAAATAAAATACAATTAAAATTAATATCTCAATTGTATTTTTTTCATATAACTTCAATAGAAATATATTATCTGAAAAATCTTCTTAATATTGTCAATAATGTGTGATAATCTAATCTACATTTTTTACAAACTAAACATAAACTAAAATTTTTTCTCAAAATTGAGAGAAACTTTGAAATAATACTAAAAAACTAAAACATCAAATGAAAGATGATTTTCTAAGGAATTTGGGCACATTTTATCGATCTATACACGTTTAAAGTACAACTACATCACGACACACTTTAATAACCACCATGACCTATGTTAAACTCTATCTCAAATTTCTTTGTATTTCGTTTCCTTATATTTGGTTGAAACATATATAAGGCTTATATATATTAGTATTTTATTCTTCTTAATTACAATTGAATACTTTTAAGTATGATTCTTCAGTGTTTATCAATTATATCATTTCAAATTAGAAATACCTTAAAGATAACAAAACATACACATGATTTTAAAAACATAAAATTGCTAAAATAACAATAGAATTATGCATGATTTCCCACCACATTATAGGGCTACGACCTAGAAATAACAATATATTTGTTAAATGTAGTTCCATCTAAATCAATATCTCAAACACTAATAGAATCGTGGAATGGCGTAAACCTAACTTCGATACATTCGCATTTGAGGATGCCCAATGCATGTACTCAAAGGAAAAATCGAGAAGTTAAAAATATGATTTGAAGCATGTCAATTTGTAAGATACTCGAAAGAAACCATAGGAGGTATATTCTATAACCATCAAGACAAAAAATATTTGTTTCAACAAATGCTATTTTTCTTAAGAATGATTACATGAATGACTTCAAGCCTCGAAGTAAGGTGTTGTTAGAGGAATTACAATCCAATACGATCAGACAAGCTCCATCTGTTAGAAATGATATTCGATTAATTACTGATACCACTATCCAGAGTTAAGATCCATCACAATTTTATCATAATGAGAGGCAATTAGATTGTCGAACAACTAAACAGAAGCTACAAAAGCACAAGTTGTACCCAATATATGAATGATCTATCAACTTATAAACAAGGGACGGAGGATGTTCATACGAAAAAAATGAATTGCAATTATAAACCTAGAGATAGAATCCATGTAATCTAACTCAATCCGTGAACTTATAAAGAATCTCCATGAGGTATGACCCATTAGTTGTAAATGGATCTACACAGAAAATAAAAGTAGATATGAAAGTGAATGGCTTTCAAGCACAACCAAGGGCACAAGGTCTTACCTTAAAAGGGGAGTTGATTACGGGAGAACTTTCTCGTCAATAGCAATTCTAAAATTCATTCAAGTACTCTTGTCCATAGATACCTCTCTATTACAAGATTTGACAAATGGACATCAAAACAATCTTTCTTAACAAATATCTTGAGATGACCATTTACATGGTTCAACCAAAAGAGTTCATGGTCAAAGACCAAAAGCAAAAAGTTTGCAAATTTGAACAATCCATCTATGAATTTAAGCAAGTCTCAAGATCATGAAACATACAATTTGATGAAACCATAAAATCCTTTGACTTCATTCAAAATGCAGATGATAATTACCTCTATAAACTCACTACTGACTATAGCAAAGTTGTATTCCTAGCGTTTTACAAGGACATCGTTCTTATTGGAAACAATGTAGCTCAGATAAATACAATTCTATCAACTATTTGTATAAGATGTAAGAATCGTTTAATGCAGGGGAAACTATGTAAAACATCTGTACTAAAGATTACCAAGACATTAGTGTCCTATTTAAAACCATTGCAGATAGTGTAATTGTTCAAATAACTCTTTATTACCGCACCTTAAATGTGGTATAATGAATAAACTCTATAAGCAAATTGATTTCCACTTTTCCATTTCAATCACTACATGAAATTAAGTTAAACAGGGGGGGGACCCCACTTCACGTAAATTGGCGTTAGATAAAAACCATTTGACACGAATTTACACGAAAAAATAAACCCTCCCCAATGCATCACGATCTAATGCCATATCTGAAGGACTAAAACAAAAAACTTGAGCTAAATATTGTTCAACACAACCTGGAAATTTCGGCCAATAATGAAATCCCAGATAAAAATTCACTATTCCACCCTATTTTTCTGAGGACGATGAGACTGTTTAAAAAAATTTGAAGAAAAATAATGAAGTATGAAAAGCAGATTATTACCAACTCTTGCCCATTGTTTCTACTTTTTTGACTCCCATTTCCATCAATAAGGTTAGTTCCATCATCTATGAAGGGGCAACCCACGCTTCAACTCAAGCATCTCAGCTTGATACTGTCCCTCTTGATAAAGAAAAGGCATCAGAATTTACTTGAGAAGCAATTTCATCGGTATGAGCATGCCTGTTGCAGCAAATTGCAATGTCTCTGATGTTTAAACTTGAATCAGAATCAGCCATACATGTATCCTCTGAATCCTCTTTTATAACATAACCATTTGGAACAGATAGATCTTTACTATAGCATCGTGATCTCTCTTTTAAAACAGCCTGACATGGTTCATGATTAGCCAACTCTACAACATCGACATCCATTGGATCATCCCTTATAACATCTTTAGGATCTTCTCTCAGAGTGCCAAGACTAATTCCAACACCAGAAACTTCAAAAGAACCATATGAAACAGATGGACAAGATTCAAAACCGTTGACATTTGTGTTTGCTTCTTGCTCAGTACGAACTGCTCTATCAAAACGTGGCACGTCCCTTGAGGTAGAGGACACCAACTCAGAGGTAGCTACACAAACTTCCACGAAATTTTCCTTTACAGCTTCCAAACTATTGCCAGCTAGAATTTCTTGTCCATGGGTATCTGGGAAAGAACAACTTCTGTTATGTAATATAGACCCAGATGTGCAAACATCCCCAGACTTGTCTTGGGTAGAAAATCCAACTTCACCGTTAACCATCCCCTGTTCCTTTGAAGGTCCAGGAGCCTTAAGACAGGATGGTCGCGCCTGAACCCTGTCCAGCAAACAGATTACCAATATAAAACTCAGTCTACCTGACATGCTTTCCAACCAGAAAAGGGAACTAAACATGCTAGGAAGTGCTTGAGCTTGTAACAAATAGGGCAATCACAAATAGACATCATATCTATCAAGGTAGTATATTAAACAAATTCTAACAGAACATTTTCTGCTGCTTAAATTAAAAATGGTGACCAGGACTTGGCCTATATGTATAGGATGCAGTGGCAGACACACCTGCTGTACAGTAGCATGTATGCTCCCTGAGAAAGCACCTCTTCTAGTTCAACATTGATGACCTGAAAAGATTGGTGCTATAAGTTTGGAAAACCAATAAACATACCACAAGAAAATTAAGTGCATAGAGAATCAGAGGGAAAAAAGGGTCCAAATGTTGCAAATTATAATTGATTGGCATGATTTCCTTAAGGGAAATCAAAACATCTGTACTTTTTAAAGTTCTCAAGGTCTATTGAAAGGGGGAAGGATGCAAAGAGAGATAGAGTTACCTTACAATCATCAATCCTGTACCAGCTTCCACAGAAATCCTTGGTGTAGCAAATATAATGACCAAAATACGAAGCATTGAGCATATCAATGTGTACAACCACAGCATAAAGTTTGTAGATGTCAGAAACGTTGCCTGATTCACTCATGTAAGGGCTAAGATCTAATGTCTCAGGGAAAGTTACACGCTTGTTCAGTTTCCCAAACCTCCCACTCTGGAAAGACAGTACAGATAATAGTTTCAGAAATCACCAAGGCGTCAGAAAAGCCAAGAAAACGTGAGTACAGAAATATTTGATCTCACAAAGGCATTTTAACATAAAAAAAAAAGGCAAAAGAACTTTTTTTGTAAAAAAAGAAATTGCATTAGTGAAAAACACCATAGCATAATTTTCTGGGACCCTTGGACATCAAGTAAGAACCAAGATAATGTTTTTTTCTTGGGTCATGTACTTAATGAGTTTGATTATCGAATATTCCATAGGGATGACCCTAAAGAATCATATTAACTGAAAAATAACACTAGAAAGGAACCAACTTCATTAGTAAAGACTAACATGAATAAAATGTTTGATGAACTTCATAATTTTTTTCCAAAGGCTAGGTAACCTAACATGATTCTATGTAGAAAATAAATAAGACACACAAAAAGATTAGGACTCAAACCTGAAATCTTTTCAATGCAATAGTTAAAATATTAGGTGATCTTTTAACAGTAAGACGCTTCCAAGCTTTGACATAGCCGTTACACCTGCAACTTGTGGTAATGCAAAATGTCTTATGAGTAATTATATAACAGGAACTGAATGAGCGTAGAAAAGAAATTTGGGATTTTAGAAGTCCACGTTTTTGGAGCCATCTTATATGGCTAACAAAACTATGTTACTCATTAATCATAAAATGCAAATTATCATATCAGACAACCATAGAAGTCTTCTGATAAGAGAAGAAATAAGCATACCCATCACATTTATACATGTTTTCTCCATCGAGCCACTCCTTGATGGTAAATTGGTCTAGGCATTCCTCCAATGATGATGCCTCCCCATGAATATCTACAATCAAATCCATCATATTTTCATAGTGATTTGATACATTGTTGCAAACAGTGCATATAACCTGAAAATATTATAACTGCTAACAATCAGATTGATCATTCAAAAATAAGACAATGAGAGTTCCACGCATAAACTTTTTCGATGAGATAACCTGAGATTGAAGGTGGCCACCAAATACATGTTGAATAATGGTTGTCTCTTGAGAACTAGGAGGGACAGCTTTTTCTCCACCAAATTCACCAAGGCAGACAGATTGCATAGTATCAATGGCAAACCTAAATAGCAAAAGGTGACCATTAGAGAATAATGGCATATAAAATCTCCACTAACCATAAACATTTAGGAGTTTGGGTGTTAAAAAGCGTGTATATATTGTACGTAATCGAATTGGTCCCAAAATAACATATCAACTGTATATAACGTGTACATATATTATATTTATACACCGTACATAGTTTATATTTATTTGTATATAGAGAATAAACAAATTATTTATGTACATATGCACATGCTATGTACAACTAGTATGCTATTTTGGACCAATTTGATTATGTACAACCTATACCTGCTATTATGAGGCTTCAATACAATATTTGGTATATCCTCTAAGTGTTTCACTAAAAAAACACTTAATGCCATGAATGATAAATTAAATCCATAGAGCGAAGATTATAACCTCATGAACTCATGAGCATCCTCTTGCCTTCCATAGCCAAGATTTCCACCAATATTAGGTAACCTAGAGATGATATTTGTTGGTGAAAAGGCCTGCGAACTCTTCCTAGCTCTTTCAAGATGGGTTTGGAATTCGCATAGAAAACACCAATCATCACATACACCTGTCAAACCAAAGAGAAATACCAAAATGCAAAGAATTAATTCATCACTATGACCATAATGGAAGGGAGAAATGTAGTATAGTACTTGTCTATGGCTTTACAATCTCTCCGATGGCCATTATCTAACAAGTAGGCAACAAGCGGCCGTGTAGAAGCCAGACATTGTAGAACCACATTGGCGAAGCAGCTACAAAAGAAAGGAGTAAGTTACGGACTAAACTGAATATTAATATGCACCACACACCACATGGGCAACAAATTGTGCACGTATTTTGCATCCAATTTAGAGACACAAAGAGAAACAGGATTTGCAAGCAAAATCATTGACTTCATGTTAATATGAAAGAATAAATAATGTGAAGTACCTGTTTCCACAATTTAAGAGACCGCATGGACGGAAGCCTGGCTTGTCCCAGTCGAACAGTTTCACAAACTCATCATAAGGAAAAAGAATCTGAAAATACATGTTTCTTGCAATCTTACTGTCCACTGAGAACACTAAAAAAACAAAAAAAAATAAAAAGAAGATACCTCTTTTGCTATCTTGATGGATTTAGGGGCTCCACTTCCATGAGCAGGAACCAGTGCAATTCCAGTCAAGGATTTCCCCCCTACACCAGAATTTTTGGAGTCACAATCATCCCAAGAATTCTTAACTGAATTTCTAACAACCTTGCAGTTTGTCTTGTGCCCAGATTTCCAGTGTTTTCCTTGACACTCTGTTGAGCTGCAAAAAACAAAAAAATAAAATAAAAGAGATGGCACATCATGCCCCAACCTAACAAGCTGGTACATACAAACTGAAGGCCATATACCTTTTCATCAAGAAGAAAATGAAAAAGAAAGAATAGGCACTGATGGAACAGGAACACATTATAGTATAGTATTAAAAAAATTGTTAGGCATTACAAAACAATGGCCGAGTAACACAGCAATTTCCCTAAGGCCTTCTACGATAAAGAAGTATTTACCATAAAAACTTCTAATTCATAACATGAAAAACCTTATAAATCTAGTAAATAACCAATGACAAGTCTAGTAAATAAATAGTGAAAAAGATAAGACAGCATAATACCTAGTAAAATTATGAAAAATTTCGAAGACATGACCAAGGAAATGCGGTCCTGAATCATAATCATAAATATCTAGAATTATATATGAATCAAGTATATAGATTCAAATTACGTTAAAAAAAAATAGTGAGCACCGTATGTATGTGATATCCTAAACCTTGAATATAAGAACACAAGTTCATAATTTAATAGAAAAATCAATAATAATAATAAGAATTGGGAATCGAGCAAGAAGAAGAGACGACAAAAAATAAATAAATAAAAAACAACTCAATAAAACAGAACATGGAAGACGAAGAGACAGAGAGCTTGAGTTGGAAACCACTACCAGTATCTAACAGCTTTGCAGCGGGAGCACTTCTTAGAGCCCGACTTGCCACAAACGGCGCAAACCGGATCATTCATGGAAACGCCCGGCATTGAGGTCCGATCAACAGTTTCAGCTCCTCCGGCTCCTCCTTCAAAACTAGCGTCGACCTCAAAGTACTTTGACGCCGTGTTCTTCACCAAGTGAAGCAATCCCACAGCGATTATAAACAAAGTGAATATGAATTGAAGAAACCAATTCAGATCCGACGTTATTCCAGCTACATGCATCTACGCTTTTCTACCCCTCCTTGATTCTTAGTTCGTCCCAAACTTTAGGGCTTTTCATCGAAATTTCCGCCAACAATAACTAACACTCCCTTCCTCTTTCACACACAGAGAGATCACTCCTAAAATCACGGATTTAGGGTTTTGATTATTCAATGTCTAGGAGCTGACCAAAAAAGCAAAAGTAAAAACCATAATCGGATTGAAATTAGGGTTTGAATTAGGAATTAGAAAAACCAGAAGACATCAAGAAATTGGATTAAAAAAATTACTCGAGAAATCTATCTTACTTTATGTTAGGTTGCATTGGAATCACGAGAAAATTCAAATATAGGGAAATTTCTCAATCACATATATTTTACGATTTTAGTTTCCACTTCTTTCTCCAATTTGTTTCGAATTCTCCAGAAAAGTCGGTGACACTGATACCTGAATATATATATATATATATATATATATATATATATATATATATATATATATATATATATTATTAATTATTAAAATCAAAATGATAAAAAGTTAAAAATATGTTATATTTGTAAAGGTATATTTTTAACAGAGTCAAAAGAGTCATTTTAATACCTATTTTTAACGAACTTTTGTGATGGAGATGGAAGTTTGGTGTCACGTCCCGCCCAAACTGTCCCTAAAAATCCAAATAAATAGTAGTTGCCTAAAGGATCTAGGCTTTTCTACATGGAAAGTTCTAGAGTTTCCTAGATAAGTCTAGAAAGGGCTGGAGTTGGACAGACTCAACTCAAGCTTGAAGACCCTAGAATGTTCTATAGCACACTGGAGGGTGCTAGAATGGGTTGGAATATTCTAGAACACGCCGGAGGGTTCGGGAAGGATGTAGAAGCTGCTGGAAGCTTACGGAATGTCCCAGAAGGTGCATGAAGGAGCTAGACAAACCTAGAAGACTCTAGAGTTGGCTAGAAGGTCCTAGAGCCTTGTGGCACATTGTACATAAATCTAGAATACCCTTGTACATTCTAGAGCTAAAATAATCTAGAAAGTGGTGGCATAGTCTTAAGCTTAGAAGCCACACTATAAATAGACCACTTGGTCTTCATTTGCAATCATCCTTGAGAAATTGTAAGATAAACTCTCTCTAGAGCAATACAAAGCATTCTTTGCAAACCCTCTCTCTATTCTCTTTGGAGTTTCATTCGGTTTCAAAGGCAGGCTTAGTGCAACGGACGGTGCTAAGTGCCGCATGATCGCTACTTGAAAAATAAGGTCGTGATAGTTGGTATCAGAGCGGGTTAAAGTATCTCTATCTTTGGCAAAAATGAAGAACACCGCCCCAGCTACACCAAACATGGACGTTCCACCAATGGAACGTGGCCGTGAGGAAGCTCGGAAAGTCCCAAAGGAATCTCAAGTCAAGTCGAAAGACATGCTTTCTAGCTTGGAAGCACGAGTTGGGAGTGCACAGGACAGCTTAGGGGAGCTGTTCGATCGGGTGGACAACTTGGAGGAACGTTGCAATGGCTTGGAGGCTGAGGATGTGGAGATCCATGCAGCGGTCAAGATGTCCCTTAATGAGCTAGATGGTGGCTTAAGGCAAGAGATTGACGGGTTAAAGGTGGAACTTGCCAAGGTAAGAGATCTCGTCCAAAGAGAACTTGCTAATGTGTTGCTTAGAATGGAAGATATGGGTGGTGATCTAGCTCTATGTAAGCGGGCTATAGCCGCGGGGACTAGCGCAACCACCATCATTGAGGCTAAGAGGGTGGATGTTCTCAAGCCTAAGACCTTCAATGGTGTTAGGAACGCTAGGGAAGTGGAGAACTTCCTATGGGGGCTAGAACAATACTTTGAGCCTACTGGCATAACGGACCATGCCAGCAAGATCCGAACTGCAGCCATGTATTTATCCGACACTGCGATGTTGTGGTGGAGACGGAGGCATGGAGATGTGCAACGAAGGGTTTGCACAATTGATACCTTTGAAGACTTCAAGAGGGAGTTCAAAATGCAGTTCTTCCCCGTTAATGCTGAGGAGGAGGCAAAGGGCCGATTGCGACGATTGAAGCAAATGGGTAGCATAAGGGACTATGTGAAGGAGTTCACAACCTTGTTGCTAGAAGTCCCCGACACCTCAGACAAGGATGCCCTATTCTTATTTATGGATGGTCTCCAATCATGGGCTAATTTGGAGCTCAAGCGACGTGGTGTCCAAGATCTATCTTCGGCCATCGCAACTGCAGAAAGCTTTATTGACTACTCCACAAACGAGGAGGGCTCTAAAGCCTCAGATAAAAAGTTTAGTGGAGGAAAGAGTGGTGGAGGCCATGCCAAAAGCCAGGGTCCCAAAAATCCTAGAGACAGCTCTTCATTTAAGCCACGAGACAAAGGGAAGGAGAAGGAGGATCGGAATGCCTCAAAGCCCCATGTGACGTGCTTCATATGCGACGGACCGCATTGGGCACGTGAATGTCCGAAAAGAAAGGCATTGAGTGTCTTGGTTGCCTCCACACATGATCAAGATGGAGGTGAGTCGGACGAAGGTGCAAAGATGGGTTCTTTGCGCCTACTTGGTGCATTGCAGAGCGCCCCCAAAGACCCCCAAAGGCTTGATGTATGTAGATGCAGCCATCAACGGGAAGGTCGCCAAGGCTTTGGTCGACACAGGTGCATCTCACAATTTTGTTTCAGTGGAAGAAGCAAAAAGACTCGACCTGAAGGTTGTCAATGGAGGGGGATCTCTCAAAGCGGTTAACTCAGCGGCGCTACCATTGCATGGAGTTGCTCGTGGGGTTAAAGTCAGTCTCGGTGCTTGGACTGGCCAAGTGGACTTATCGGTGGCGCCTATGGATGACTACTCGATAGTATTCGGCATGGAGTTCTTGGACCAGGTTAGAGCTTTCTTGGTGCCATGTTCAAACTCTATGTGTATTATGGATGGTTCGAAGGCTTGCGTGGTACCGACGGACAGGACCACCAAACGCACAACCCAAGCTCTCTCGGCACTTCAAATCAAAAGGGGATTGAAGAGGGACGAAGAGAGTTATCTGACCATCTCAAAAGAGTACAACGAGGAGGAGTCGCCAAAGCCAAGCTTGCCAACGGACGTGCAAGCTGTCTCAGATAAGTCCCATGAGGTGATGTTTGAGGCGTCACCAAAGCCAAGCTTGCCAACGGAAGTGCAAGCTGTTCTAGATAAGTCCCATGAGGTGATGCCGGATGCATTACCCCAACAGTTACCTCCAAGGAGGGAGGTGGACCACAAAGTTGAGTTAGATCTTGACACAAGACCACCAACAATGAGTCATTATCAGGTGGAAAAAATCAGAGTCACGCAGCGGAAGTGTTGTGGCTGATCCACCAAGTGAAAAGACGGAGCTAGCAGCCTTGAGTAGGCCAAGTAGTCCTTTGCTGGAAAGGATCAAAGAAGGGTTGGAGCATGATGCCCTTGCCCAAAACCTCCTTGCCCTCATCAAGGAAGGAAAGACGAGATGATTTTGGCTGAGTGATGGACTACTCTATGCCAAGCAGAATCGAATCTTCATGCCAAAATGGGGGAGCTTAAGGAAAGAGCTTATCAAGGAGTGCCATGATTCGTTATGGGCTGGACACCCAGGAATGAGGCGCACCCTTGCTTTGATCAAGTCCATCTATTATTGGCCTCAACTTCGGGACGATGTCGAAGCTTATGTGAAGACTTGTCTTGTATGCCAACAGGACAAGATTGAGCAACATGCACCCGGAGGGTTGTTAGAGCCGCTACCCATTCCAGAGAGACCGTGGGAGAGTGTCTCTATGGACTTCATCACTTGCTTGCCCAAATCTGAAGGATTTGGCAGCATTATTGTCATCATTGACCGTTTCAGCAAATACGCGACATTCATACCTGCCTCAACGGACTGCACGGCAGATGAGACAGCGCGTTTGTTCCTCAAGAATGTTGTGAAGCATTGGGGAATTCCTTCCAATATCGTGAGTGACCGAGACCCACGATTCAGGGGGAAATTTTGGACAGAACTATTCAAGCTGTTGGGATCAGACTTGAAATTCTCCACAAGCTTTCATCCCCAAAGTGACGGACAAACGGAGCGCGCCAACGCGTTGCTGGAACTGTATCTTAGGCACTTTGTTAGTGCCAATCAACGGGATTGGGCAAAGCTGTTGGATGTAGCCCAATTCTCATATAATCTGCAAAGAAGCGAGTCAACCGCTAAGAGTCCCTTCGAAATCGTCATGGGGCAGCAACCCATGACTCCACATGCCTTAGCCACAAGTTATGAAGGGAAGAGCCCTGCTGCCTTCAAATTTGCCAAGGCATGGCATGAACAGGCAGAGTTGGCCCGAGCCTACCTGAATAAGGCGTCTAAAAAGATGAAGAAATGGGCTAACAAGAGGAGGAGGATGGTGGAATTCCATGAAGGAGATTTGGTCCTTGTTAAACTATTGCCCCAACAATTCAAGTCCTTGCGGAAGGTTCATAAAGGGTTGGTGCGGAAATACGAGGGACCATTTCCCGTCCTAAAGAAAGTTGGTAAGGTGTCGTACAAGCTACAACTCCCTCCAAAGCTTAAAATCTACCCGGTCTTTCATGTAAGCACGCTGAAACCCTTCCATGAAGACAAGGAAGACATGAGTCGGAGAGAATCCAAGAGGGCACCTACCGCAGTGGTAACCTCCTTTGACAAGGAAGTGGACTTGATTTTGGCGGACCGCTTGATCCGGCGAAGAGGCGTACCAAGTTATAGGGAATACTTGGTCAAATGGAAGAATGCCTCGGATGAAGAAACAAGCTGGGAACCTGAAGAATCTTTGTGGCAGTTCAAAGATGACATCGAGAGGTTCAAGCTTGAAGGCGCGACGAGGGCGTCGCGAACTTAAGTGGGGGAGGGTGTCACGTCCCGCCCAAACTGTCCCTAAAAATCCAAATAAATAGTGGTTGCCTAAAGGATCTAGGCTTTTCTACATGGAAAGTTCTAGAGTTTCCTAGAGAAGTCTAGAAAGGGCTGGAGTTGGACGGACTCAACTCAAGCTTGAAGACCCTAGAATGTTCTATAGCACACTGGAGGGTGCTAGAATGGGCTGGAATATTCTAGAACACGCCGGAGGGTTCGGGAAGGATGTAGAAGCTGCTGGAAGCTTACGGAATGTCCCGGAAGGTGCATGAAGGAGCTAGACAAACCTAGAAGACTCTAGAGTTGGCTAGAAGGTCCTAGAGCCTTGTGGCACATTGTACATAAATCTAGAATACCCTTGTACATTCTAGAGCTAGAATAATCTAGAAAGTGGTGGCATAGTCTTAAGCTTAGAAGCCACACTATAAATAGACCACTTGGTCTTCATTTGCAATCATCCTTGGGAAATTGTAAGATAAACTCTCTCTAGAGCAATACAAAGCATTCTTTGCAAACCCTCTCTCTATTCTCTTTGGAGTTTCATTCGGTTTCAAAGGCAG
Organism: Hippophae tibetana; assembly: GCA_037013495.1. Lineage (NCBI taxonomy): Eukaryota > Viridiplantae > Streptophyta > Magnoliopsida > Rosales > Elaeagnaceae > Hippophae > Hippophae tibetana. The sequence continues at coordinate 30,930,298 of CM072806.1, forward strand.
GCTTAGTGCAAAGGACGGTGCTAAGTGCCGCACGATCGCTACTTGAAAAATAAGGTCGTGACATTGGGCTATAATAAAATGGTCATTTTAATCTGGTAATGCATAACTACAATCATGTCAAATGGGTAGTTATTTCTCATCAACCAATACCGAGTTTCATCCTCGTTCTTCGATAGCCAAAGTCGTCTTAGTTAATAGAGATCTTAAGGAGTTTCCGGCTCCGGTCACAGTCTCAAGTAATTCTTCAATTAGAGTCCTCAGCAAATCATTGCTTTCCTTGTAGTTCTGATGCTTTATATTTCGATGAATCAGTTACGACGTTAAAAATGGATTATCAACTTAAAGAAAATCAGTTATATTTTCTTCTGACTCTGTTATTACTGAATATATATACGTATATATATATATATATATATATAGAGAGAGAGAGAGAGAGAGTAATGGGTTCTTTAGTAGCACTAATTAGTGGGCTAATTTTTATTATAATATTATTTAGTTATATATTGCGATAATTTTATATTAATCAAGAAAATTATATATAATTTACTCATTCAAATTTACACGTAAAGTGACAAAAATAAATCTAATTTTTATTAATTAATTAAGATTTAATGTTGATTAGACATTTGTCTAATTTGATAATTAGATCGCCACCTGGGGCTGTAGTATGTTCCACAGGTTGGGCTGTTCGCCCATTAAAACAGTACGTCAGTTGGGTTCAGAACGTCGTGAGACAGTTTGGTCCATATCCGGTGTGGGCGTTAGAGCATTGAGAGGACCTTTCCCTAGTACGAGAGGACCGGGAAGGACGCACCTCTGGTGTACCAGTTATCGTGCCCACGGTAAACGCTGGGTAGCCAAGTGCGGAGCGGATAACTACTGAAAGCATCTAAGTAGTAAGCCCACCTCAAGATGAGTGCTCTCCTATTCCAACTTGGCTATTTAATTGGCTAGAGTTTGGTCATCAAATTGGTTAGATTTTAATCGAATAGTGATCTTATTTTTTGGAATTGAATTAGATACATATCTAATTAGATCGACATTTGTCCAACAGACTAGAGTTTGATCGAACAGTGACTTTATTCACGAAAGTCGAGTTTGATATGTGTCCAATTGAATTGGATAATTGTCTAACTGGTTAGAGTTCGGTTGGTCAGTAGCCTTACTCATCACAATCAAGTTGGACAAATATCTAACTAAACTGAATAATTGTCCAACTCTTTGAAATTGAATTGGACACATGTCTAACTAGATCAATAGTTATCCAATAGATCGAAGTTTGATCGGCTAGTAATCCTACTCGTCGAAGTGGAGTTGTACACATGTGAAACTAAAATGTATTTTCGTCCAACTAGTTAGATTTTGTTTAGCTGGTGATTATACTCACCACAACTAAATTGAACACATTACCAACTAATCAAATTTTAATCAATATGTGCCCTCAATCGTCAAAGTCAAATTGGACACATGTTCAACTAAACTAGACATTTATCTAACTTGTTAAATTTTAATCTACTTATAACCCCACTCAACGAAGCCAAATTGGATAGAATTTGTAGGTCTTTGGTTTTTAGTTTGATGTATGTCCAATTCTGTTATATCCAGTTGAACATATTGTTAGGACCTATCCCGATTCTACGATAATAACACTGGATACTTCCCCAAAACCATATTAACTAACTTTCTTCCTCCTCTTATTATAGGTTATGTCGAAATCATAACTGTATAAAGTTCTACAAAAAAATTGGTAGCATTTTCCCTAAATTGAGACTAGCCATTCTCTAGTAAAATGACAACAATTCTCATATTATAATACCTTTTCATAAACTAATTGATATTATAATCTTTTATACAACTATAAAATAACTCATATCCATCAATATAGTTATAAATCATGATATATATGTTATACATCAAATCATAAGGTTTTAGTTTTGGTTATTAGTTCATTTACATACCAACCAAAACTTAATATATAAAACAATAAAGAAATCAAACCATCTAAATTGTACAACAAAAGTGATTTCCTATGCTCCCAAACTTATTATCATGCTAGGTTTTCTCAAAGATACTACCCGAGGAAGGAAAATATAACAAAGTGAGCTTGAAAGCTCAATGAGTGTATGAGCTTCATAAATATCTATAATTGCAAGTTTAAAAATTGTGAATGAAATAATTATGATTTATCATGAAGTAATATAGAAATAAAAGTGATATGTGTATGATATTTAGAATATAATAATGTCATATCTTATAAGCTACCATGAAATAACATTCAGAAGAAAATGATTTTTGTCTAATATTTAAAATATAAAACCATATTATCTTATAAGTTACAATGAAATAACATGTTATCATAATTATGCAAACAAAAAATATAACCATGAGATATGTACTTTTAATTTGTTATGTATAGAGTACTTAGGGATCTAATCATACACTAAAGAGATATTTATCATTGCATTACCTTTCAACTACACGTGTAGATGATCAATCTACAAATAGGAAGAATAAGCATGAGATATGTGCTTTGAATTTATTATGCCAAGAGTACTTTGGGATATGGTTTTAACACTGGTTTTAGTTCAAATTGTAGAGAACTTACTTCATACAACTATTAAATTGGCTCAACTGGTAATGTTGATACATATGTCATGTACACACTAACTTAACTAAAATGATAAATATCATACTGAACTAATCTGATATCATATTGAATTGAACTGATATATTATACTAATTTGGTAATATCATATTGAATTGAACTGATAAATATCATACTAATTTGGAAACATCATATTGAACTCATCTTATATCATACTAATTTCATAAGCATAATAATGAACTGAACTCGACCACAATATTGGTTATGATATCTTTCCAAGTACAACTGAATATTCTGAACATTGAGTAAAGCCAACTATCTCTGAATACTGAAGTGAAAGTACTTCGACATTTTAAAAATATTTACTTAACTTGCAAGTTTGTATAAAATATATATAATAAAACTAACATAATCTTAAGTTGAAATTGCTTCTAAATTATCTTGCTTTTAGCTTGCTAATTAGGATAATAAAACATATTCTCATGGTACTTCACAATGAAAGTGCATTGAAACTAACATATAATGTGTTATTCAAATTCTAGTTAAATGAAGTGAAAGAACTTTGAACTTTAATGCTCAAAACAATACTAATAAAACCCATTGAATTTACTTGAATGTTGGCAATTCCATATGTAAAAACAATTACACAAAGAATAATTTTTATTCTGACTTAAATAGGTAATAAGGACCTAGATGAGGGGTGGGGACACCAATCCAATGTAATCTTTTCCAAGCTGATGTACCAATTTAGCCATGCAAGCCTCACAAATGTGAATTAAGAAAAAAAATACAGTAAAAGTACAAAACAACATACTTAATTCAACACACAACAAAAACAACTAGTAGTAAGAAAAAACAAATTGTGATAAACAAATTAGTAACTGTTTACCTCACAAGCTCATGTCCAGGCAAGCAAGCATGCATAAACATGGAAAACAACAGAGCATGTGAAATAGTCATACAAACTAAAAAGCTATAAATGATTTTCAATTCCTTCAAGAGCTATTCATTAAATAATGACTGCATGCAATCAAATAAAACACATCTTATCAAGAGAAAGTCTGAATTCTGGTACATGATAAATGTATTTTATATAGTTATTTTCATCTATTTTATTAATTATAATTGCTATGTTCTTAATGTTTTTAGTTAATTTTAGTTTAATAAATTAGTATTTACTGTTTTTTATATATTTTAAGAAAATTAAATAATTTGTATCGAAAACGTACTTAATTGCAAATTTGTGTCCAAAAATATAATTTCAAATAAAAGAGTATTTAATTGAAATTTATAAAAGTCAAAAATACAATTAAAATTAAAATCAGGCTTAATTTTAATTATTAAAAGTTTAAAAATTTAATTTAAATTGAAAAAGGCTTAGTTGTAATTAAATAAAGTTTAAAATATAATTTGAAGTAAATCTGTGGGTCAAAATGCAATTAAGAAACTTTCAATTTCTGCGCAGGTGAGAAGAAGTCCACGCGCAGTCTCCCACATGCGCAATATGGACCATAAGATCAGAGAAGAAACGGCTAGGATGCGCACCTGTTCTTCAGCGCCGACAAAAGTTAATGGGCGCAGATTTCTCGTTCACGCCGCTAAGTGTGCAGAGTGGGGCCCACCTGCCGTGCAGGGCGGCCTGTAGGTGGGACCCACGTGTCTGACGCGTTGCAGCCGCTGTCACCATCTTCGCACCTCTGTTCCCGTGCGGTTGATCCACATGCTCCCAGTTATTGTACGAATCACAAGATGCCACGTGTGCCACTTTATTTTTCAGCCAATCATGTTCTGACACGTGACATGTTACGATGAGCACGAAAGCGCAGGATCACGCTCGCATTGCAACCGTTGTCTCCCGTGCGAAAATCTATCGTGCGCCCGTTTCCCGCAAGCATACACGGTCACAAGTAATAATATTTGATAAGTAAGTAATCATTCCCACGGAGATTTGTTACTATAGTTTGTTGAGTACTAAAATTATCTCTCTTTGATTTTATTCAAAACGATTGTTGAGTGTAACAAATTTAAGAAAAGATTTTAATAACAAAATAAAAGAAATCTAGGATTGCAATTTTTCACCAAAATTAATCAACTCAAATCATTTTATTTTCTTTTGATTTATATTTTTTTACTACATTTAATTTGTCAACCGACAACTTCTAATTTTATTCATACATCTCTTCCGAGCTCCGTATAAACACACCTCGTTAAATTAATTCACTATATTCCTATGAGAATTAAATTCACCAAGATTCATTACGTTTTAAGTTCTCAAATGGCCACACATACAATTAGGGTGTATTCCTATCCTTCATCATACATGTTATTCTATCTATGAGCAATATACACAAAAATGCCTCTTCCAAGTTTATTTATGTGTCACGGATCATTTGATAAAATTCGTAAATAATCAAAAGCATTAAGCACAAAATAGAATAAACAACTCAAACGTCTTATAAATCGTTCAAAAATAACTAAAATAAAAGCTTCATAAATTTAGATCAAATGCAACCCTAGAAAAATTAAATTACTTCATAAATTTAAAATAAAAATTACAACAGATACAAAAAAATGAGATGAAGTAAACAAAAAATTAAAACATCTCTTAGCACAAATATTTGGCACACGTAGAACACAATAAAAGCCAAAAAATGGCTTCTGCGTGTTCTGTAGTCCAAAACTGAACAATACAAAAAATCTCAAAAACTAAACACTCCAAAAACTTTTTAACTCTATCATAATATCCCCTATTTATAGCTAAAAAAATACATCTAAAATAATAATTTTTTTAATAAAAGCGTAAAAATTTGTATCGAAAAATGAAACTCACGCGTATCGATTTTCGATATAAAAATGTTATTTAAATTCACTCGTAAGACACAGAGGCATCGTTCTGATTTTTAATTCAAAGTGCATGCCACGTGTCAGCGTCTAATTCACTGCAAGGATTAATACGGACACGTGGCATGATTTCATTAGCTGCAGGAAACGGGCGCACGATAGATTGTCGCACGGGAGACAACGACTCCAATGCGGGCGTGATCCTGCGCTTTCGTGCTCATCGTAACATGCCACGTGTCAGAACATGAGTGGCTCCAAAATAAAGTGGGACACGCATCATCTTGTGATAATAGAATAACCGGGCGCATGTGGATCGACCGCACGGGAACAGAGGTGCGAAGATGGTGACAGCGGCTGCAACGCGTCAGACACGTGGGTCCCACCTACACGCCGCCCTGCATGACAGGTGGGCCCCACTCTGCACACTTAGCGGCGTGAACGAGAAATCTGCGCCCATTAGCTTTTGTCAGCGCTGAAGAACACGTGCGCATCCTAGCCGTTTCTTCTCTGATCTCATGGTCCATATTGCGCACGTGGGAGACTGCGCGTGGACTTCTTCTCACCTGCGCAGAAATTGAAAGTTTCTTAATTGCATTTTGACCCACAGATTTACTTCAAATTATATTTTAAACTTTATTTAATTACAACTAAGCCTTTTTCAATTTAAATTAAATTTTTAAACTTTTAATAATTAAAATTAAGCCTGATTTTAATTTTAATTGTATTTTTTACTTTTATAAATTTCAATTAAACACTCTTTTATTTGAATTTATATTTTTGGACACAAATTTGCAATTAAGTACGTTTTCGATACAAATTATTTAATTTTCTTAAAATATATAAAAAACAGTAAATACTAATTTATTAAACTAAAAACATTAAGAACATAGCAATTATAATTAATAAAATAGATGAAAATAACTATATAAAATACAGTTATCAGTACGCAACCAAAGTAAACAGATGCTGACTTCTTAGAGACTTTCACCAAGCTTACATGTAAATAAACAACGAAAGCAATATAAATTAATCATAAAGCAAGTAGATTAATTTAATACTGTAAAAGCAACAAACAGAAAGATATAGGTATGCTATAAGTTAAAGAGAGAAAGCATGCAACTACACAAAACAAGTAAGCTTTCTAATCAGATTCTAGACCCATTATGTTTGCACATACACAATAAAAACTCATATTATACTAACACAACAATCTAATCATGGATAACAACATTGAAGGAGTCTAAGACTCGATACATAATCAAGGTAAGGAGATACTCACTCTTTAAGGACTATCCCAACTTGCATACAATAGAAAGATAAATGATGAGTGCTTAAAAATACTAAAATTACTATGATTTAATGTACTTTAATTGAGTAAATAGATTTATATTTGTATGATTTTATCATATTATTATATAAATTTGTCTTTTCAAAATCACTGATATTTTTTTATTGTTTTTTAGGTATTTTTGTTCAAAAATAATTTAAAGACTCGAAGAAAAATACTAGAAGCAATACATCGCAAATGTGTTGAGAAAAAAATGAGAAAAAGTCAAAAAAATGGATAAATTAGACAAAATGGGTTTAAAAAGGTAAAAAAATGCTTCGAGTTGCGCACATCTGCCGAGTCCCGTACTCACCCATATGCATCGCATGCATTCCAAGCCCTAATCTGCAGAGCCTCGTGCATGTCATTTTGAGCCCTACGCACGCCACACATATGTCACGTCAAAAATCTCACTCAGTCCACACTAACCGTACGCGTCTACGCCCATCTGTTGACACCAGCACCCAACTGTGCATACCTCTACCCACATGCATGCCAACCTGTTCGAAACTCATTCAACACCCATTTTCAAGATTATTTTTCACTTTTTTATCCTTTTTTCACATATAAAAGGATCTTATCCCCCATTGTAATAAACACAATTTTCTCAACTCTTTCTTTCTCTTGAAAGTTTTCTTAGCTTTTTTAGTTTTTAGTTTTAAAGTTTTTCTATTTTTGAGAAGAACTAGCTATACTTTTATAGATTTTCAGTTTTTGATTCAATAAATGAAAATGCAAATCCATTTGAAGGTTTTCCAGCAACATAATTAGCATCAAAGTTCTATAAGGATTCTTTTAAAGTATAATTTTAAAACGAATTTTTTACAGTTATTTTTTATGTTTTATTCTTATATGTTATGTTTAATTTTACTGTGATTAAATTTAACATTGTTGGCTATTTGTAAATATGATATAATAATAACATTGTTATACTTGCAAAATATTAAATAGGTAAAACATCTCTATAAAATAAATTAATTTTGTTTTTATTCAAGATTTTATATTAAGGATGTTAGAGAGAAATATATTATGTTTCATTACAAACTTAAATTTGAAAATTAGATTATAAGGTTTGATTATCCGGCCTAATTTAGATTATTACTCTTTTATTTGTTGGTATAATCGCACGCTAGTTAGACTGAAGCTCTATTTCAAAAGTTTTTTATAAGAATTATTATTCGAAAATATATTGATGACATATTTTCAATAATGGTTTTAAAATTTGAAAGTTAGTACTTGGATAATTAAATTCTTAGGTTTAATTTAGACACCTTGAACTAGAGTAAGGTGAATTACTTGATATTATGACTTTTAGTTCCAAAATTTCTTAAATTTGTTTTTCAAATTCAATCATGTCTTCTAAAGTATAAATTATTGATTTTAATCTTATAAACTTGTTAGGGTCTCTTAATTTTATGTTGGAAATTATTTTAGAATTATTAATTTTTGGATCCAAATGATATTTTGAGCTTACTATTTTTAATAATTTTTTGATACTTACTAGGGCTTTATTTTCTTGCATTTCATTGAGGGAAATAATTTTGTTTCTCTTCTATATCTAATGTAATATTAATAAAATAATGTTTTTGTTACTTTGTGTTTATCTCGCCATGTTCTAAGTTTTTATGTTGTTGCATAAAAGTTAGGTTTGAGACAATCAAAGGTTTTCTTACTTTTGATACATAAATGGTGTCACCATCTAATGTTTTTAAACTTATTTTGTCTAAATATTGTGTAAAATGTGGATATAAATTTAAGAAATTATTTTCTATTAATAAATAATTTTTGTTTTTTGTTGATATATGATAGAAATATGAAAGTTTTCTCCTTTTATTATTATATCTGCTATTTTTAAAATCTTATTAAGATTTATTGTAGTATTATTAAAAATTCTTACAATTAATTCTTTTGGTATTTATGTTCAATATTCTTCTAGTAATATATATTTACTTGCTACATATATACTAACTCTTGTATCTATATATGCATGTAAATGATAGTTGGCATAACCTTTAAATTTTAGCCCTACATACCTTAGTATCAGTATTATTTGAATTTGTAATACTATATAAGTCATTCATCTTCCGTTGAAGAGTACCCATATTCTGAGTGTTTATATTCTAAGTCGGCTATTTCCTCCTCATTTTCCTCCAATAGATAAATATATAAGTATCTTCTATATCTAATTCTTTAAATGGTTCTAATCCCATATTAAAAGCTTCTTCTAATATTTTTGCTTTCTGTGACAAATATTTTTTAAATTCTTTCTTATGTTGAAATCTATTAGTGCATTTATTGGCATAATGTCCTTCTTCATTGTAGATCCAACACCTACATTTCCTTTTCTAAAGGATAATAATTTTTGCTTTCAGGAGGTTTGTATCATTTTATTCTAAAATATCTTTTTCTATAGGATTTCCTACTAAATCTTCTTTTATATTTTTGGAAATCTTGTTCCCTAAATTTATATCTTTTAAATGTCTTGTATTTATATTTCTATTTGTAGGGTTTTATATTCCATAAATAATTTTTTGGGATTTTAAAATCTCTTGTATTACAATAAATTTATCATTTCTTCTAATTTTTTTATATTCTTGTCTCTCTTGACATTTAATAATTATTCAGCTTTTAAGGCTTCTTATTCTTTCTTCTAGGGTGTATAGTTTGATTTCTCTATTTCTTTGGTTCTAACTTTCTATTAAGGTTTTGTGTAATGTTTCACGTAATTTAAAAAAAACATTTCTTTATATGTTGCATGTATAAAGGGTGATAATTTATGATAATATATTTTATATTCACAAATAAAAAAAATCTATATAACACATGTTAAAAAATTTCATATTTGTTAAATGCTTTCTGACTTCATTGGTTTCATTTTCCATGGATTCAATGATAGTTCTTTTTTTATTTTCTCTAATAAGTTTTTTGTATATATCATTAACTACTATATCTAAATATTCTCGCATTCTGGGAGCATTTTCTTGCATTAAAAAATATTATTAATCTATTAAATTTGAAAACTAGACTTTAACATTCCTTGTCATTTTGTAAGCTATTAAAAATCTACAAGTTGAACGGTTTAATTGTGTAGTTTGAGAGGTTTATATGAGTACACTCATACCACTAGCCCATTCATTTAAGGTTTTATTCATATCCATTATACAATTTAGATCCAAAAGATCATCTTTATAATTTTCATAGAGTTTAAAGTATGTTGGAATACTATTTATAGTTCTCCAATGTAATGCTTCCTTTATTTTGGGTAGTTGACTTCTCTTATTAGAAACATCAAGTTCTCTTGGCCTTTGTCTATTTCTTTCTTCCCTGTATTGGTCAGATGTTTCTTCTTGGTAAGGAATAGGTAATGAAATTGTTTATAAGACCTTTTGGGGTCATAATTTTTGGTCCAAAATCAGTCTCGCTGATTATTGTCATATAATCTTCCTATGTATTTTTACAAAGTTTCTCATTATAAATTTTTTCTAGTTCTTCATCTATTAAAGTAAACAGAGTTACTAATTTTTAAATATTTTTTTTAGTGTTTATAAATATTTCTTCTAATTATTTTCTATATTCTTGGAATTATATTTTTTTTTCTTTAGATTCTTCTCTTATTTCTAAGTATTAGGGCTCCTAATATTATAGGTAGTTCTTCCTTTAATCCTTTTAATAGGTAGTATTTATGACCTATACATATTTTCTTAGTTATGTAAATTTCATATGTCTATCTTTTTGTAATTTATTATAACCATATTCCTCTATTTTTTTAATAATTATTTTTATGTTTCAATTATATCTTGTAGATACTTCATGTTTGATTCTTGGACTAATTCTATTTCCTCTTTAGAAGTCTTAAAGCTTTCATTAATATTATTTGATTTTTTGCTACGCCTACTAGGCTTCCATTAATTTCTTATTGTATATTTTTAATCTGTCTTTAAACATTACTTTCTTCCTAATATAACATCGTGAACTAATACTTTCATTATTTGAACTTCTTATTTTAACTCTTTGACTTCCTTTTCTTTATTGGAAGTTTCTTCTTCAAATTCTATAAATATAAATCTTGATATGTTACTATTTCTTGTTACATTACTTTTTCTTGCTATTATCAAGAGGTTTTTCCTTAATGTCTAAGTATCATTCCTCTCGAATTTTAAAGTCTGTTAATATTTCTGATTTTATTACTTAACCAAGTTCTTGGAATATTTTGTCAATTTTCATGAATTTATTTTGTCCATATATTACACTATTGTGACTATTCATTAATGAATACTCTACTATATAGTGTATTGGAAATGAATGATTTCCTTCCTTCATTAAGTTTCTTATTTCAAATTTATAAATTAGACTTAATACTTGGTTTAAATTATTATCATGAATATTAATGCAAGTCTAAAGTATGCTGTGAATTTGAGTTTCTAATATCCCAAATTATCATAGATTATTCTTAGTAGAGCTTCTTTCTTGTTTATTATTCTATTATGCTGTGAATTTTAGTTTATGATATTCGAAATTACCATGGATTATTCCTAACATAACATATTTTCTATTTATTATTCTATTATCTAGCAATATTATTTTTATTGGTATGTTAATATTTAGATTCTTCCTAAATGGATATATCCAATTTTTCTTTATTCTTTTGAAAATTTTTTAATAATTTTTTCACAATAGTTTTTTTGTCAATTAATGGTATATTATATCTTCATTTTACATCTATAATATTAATTATTATTTATTTATTACTTATTTCATAATAAACTGTCATTTCTTGGGAATACTTTTATTGATGATGAAAATGATAGATCTTTAAAACAATCTTTAAATCAATCTTTTTCTTTAAGATTTAATTTTACCTTTTGAATCTCTTCAAACTTATTTTTACTAATTATTATTTCTTGTGAAAATATCATGCGATGTCTTCTAATTCTAATATTTCTTGATTTTTTTATTATTTCAGGGTTATTTATTATTTTTTCTTCAATTTTTATTTATAAATTGTTACTATTCACTTATGTTAGATTTAATTTATGTTATGTTTGAAGGGTATTTTTAAATTTTTTGAAACTTTGAAGGTATTTTGAATATACCTCAAAGCTTGTGGCATTTTTTATATTACTTCAAAATTAAACATGTCTTTAAAATAAGTTTTTGATTTTTAATTGGACATATGTCCAATTTTGTTATGTCCAATTTGACACATATCTAACAGTTCAAAATATTATTGAATCTAAAATTAATAGTTATACAAACTAAATTGGAAATAATAAAATAACCTAATTTCATCCTATTTCCTTATTATTTATTATTGGAAGAATAAAAGAAATAAATATTAAAAAATGATGAAAATGCTTTTTATACTCTTGAAAATATATATATAATTTTTCATTGCATGTTTTTTTAAAATATTTTAGAAAATTTAAATAAAGTTAATAAAATGTTATAATTTTTTATATTATTTATTTTTTTAAAGAAGAAATTAATTTTTAATTTTTTGCAACTTTTAATAGAAAGTGTCAAACTCATTCTTTAGTAAATTATTTTTATTATTAGCTATAGTTAATATCTAAAAATAAACAAACAAAAATATTTAAATTACTATTCAAAAATGATAAAAGGGTAATAATATTTAAATTGAAGTAGTAAAATAATTTTTTTAATATCATTGATATAAAAAGTATCAATACATTAATTGGGGTACTTTTAACGTACCAATCCAATATAAGGTAACCATTGATTTGAGTATATTTAAATGTGAATATATCTTTTTTTATTTGATTTTTTCTTTAATTTTAGTAATTACTCTTTAAGTTCAAAATTTAAAATATGATAACATCTACGTCACTGATTTAGGTTATTCTATAGTTAAGATGATTTGTTAATATTAAGGTTATCAAATAGGTTAAGCGAGTCATTTCCGTGTCGATCCAAATTCAACCTCAAACGAAAAGACTAAACCCAAACATGACTCGATTATTAATTAGGTCAATTTTTGAAACTCATATAAAACCTATTTATGGTGGGGTCAACCTAACACGACCCATTTAACTCATTGAATAAATGGGTTTGATTATTGAGTCAAGTTAACCCAACCCAAATGCTCATGTGCAAATATTTTTATATATTCCATTAATGATAAAAAATCATTTATTCTAAATCATAATTTATATAAATTATATTATGTTGTAACATACAAATATATACTCAAATTATAACATGCAAGTACATACTATGTAGTATATACTCGATCACTAAAAAATAAAATGAGATTTTTTTAACTAAACTGGTCATGGGTTAACCCAAATCAATGAGACTAACTGGGTTGACCTGGTTTGACTCGAATTTAATAACATTAAACCCAAACTCATCTAAGAGCCTTGAGTTGGTGTAGAAATTGAAAACTCTAATTAATACTATTTATTATATCTATTTATCATTGGGACACTTTGGTCCCTGAATTGTCGAATATTACACTTTAGTATCTATATTTTAAATATTTAGAATGTCGCGTATAAAAAGAGTTCCTAAACTTATGTTTTTTAGACATTTTGGTCCATAAATCACACACACTCATGTATATATATATATATATATATATATATATATATTCCATAAATTGTTTTAGCAAAATCCATGGGATACTATTTTAAATTAATAAGACCACGTAATGTGTAACAATACACCAAAGTAATAAAGATAATACAAAAAAACCAAGACAAATTTGTCACACCACTAACATAGTGGACTGTGAGAGAGCTAGCAATTATTAAACATAACTAAAGCATAATTCTCATAGTCGAAATCAGTAAGACAAGAAACTACCTTATAATCAAAAGGAGTATGTTAGAAAACCACATCATTACGAGCTTTTTAGGTCCTCCAAAGTCCATTAATCACAATAGTAATGAGGCCATCACTATACATTATTACAAAAAGGGTATTTAAGTCACTGTGTAAAGTCGGTTCGGTGTAGAATCGACGCTATCCATGTTGGACGTAGCGTCGGTTGACGTGGTGAACCAACGCTTCTACGTGTGTAGTGTTGGTTGAGGTAGTGAACCAACGCTATCCACCTAATATATCCATTCGGCTCATTTTTTACACAGAAACTCAATTTCTTCATTTCTCTTCTCCATTTTCTCCCAAAACCGAGCTCACACCCACATTCTTTCTCAATTTCTAGCCACCTCCAACCACCATTTGCAACATCTTTTTTTGGGTTATATTTCTATTCTCATTATCTTTCATATCTACTATTTTTTTGAGCGAAATATTCAAATTTTTTATACCCATTTTTTCACTTATTCTCACTTGCAAAACACCATTTTCTTCTTTTTCCTCCATTTAGTCACTTCATAACATTCTTGTAAGTATTTATATTAATTTTACAGCTTATTATTCAGTTTGTTTTATTTTTTTGTATAAATTTTTAATTTAGTTATGTTTTTTATTTTGCTTGTTATTATGTTTGACTTATTTTATGTGAAAATAATATCTAAAATTTTGTGGGTTTGATGGATTATATATATTTACTGTTCGTGGATAAATTTATTTATATATAAATAATTATATTTTATTAAATAAAATTTTGTAGCTTATTATTTAGTTTGTTTTATTTTTTGTATAAATTTTTGATTTAGGTATGTGATTTATTTTACTTGTTATTATTATGTTTGACTTATTTTATGTGGAAATAATATCTGAAATGTTGTGGGTTTGATGGATTATATATATTTACTGTTCATGGATAAATTTATTTATATATAAATAATTATATTTTATTAAGTAGAATTTTGTAGCTTATTATTTAGTTTTTATTTTTATTTTTTGTATAAATTTTTGATTTAGGTATGTGATTTATTTTGCTTGTTATTATGTTTGACTTATTTTATGTGGAAATAATATCTGAAATGTTGTGGGTTTGATGGATTATATATATTTACTGTGTGTGGATAAATTTATTTAGATATAAATAATTATATTTTATTAAGTAGTGAATAGAGGAAAAATAATATGTGCTATCTATTACGTATGTGTTAAAATAATATTTTATTACGTACGTGCTATCTATTACGTATCTGTTAAAATAATATTTTATTACGTACGTGCTATCTATTGACTCTTAAAAATATTATAAATATATATTTATAAACTCAATAATTTAAATAATATATATATATATATATAATAAAAATCAAATAATAACTAAAAATTAAGTATTATTATTATTATTATTATTTATATATGCTACTTATGTGTTAAAATGTTAAATATGTTACTATAATAGTCCCTACTTATATAAAATTTTATATACGTATAATTAATATTACTTTTTAATTATGATATAGTAACATGTTTAGAAATTAGAATCAACCAAAGTGATTAGTTTTTATATATTCATGCTGGCATGTTGCTTATTTTTTAATTTGTATAGAAATGGTTTTATAAAATGATTAAAATGATAATTGTTTTATATTATGTATGTTTTGATATATATTCTAATAATTAGGAAATTTATATATAATAATACTTGAAATATATTCATTAGATACATAATTAATTAATATGTTTAATTAATGTCATTAATAGAAAATGGACAAATCTTGGATGTCAAAGTGTAGAATTGAGCAAGACTATATTTCTGGAGTTGAAAGTTTCATGAATTTTGCTTGTAGAAATAGTAATCCTAGAACTAGTACGATTCAATGCCCATGTATTAAATTTAAAAATGAGCGATTTCATGAATTTGAAGAGATTAAGTATCATCTTATCCGTAATGGTATTCTTTTGAGCTATAAATGTTGGTATTATCATGGAGAAAATATTGATAATACTCATGGGGAAAAGATAAATAATGTACAGACAAAAAATATGTTTCATGGTGTACTCAAGTTGTTCTTAGAATGTCACATGATCCAAGTAGGTAACCCTATGCTTGGTGGAAGTAAGAAAATATTTATTGATCGCACTCGATGGAAAAAAGCACACTGAATCATTTTGGTAAATAATAATGAGGCACAACCGTACATAGAGTAAGTGATTATGGTAAAAGTATTATTTAAACTCTATTTAGAACTCTTTTGAACTCTTTATTTGCTATTTAGTTTACATATAATATCTATCATTGATTGTTGTCTACTATTTTGATATTATATTGTTACTACTTTTGTTAAGTGTTTTGATTTCAAGATTTTACTTTATACGTTGCTTATAGGGTTGAGTCAAATTGGAGTTTGTATCTCCTTTCTTGTGTGAGTACTAGGTTATGGAATTTTCACTTTCATTTAATTTAGCTCCAAGTCGTTGCATCAATAAATTTTACGTAATATACATTAGTTTTTGTTCAATTTTCTCTCCGCCATCATAGTTGAGTTTTAATTTTTATTTAATTTATAGCTTTTTACAATAGATTAGACTCATAAACAATAAGAGGTAGATCTTTGGAGATTTTTCAAATCAAGAAAAATATAAAAGATATCTGTATATTCAAGAATACATTGAGGATAAAGATCACAATTACAAAACAGAATGTGACCGTTTATCTTTAATTAGTATAGTATATTTTATTTTTCTTCATTTATTTTTTATATACAAATTAATATTTTTTTTATTTTTGAATGTTATTTTTAATTTATTGATCATTTATTTTATTTGAGTATGTCTTGATGATTATTACTATAGAAAATTAGTTATGTTGTCATGTTTGTAATGATTAATTTAGGTGAATATTTTTATAATATAAATTGAGCTTATTTCTTTAATCAAGATTTTAAAAAATTTATTATTAATTAATATATTGACAACATATTTTTATAATAAATTTAAAATATGAAAGTTAGGTTTCAAAAACACCATCTAAATCTAATATTGACATCTTAAATAAGAGTTTAAATCATGTACTCCACCTAAAATAATGATTTAAATGATTTGTTATTTTCTTAAAAATAAAACATAATTTAATCTATCAGTTGGTGATACTCATTTAAGGATATTAATTTATTTGATTAACAAAAAAATATGATCCATGTCTAAGAATATTTTTATACAAAAAAGAAAAAATCAATAATTTGAATTTATATTTTTAATAACCTAATTAATTCTAAGCAGACATGATTAATTAGTTAATTATTTCTATAAATTTTTCACTAATTGATAATTGCAAATATGCCATGAATTGTTTGAATCAAACCTATTTCTATTTTTTATTATTTTTTTACTTATATGTTATTATTTTAATATTTTCAAAACCAAAAATTATGACAAAATATTTAGATTTAATTTTCATGCTTATTTTTAAAAAAATTGTTGAATTATTTAAAACCATTTAGTTTTTTTTAGACCAACCTTAAGAGTATACTTATCGTTTATTATAAGTGATTTGTGCACTTGCGAGCATGTATTAAATGTACAAAAGTTAACTATCAAGTTTTTATGCATCAATCAATTGACTAAATTTTAATTGACATGTGATCTCAATCGTCGGAGTCAAATTGGACACATATTCAATCAAATTGAATAATTATCTAACTTGTTATATTTTAATCACTTGGTAATCCCACTCAACAGAGCCAAATTGGACATATATCTAACTCATCTTAACTAAATAAATGTCTAATCAACTGACTTTAATCGATCAAAAACCCTACTAGTTAGAACCAAATTGGACTACTAAGAAATCAAAAACAATTTGAAATATTAAAGAAAACAAATAGTAAGACATCCCAAAATTGAGCAAATTGTTAAACCTCGTCCTACATAAAAATGCTATGAAATTATAACTTTGTAAAAACTATAAATCCAATTTGATTCATACATTTTTCAAGGATATTTTCGTTACAAACAGACCGATCAACTAGGAGAAATAAGATAAGCAACTTATGAAAGAAAAATAAATAAGCCTTTAGATTTTATAGGTAAAATTTAAAAAGTAATGGAAAATATCAAAAATCAAAAAGTGCCATTTTAATTACCTTTATGTTCAAACAAGTTTAATTGATGATTTTTCTTTGAAAAAAGTAAGATATCTTAATTTTTTAAGAAGTTCGTATGTTTGATTAGACAATTATAACTCTATTGTATATAATTAGACATCTAAATATAATTTAAAAGTCTCTAGTTTTTAGTTGGAACATATGCACAAATTCTATTACATCCAGTTTTACGTATTTTCAAATGTGTGTTCATTAATGAGATATACAATTCAAATTCTACTTAATTAGCCATTTATGCTTATAAAATGATTTACATATGTAAGATTATTCTATCATATGATAAATGCATCTTGGGTTCCATACACGATCATAATATCAACACATGTGCACATTTAAATTGTCACAATTGAGCATAATTCATGAACATATATTAATTCAATTTATATTAATATGTATTCAAGTAACCATTGTATATGTTCTTTATGTTTGTTCATATACTTAATTAAATAATTATTCAATTTTATCACGTAAAATTGAACAAATGTTATTGAAATAAGATCAATGAATATTCATGTATATTATGGCGTAAAAAATTAAAATGTGTGTTATACTATAATAGATTAAAAGTATTGATAGGTCCAATATAACCTATTTCTCAATAATTTTTGGTTATAAAATTATATTGAATCATCTTAACAATGTAAAAATATAGGTTCAAAACTAATAATACCATAGGATTCGACAATAGGCAAAAATAAAATAAAATTTGAGGCCTACATAATATTAGCATATTTAATTAATAGCATTGATATTGTGGAAACTTAAATGGTTAAATGATTAGTGACATTAATTTTTCTTCAGTAACAATTTTACCCATCAATAATATTAAAATATAATTAATTATAATAACAAAACATATAATCTATGCACCTTTATTACGACAAAAATTAATAATTATGGTGATATTATTACACTTAATTAAAATCCTTGCGTATATGAATTATCGGGTACGAACAAATTGCATAGTGATCTTCCAAATCCTCAGGATTAGTATTAGAAAAATTTATCAAGATTAAACTTCTCGTACCATCATCCCTCCGACGAATTTTATAAAAAAAAAAGTGAGATAACATAAAAATATTTTAAATTAAGTCATTTATATCATTTAATCCTTCAACTTTGTAAAAATAACCACAGATAAATTATATTATTTTAATAATTTTTTATTTAAAATATTATCATTTTCTATCAAGTAATTAAATTAAGAATCTTTAATAAGATATAAGTGAAATTTAATATGAAATACTTTACGAAAAAATAAACAATAATAAAATTCAAACAAAAATTATTTAAATATATATTTAATAAAAATTAAAAATTAATAGAATATTAAAATAAAATAATCACAATTAACAAATATTAAAAAAAGTTTAACATTTTTTATAGTAATTATAACTTTATCAATATTAAATACTTATATATTTAATAATATTTTAATAAAAAAATATTAAAATAAAAAAATTTATCTTTATTTGACTTTTTTATAAAATTAAATGATTTAATGATACCATTTCTAACTTTAGGAACCAAGAATAACTTAATATAATAAGATACTAATGGGGCATTTTTGAAAGAAAAAATAAATCATACCTAAAGAGAGGGAAAAAAATCATACCTAAAGAGGGAAAAAAATCATATCTATTATTAAATTCCCCACCAATCACATTACTTATTCTCTAATCAAATATTAGGCATTCATATTTTTCAAAAAAAATAGTTACATTAATCCTCCATTTCATTAAATTATAGCATATTATCACTTACGATCAAACTTGCATTGTTAGGTAATCTGTCTCTGCCCCGCAAAAGGCCAAGCCCACATTTTAATGGAATGCATGATGCCAGTTTCTAAGTTGATTCCAAATACACCCAACAAAAAAAAAAAAAAATGAAAGATAGACAGGATTGAGGAAAACTATTTTACATCAAAGCACAAAAGGTAATGGTGATTAAACATCTAATCCAGACCATAGTTAATTCATTCATCTCTTGAAACAGGATCCATCCCAGTTGAAGGGCTGTCTGCAAAATATTCCTGGTGCTTCACATTCACACCATACTGCTCAGTCAATAATATAGATTAATTAGGCTAACCGTTCCAGTCCGACGTTGACAAAATAAGGATAGGTAGAGTTATTACATAAACAAATTACTTGTCGATTTGGAACTGTTTCTACTTTTGGTTGAAAGTAGTTTCTAATAGCACAAAACACTAAGGTTCCATTCCTAAAATAATTACTAAAGTGACTAATGACAATTTCTAACATTTTCAACCCAAACATCTAAATGTTTTTCTAAAAATCACTTTTAACCAAACCATTTCATTTAAATCACTTCTCTTGAAGCCACTTCTAAGAAAATAACATTAAAACGAGCCCAATGTTTCATTTCCCATGGTTGCTAGTGACATGTAAATCTGACTCGTCATATAAGTAGCACAATGTTCTGCTAGCAACAATATCCCACACGAGGCCAATCTTTTACTCACTTTCAGTGAACACATCAGGAGAGAAAAACACTATAAATTGAGATCTCCACATGTGTTGTCAGAAGAGTCTTTGTAAGAGAAGCCAATCCAGGACTAATTTGGACAAAATGGCGATAAAAATTTCTGAACTTACCTCTCGAAGAGCCTTAGTCAAATCTTCCATTGCTAAAATCAGTCGCTTATCCTGATCACATAAAAAGTTGAGTGGTAAAAACCTAGGAAGAACATAAAGAGAAGACTTTGCAGAGAAAATCAACAACCTTTGGCTGTTTATCTCTTTTGTCCTTGACAATTGATGCTGGTCTGGCCTTGCAATGCCTGCAGTAGAAAGTATGACGTTGTAAAAAGGTAGCATCAACTAACGCCTAAGAACCCAAGATAGCAAAAACTTGAACCAACAAGTTCAGTTTTTTTTTAATAGGACCTGCATGTTCACTTGCATTATGAGATAAACAATATTATATGTATTGAAGGATCCAAATTTTGGAAAATTTCACCAAAGTTTCAGAATTTTGGAGTGACAGAGATAGAAACAGAATGCAATCTCTTCCAGAGTTTCGGAAAAAATTCGGTAAGTTTCAGTTAAATTTCAATATTAAACCTGAAACTTCTTTTTTCTTTCCATAAAACAAACAAACTCTCAATTTATAACGAGAGACTAAGACAAATTTACCTAGATACAAATAGTTCTGTAAGATATGAGATCAATTATCTAATTTGTTATTTTACAATAATTTTATATATTTATTTGTTACTTGTTATGTTATTAGATGACTTTAAGGTTTAGGTGCATTTTTTTTCTCTCTCAAATAATGTTATGCAACGCATGTGGTTCAAATTTTAAAGTTATCATTTTATAATTAAGACGCTTATCTTTTAATGTTTTTCATATCACACTATACATTGTGTTATAATCAGTGAAAACATATGTAACTTATTAGACTCCACATATTTGATTATAACATATTATCTTACATAAAAAATAAAGATAAATCATACATTATCTATTACTTCAATTGATCTAAAATGTTCATTTAAAATTTTCAATTTTCAAAGCAAATTTCCATTTTTTCCAAAACCAAAATTTCCACCAAAATATCCACAAAACTGAGCACTGAAATGACTACAGATGCCGAAATTTTCATAGTTGGATTTATCTAGTACACCCACAGATGCTTTAGCACTTTCATTGGGCACCCATATCCCAATAACACCCCAAAAAATAAATAAAACCCGACAATGCCATCTGGAAAAGGTAAAAGGTAAAATCCATATGAATTTGAATTCTATATGCCCGGAAGCAATGTAAAAAAGAGGAAGGAAAAAAATTTAACTGGAATGCAAATGGCTGAAAAAAAATGTAAAGTTTCTTTAAGATAGAAGCAAGAAAATTACTTGGAATAATAGCCGCAAGAAAATCAGAACAGAGCAAGAAAATACTAATAACATAATAATACTGTCAATTATATTACACTATGGCTATTGTCAATATTATCAATTATAAATATTTCAGTCTTGGCATAAACAGGTCAGAAATTCCCAACAGAAAACTTTTTCCCCCGAACTTTGGTCCTCTTAGTTAAAACTGCATAAGTTTTTGACATTCATGAAAACTTTCCCAACTCAAATATTTGAAGAAGCCTAAGAGGCGACAAGGGGAAGTATTAAATAACTCATTGATGATTATATGGAAACAAAGCCATTATCAAATATAGAACAAAATGAAAGCAAAAGCACCTATATTATTAAAGCAAGAGGAATTGTAGAAAAACTTACTGAAGAGCATCTTTTGCAACATCTGCAACAAACTTCTGTGTGGCGACGGCTACTAATCTAATTCTGCAATAGTAAAGGAAAAGTCAATTCCCAAAGCAACTAAGAAAAAAAAATTATAATTCATAAATCCATACATTCAATTTAATAGAAAAAACCTTGTGAAAGTAATTTTCATACAACTTTAAAGAGCCGATACCTATTTAACCATCAAAAACTTCTTCAATTTTTATTCAGCCTAGTTATTCAACTTGCACATTTAGGTGGAAAAAACAAGCCATTAATGCATCAGTATTGAACTAAATAAACAAAAAGTAAAATCAACAAATAAAAAAAGATAAAAAAATCTCTCGCAGTCCAATGTAAAACTGAGGGAAAGTAAAACTTCTAAGATACTAAGCAGAGTTGAAATTTCAATACCTAGTTTCTCTAAACCCACCAAATTCAAAAACAACATGATTAATATATCAATCAATTCCAAGTAAATTTCGCTTAAAAAAATGGTACCTACAATCGAACGTCGGGGCACTGGAACCCACTCTTGGCCAAGTAATGCTCCACAAGCTCGTCAGGTATCTGAACAACAACAATAACAACAGAATATAGGATCCCTGTGGAAAAAAGAATAAATCTCTGAAATTCATATGAACAAAAAAAGTTACAGTGGGGGTGTAGTCCATTAAGGAGGCGAGGAACTCAAAAAGTGCAGGATCATCGTCGTGCCTGGATTCGCTCGATTGCTGTTGGTGGTTGTTATGATTCATCTTCTCTTTCGCTTCAATGTGAGTTAGGGCTCTTACAGTTTCTAGATTGAGAGCTTCCAAATAGCACGCATTTTTTATAAGTAACTAAAAAAATAGAATTAATTGATAACGAATTAAAAATAGCCTAAGTTTTCAATATTTTCAAAAATATTTTTAATATTTACTAAAAAAGTTACAATTACTTTCAAATTTAAGGTATTTTTAAAATTTCTTTTATTATTTAATAGAAGCAATAAAAACCCCGTGAAAAATAATACGGAAAAAGTCTTTTTTATCCCAACCTCACAAATATTCTTAAAGTTTTATTTTTCTTTAAAATTATCCCTGTTATAATAATTAATTTATCTTTATCAAAAATACTTTCGTTATAATAATTAATTTAACTTTATCAAAAATACATCTGTTATAATATTTAATTTATCTTCATCAAAAATATATTTGCTTCTCAATAACATGATATAAATATTTTTCAAAAATATCCATACTCAATATCCTCCTAAATCATCAAAAATATCCCTGATCAATAATAAGTTATAAATATTCATCAAAAATACCCATAATCTACTCAATAACAGTACATTATTCAATACATATCATACATCCACATTCTCATTCTCATACCATATTAACATGTTCAATAACAATTGATATTCATATTTCATACCAGTTCACATCCATATTCATATTTCATACCAGTTCACATCCATATTCATATTTCATACCAGTTCACATCCATATTCACAGTCTATATTACAATCTAAATTCTTATAATATCTAAGGGAAGAGGACACGGTAAATGAGTTTAAATACATAAAAGCTACAAAGTTTATGTCATGTCCCCCAAAACCAGTGTATACATGAACTTTGAGTTATAAAAGATTTCCTTCCAAATCATATTTATTGTCCCATTTACTTACATATTTTAAAATAAAAATTATACAACAAATCAAAGTCTTATTTCACCTAAAGTGGACCTTAACATGTACTCTAAAGAGTCCATACATAACATACGGTAACCTTTTGTTTCTTCTTGTATTGGCTATAGTTTTAGCTTATTGCTAATAGCTAATCTACTAATTCCACTTGCCTAGATGACTTATGAAATAGAGTAAATTGAGATGTCTATTTTGTATTGATAGTTATAAATAGGGTTCATTTTTAAATCAAGTAGGACCTGCAATGAAATATTTATTTTCTTTTTGAGTGAGGATGAAGTGGAGATGAGATAATAATGAGATGTTTAGTATTCTCCTATGAAGTACATGCATTGAATTAAAAAATAATATTGTGTCTTAGACATAGAAATATGGTACTTTGATAACTCATTTCCAGGTCCCTTTATAGACTCCTTTCCTTGTCATGGGAAGCATTGAATTAAAAAATAATATTGTGTTTGACAGAAATATGGTACTTTGATAACTCATTTTCAGGTCGCTTTATAGACGCCTTTCCTTGCCATGGGAACTTATTGGAAGAGTAGGAATGAAATAACTTGTATGTTTTGTTTCCCCTCTTGCATGAATATGTTATGGGTAGATGTGATAATTTTTGAAACCACATGTACGAGTAATCAGACACGTTTAACCTATTTGTTAATTAGTCGAGCACAACAAGACATAACTCGAATTAATTTCTTAAATTAATATTTTAATATTATTTTACTCTTTAAATTAGAGGTGACAACACAATAAATTAATAACATGGATATAAAACGATCCATTATAACATGTTTATTAATGGATTGATTTGATACTAATTGTTTATTAAATGTTTGACATAATTGTCTCATTTGCCACCTCTAATAGGCAGAAAACAAGGGAAAGTTGGAAACCATTTTGGATAATAGGTTGTGTTACTCCAAATACTCTATTTATGATTAGATTTTGACACTGTACTTGCTAGCTAACCCTATAACTTAGTCAACATTAATGAATCAACAAGAAGCAGAAGATGGGAGAATAAACATCACCACTATGTATCACCTGATTTATGAACAATAAATTAATTTATGGTATAAGAAGTAATGCATAATGAATATGTTATACAATACATTACCTAAGTTTGATTAATTCTTTTGTTTTGCTTTTTCTTGACCACCTTCTTTGAAGTTGTTTCCTATAAACAATTTAAAGTTAAATATAATCAATCAAATATATTTAATAAATGAATAGTTACAAGTTTATCTCAGTTTCATTAGTTGGATTCTTTAACTTCTCCCTACATGTCCTTTGATTATGACCAAATTGATTGCAATATCCACATTTCAATCCTTGCGACCAATTATGTTTCTCTGGTTCAGAAGCTTCCCTATGTCTCTTAGTTGGTGGTCTTCCTTTCTTTGGTTTATAAATTGGTGAAAGTATTTATTGCTCACTAGGCATCATTACCCACTCCTTTTCAAATGGAACGAGGTGAATCAAAGAGAAATATGTCTTCAAATACGACACCTTTGTAAAATATGGATGTACATAGTCCGCAATCTTATATCTTTTATCCATAATACAAGCAACACTATGTTTACAGGGTAAACCATTCAATTGCCACCTATAAAAAATACATGTCCACTTATTTAAATTAACCAACATGTTGCAACCATCCAATACTTCGAATATTCCATCTCTAGCATAAAAGACCTTTAAAACTCTTCCTTCCTATTGTCTTTGAAGAATGTATTTCATTACATTTGGTAGAAAAGGAGTAATCCACTTCAAAGCCTCTTCATTCCTTTTCACTATTAGTCACATCAATTTTCTTCTGGCCTCTTCAAATAAATTCACAATAGGTCTATATCTTACTCTTTTCAACCAATTGTTAAGACTTTCAGTCATATTATTGGTCACATGCTCAATCTTTACATCATCATCAAAAGCATGTTTACTCCAATGTGAAGCTTGAATCTTACTTAAATATTAATGTACTTCAGGCTCTTCTTTCTTAATTTCATTCATCACATAATTAAATTCAGTTTTTCTAGTTACTTTAGATGCTGTCCAAAACAATGATCTTTATTTTCATGCTTGGATGCTTACATTTCAAGTTGGCATAAATATGGCTAGCACAAAATCTGATATGTGCAATTGGGAAAAACTTATTGATTGCTACAACAAGACCTTTTTGTTTATCAGACATGAAGCATATCCTTCTATTTTCAAACTCCCTAATATGTTGGTCTAATAAAGCCATGAACCATATCCAAGTTTCACTATTTTCCGATTCAGCCCAAGCAAGGGCAATTGGAAACAAACCTTAATTAGCATCCAATCCAACAGCAACTATCAAGACACCTTTATATGAACCCTTTAAAAAACATCCATCCAAACCAAGGAAAGGCCTACATCCACTTAAATATCCTTGTTTTGAAGTAAATAAGCTAATGAAACATCTCCTAAAACAAGGACTGGCATTTGGTATTGGAATATGAGTATCAAGAATTTGTCATTGATCCTCGGTTGATTCTTAAAAAATCGTATGACAATATTACCTTATTTTAAAAAAAAAACAACCAATATGGTCACCCAATGCTCCATCACAAGCAAATTTATCTTGCCCTATACAATGTCAAGTCAGGTACATATATACCTCATCTTCTTGTACACTCCACAACGAATACAAGGATACTTACATTAGGATACTACTACAAAAAAAGGTATTTAAGTCAATATGTAAAATCAGTTTGGTGTAGAACCGACGCTACACGTTGACGTGGATAGCGTTGGTTCACAATGTCAACCAACGTTACATATTACGTGGATAGCATCGGTTGACATGTAGAACCAATGCTACACACATGGATATTTACTTTTTTCTTCTTTCTTCCCCAAACAGAAATTATTTCAAGCGTTGCATAACTCTCAAAAGCCTAAAACCTCTTTCACTTCTCCTCCACTCTTTCTCATTTTCCAGCCACCTACGACCACCAATTCCAGCGCCGGTTAGTGGGTTTTCTTCCTCTCTAACTTATCTTTTAGATCCCCTATTTTTTTGAGCAAAATACTCAAACTTTTTATACCCATTTCTCACTTACAAAACACCATTTTTTCTACATTTCCTTCATTTTGTCACTTTATTTACTCTTGTAAGTATTTCTATTAATCTTATGCACTTATTATTCATTTTTTTTTACTATTATGTGTTATTATTTATATATATAAATTTTTGTATTATATATATAGGTTTTGTATTATAATATCAAGAGAAGAATATGATAGTCTTGAATAACATAGAACAACACCATGGTAATTTTTCTGCTATTAATTAATATTTTATTTTTCAATTATTTGTATTATTTAAACTATTTGTTAAACAGATTTTGGTTTTTTTTCTGTTATTATGTAATGATCGAATATAGGTTTTAATTTGAGTATAATAGAAAATGAGTAATATTTATTAAAAAAATTAAAAAAATTTAAAGTTGGTTCATGCGTTGAACCGACTTTAAATTGGTTTAAAGTTAGTTTTTAATCGACTTTAATAGTCTGTTTTGTATTAGTGGGTTTCCCATGACTAAGCCCTTTAATTGAGAAGCTAACCAAGAGGATGTTACAGATCTTTGTTTTTCAAATTTTTGATAGCTATGTCTCTTTTTATTGTCTGCTGGCTCAAGTGTCTTAACCATAAAGGTTTTCTTATCAGTTCCAACCGAAACGTGTATCCTCAAACCACAATCAGGTGCTTTACACCTTGCAGTTACTCATATTTTGTCAACTTTAACCTTTTCACACTAAAACCCAACTTGAACAATGTACTCTTGTAAGATAGCTTTAAATTCTTTAGCATCCTTAAAATGTATCTCCGACTTTGAACTAAATTCTACCATCACTTCTTCTTTTAAATTTCATATCTTCATACTGGCAACTAACGTTTTTAGCACTTTTTCCTCAACAATCTTCTCAGTCAATATCACTGATATGATGGGCCTTTTCATCCCCTAAGTTCTGAAGACTATCATCAGTATCATAAATTTCATCACCGTCTTCATCATTTCTTGTAATTTCATCATACCAATAAGGATCCTCCTCATCACTACTCCAAAAAAAATTTCATCTCCATCGTAATGTTCATAATCAACTTCAACAATTGTTCATGCTTTATATTTTTTCAACCTTTCACAATTCCTTGAAGGTTCACCCTCATTTTAGCTATTACTAGTTGGGAATGGCTCAAATGAATCAAGGTTAAATTAATCAATGTCAAAGTGAGGTGGTTTATTTTGTGATTGATTTGGTAATATAGCTCGTGTTCCCTTGAAACTCTGATATTCTAACATGGGAGGTGAGAAAACCACTTCCAAAGGATTAAATACAAACAAGTCTAGCCTTTGCTTTTTATTATCCCTATAATCCTTCATCAATTCTTATAATTCATTACCAATTTTTAATACACTTCGTTCATCACTATCAACTTTATTTGCTTCAATCATAAAGTATTTTTTTTAAGCGTCAACCCCTCCTTCATAATACCCCTTTTATCATCATGGAAGCAACAAATGAGACTATATTCATCAGTATGTATATGACCTACCCATCTAACTTCACACCGAATAGATGGACATACACACTAGTCCATTCACTCATTTTTATCACCCTATATAACAAACAAAAGTATTTTCAAAAAATCTGTTACTCATGAACATTAACAGAGAATATCAAACATATGATCATGAACTTGATACAAAACAAAGCACACAATATTATGTTAACAATGGGCCCATTTTCCCACACAATATTATGTCAACAAAGCACACAATATCAAACATAGTTTTGTTTATAAGCATTATTATGTTAAATCATAATTGTGGAAAACATCTTCATCAAAATATGATTTTTCTTAATATATCATCTTAAAACAAAGCACACAAAAGATAAATCCTAAACAATATTATGGTTATAAATCTGAAATATTATTGCAAATAACCCTAAGGTTTTTCTTTTCTTCAAAATTACCTTTGGGGTTTAATTAATATCAAAACTACCAGAGTAAGGTAAATCTAAAAAATGATAAGCTAGTTCACAAAAAAACATTACAACTAGAGTATCAGAGCAAACTAGCACACAATGAGTTCTGAAATACAGATTAAAAACCAGATTATACATCATCAATATAAGCAAGATATTGTCAAACAATGGGTTCTAAAATATAAATTAAAAGAAGATGAAATACAGAATCAAATATGGTGAAACGATATTCAGCTCTAATCAATGCAAGTGTGCTTAAAAACCATATTTTGTTCCAAACAAACCAAATACAGAATATATATGAAATAATAAGAAATCAATCAACTTATACATGTTATATTGGAACGATGTGTTGCTTTAGGACAATAGGTGACACATTGTATTTTCGTGTAAGGATGGGTTACGTAATGGATATGGTGAAATGATAGGTTCGTGTTCGATGAGGGTAAGAGTGAAATGATGGGTTCCTAAAGGTGGTTCACAGGGGTATTAGCGATAATGATAAGGGAGTTAGTGACTGGAAGGATATCTATGAGGTTTCAAGGAATGGGTGACTGGAACAAGCGACCGGAGAAACTAGAAGTATGGTAGTGAGGCTAGGAGATGAGGAAATGAGCTTACGTGAAGAAGAAGAAGAGAAAGGTTTTTGCAAGGAAGAGAGTGACATATGAGTGATATATGTATAGAGGATAGATTGCCATTTTGTCCCTAATATTAAATGAAGATATAACATTGATAATGTTGGAGGCAAGTTTTGATATTAAATAAAGCTAAAGGTAATTTTGAATAAAAGAAAAACTTGGGGGTATTTGTGTTAATAATCCGAGTTAATTAGGTTTTAAGCGAAAAATAAATAAAGAAAAGATGGAGGAATATAGGTTCATTTTAATCCTTTTATCTTTTCAATAATAACACTTCTTATTTTTTAAGTTTGAATAAATTGAATCTAAGGAAAAATACTTTTAGAAGTCATTTTATTTGTATTATTTAGATACTTTTATCAAATACTTATGTGTCATTTACAAGAGTTAAATGATGAAAGTGTCCAAATGAACAAATTAACTTGAAGAATTGGTCACCCAACTTTTAAATAAATTCAATTAATTATAATTTTTTTAAAAATGTTAACTTTTTAACTAGTAAAATTATATTTCCCTTAAAAATAAAAATAAAAATTGAAGTCTCTTTCATCCTAATCTATCTCAAATTATTCTTTCTATTCTCTTAGTTTATCTCATCTCATTCTATTTGTATGCCTCTAATTTATTTATACAGATATTTTATGTTTTATTTTTAACTGTGAAATTTTTGAATTTACAAATTATAAAAGAGAAAGAATTAAATATTTTTTAATGAAGAACAATAGAGAGACTTATAGAAAATAGAATCAAAAGAGAGAAATTATTTTGCAAAAAGAGTAAGAGTACATTTTTTTGGGTTTTTAATGTTATTTTTAGGAGTATTATTAAAAAATATTATTTAAAAAAAATCAATTTTCCCCTTGAAAACATATTGTTTAAAATAGACTAAATTGACTCGATTTAGTAATAACTAGACTAAACCTACCTCACTTATAGGAAATATGACTAAAATGCCCTTTTATCAAAGAATTACCATACTAGAGTGAACAGTCTCTCAAAAATGTACAAAATTCGTAATAAATAAATATCACCAAAACATTTTAAAAGTTATAACATGCCTATGGTTAGGGTATGTCATATCTATAACATAACATGTCTAAACTCGATGGACCGTTCGTTAGCCTTTTTCTTAAAAGCATAAAGCTCACATGTCGAGATGCTTTTTTTCTTGACCTTGTAAGAGTGAAGTTCTTGTCATGCCATTAAGGGCCTTCTTATACTTCTCTTATTCTAGGGAGCTCAATCCCTAGTAGGGTCATAATGAGTGCCCCTTGGACCCTTTGGAGTTAGGAAAACTTAGTTTCACTATCGATTTATTGTTGATTTTTTTGTCCTATTGAATCCTTCAAGTATGACCATATATGGTCTAAGTACATACAAACACAAATCCTTCCAAAATAAAAAGCTTGATGGAACATTATCCACCCTTCTATTATGGTAGGACATTTGTTCTGTCCCTATGTAAATTCCATATGGTAGCATCATGTGCTACTTTCTATCCTTCCAAGGCTCTATTATCTTTGGAGATTTTTGGATGAGATGATCTCTGGTCATGTATAGAAATAACCTTTCTAAAATTATGTTATGAGACCTTTTTGACACATCGTTCACCTCTTATGTGTATGCCTTCTAGGCATTATGTTAATTCATGAGATTTGGGAGGAGTTAGAACATTGTTATGTACTTCTTGTATGTGAGTGAACACATGAGTCATCCTATGGTTGGACATGATGCATTTAGGAAAGGTGTGTTGCTTTACTGAGTCTAAGGTACTCTCAAAGACCACTTTTGGAAATATTTACTCAAAAGGTGTGTACCTTTGGACTATATCTTTTAGTTGGACACCCTATAACATGTCACAATCCAATATGTTGGTACGATGAAACTTTATGTTGCAAAACTTATCTCTTCTACAGATTTCTAGGACAAATGTATATGTATATCGCAGTGCTATGTATTTATGTACTTATGTTGCATTATGTACTTTGTTTTTCTTTTGACATGCAACTTTTTTATAAGGCTCATCCTTAATTCAATCTATTTTTGAAATGGAAGGCTCTTTTGTAGTTTGTCCCTCATTCGGTACTGTGGTCCATTGAGTCGGCTCGTAAGGATGAAAGATCACACTTATGGAGGATGGACCATAGTTGACCAACTAATGGCTCATTCGACCCAATCATGTGCAATCAATACCTATCAAACCCCAGTTCTATTTGGCCTGCCATCTCTTTCTGAACACATTCATCCAATCTGTCCACCTCTTAGCCAACCACCTCTATTTGGCTGCATTCATCCTATCCGAACACCTTCTAGTTAGATACCATTTTTGTCCACACTTTTGTTATGGCTCATGTGTCCATTTAGGTGGATGGATGATCTTAATTTGCATGCTTGCATTCTCGTTAGGTTCCTTTCTTTTTAGACCTTTTCACATTGTGACTTGTTTTTATTTTTCCAAGTTGGAATGATTTTTTTGACAATGTTTTATATGGAAACCTCCCACGTCTATCAACATCTTGCTTAGTGTCCTTGTATCTATCAAGTCATCCAAGCATGTGTCACTTCTTCGTTTGTAACTTGAAAGAATTTCTTGATGTTTATGAATATATTTTTCCATCTTATTGAGAGCATTGATGTACTCCACTATTGTCATTTTACAAGTCCTTTTGGGCCATGCAACACTAATTTATGTTCTTCAATGAGAATGTGACCATCTCCTTTAAACATCATGTGACAGAGAAGTTCAAGATTGGAAATATTCACGCAACACATTTTTTATCCTACAAAATACACAATACACCTATTATGAGAGGTACACTCTTTTGGAGTTCGTGATGAATAATGACAGACTAAACTGGACAACCATACTCTAGGAAATTAAAGCTCAGTCTATGTGAACTTTCATATGGAATGGTATAACCTATTAGGTGGCACACTATTCTATCTGGTATAACCTGGTAAACAGTGTCCTAGACTATACACCCTTAGGGAATACAACCCATACTACATGACTTAAAAGGTAGTTCTCGAGAATTGGTAGTATAAAATATGACATTATGTCACAAGGGGTAACATGGCCTAGAAGGGAGCAAGTTATCTCATCTAGTGAGGTCCAAGGGCGTGCCCTAGACTATTCTAACTAAAATTTGGAAATGTAGATTACGCAGTCTGTGAGGTGGCGATAATGTATACTTCACAACATAAAGCAACAATTTAGACTGGAAGACGTTAATATGGACTACGTGGCCTATTAGCCAAAAATCTAGAATATGTAACTTGAGAGGTAGCGTGTTTCACTACATGTGGGAGCATTCATGTTGCAAAAATAAAAAAATTCCATATGGAGTCCTTATTGATGAGAAATGGTTCCAAATTCAGTGACTCATGGAAAAGCTCTATAATGATCTGGAGTGTTTTCTTCATTATGTTATTTACATATGAATTTATAAATCCCACATATCTTCATAATCCTCTAAGTTCGTAATATAATTTATCGTTACACCGTAAAATTATCATACTCAAACCCTACAAGTAATTTGCAAAACCATATGAGTCAACAAAGTATGTCAATTTTATTAAAATAATTAGAAATATAAAATTTTCAACTTGCTCGAAGAGTTCAAGGATGTTGGATTTGAAAAAAAATGAATTTAAATATTTTACACAAACTATATAGATAATTTCCAATGTAATTTTTGTTCATATAACTTGCTCAGATCCTTCGAACAAGTTAGAATTTATCACAATCCTAGAAGAAAATGACTTTCTCAAACTGTACGGACAATTTCAAATGTAATAATTGTAGACTAAACAAGGTAAGGTAATATCCAACTAATTTGGACCCTCTGAGTAAATTAGAATTGTCAAAATTATTGAAAAATCACTTGGTCATTATTCAAAGGCAATTTTCAATGTAATTTTTGTTCATTCAACTTACTCAAACTTTATAAGTTATAATTTACCAAAATCATTTAAGAAAAAGACTTCTCAAATCATACATGAAATTTCCAATGTATGTATACTAAACTAGATAATGTAAATATCCAACTTACTCTGAATAAGATAGAATTACAAAATTATTGAAAAATCACTTGGCCATTATGCAATGGAAACTTTCAATGTAATTTTTGTTCATCCAACTTATTTGGACTCTACGAACAAGTTATAATTTATCACAATCATTGAAAATACTTGCCCAAACTTTACTACCAATTTCCAATATAATAATTGTAGACTAAACTAGGTAAAATAAATACCAAACTTACTCAAACCCTCTAATTAAGTTAGAATTATCAAAATTATTGAGAAATCACTTGGTTATTATGCAAAAGCATTTTCCAATATAATTTTTGTTCATCCAACTTACTTAACCCCTTCAAGGAAGTTAGAATTTATCAAAATTATTGAAGAAAACAACTTGCTCAACTTGTATAAGCAATTTCAAAGTAATAATTGTAGACTAAATTAGGTAATGTAATTATGCAACTTACTTAGAACTTCCTAGCAAGTTAGAATTTATCAAAATAATTGAAAAATAACTTGGTCATTTTGCTCAGGCAATTTCTAATGTATGTTTTTCATTTAAATAGGGCTTATTAAAATCTCACTTACTTGTACCTAAATGTAAGTTGGTATTTTTTGAAATTCATTAATTTTTAAATTTATCATATCATACGGGAATTTCAAGAAAATTTCATAATTCAATTGACTATTAATTTGGATATGTACAACCGAATTGCTTTAGAATATTTTTCCCAAATGGTTTATTAGTATTTTCGACATGTATGACCAAATAGATTCAAAACGTTTTAGCCTTTATTTTGTTTAAAATTGTTGATCATTACTTTGGATATGTATGATCAAATATCTTTTTAAAGGTTTAGCCGTTAATCAGTCTAAAATAGTCAACATGTATGATCAAATAGCTCAAGTAAAGTTTGCCTTTATTTTGTGTGAAATGATGGACTGGTACTTCTTACATATACGACCAAATAGCTCCAGTAAGTTTTTTTAACTTATTTGGTGTGAAACGATCGACCAAATAATTACTATAGGAATTATCGGGTTCAAATTTCTAGGTTAAAAAAACTACCCATTTTTCCATCAATTACTTTCTTCCTCTACGCGGCGCATTTATAATAAAAAAATGTCACTTTGTACCCATTAACTTTATCTTCAACCATTGTACTTATCGAGTTCAATGCATCTAAAGGGTTTGAAACATGCTTTTTTCTGAAGATCTCATCAAGAACATGCACAAAAGATGAGGTACAATCCTTCATTGTTTGTAAATGAGGAAACCATGAATAAATTCTATAGTGATATTAAGAATAGACATGTTTTGTTTAGTAAAAGAGTGGACTTTGTTGAATTGCTAGATTTTAATTTTGATGCATTATTTAGGGAATTTGGCTTAAGATATATGATGAGGATGGAAGAAAATATTCATCAAACTTGTTAGATTATTTGTTTTTTTGCCAATATGACCTACGATAGATTGGATAATGAGATTAAATCTAACATTTTTGAGAAAACAAAAACATGATCTTGAATGAGGATATCCTTTATAATATTTTGCATTTGAAAGACGAAGGATCATATGACTACGAAGGAAAAAATCATACCTAAGGTAGATGATTTTGACTATATGGATGCTTTAAAAGGAATTTGGTACAATAGTACTCTAACTACAACAATTAGAGTACTAGCTCCCAACTTGCTAGTTAGAATGCGAGTCTTGCACCACATTATTTACACCACTTTGATTTCCACTAAAGGTAATAAAGAAGAAGTCATATATATTCATTCCTTCATTATGGATCAAATTTTGCAGGCAAACTCTTTAGTGTCAGATACCTCATGATAAAACATATAGCTCACATCTCACAAATGAAGATAAATTCACTTCCTTATGGCATGATTTTCACTAAGATTTTTAAATGATATGATGTGCAAATATAAGGAGAACGAAATATAAAAAATTACTTCATGGGGTCATGTATGATACCGACACCCTTAAAAGGATGAAAATAAAAAAATTGGTCATATTTGGAATTATGAAGATGGTTATGGACCCATTCTTTTAAATGTCAAAACAAGGAAGGATTATGTATCTTCTTTAGGGATGGCAAGAAGGGTCAAGGTAGTTTCCATTATGGTTGAAAGAGTCCACGATCTAATATACGAATATGGTAATGAGATACAAACTCCTAAACTCGTCCCTAACTCGTAAGGAATAGAACAATAACACTTATATAATTCACAATATAGAAGTAAAAATTATATAATCTCAAAAGCAGAAAACTATAATAACAGATATTATATGTCAAATAGAAAGTAAGAAAATAGCAAATGCTTTCTAATCAAAGTTTAAGCTAACAGTATGTTGAAATAAACACACCTTAAACTTGAATTATACTAACACAAAATCAGATCATGCATAACACTCGATATAATGAGGTTAACCCATATAGAGATTGTATCTATATGGTAACATCCTCAAGCAACCACTTAGTAGATAATAATTCACTAAACATTAAACAAGTTAGACAATAAAACTACTATTACCTCTATGAGTCAAGACCTCTGTACAAACTACCTACTACTACTCTTCACTTGCTGCTTCCGCAACTGTTTAGTTTAACACTCAAACCGAGTTGTCCTTCACAGAAAAAACCACCCTACGTGATATGATTAAAAACCAATGATTAGTAACAATAAGTGTATCAACTCTCAACCATAAGGGCATATAGTTCACTACTAATATCAAATTACATACATGAGATAAATAGTCAAACTATGTACTCACATAGATTACGATTTGATTACGAAACTCACAAAAATGACTCACCCATAAATATAAGATCTCCAAAATAAGTTTGCAATCAAATATAAATTTCAGTGTGTATTTTGGTAAAATTTCAACTCTTGGACAAGGGGTAAAAAAGAGAGAAATGAGTAGGGGATTTATAGGGCATGATTGTACCACCTCGTTGCCCATCTCATCAACCACCTCACCAAGAGTGGTGGCGAGGGTGATAGCGATCTAGGTGAAGAGTTAGTTAGCATGGTGCTAAAAATTCACATTTTTTCATTTTGAAAAATTGCCAAATAGACTCCATAAATATTAGCACTAACACAAACCAAACACAAGTGAATGCCAATGATCGAGCTCTCATGGTGTGTTTAAATATGCTCACATACAAAGTGTACCTAACTATGTGCATGTATGAATTATTGATCCACTGTAACTAACCTTACATAAAGGACGATAAAAACATAAAGTAAAATAACAAACACTATATTTTGTACACAAGAAGCTAACATAAAGACATTAGTACAACAAGACTTACATTTTCCCTCTTTTTCTTTTTGTATCAAAACAATGCACAACTAGATACATAAACTTATCAAGCATGAGAAGATCATGAATATGTCCTAAAGTTGTTTGTCCCTATGAACAGCATAACGACACACAACAAAACCCAAAAAATCCACTTACACCATGTCAATCTATCTTGCGCGGTCCATCCATTTTCATTTATCAACTCATCTTTTCTATCACTCTAAAACATGAGGGTTTCATCACTATTATACATAGCACATCTGAAGCTTGAAGACTTCATTCTACACTTGTAATCTGCACACATGAAATAAGCACATACCCTGTGAATGAATCATGCATAAATAGTGTGTAGTCAAACCACATATTATTGTGTTACCACTACACAAGTACACACTGATAGGCACAAACACAAGCATAAATGCAAAACTCCCCTAACTTCACGCAACATTCCCCCTAAATGCATGCAAGTTAGACATCAATATGTAGTGCAATACTACACTCATAGCCCATGTGGCACATAGCATGGCATAAACGAATATTTGTGCACAAAAACTTCTCCCTCTTTTAGACATAGAAAATCAAATGAACAACCTTATATGAGGGAGAAAAGGCATACATATATACTATAATCCTAATTCTAATGCAACATAGTAGGTAAGATTAAAGAAAATACAATAAGAAGTATCACATGCTTTAAGAGAAAGAAATATAGAGAATCACCAAGACACTAGTAGGGTAAAAGTGTGCAACATGCAATAAAATAAATGCATGAGCAATCAAAGATAAGTGGAGATAGAAAACATCTCAATCTACTAAGAAAACATATGTCATGCATTCCAGCAATAGTTACTTGGCAATGAACCATAGGCAAGAAGCATGTAAGAAGGAAGCAGAAGCTGGGAAACACATAGGTGAACATGTGAAACCAGAAATTGCATATAATGCATATAGCATTTCATACTAATAGTCCTATTTATGCATGGTTCATATAGTGTGACACTAAAGAGACAAAGCCACCATATGAATGTAATCATAACAAAAATTCATAAATAGGACAAACAACAGGAAGTAAAATAAACACACAACTCTCCCCTTAAAAGTATGCATGTGATAAAATAAACATGTTATGCATTCTACTCGTAAACACCTCCAACACAAAAGCATCTACACACAGTAGATAACAAGAAACACAGAATGGAGGAACCAAGAAAAACATGTTCAACAAATTAGAGAGTCCATAAAGAATAAACAATACATTCAACACAAATATCCATATATCTATCAATCCATGATGCATTCATGTAAGGGTGCGACTAAAATTTTTATGACATGTACTGTGTGTGATATGAAAATTTTGTTTTCTCTATATGACATTATGATATGATTATACAAACCAAGAAAATTGAAATATGGATTCAAGTTGAACCAAGCTTCATATGTCCATAATTAGTCTCTCTCTACTAATGTAAGTGCCAGGTAAGAAGAAATCAATAGATCTTTCAAATATTGTAATGAAAGACTAAGGTAAGGGTAGAAGAGTGAAGACATTTAGGGCTGAACACACTTTTGTTGATCCAACCAAATATATAAGTCCATATCTATGACACTTATACCCTCAAACACAGATTATTTTCTTTTTACTTCTCAAATTTCAACCAATGAAGTTTAGAGAACAGTACACAAAAATTAGATGTTAATGCAATTCTCCCCTAACACACTTATCATTTTTTTCACTTTTTTCTTTTCTTTTTTCCTACCTTTTGTTTACACAAATAAATCTCAAAACTTCTTTTTCTTTTTTTCTTTCTCTATCTTTCCCATTTTTTTGTTTTAAATTCATCAATCCAATTTCAACCTTTTTCTTTTTTCATTCCTCTTTTATCTTTTCTAGGTGAAACCAACAACCTAGAAAAAATAAGCTTAAAAAAGGGTGGGATAGGTAAGTGGAAATAAATATTTGGGCTAAGTCCTTATTTAGGTGTAGAGAAATGAAGGGATAGTTGAGGGCTCAAAGAAGATAGACTAAATATATGAAAACAATGGTGGAAAGAAGGGAACAAATGATTTAAGGATGGCCTAAATCCTTTTTCTAACCAAGAATTTCACCTCTAAAGACACTAAAGGTGGATTCTAGAGCTTGTTAGAGAAATATAAATCATTAAAGTAGTAGATACACACAAGTTTCTCAAAATAACCATACAAATTCACAAAGATATAACATGTGCAAAGGAAAGATATATTTATGATAAAACAAACAAGTAAAACTTATCCATACATACTCTCAAGGAATACACATGCCAAACATCCACACGTCAATTTAGGTCAAATTCATGCTAAATATATAGCAACATGATCCCTCTAAAATTCATTTTACATGAAATAAGATAGAAAAGAAAAGACT
Organism: Hippophae tibetana; assembly: GCA_037013495.1. NCBI lineage: Eukaryota > Viridiplantae > Streptophyta > Magnoliopsida > Rosales > Elaeagnaceae > Hippophae > Hippophae tibetana. The sequence goes on from CM072806.1 coordinate 30,969,431, forward strand.
CATCATTCTCAAGGAATGCAAAAATGATAACTACTAAAAGAGAAGACAAGGAAGGTCTTAAGGTAGAATAGTGCTCAAGAAGAGGGAAAAAGTGCCTCAAAAGGGACAAACAAAAAAATCACATCATTGCTAGTCAGAAGAAAGGAAAGAGCTATTTAACTAGTGAATAGCACAAGAAACATCCCTAAGAGAAGGAAGAAGTAGAAGATGCTACTAAACTACATAACAAGTAAGAAATGCATAGATTCCAATAGAGAAACATAAAACATGCTTAGATATGGACAATAACACAAACAATAAAAGTGTCACCATAACACATAAAACAAACATGAAATCGAAAGTATGTCAAAACTCCTAAAGATGGGTATAAAATCTAAATGAACAAAATCTAACAAAAGACAAATGGGGAATCATCACACAACATGCTAGGTGCATAAACAAATAACCTAGTAAAAAAATGAGATATATATTGTATGATATGGCATATGCATGATAAGACAACAGAAAGCATAATCTTAATACTTTGATTTTATGAAAAACATGTGATGTGATGTGTATACAAAAATCCAAAGAAGAAGATGTAGGAAGTATGCAAGGCAAACACATATAAGATACATGCCAAAGCAACTAGCATGTGAGAAAACTAATAGAGGATTAGTCAGATAGGTAAAACAACAAATATTATAATTAATATATTATGCATGCCAAGGAAACAGTAAAAAAGTGTCAAGAAGTGGAGTCAAAGCAACAAACATAAACAAAATGATATAAAAACACATACAAAAAGACAACAAATAATGATATAAAGGAAATAAATGACTCAACCCCAACAGATAATCCAAAAACAGTGATCAAATAGTATCTTTACATTTAAAAATATTATGAAGGGAAATTGAGCTAGGAAATAGTCTCTGACTCATGTGAGATGTAAATGGAACCCGTTATATGTTTAGTTTATAGCTTTTAGAATATTCAGTCGAGTCAACTAAATAAATAGGGTGAGGTACACTTTTTAAGCTAGATTTATTTCTTTTTACTTTGTGCCTTAGGTGCATAATGTAACCTACAAGAACACGCTTAACTAAGCCACAATAGCTACATCATGTGGAAGGAGATAGGGAAGAGCAAGGTAGGGAACTCTGAGATGTACTCCTCATATATCAAGGACACTAACTAGTAATGTGGCCACTAATTCCATAGTAATAACAAGTGTAAGTAATAGAGTTGGGAGAATGGGGTCCCTGACTCCAAGGAGTAGCATACAGAGGAGAAGAAGAAGGAGCGTTCACATTGAATTTCACACGAGGATGAGAAATTAGTTTTTGCAGTATGGTCTCAAATGCCCAAGCTTATCGGCAGGAAATGTAACCAATTCCATACTTGTCCCCATAAAACTTGACATTTTTAATCATTTCATTTAACATTTTGAACCCATAGTCCTTTTTTCAATGGAAATAGTGGAGTATGCCAGTTCTTTCTCTTGTATGTTGAGTTTTTGTTTCAAGGCTATAACCAAGTCTTTCTTTCCTCTAAGGAAGGATTCAAGATAAGAGGTTGAATTATTAAGAATCTTGAGTCTGTTATGTAATTGCTCAATTTGGGCATCTTTTTCGTAAGAGAGTTAGTCAAATGATCCTTTGAACCCTTAAGAATAATTATCTACCTTTTAATTATTCAGTTTCATTCTTCAAATTAGAAGTAGGCATAAGACTATCAAAGATTGATTAGATTTATCAAATTAGGAACCATTAACTGTTCCTTAAGCTTTTCAATTCTTTATGATTTGCATTAAACTTTTCCAGTAAATCATCATACCTTTTTTTAATGACCTCACACCTACTCATGAGATCATATTATTGTTCATTAATAGAGGATTTTCTTTCCTTTAGATTTTTCTTCAATGCACTGATCTCGTGTTCTTTTTCCTTAAGGTTCTCCATAGCCTTTCTCCTAGAATTTTCAAACTGAATATACTCCAAAATTAGAGCATTATAAGAATTGAGCAATTCATCTTTTTCATCTTCGAATTCATCATCTTTACCAATCACTTCTTGAACATCTAAGGTAGTAGTCAGAGGATCAAAGATACTACTAGAGGCAATAAAGGCCCTAAATTTAGTTTCACCCTCATCATTACTATTGGTACTATACAAAACAATGATATCAACTTTCATTGTGTTTGTTTGTGCATTTTAGTTTTTGAAAGCATTGAGCAGCAATGTGTCCTTGCTTTCCACATTCAAAGCACCTTATTTTATTCAAATGACTTTTAATCAATTTCTCAGAAGCATTTTCTAAGCCTTCATCATCTCTAATAGATCTTGAGGTTTTGGCACTAGAAGTACCTTTTTTAGTAATCCCAAAAAAAGGTTTCTTCTTCCTAAAGAAGCTGGTAAATCTTTGAGAAAACAATGTCATTTTATCCTCATCTGGGCCATAATCATCATTATCACAACTATAATACACACATCTTTGATTGGTTCACTTCTCTTAGGTGGCGTTTGGTTCACAAAATGCAATCAGAATGGGAATGGGAATAGGAATGGGAATGGAATGGAATGAAAACAATTTTGTTTGGTTTTACCACTGAAATCAAAAAAATAATTACTATTACAGTGTTTGGTTTACAATTGGAATGGAATGGAAAACAATGTATATTACCTTAATACCCTTATATTCAATAAAGTTTAAAAATTATCATTTAACTATTATTTTTTCTTTAGACAAAATATATTATTAAAATCATTATTTTTTAAATAGGGTTTAGGGTTTTGAGGTTTGAGATTTGGGATTTGAGATTTGGGATTTGGGATTTAGGGTTATATTTGTGGGTATAAGGTTTAGGTTTAAAATTATTATTTTTCTAAATAGGGTTTTGGGATTTGGGATTTAAGGTTTAGGGTTTATGGTTATATTTATAGATTAAGGTTTATGGTTAAAATTATTATTTTTCTAAATAGGGTTTAGGGTTTTGGCATTTGGGATTTGGGGTTTAGGGTTATATTTGTGGGTTAGGGTTTAGGGTTAAAATTATTATTTTTCTAAATAGGCTTTAGGGTTATATTTATGGGTTAATGTTTAGGGTTAAAATTATTATTTTTCTAAATAGGGTTTAGGGTTTAGGGATTTAGGGTTTAAGGTTATATTTGTGCTTTAAGATTTAGGGTTAAAATTATTATTTTTCTAAATTGGGTTTTGGGTTTTAGGATTTGGGATTTAAGGTTCAGGGTTTTAGGATTTGAGATTTAGGGTTGAGGTAAAATTAGAAAAACAAATTGAGATGGGAATGGAATCATGATTCCTTAAGGGGAGCAGGAATTATAATTCTTTCTCTTTTAGGAATTGATTTAATTTCATTCCCACTTTTTAGCCTAACCAAACATAAAATTGGAACAAATCAAGTCTGATTTCATTTCATTCCATTCTAGTAAACCAAACATGCATTTAGTAGTCTTGAAAGCTAAGCTTTTTTTCCTTTTCAAAAGCAACCTACTCTTGTCTTGGTAAAAGTTGATGTAGTTTGAAGGCTTTCAAGTCACCAACTAACTCATTACCAATAAGTTCATTTGGCTTGTATATCAACTCAAGTATGGTAACTTTGACATGAAATGGATAAGTTGGGCTTGCGATGATTCTCAATATGCTTTTCCTTGCTAATAGGTATACCCAAGTTGTAGGACTAATTGACAATGTTTGAAAAGCGTGCATATAATTTATCAAAGGTTTCATCCTTTTGCATAATACAAACTTCAAAATTTCTATTCAATTTCAGAAATTTGGATCTTTCTACTATTGAAGTATCTTCTGTGTTTCTCAGGTGACATGGCTTTGATGATAGCATATAAATCTTTACTGTTCCATTCAAATTCCTTGGATTCGTCCTTGGTCCATTCAATCATAGGTTTTGGGATAGCAATATTGTCAAGTAGGGTTTTAAAAGGGTAGGTCTAGCCATTTTCAATAAAGACTTACACTCGGTATCCTTGGGATTACAAAAAGGACCTCATTTGAAATTTCCAATAGGCATAGTTAAGCCCATTGAAAAGTAGAGGTCTACCTACATTACCTTCTTCTCCTAACTCCATCAAAGAGAAAGTGTGTGTGTGTAATAACGAGTTAACAAGATCAACACCAAAGCAATTAAGCCCATAAGGGGTGCATTGGTTCTGATACCAATTGAAAAAGTCCACAACCTAGTATATGGCCAGGTACGGAGACGAAGACTCCTAAAAGACTCATCCCTCATTCACAATGAGCATAATAGTAACACTTATACAATTTACACAACATAAGCACAAATATTATAATCTCAAAAGCAAAAAACTTTAATAACAAATATTATGTCAAATAGAAAGCATGTAAAAAATAAATGTTTCTAATCAAAGTTTAAGCTAATAATATGACTAATAGTAAACATGTTACAACACTAATAGATAGTAAAACCACTATTACCTCTATCATTCAAGACCTTCATCCAAACCGTTTACTATAGCTCTTCACTTGATGCTTCTACAACTGTCTGGTTCAACACTCACACCCGACTATCCTCTATAGCCAACACTACCTAATAGGATGTGATTAGAAACCAATGGTTAGTAACAGTAAGTGTACCAACTTGCAACCTTATATGATACACAATCCACTACTATTATCGTGTACGGGAGACACATAGTCAAATCACGTACTCACACAGATTATAATTTGATTACTAAACTCACAAAAATGACTCACTCTCAAATTTAACCTCTCCAAAATAATTTCAAAATCAAATATAAATCTCAATGTGTATTTTGACAGAATTTGAACTCTTGAACAAGGGGTAAAGAAAAGAGAAATGATTGGGATATTTATAAGGCTAAATTCTACCATCTCATTAGTCACCTCGTCGAGGGTGATGGTGAGGGTGATGGTGAGGGTGGTAGTGAGCTTAGTGGCGAGCTAGTTGTCAAGGTCCTAAAAAGTCACATTTTTCATTTCCAAAAATTTCTGAGTAAACTCCATGAATACTAGCACTAAAACAAACCAAACACAAGTGACAACGTTGAAGAGAGAGAAAGCTTGCTCGTCGAAAACCAACACTCTAAACTTAGCATACACACTACAAAAAACTAACTTCGTGGTGTGTATAAACATGCTTACATTGAGCTAGTGTATCTAAATATGTGCGTGAGTGAATTATTGATCCTTAATAACCAACCTTACACAGAGAAAGATAAAAACACTACGTCGAATAATAGACATCGTGTTTTATATATAGGAAGCCAACACATATATATGAGTACAACAAGACTTAGAATGGTGAATAGAAGGAAAAAGAAGAAGAAAAAGAAGGAAATGGACAAGATCTAAACTTTTTTTGGTCTTGATCCAACTATGATGATATGTTTTGGGAGGTCAAGAAGCTAACTGTGTTGGAAAGCAACTTATAGTTAAAGTTTATGAGCTACAAGATTCAGTTGAAGTTTGTGAGCTACAAGATTCAATTGAAGGAGTCTAACAAGGATTCACAACATTCAAGCTTCAATAGATTATAATCTTAAAGTGACAATAAATCAACCACAGAACAATTAATGGAATGCCTAGTTATATTTTAACATTTGTGTGATTTTTATGTTTACAGTCATTGTCATTGCAAGTCATAATGGCAAATTTAGTGCCTATGTTTCAAACTTAACCAACCTGGCATTTGGTGAATATGTTCCAAAATGTTGATATCATAAGGAGGTTATATATTTTATCCTATAGTATATATATTTGCATATATTTTATGTAGGAATTTATATATCTAATCAATATATGGCCGGGGTAAATTGTCCTTGTATAATGTGGCAAAGTGATTTTTCAATGATTTTGATAAATTCTAACTCATATATGACATACTCATGCTATAATTTTAATAAGTTTATACAAATTCCAACTTATTCGGAGGGTGCGAGAAAATTGAATTTTAATAATCCCATGTTATTAGTAAATATGAAATCGAATTGTCCTATTGGTTTGGGCAAGTAATTTTAAGTGATTATTTTAAAATTCCAACTTATTCAGAAGGATGGAGTAAGTGGGATTAAAATATTCTGAATAATTACATGAGTTTCTTTCCTAAATAAGTGACATTATAAAAATGGACTTTTGTTTTTAATTTGTAGGTAGATCGAATTAGATTAGAGGGATTTTTATTTCAATATTATTTAAAACGATATACAGTTTCAAATACATATATTTCTCACTATCGATCAAATTAAATCTATGAACACATTGTAGCATTGGAAGGTTGAATTAAAATAAAAAAATATAAAATAAAACACATTCTACACTTCATTATTTATGGAATTCAGAACACTAATGATTCATTGGCAAGACTTGAAATGTTGCTATGATCATATGATATGTACAATCAAATACAACTAATAACTTAAACTGACGTAACACCTTAATAGGTAACATACTTTCACTCTTCGTTCACAAATTTGATTGTACGTCAACGATCAACCGGATAATCCCCAACAGAGAGAATTATATAAAACATTAAAACATACACTCCACAATCACACCTACAATGTCATGTCCCACAATGACAAACTAAACTTGTAAAGAGTACTGAGGTTTAATAACTTACACATGCAGATGTTGTTGTGGGACATCTTCCTCGTATACACAAAAATAAAATGACTTCCATATGTATTATTCTCCACTCAACCTTTTGAATTAAATAGTTTACAACACTGACACCTTTGTCCATAAAATTTGAAGCCTTCTTTGTTCATGCCTTGCCTAGACTTCATTGAATCATAACAGGTCAATTTCCGGTTTATCATGTCTACCATAGCAAAAACCCAGTGGTAAATAAGAATTATAAACATAATGGTAAAAAAACTGAAACTAAGTTGATCGCCTCATTGAATCATAACAGATCAATTTCTTGTTGATCATGTCTGCCACAGCAATAACCCAACAGTATATAAGAATTATAAACATAATGGTAAAAAACTGAAACTAAGTTGAATACCTCTTTATTTTTCTTGTTAAGGGTGTCTATGAAAGACGCAAACATACCTTCAAGCAGCCCCTCAACACTATTGAGAATTTTAATATTAAATTCTTTCAAATCCTCAACGGTTACATATGCACTCCAGCTGTTTCCCTCCCCAGATGGATTGCAAAAAGTCTTTATATAGAAATATAAATTAAATATGTAAATAGTTGCACGTAATAACACTATTTGAAAATTTTACAAACACTTCAAGTAAGCTAAGAAAATTAACCTTGTTAGTTGAAGGTTGACCCCATCCTTCTTATAGGGTGGAAATTGTTTTAAGAAAAGAATTTCCTTCTCAATTTCATTCAGGCTTGGTGTTGTAGGAAATGAATCATCTTTTTCACATAAATCTTTGACAGATTTTAAAAAACATGTTTCAATCTCCTTCAAGGTAGGCCATAAAACTTGAAAAATAGATGACTACAATGACATACATGATATATAATTTGTTAAAAGCTAATATAATCAGGACTTAAATTACTTTTCATGAACTAAGTATGAATTAAGTAAAAAAAAATTGCATATAAATGGATAGATGTCAAAGTGGAGCCAAAAACATGCTCATTGAAAACGTTAAATGTTGGAGCACTAAACGACTCCAAGTTTAACATTCTCAATATTGTTGTGCAACTCCGTACTTTGCATAATTTGCAAACCTCAAAATAGAATCGTACGCCCATATCTTATAACAATTTTAAGGATTACCCTAAAATCATATATGTAATGAAAGTGAATATTACTAAATCATTTAAATTTGTTAGACAACGAAAATAATACCTTAAAGGTGCATAATCATAACCTTGTCCCTTATTCCAAATTAATTTATCAACATTCTTATTCTTTATTTGATCAACCATGATTTTGTATACAAGTAAACACTAAGGGATAGAATCCATTAGATTAGTACTATCAATCACATCAACGTGTAGATTGTGAATGTGATTCCTCTTTTCCTTGGATAGAAGCAACACTTCTAATGTGTAATGACAAGTAAGCTTTATTTCTCTATTTCAATGCTTGAAGTTTTGCTCTTGAAAACTTTTCCAACTCTCTCTGAAAATTTGATTAGAAGAATTAAAAAAAATTAATCCTTAAGTTATTTATCCCAATATTATTCAAAATTTATTCAATTGATTTGGAACTATCATCCTTTCCCACGTTCAAGCCACTTACAAAAGAAAATTCAAATTTTGAGAAACACATCGTCTTCCCACATATATCAAACCAAAGATTTTCATCTACTCTATCGTAACTTCTTCTTAACGTCAAATGGTGGCATATTGCACCAGCCCATTGGATAATTTTCATACCGATTATGTGTCCAAAAACATTACCCCTGAAAATTTTCTTTTGACACTCTATCAAATGGGTCCTCATTGTTTCCAAAAATTTCTTAAATTACAAATACACGAAATGGCAGCTGATACCACTTTGTTAGGAGAATCTAATTTCAATACGAGCTTTAATCAAGTTCTAAACAGCGGAATTAAATTTATTCTCTTTCTTTCTGTTAATTTTTTAGGAAACAAATAAATAGAATTCAAAATAAAAACATGCACAAAATCAACACAAGCAATTTATGTGAAAAAACCTTTCCGGTGTAGGAAGAAAACAACCACGACACTCCTCTCCAAAACTTCCACTATCAAGAAATAATTGTACAATAGTTCTCTCTAGGTAAAACTAGAGGCAAACAATCAACAACATCATCAAGAATACACTTCTTGGAAACTAACAATTATTTCAAGAGAATGGAGAAATCTAACCCAATTCGTAATCACTGTTCACGGCTCAGATTTTCCCAACCGGTGAGCCAAATCCAAATCCCACCGTACAGATTAAAGAGTCTTGAGTCGTGAACCTGCCTGCAAAATTTCAGCTTAATCGGACCAAAAACGGCCTTCCATCGGAACACTTGATGAAGACTTACCAGAGAGGGAAAAACTGCTCTCTTTTCTACAGATTTCTCTAGCTGTTGCAACTCTTAATTTTTCTGCACAATGCACTCTCAACAAACCCTAAATGGGTTTATTAATGAAGCAATGTAATGAAATAATTACCCCTTCTTACTCCATGGGATTTTAAGCCACATAGGCTTCACTTGGGCTTCTCCAAATAAGAGGAAAACCCAACAAATCATCACTATACTGATGGACTCCTTTTTCTATCTTCTCAACATCTTGTATAGTTTGATCTTCTATAAACACAACATCATGACTCCTTACCAGTTTCTTCTCAACTGGATCATAAAATCTGTAGCCAAATTCATCAAGACCATAACCAACAAAGATACACTGTTGTGTCTTCACATCGAGCTTAGATCTCTCATCTTTTGGTACATGCACAAATGCCTCGCAACCAAAAACGCAAAGATGATAATAAGAAACATCTTTGCCAGTCCAAACTCTATTTGGTACATCAAACTGAAGAGGAACACATGGTGTGAGATTAAGAACATGTACAACTGTATTCAAAGCCTCACCCCAGAAAGATCTTGACAACTGAGCCTGCGAAAGAAGACATCTTACTCTTTCAACCAATGTTCTGTTCATTCTCTCAGCCAACCCATTTAACCGAGTTTTGGGAGGTGTCTTTTGATGTCGAATGCCCTGATGCCTACAATACTCATCAAAAGGACCTAAATACTCTCCCCCATTATCTGTTCTGATGCACTGCAATTTCTTCCTAGTTTGTCTCTCAACTAAGGCTTGAAATTGTTTAAACACATCCAATACTTGATCTTTGCTCTTCAAAGTGTACACCCATAACTTTCTTGAACAATCATCTATGAAGGTCACAAAATAACTGGCACCACCCAAAGTTTTTGTCTTCATAGGACCACATACATCTGAATGTACCAAATCAAGTATGTATTGTTTTCTTGAAGTAGGGGAACTCTTGAAAGAAACTCTATTTTGCTTCCCTGCGAAACAATGAGTACATCTTCTTAAACAAACATCATTCATTCAAAAAAGAAGATTCTTTTTAGTCAATACTGCCAAGCCTTTCTCACTCATGTGAGCAAGTCTCTTATACCATAATTCTGATGTGAGCTCATCTGTCATAGCATTAATAACGCCTTTAAAGAGTCTCACCTACAGTATATACAAACTGGAATGCTTGTTCCCACGAGAAACAACCATAGCACATTTAGTAAGTTTCCATTGACCATTACTAAAGGTATTGCAATATCCTTCATTATCAAGTTTACCTGTAGAGATCAAGTTCAAACGAATTTCAGGAATATGTTTTACCTCTCTAAGAAGTAGCCTCGTGCCATTATTCATCTCCAAACACACATCTCCAATACCAATGACTTTAACCAAGCCATCATTACCCAACTTCACTGTCCCAAAGTCACTTGTTGTATAAGATGTAAATAAGTCCTCTTGAGACATAGCATGAATGGAGGCTTCACTATCAATGACCCAACTGACCTCGTGATATGCAACATTGACAACATCTCCATTATAAACAACAAGAAAGTCTTCTGAACTAGCGGTGGCAACCCCATCATTTTCCTTGCCAACATCACCCTTTTGTTCTTTGTCTTTCTTCCTGTTATCCCGCTTCAATTGTCTACAATATTTCTTGATGTGCCATTTCATGCCACAATGATGACATCAACATTAGAAAACCTATTGGACTAGCTTCCTCCTTTTTCTTTGCTCTTGAAACCTCTGCTTTTACTCCTCCTTCTTCTTTCTATAACAAAAATCTCTGACTATTGAGAAGACCCATGTGATTTTCTTCTCATTTCTTCATTCAAAATACTGCTCTTAACCAGATCCATATTGATTACACCATTTAGAGCTGAGTTACTTAATGACATTTTAAATGTTTCCCAAGAGTCTGGTAATGTACCTAATAAACATAACCCTTGAATATCATTGATGAGTGCTCAAAAAGCACTAAAATAACCATGATTTTATGCACATTAATTTATTAAAAATATACATATTTATATGTTTTATCATATATTTATATAAATTTGTCTTTTTCGGAATCACGGGTATTTTTATTGTTTTTCAGGTATTTTGGCTTAAAAACGTAACTTAAAGACTCAAAGAGAATACTTGAAGTAATACATCACAAATATATTAATAAATAAATGGGGAAAGGTCAACAAATATGTAAAAATTGGACAAAATGGGTCAAAAAGGTCAAAAATATCAAAAAAGAGAAAAACGCGCCGCCGCGCAGCAACGCCCAATCTCGCACCAAGCTGCGCGCGGCCACTGTTCATCCGCACAGAACTGCGCAGGGCACTGTTCATCCGCGCAGAACTGCGCACGGGTACTGTTCATCCGCGCAGAACTGCGCGCGGGAGCACTGTTCATCCGCGCAGAACTGCGCACGGGGGTACTGTTCATCCGCGTAGAACTGCGCGCGGGGGCACTGTTCATCCGCGCAGAACTGCGCACGGATACTGTTCATCCGCGCATAACTACGCACAGGTACTGTTCATCCACGCAGAACTGCGCGCGCGGGTATTGTTCATCCGCGCGCGCCGATGCCCGTTTCGCCTCATTTTTCACGTGCAGCCGCCCCCATGACGTCATCAATGACCTCAGCATTTCCATTACGCGTTTTTACATTTTTTTACTCATTTTTTCTCTCCATCCTCACCTATAAATACCCCCCTTCCCTTCACTTCAAAACATACCTTCAAAACCTCCAAATACATTCTTTTCTCTCTTTCTTTCTCTCTTTTTAGTTTTCTTTAGTTTTTTCTTAGTTTTTAGTTAATTTCTCTTAGTTTTAGAGTTCTTCCCCTTTTTGGGAAGAACTAGTTATGTTTATGTAATTTATTAGCTTTTTGATTCAATAAATGAGAGTGCAAATTCCGCTTGGAGTTTTTCCAGCAACGGAAATAGCGTCGAAGTTCTTTAAGGATTTTATTTTCTTTACAGTTATTTTTATGCTTTATTCTTACATGATATATTTAATTTGTCTGTGATTAAATTTAACGGTGCTGGCTGTTAATAAACATGATGTAATAATAACGTTGTTATGCTTGCGAAATATTAAATAGGTAAAAATCTCTAAAATGAATTGATTTTGTTTTTATTCAAGATTTTATATTAAGAATGTTAGAGAGAAATATATTATTTTTCATTACAAACTTAAACCTGAAAATTAGATTTTAAGGTTTAGTTATCCGGTCTGATTTAGAGTAGTGCTCTTTTATTTGTTGGTACAATCGCCCGGTAGTTAGAGTGAAGCTCTATTTCAAAAGTTTTTATAAGAATTATTATCTGAAAATGTATTGACGACATGTTTTCAGTAGTGGTTTTAAAACTTGAAAGTTAGTACTCGGATAACTAAATTCTTAGGTTTAATTTGGACACCTTGAATAAAGTTTAAACTGTCTAACCCCACCAAAGGTGGCATTTAAATGGTTCATTTTCAATCTCTTAGAAAAAGGAATTAATTTAATTAACCAAATTAGTTATCAACCCCACCCATAGGTGTTAATTTATTTGTTTAGTTAACAAAGAATATCTAACCCCACCAAAGGTGGTATTCATATAAAAAATGGAGAATCAATAAATATCAATTCATATCTTTAATAACCTAGATAATATGAGCAAGCATAATTAACTTAGTTATTATATCCATAAATACTCCGCCATTATAAATGATAAAATTTGCATGAATATTTATTGAATCTATGTTTATTTTTATGTAAGTAGATTAAAAACACAAAACCCCAAAATATCGTGACAGGATGTTTAGGATTTAATTTCATTTTTAAAAGTTTGAATAATAAATTAAAAACCACACACATTCCTTCCTTAGATCGACCTTGGGAGTATACTTATCATTTTCTACGAAATGATTCATGCACTTGCGAGAGTTTTATAAATATTAAAACCAAAGTATTGGCAAGAATCGGCGATACCGGTTTTCGCTCATCAATCATCATCAAACGTGATACCCATTCCAACTAACTGATTGATTATTCCTTGGAACGTATTCAAATGATCTGTCAACGGAGTTCCATCTTGGTACCTTAAAGCCATCAACTACTTTATAAGAAACATTTTATTATTTCCTGTTTTTCGAGCATACAACTCTTCAAGTTTATTCCATAGTGACTGTGCATGTATTTCTCCACTTATGATGCAAAACATTATCATCTACCCAATGCCTTATATACCCACAGACTTGTCGATATAACAAAGTACATTCTTCTTCAAATAACTTTTCTGGCTTCTTAGAGGCAAACACCGGTAAATGAAATTGTTTGACATAAAAGAGATCTTCCATTTTTCCAATTAGAACCATTCAAAGTAATCATTCTACTCAAATTTGCTTCCATTATTCAACACAAGAAATTCCACAATAATAACCACAGTTTTGATACCACTTTGTTAGGAGAATCTAATTTCAATACGAACTTTAATCAAGTTCTAAACAGCAGAATTAAACCTATTCTCCTTCTTTGTGTGAATCTTTTAGGAAACAAATCAATAGAGCTCAAAATAAAAACATGCACAAAATCAACACAAGCAATTTACGTGAAAAAACCTTCCCGGTGTAGGAAGGAAACAACTACGACACTCCTCTCCAAAACTTTCACTATCAAGAACACAATTGTACAATAGTTCTCTCTAGGTAAAACTAGAGGCAAACAATCAACAACATTATCAAGAATACACTTCTTGAAAACTAACAATTATTTCAAGAGAATGAAAAAATCTAACCCAATTCGTAGTCACTGTTCACAGCTCAGATTTTCCCAAACCGGTGAGCCAAATCTAAATCCCACCGTACAGATTAAAGAGTCTTGAGTCTTGGACCTACCTGCAAAATTTCAACTTAATTGGACCACAAACGAACTTCCATCGGAGCACTTGATGAAGACTTGATGGAGAGGGAAAAATTGCTCTCTTTTCTGCAGATTTCTCTAGCTGTTGCAACTCTTAATTTTTCTTCAGAATGTACTCTCAACAAACCCTAAATGTGTTTATTAATGAAACAATGTAAGACATAATTGCCCCCTTCTTACTCCCTGGGCTTTTAAGCCACATAGGCTTTACTTGAGCTTCTCCAAATAAGAGAAAAACCCAACACCTACTAGTTGTTTCCCTCTTACATTCCCTTCTTCCTACCGGCCATATTTTTCATCTTCATCATGAAAATAACCTGAAAATCATAAGTAATTTATTACATTTACTAATTGCTTCAACAAATAATTTACAACAAAACTTCAAGTAATAAGAAAAGGAACACATTCTTATCATTTCGTGAACAAAACATATCAACTTAACTTCATTCAATAAAAATAATTGCATTCCAAGTACAAAGATAGACTTTTAGTTACGGTTTATATGAAGAAAAATTAAAATCAACTAATTCGGAGAGTCTTGATAAGTTCGATTATAATGTTCCCTACTTATGTCAACATAATTTACATACAACGACATCATATTGTTCAAGTAAGTCATTCTGAAATATAGTAATAAAATACAACTCTTGCTCGTACGTTAAAAGTAAATTAGTTTCAATTGTACTCATTTTTCAAACATTGTTATAATTTTTTAGACGGTCTAAGTTGAATTTTAATATTCCCTATTGCTATCAAGAAAAATTAAATCCAGCTTACATATAGGGTTTGACAAAGTCATTTAATTGATTATGTTCAAATTCCAAATCCAACTTACATATAGGGTTGAATAAATTCATTTAATTGATTATGTTCAAATTCCAACTTACTTAGATGTACTATGTAAGTTAGGTTTCAATCATCACTGTATGGGCAACCATTACATTGAAGTTTGACGACGAAGCCATTTGAAAATCAATGTGTTTCTAAAATCCCAACTTACTTAGAGGGTCTGAGTAAGTTGGATTTTAATAATTCATTTTTATTAAGAAGAAAAATTATATATAACATATCTGTACGTTATAAGAAATTTAAAAATCAATAAAATTTAAAAAATTTAAACTTACTCAAAAACTCTAAATAAGTTGGATTTTAATAATCTATTCTTATTAAAAATAAAGATTATGGATGACATTTCCATACCTTATAAGAAATTTGAAAATCAATAAGTTTCTAAAAATTTCAACTTACTCGAATAGTCCAAATAAGTTATATTTTAATAATTCATTCTTATTACGAAAAAAAGATTATGTATAACATGCCCATACGTTATGAAAAATTTGAAAATTAATGACTTTTTAAAAATTTAAACTTACTTGAAAGGTCCCAGAAAGTTGGACTTTAATAATCTATTCTTATTAGGAAGAAAAATTATGTATGACATGCCACAACGAGGTCCAAGTCCATAGGCCAGGTAGACAATTTTGACCTATACAATCCAAAATTTTCCACTCATAGAGTCTCAGACTACATTCCTTTATTCGTCTATCTTGGACCACTTGGGGCCCGCACGTCTCGACCTATGTGAGTCTTGAAGCCCACAAGCGGGACAACTTTATCCAAGAAAGCTATAGAGACAATGCGGCTTTGGTGGCCAATAGCCAACACAGGGATAATCAACCAAGGGATGAACTATATTGTATACTCCCGAGCCTAATTGTTTCAAAAGAGTCCTCCTTCATTCGAAAAGTCATGACCATCCTACTAACACATAATTTCAAGATGCCAAATGTGAGTTCCTACGATGGTAACAATGATCCACTAGAGCACCTTAAGAAATTTAAAGGCTATATGGACCTTTATGTTTATAGTGACGCAATCAAATATCAAGTCTTCTAGCTTATCCTGATCGTCAAAGCCCAAGCTTAGTATTTCCTATTTTTTGGCAAAATGAAGACCAAAAACAATAGCACATTTGATTACAATAAGGGAAAGACAAAACCTTAAAGGATTTCTTCAATAAGTTCAACAATGAAAAATACAAGTAATAAATTGTTCTAACTCAATGACCGTGAGTGCACTACACCAAGCTCTTCACTAAGGACCTCTTTAGAGGGATATGGAAAAATATTTTCAACCATATACATAGAGGCCATTCAATTAATGAACATGTATCTCAACATCGAAGAGATGGTCAACAATAAGAGAGTCAATGATTGCCCCACTAATGAAAACACAAAACACCACCTAAGGTTAGGGATGAGCCTAGACTCTCGAGAAATAAAAGGCCCCATCAGATTGTAGAGATGAGAAAGATAGGGGATGGGATCGAAGCTATACTAGCCCAAATTTTTGTACCTATGCACCCTTGATGGTGCCTAGGGAAACTCTCCTTATGAAAGTTGAAAACTAACATGTAATACACTAGCCCATGAAACTTAAGGATGTTGGCCAGAATAAAGATCAATATTGCATATTCCACTAGGACTTAGGAAACTCAACTGAAGGGTGTCGAGATTTGAAAAAAGAAATTGAGCACCTCATCAGAAGGGGACAATTAAGAGAGTTTGTCAATAATGGAATACCATAACAACAACAGATCTCTCCTATAATGGAACTAGAAAATGCTCTCCCACTGGAAGTGCGAGAGGTTCGAGTCATCATAGGTGATCCCAAGGAAGTGGACTCTAATAATGCCTGTAAGGCACGTATGAAAGAGACCTATCAAAAGGCCCTCTATATTATTTCTATGCATGGCCCAAATAAAGATCCTAAGATGACGAATGCATAAATAACTTTTTCAGAGAGAGAAACCGCAGGCTAATTCATCCCCACACTGATGCATTGGTAATTACCCTTCCAATCGAAAATATAAAATTGTATAGAATGTTGATTGACACTGGTAGCTCAATTGATATCCTATTCTTTGAGGTATGAAAAGCTATGAAGTTCACTCATCCAATAAGTCTAATAACCAACCCATTAGTAGGATTCTTTGAATCTTCAATTAACCCTAAAGGATGTATAACATTACCGATTATAATAGGGTAGGACACTAGTATAAAACATTCATGGTAGACTTCCTCATAATAAACTATCCATTTCCATACAATTGGATTTTGAGATGACCATTTTTGCATGCATCTCAAGCAGTAGCCTTCACTTACCATCCTACCCTAAAGTTCCCCATAGAAAGTGGAACCAAGAAAGTACTGGGAGAACAAAAAGTGGTCAAGAAATGCTATAACTTGAGAGTCCGAATAGGACAAAAAATAAAACGCATTCCATTGGTTTTGTTCTACTTTTTCTTCAATTAAAATTGTTGCATCTTAAATTCATAAACTAAGGTTTTATTTTAGTTTTAAAATTTAAATTCATAAATAAAAGGGACACTTCTACATTGAACAACTAAAAACTACACTTAATCTATATTCGTGAAATTCGGTATGGATGGAGGAAGTCCAAACTACAAAGGGAATGATAGGTATGAAGTATTAAAAGTCACATGCCAATAGCCTCGGGGTTAAGAGTTGATACAAATTCTATGCCCTACCCCTATAGGCCATGCTTGATCTTTGAAAAGGAAGAAACTACACCCCAAGTTCAAGAGTTTCTATAACGTCTACCCCCACCTTTAGGGGCCATGCTTGACCTTTAAATAGAAAGAAACTACGCACTGGGTTCAAGAGTTGCTACAACTTATGTGCCCCATCACTACAGGCCATGCTTGACCTTTGAATAGGAAGCAATTATGCCCCACGTTCAAGAGTTGATACAACTTTTATGCCCTACCTCTAAGGGTCATGCTTAACCTATGACAAGGAATCAATTAGGCCCCGGGTCTCTAAGTCTCAAGACCAAATGGTTGGATGACTTGATAAACTCAAGCACACCAAGTAAGGGGCTAATATACTAAAAACACCCTAGTTCAAACAAACTACCTTTACTTCGACAAAATGAAAACAAATCATATGAAAGCAACAAAGTCCAAGTACAAGCCCAATGGGTACACGATCAAACTGAAAATGACTAAACTAGTTAATAGACACAAGAAAAACTGGGCCAACATAAGCCCACTGAATGACATATAGATGGACACAACACATATGGGACATAGTACACAGGGGTCAGACATGGTACATATGGTAGGACATGTGGCCTGACATGGTACACGTGACTGGACATAGTACACATGGCCAAGCATGGTACATGTGGTCGAACATGCCACGTGTGGTAGGATATGTCGTATGTGGTCGAACATGGTGCATGTGGCCAAACATGGCACACGTGCATAGACCTATAACTATCAGGATTGTTCTAGATCCATTCCCCAACAACTACACATCGTTGTGTACCAACACAATGGATCATAGATCCCAAAAAAGATAAGCTCAAAGAGCACCCACCATCTAAAAGTAAAAGTACATGAATGTAACATAAGTACAGAATCAATTACAAGATTCAAAAGTAAAGAAATAGCAAAGAAATGTGGCATATACATATGTCCAAAAATTTCATACAAAGACTTGAACTCGAACATCATCCAAGCATGTGGCAGACCATTGAGCCCTGAAAACCATACAAAGTATGTCATAGTTCACAAGCTTCATGAACTTTGAAAATCTGGAATAGAGGATGACCCTGATGAAGTCATAGTGGAAGCACCCAACTCAAAGGGTCGTGAACCTATAACATATACAATCGACATTAAATATTCCAAAAATACTTAAAATAAAGGACCATAACTTACTATCTCAATCCAGTGGTTGCCACCCTTCATTATGGCTACTACAAGGTGCAAACCTTAGTAAGTAACTCACTCAAGAAGTACAAAACTTGAAGCGCATGAAGTGTCAATACATATCTGGTTTCTAAGACGGACTGAAGTTTGCAAAGTATAGACTTCTACCACACATGGACTTGTATCTAATGGGCATGAAGCCCTATCTACTACCTTCCCATGTCATGCCATATCATGTGTCCTCCCAAAGATTGGACACATCCAATGGTGCACTTCAACATGTCCTCCCATATCGAGTACATTCTTAAAGTGTTCAACCATATGTCTACATTTCAAACAAAGGCTAGGCACGAGTCAAGCATAGAATTTATTAAGTAGACGAAGATATTGACCCCATCAGAACTTGAGGAGATCAAGACATAATCTCCCACTACTTGGAATTTTGGAATTTTAAAAAAGGTCCAGACCTTTGTACACTAATGAAAGTTTGCTTTAACAAAGGACATAAGTGCACAAGTTAGAAAAATAATAACAACAAAGAAAACCAAGTGTTAAAGAGGGAGAATATCTACAAGAGCAGTATCGTAACCCCCATACTTACAAAGTCTTCCTAGGAAAGTGTGGTTATGTCATCAACAAATCCTGTAACAATTTTAGAACCCTCATTGCAGACAGAAATACATCACCTGAATGGTCAAGAACCATCGCCAAACTCGACCTGCACTTAGCCACCAACCATGCACCTGAACCAACCACACTATGGAGTAGCCAAACCATGGTCAGACATACCATGAATGGTCGAACCATGGTTGGACACACCATTTCCAGACACACCATGAGTGGCCAGACATCCCATGGTTGGTTAAATCTTGGTCGTCCACTCTTCCATCGGTTCTCCACTCGACGACCACCTAACACGACCCATCTAGATCCATGCTCGCTTGTCCCCACGATGGCAAAGTCCGATCTTGTTCATTGGTCACTCCATCCTTCATCAAGCTCTTGTGTAGCCCGTGGGCTCACAAGTCCACACACTTGGATCCATGTCCTCCTTCCAATAAGAAAAGTGAACCCAATGAATAGTGATTTTGACACCAACATAACTCCATAACCAGGTTGAGAATTCCTAAAAACTACCACCTACAAGACATCATTGTATACATTTTGAATGCGTATGAAAAACAAGAAATTCGTCATACGAGCAAGTCATGACTACATAAAAATGGACTTGACACTAATAATAAGGTTCAGAAAATAGTGAACCCACATGTTGTCAATATATTTTCAGATAATAATTCTTATAAAAACTTTTGAAATAGAGTTTCACTATAACTACCGGGCTATTGTAGCATCAAATAAAAGAGCGAACCTTGACTGAGTAAACTCATTTGCAACTCAAAAAAACTATAGTGTAAGGACAAGAATCAATGTCCCAGGTGTGATTAGCCTCTAGATCAACAATTTCTTCCTGCATAGCTTGTCACTAACAGTAGGGATGGGTAAAAAACCGCAGGTTCGATTATCCATAGTGATCCGAACTGGCGGTTCAGTTTTAACCGGTAAATTTCGAGGATAGGGACAATTTTGGGTAAAAACCGAACATGAAATAATAGGTACAATTCGATTACGATTATACTAAAAGCCGTACCCGCCTGTACCCGAAATTAATTATATTTAATTAATTAATTTATATATTTAATAAATTAAATTATATATTTTTCGGGTTTTTTTCATAATTGCCCCAAATTGTAACAGTTTTTAGGAGATTTCGGGTATAGGTTTTATAATTTGGTTCAGGGATAGTTATATCAAAAACCATTCCCGCCCGTTCTCATGACCATTCCTAACTAACAGTCATGCTTGACAGCATGTGAATAGCATGTGGGAATATCAAAATTATACAATGCAATAGTAAGAGCTGAAATAGAATTGTCAGAAGAAAAACCATACCTATCTAGGGGTACAAACACTCGAGAAAAGCGACGTACTAAAGACTTTAAAGGTGCTGCAAGTGACTGATTCTGATGTATGTTAGGATCAGATACTAGGTGAGCCACCAAAAGAGACTGTGAGTGAGATTGTCTTATATATACCATACCTGGTTTAAAATGAGAATTGTTTTGAGGAAGATATAAGAACTGTTGCTTAAAAGAAGGGAAGGACCACAATAGAAGAAGAAGGCTCCGATGACACAAAAAATGTTGATTTTCAAAGAAAATAACATTCCTAAAAATGTGTGTACGACGTAACATAAGATCATAGCAAACAAATCCCTTTTAGCACACATTATATCCTAAGAATACGCATCTAATAAATTGAGCAGATAATTTATATCACTCATGAGTAGGTAAATGAACAAAACATACACAACTAAAGATACGAAGATTATCGTAACTAGGTTGCTTAGCAAACAAGCAAAAATAAGGAGACTTTATGTGTAAAACTTGGGATAGTAAATGATTAATCAAGTGAGTAGCAGTCTTTAAAGCCTCAACCCAGAACATGGATGGAACAAAAGATTCTAACAAGAGAGTACGTACCATATCAAGATGACAATTTTTGCGTTCGGCTACTCCATTTTGTTAGGGAGTAGCAAAACATGAACGTTGATGGATAATACCTTTAGAAGCCAAGAATGCTTGAAATTCAGTGGACAAATATTCACCACCAGAATATGTGCATAATATCTTAATATTTGTAGAAAATTGATTTTCAACATATGTTAAAAACTTAGTGAAAGTATGAAAAACCTCAAATTTCGAGGGCAGAAAATAAACCCAAATTAATATGCTATGATCATCAATGAAAGTCATATAGTATTTAAATTTTTCATGTGAATTAACCGGGAAAGGTCCCCAAACATCACTATTGATAAGATCAAAGTAGTGAGAAGCTCTTTTACCAAGTTTACAAGAATTACACTCAAGAGATAAAAAAGAACATTCTTTATTACCAAGAAAGTCTGAGTTTAATACACGAGATAAGATTTGAGTATTGGGATGGCCTAAACGACGATACCAAACCATACTCAGATCATGAACATTATTACAAGTAAAATACTTAATAGAAGAAACTGGATAAAGTGTTGGAATAGGTAAAAATAGTGGAAACAATACAACCATCACTAGAAAAATTAACATCACAATTGTTATCAACTAATTGACCAACATGAATGAGATTCGTGGAAAGATGAGGAGCAAGAAACATATCGATAAATGTAAAAGAGGCATTTCCAATAACAATGATTAGCAAGGAATTGCCATTAGCAATTTGATGGCAGATTGGCCAACATAGGGCCGAACATGAGACAAAGTTGTGGGAGTATTTGTCATATGATTAGAAACCCCCGGAGTCTACATACCAAAGTGTAGTAGAATTTTTACCTTGAAATCTCATCGCAGATAATGTTGAAATTAGCATATATTGCACCATTTCAAGAGTGTAGCAAGTTGTTGCATGAGATGTAAGATCAGAAGAAGCACTTGAGGAAGACCTATGTGCTACAAAAGTTATTGTTGGAAGAACAACAATAGAATTCTAAAATACTTAGGCTTGATGATACTGGGGACGAATACGACATTCTTTGATAATATTACCATTTTTTCTTACAATAAGAACAATATTTTTTTACGACAACTAGCTACAATATGTCCATATTCTTTGCAGCAGAAACAATGCAAATTTTTAGAAGTCATAAGTGATCCACGTCCTTGGGCAACATAAGCCATAGTTGTCGTCACGAAACTTTCATAAGAATATTTCATAATAGCTTGAGTACTAAGACTTTGTTTTTCGTGAAGTAACTCACCAAAACAAATATCAAGAAAAGGAACAGGAGATCTGTTCAGTAGAGAAGAGCGAACCGATTCATATTTCAGACGTACTTTCATAACAAATTGATCATGTTAACTAGTCTTGTAAAGATTATGAATAGTTGAAAGAGCAACAACAGAAGCATCTATTGTAACCAAATCAGTATATCCATGCCAAAGAGTCAAAATGTCGAGTATTAATCTTCGATTAAAAGACTACCATGTTGAAATATGACAATCATATGTTCCAACTGAAAGCGACGAGCATCATTATCTTGATGATAAAATTTCTTCAAATAATTTTACATGGATTGAGCAGAGCAATAAGCCCGCAAGTTAGTGACGATATATGACTCCACCAAACCAAGAAACCAAGACATAATTCGAGTATCAAGCACAATCCAAAAAGGAGAATACACGACTTCTTTAGATTTGTTAGTTTTGGATATTGGTGCAACATTTGTGCCATCAATATGAAGGTCTTTTCCATCGAGTAAAAATTCAAACTGAAAAACCCAAGTAGAGTAATTTGTGTCTATAAACTTGATACATGTTGGTATAATGTCTATTGCAAATAAACGGAACCCGAGACAAAGCAAAACAAATATTAAAAAAAATTAAAGAAATTATGCAAAAGGACCTTAAACAGAGATTGTCAAAAAACATCACTTCAACAGAAAATGCCAAAAAATATCAGTGAAGATTTCCTTAAAAATAGAATACAGGAAAAAAAATTCAACTTTGTTATTATACCATGTCAAAAATAAGTCCTATGAAAATGATCGAATAATTAGTCTTGTGATTTCTCTATATTATATAGACTATACACAATAATTTTATACATGGAAATAAATCACAAAATAAATAAAATAAATACAAAAGTGTCTATTGATAGTTATGAATATGAACAGTTATGGACAACAAAAATAAATATGAACAACTTTAAAAATAAATATGAACAACAAAGTTATCTATTGATAATGCCCACACATAAAAATAGATTAAAGCATCTTAGCAAATGGATCCATTACTATATAAAGCTCCAGAGAAAGAGACATATAACATAAGGAAGAGGTTTACCTTGAATGAGTTTTTATTATGAGATATCGTCTGGGTTGGAATTTGGAGTGCGCAACAATGGAGGACTGATGGGCTTGAAGTGCACGAGCGGGAAGAGCTTTTTACCTTCAATTTGGATTGGCTCTTTCTTTAATGAGTTAGGGATTCAATTTTTAGAGGGACTGTGTATTTTATTTATCTACCACGTTGGACTTTTTGTTTTCTTTGTTAAATGGACTACTGCATGGCAGTTCATTCTTTTGTTAGATGGAAAATCGGTTAGATTTATAATAAATTTAGAGTTATTCATTTGGGTAAAGGCCATTAACCGTTAAAATCCCGCTATCATTCTCCCTGTTTTCATTTACTTCTTTTGACAACCCACTCCATGTTTTATGAAAAACAAAAACTCCCCTAGACCCAATTCAGATTCACTCGCGCAATGGACCCAAACCTCAAAAATATCTACTGCCTTTTACTATCAATAATAATGGAACTCTGATATTCAGATTAACTCTAACCTTAAATTATATCTCCAAATTTAGTATAGAGTTGTATAAATTCCCATTAAATCTTGCACCAAATTTAGTATAGAGTTGTATAAATTCCCATTAAATCTTGCACCAAATTTAGTAAAATAAATAATATTGTATTAAATTTAACGCGCTACTTTTCAACATGTTATTACTGTTCACATGTGTGATTTATTTTAAAAAAAATTAAAAGTATTGTTAAATTTTTTATTATATATAATAAATTAAAATTAAATATATAATACAAAATAATTAAAAAATTACTAATAAAATTAATGTAAACTAAAATAATGATTTAGAATTTTTTTTTAAATATTGTTAAATTTTTTATTACATATAATAAATTAAAATTAAATACATAATATATAATACAAAAGGATTAAAAAAATACTAATATAAAGTAGAATTAAAAATATAATATAAATTAAAATAATAATTTATCAATAGGATAAATTATTTTAAGAATCTCCTGTGATTTACGTGAGATGAATATACATATATATATATATATATATATATATATATAATTATATTTTTAATTTTATATATTAAATATAATATTCTATTTAATAAATTTTTATTTTTTCAATTATATAATTTGTTTAATCAATTAATAATGATATATAATTATTTAATTAATTTAATATAATAATTATTAAATTAAAAAATTAAAAAATATTTTATTTTATAAAAGAAATATTTTTAAAATAATATTTGATATTATGGATTAAAGATAAATAAAATTTTAATATAACCTTTAAAATAAAATGGTATAAAATTTGATACATAATAAAACAAAGTGTTATGGATGCCCTCAGCCCGACCATTAGAATTGGGATATTATAATTATCAAGTTTTAATTGAATGACAAGATAAATAAACGTATAATTGGCACAAGGTATAAAGTTGGTGAAAAAAAACCGTCGAGATAAAGAGACTAATTTATAATAATGTAAAGTAATTTTTAAAAAATATATAATAAAAAAAAAGGTAAACTATATATAACAATGAATAATACCTCCCAAACTCAGTAGCACGGAAAAACCTTCTTCTGGCTAAGCCTCACCCACCTGGCCTCTGTTCATTGGTTAACTCACAGATATCCCTGGTCCCACTAGATAGATATACACCCCTACATTTCTGACCATGGAAAACAAATACAAATAGAAATATTAGAAGGGGAGAGAGAGAACCGACAATTTTTGAGTGGTGGCTATGGCATCGAAGCCTTGTGACTCGTGCAAATCATCAATGGCGACTCTTTTCTGCCAAGCTGACTCGGCCTTCCTCTGTGTCAAGTGTGATTCCAAGATCCACGCAGCCAACAAACTCGCGTCCCGCCACGCACGGATTTGGGTCTGCGAAGTTTGCGAACAAGCCCCAGCTCATGTCACCTGCAAGGCCGATGCTGCTGCACTCTGTGTTACGTGCGACCACGACATCCACTCCGCCAATCCACTCGCTCGCCGACATGAGCGAGTTCCGATTACTCCCTTCTACGACTCGGAAACTGTCGCCAATACTAACGCCGTTAAGCCTGGCGTCTTTAACTTCCTTGAGGATCGTTACTTGTCAGACGCTGATGGAGATGAAGTCAGTACCGAAGAAGCCGAGGCTGCTTCATGGCTTCTTTCAAATCCTAAGGCTGTAGACAATCCGGATCTGAAATCGGACCAATATGTATTCAACGATATGGATCCGTATTTAGATCTGGAGTACGGTTCGGTGGATCCGAAGATGGAAGTTCAAGAGCAGAACAGTTATGGAACTGATGGAGTTGTTCCAGTTCAAAGCAAAAGTAATAACCCTCACCTAACAAATGTAAACTGCTTTGAAATGGACTTCTCAAGCTCAAAAGCTTTCGCATATAGCTACAATCTAAGCCAAAGTGTAAGTTTTTCTCCTCCAATTTTGGTTTTATAAGCTTTCTATCCTTGAACTACGAGATAATGATCTGGTGCTTCTCGCTCAGGTGTCGTCGTCTTCTCTGGACACTGGAGTGGTGCCAGATGGCAAAGCGATGATTGACGTAACCAATTCGTACATCAAACCTATAGGTTCGGTGGTTGATTCGGGACATCAAGCCGTCCCGATTTTAACAGCGGATAGAGAAGCAAGAGTGTTGAGGTACAGAGAGAAGAGAAAGAACCGAAAGTTCGAGAAGAGGATTCGTTATGCATCAAGAAAAGCTTATGCAGAGACAAGGCCTCGAATCAAAGGGAGGTTTGCCAAACGCACCGATGTTGTTGATCTTGATGCTGAACGTATCTGCGGATACGGTGTCGTTCCGTCGTTCTAAAAAAAACAAAAGCTTTATATTTATTAATATTAATAATTCTAAATAATGTTCGTGTTTAGTTTCTTTGGGCCGCCGATAAGCATTCGACGGTTTCTTTGTATATAGTAGCGTTTTTAATAGATTAATGTGTTCATCTTGCTCTGTTTCTTTTTTTAGGGTGCACGTGCGATGCTTTAAAATTAATTTATATTTTTAAATATTTATCTGATAAAAATAATATAATAATATAAATATAATTTAAATATATACATTTAATAAAATTAAATCATCAATATATAAAAATTATTTTATTGATTCATATTATAATATTATAAAGTAAAGATATTTTATAAAATATTAATCAATAAATTAAATGATATCTATATCTATTTTTTATTTTTTATTTCAAATATTATATTTTAAAAATAATTTCAATTGAAAATTGTTAATATTTTATAATATAATAAAGTTATAATTAAAGATAAATATAATAGTGCGGTTATTCCTAAAAATTTGACTGTTTTTTTTTCAAAAATGATCTTAATTAAAAAAAAATGTGTAGACATAATTATTATAATATTAAAATTATAGTTATTCGAAGTTACCTTGATATTATTATTTTATATATATATAATTACATAAAAGTATAATTTTAATAAGCACATAATATTTTATATAATTAGATTAAATTTTATTTGTTCTTACTTTATATTCTTTATTTTACTTAAAAAAATGTGTTAAATAATTATAAAAATAAAAAATTTATGTCAATATTCTAAATAATATAATAAAGTAAGATTTAAGTTAATATTTAATTTTTTAAAATTAAATATCACTACTACAAAAAGGCGTATTAAAGTCGGTTAAAAATCGACTTTAAATGAAATGACTTTATTATATTACTCATTTTCTATTATATTCAAATAAAAATCTGTACTCGAGTAGGAAAAAAATACCAAAATCATTTTAGAAAATAATTCAAATAATACAAATATTTGAAAATAAAATATTAATTAATATTAAAAAAATTATTATGGTTTTGTTCTATTTTATTCAAGATCAATATATTCTTCTCTTAATGTTATAATACAAACCTACATATATAATACAAAAATTTATACACAAAAATAATAACACATAATAATAGAAAAAAATAATGAATAATAAGTGCGTAAAATTAATAGAAATACTTACAAAAGTAAATGAAGCGACAAAATGAAAAAAATGGAGAAAAATATATTGTTTTGTAAGTGAGAAATGGGTATTAAAAAAATTGAGAATTTTGCTCAAAAAAAAAATAGGTGATCTAAAAGATTAGTTAGAAAGGAAGAAAACTCACTAACCGGCGCTGGAATTGGTAGTCGTAAGTGACCGAAAAATGAGAAAGAGTGGAGGAAAAGTGGAGGAGGTCACTACTACATAAATAGGCATTAAAGTCGGTTAAAAACCGACTTTAAACAAATTTAAAGTCGGTTCGTTGAACCAACTTTAAATTTAGAGACTTAAAATGTAAAGTTGGTTCATCCCATAAATCGACTTTACAGGTAAAGTTGGTTCATCCTGTGAACCGACGTTACAGGTAAAGTCGGTTCATCTTGTGAACCGACTTTACACGTAACATTTTATGATTTGTTTTTATTTTTATTTTTCCTATTATTTAATATATATATATATATATATATATATATATATAACATAAAAAAACTAAAATATAAATAATAATATAAATAATTAAAAATTTAAATATATTTAATTACTTGATAATTAAATTTATTACAAAAAAAACAATGCATAAATAATACATATAGTTAACTTAAATTACAAATAAAATAATGTAGTCAAAGTATAATTATTATGCGATCGAGTAAGCTTGGTTGGCTTAGAATCTTGATTGGCCTTCACAAGCATTATGACAAAAAAAATAGCTGATCCATATAACAATTCATATTTCCCTACATACATGAGCACGTAAAACATCCATGAAAAACAGTTTAAACTTCAGACATACGAATGAAGAAATTAAATCATTATAAATATTACCATCAAAAAGAGATTACCACATACAGCGACATTTGACTAACTCATAGTAGCACTTTATTAATCATTTGTCTATATATATGAAGTTATCTAGAATCTTTACTAGTATTTTATAATGCTATATATAATGAACTCTAAATATGAAATCAATTGTAACTTCGATTTCTTACTTGACATGTGTGAGTTTTGGTGCCCTTAAACATATAGAACACGTTCATGGGCACCAAAACTCATACAAACCAAGAAACAAATCGGAGTTACGTATACCTAATTTTTCAATTTAGAGCTCATTATATCATTAAAAATACTAGCAGAGATTCCAAATAAATTCATATTTATAAACAAATGATTAATAAAGTGCTAATATGAGTTCGTAAGGAAAGTAGGAAAAAGAGATGAGATGTAGTTTGGGCCAAAAATAGGTCTATAAAACAATGCATTCTCCTAAATACATGAGCATATGATTAATCATCATCAAACAAGTGATTTTAGACACAGGAATAGATAGAGAAATTAAATCATTAAAAAATTTACTGTTATGTTGTCATATGCTATTCAAGATCATCATAATCTTCTCTTGATTCTTCTTGTGATGATATAATTTGAACCATGTGTTCTGCCCATTCCTCTCGTAAATCATCAAAAATTTGTTGGTCGTAACCCGTCTTGTTCCAACCAAAGAACTACATGTATTTAAAATCAAAATAAGAATATAATTTCATTTATTTACAAAAACAAACTCAAATATGTTAAAAACTTGTATGCATATGGGTAAAATATATTACCACATCATCAATTGAAATTTTGATATTTGTGATGATTTCGCTCATAAACTTCATGACATAATAACCACACATGACTCCATTATTTTGTTATGGAACCTACAAAAAAAAGTGCATGTACATGAATTTTCATATTCGAACATCCTTATTATTCAATTGTAAAATTAATAAAATTATTAATATTGAATTGTACATACTATAACTTTTGTCCATATAAGCTTATGAGATTTTTTTGACGTGGAGAACCGACTTTAAATTCATTATAAGTCGTTTTTGGAAAAAACCGACTTTACACAGCGACTTATATACCCCTTTTTGTAGTAGTGGATTTTGGGTTTTTGAGAGTTATGCAATGCTTGGAATAGTTTTTGTTTGGGGAAGAAATAAGAGAAAAGAATTTATCCATATGTGTAGCATCGGTTCTATGCGTCAACCGACGCTACGCTATGTGGATAGCGTCAGTTCCAAGTGTTAGCCGACGCTATGCTATGTGGATATCGTCGATTCCAAGTTTCAACCGACTCTATGTCATACGTGGAACTGACTTTAAATTCATTATAAGTTGGTTTTTTTCTTTCTAAAAACCGACTTTACATATCGACTTAAATACTCATTTTTATAGTAGTGTATATTTTTGAATAAATGTTAAAAAATAAGAAATGCGGTTAAACCGTAAGAAAATTATTACTAATTTATAACTGATGGTTATGAACAAAATATACTGGACACTGATAAAGGATAGTCATGGTTATCAATATAATCGTTCACTCTTGTTTCACATCTTTTCGTAATTATAACTTAATAATTGATAAATAATGAAGTTTTTAAACTTAACAACTTAATATATTTAACCAAAAGTATATTTTATTATGAATGTATTTATTGCAAATTAGTAATTATATATTAAGTTTTATATTGATCTTTTTTATTTTATAATTTAAAGTACTATATACTCATATAAAATTAATTTTTTAATTTAAATTATTTTTATTTGTTTACGTGTCTTTATAATAAGGTTATAAGATAATATAATCAAAGACATAATTTTGATATTAATATTGAGTTTAATTTATAATAAAGTTGTACTTTAAAAAATGTAATTTTTTAAATCATGGTATTAATTTGATTTTATAATTACAAAACTTTTTGTATATAAGTAAATAATTGAAATAATTATAATTATATAATTTAATAATAAGTGTAAAGTGTGTTATATAAAAAAAATTAAGTATTAATATTATCACAATGTATAATTTTAACATTATTATTATATGTATTTTTTTTATTAAAAAGAAATAATTGTAAAATCTCATTGTATAAATTTATAAGTAAAATAATAAGCATGTAAACGACCAACCACGAAAAATCAAAACCACAATTTTTATATACAAAAGTATGTGTCCTAAATTTTAATATTGTGATAATAGAAATAAAACTATTTGAATGTAATTTGGTTCATAAAATTACATAGTAATAATTTTATAATTAAATAATACTTGTACAAACATAGATTTGAGTCTTAATATTGTTAATATACACATTTTTTTCATCAAAAAAATAACATAAAATTAAAAATAATAGCATGATAAACGACCAATGTCTAAACCCCTCACTTTTTATATACTACTTTTAAATCCGTACATACATAAAACACAATTACGTTAATAAAATTATTTATCTTAAAAGAATTATTTAAATTAATATGTAATCTATTGAGAATTTATTAAGTAATATATGTATTTTTATCTTATATGTTGTAGTAATATTAATTTAAAATATTGATATTACTTCTAAAACAAATAAATAATATTAAGTTATTTAAATTTGATAATAATATAGCAGTTTTAATTATCAAACAATAATTAAAATTTTCTATAATTCTTAATTTATAAAATACATTTAATTATGAATTTTTAATTTTGATAAGTACATAGTTAGTATACAAGAAAAAAATGCATATAATAACTAATAAACAGTAAAATATTAACAAAAAATGAAAAAATAAATGATATAAGTGCTTTTTTTAATAAAGAAATGAGATATAAGTATATTTTGATATTTATTTGTGCATGAAAAATAGATAAAAATTAAAAAATTGAAAAAATAATCAAAATGATACACAATAAAACTAACAAAATAAATATCTATAAAAATGTATTTATGTTAGGAACATTTTGATATTTATTTATATTATAAATAAAAAATTATTTCTTTTAGAAACATATTGGTATTTATTTATGTATAAAAAATAATGGAATAATATAGCGGAAGAATAACCAATGTACTCTTCATTGTTATTTTTGTCTTTTATTTATAATTATAAAAAGTGTATTTATTTTAAGGATTGATGAACGAAATCAAGGATAATATCGATTTCGTAAATACTTATCCATTTTAAATTTTATTAATTCTCACAAGTGTACGAATCATTTATAAAATAATAAGTATACTCACCTTTATTTTTCAAAAAATAACAAACCATCTAATTACAGCTTTAGGTGTAGTCAATTAATTAGATTTTATTCAAAGTGTCCAAATTAAACTTAAGAATTTAACTATCTGAAAAATAAATTTCAGGTTTTAAAACTATTTAAGAAAATATGTTGTTAATACATATGTTGTTAATACATTTTCAAATAATATTTTTTTGTAAAAAAACCTTTAAAATAGAGTTTCACTCTAAATATTCAAATAATTAAATATAAAATAAAAGAGCATTACTCCAAATTAAGTCCAAGTAATTAAATATTAATTTTATCTCATATTAAGCTTGTTATTAAAAGTAATATACTCATTCAAATAACATTTTTATAAAAATCTTGAATAAAAATAAAATCAATTTATTTTAAGAAAATATTTT
Source organism: Hippophae tibetana (assembly GCA_037013495.1). Classification (NCBI taxonomy): domain Eukaryota; kingdom Viridiplantae; phylum Streptophyta; class Magnoliopsida; order Rosales; family Elaeagnaceae; genus Hippophae; species Hippophae tibetana. Next base: position 31,001,401 of record CM072806.1, read on the forward strand.
ACCTATTCAATATATTGCTAGACATGTTATAATTGATCATAGACAGATTAAGAATGACATAGAAGAAGAACACAAATATATGGACTATAAAAAGAATATAATTAATATCTTAACAATATCCTTACAGAACTTTGAAAAGTTAATTCTAAGACTGAAAAAACTCTGATAGTAATTGACCTCTAGAATTTATTGAATTGAAAACTAGAAACTACTAAAACATAAACATATTCTTCCTCAAAATTGAGGGAAGAACTAAATAAATTTTAAAAGCTAAAAATAAAAAAAAAATCTACATAAAAGGGAGAGAGAAAGTTGTTGCAAATGAAAATTAGAAGCTTTTTTTCTTTGTATATAGGATCCTATTTATAGGAAATAATATGAGAAAAACTTGTGTTTTTGCCGTGGCGCCATCGAATCGCAACCAAATTTTTGACCAGTTCAAACCTCCTTAGGTTGCAGCATAAAATTATTATTTTTCTTTATTTTTCATTATCTCTTTTCTCATTTTGGATAAATATGAAATATATGATATTCATTTCAACTCCAAAAAGTGTGATAAACATGCTTCAAGTATTTTTCTTTATTTTAATATTTATATATTAAAATACCTGTAAAACATTTTAATATATCCATTAATTTGAAAAATAGATTTTTCTAAAATATAATATAATAAAGCAAATACAAAACTATTTTATTAATTAAATGACATTAAAAGATGGTATATTTAGTACTTTTTAAGCATTAATCACAACCTTTAACCAGCTTCTACTAGTCTCTTAGTAAGAGAATCACTTAAAACTAAAAATACTAAAAATTAAACAAACCTAAATCACTTTCATGAATTGACACAGTTGCATTTAGCATATGCAACAAGCCGCTAAATTCCTAGGTTGTCCTAGTGGACGAGTTTAAGTCTCGTGGGGGTTTTAAATAATGATACCCACAAACAGTAACAAAAAAATGAAAACAAAATAAACAAATAAAATAAGAAGTTAACTAAAATTTAACATAAAGTAAAAAGAATAAAATAAAATACAAAAATGAAATACAAAAATATCTCATGATTATAATCTCTTTTAAATTTCATAATTAAAATATTAAGCATAGATGATTTCAACTCCCAAAACATTCATGATTTATTATAATAATTAGTTGAAAATCATTTTCATATTTCATATAAAAAATGTATCAATTTAATTTCATCTAAAGTTAGTGTCAGGAATCCAAATCCGTTTAGACTTTATTCCTCATATGTAAATACTCTCAAAAACACTGAATCCTATGGGTTCAAATACTCATACTAATTTTTATATGAAAGAGTTGAAATGAACTAATCTGTTCGCATATGTATAAAGAAGAAAGACTCAAACTTTTATTTTAATGTTGATCTCACGAAAGAAATAAAATGTAAGGATTTATAAAATATTATACATTACTTTCATGAATTAATCAAATTCATCAAATAAAAATATCAAGTAATATGCCTTTTAGAAAATATAGGAAAAATGTAATGACTTCTTAGGGAATTACTTCCTATATTTTCTTTTGTATTAAATCATTTCTCACAACTGTTTAGGTTTTTTGGATCTTAGTATATAGATTATACTATCCATTTCCCTCTTTTTCTTTATATTTTTTTCTTTCTATTATATTAATTTTTATAAGAGAATTTAGTTTTTAGAGAGTAGACCCATGTATATATTGTATATTTTTTATATGGTAAGGTGAGAAGTTAATATTTGACTTTTTTATTTGTATTTGTTTAGGTAACCCTAAATATATCTTTTTTTAATAGAAGTCATGCATGAATGAAAAAAGACATATATTATCAATTTCTACTTAAATTATTTAATCTAAGCAAATGAAAAATATATAACACTTCATTAAGATGTAAAAATTCAGATATTCAATGTTAAGTCCTATAGAGATCATCTAATAATGTTAAAGATATAAGAAAAGTCTTTAGAGTAGAAAATAATAATATTTATCACTTAGAATAATGGATAATGAGCTCAAAATATTTCTCACAAGGGTAGTCTCCGTTATTTGATTCCTAAACATCGATATTGGGTTTAATATAATTTTCATACCTTATCAAGAAATATTAGTCACGATGAAAACTAACTTATTATTACATTACTTTATGATAAGTTTTTAGAAATTAATCTAATAGTGTAAAAAGACTTAATCATCATTTAAATTTAATTCTAAGACATAATTAATTTTTGTGAATCTTTTAAAAATTACTCTAAAAAAACTAAAAATTACTAAACAAATAAATTACAAATAAGTAATAAAAAATTATGTGAAAGTTTTTAAAATTATCTAAGAATAAAAAAATGTAAAATTTGTAACTTTTATATAGCCACCCCAACCTAGAATCTACATTGTCCTCGATGTTTAAGAAATATAAATTGCAAGAATAGAGATAGAAAAGTTACCGATACATTTGATGTGTTAATGATTTGATATGGAAAACAAGGTGTAACCAACATCATCTTGAAATAATTATGCTCAAAGACATAACTATATTTTCTAACACTTCTCAAAATGTTAATTATATTAATGCTTAAAATAAAATAAAGAAACATAAAGAAACTAATTAAATAAAATAGCATAAAAGAAAAATTACTTACAATGATGTGTTTCCTACCATCTAGCACTTGATTTACTCAACAAGACGTATTTTCATGATGTCAAGGATTGATTTATCAATATGGAATCAAGGTTAGCCATGTTGTATTCTCCTTCTAAATAAGGCTTTACACGGTGCTCATTGACTTTGATAATTATTTGTGTCTTTGGATCCAATAACTCTACTGATCCATGTGAAAAAACTTGGACAATTGTGTAAGGTCCATCCCATCCTCAATTTTCCTGGAAACAATCTCAAATGAGAGTTAAATAAAATAACTTTCATCCCGAGAAGAAAATACCTAGGAACTAGCTTCTTGTCATGATAGCATTTAGTACGCTATTGGTATAATTTTGCATTTTCATAGGCCTCATCTCTAATATCTTCAAATTCATTAAGATGGAGCAACCATTTTTCTCTTGATGTATCTAAATCCATGTTTAATTCTTTAATTTTCTAGTAAGCCTTGTATTTGATTTCAACGAGAAGGTGGCAAGCTTTTCCCAAAGATTAACTGATAAGGGCTCATCCCAATGAGTGTTTTGTAAGTTGTGCGGTATGCCCATAGGGCATCATTCAAATTTATTTCCCAGTCCTTTCTTGAAGGACGCACGGTGCATTCCAAAATTCCCTTGATTTTCCTATTACTTACTTCCACTTGACCAGAAGTTTGAGGATGATAAGGAGTTTCCACTCTTTGTGAAACATTGTACTTTTTCAATACTTTATTAAAGAGTCTATTTCAAAAATGGCTACCTCCATCACTTATTATTGCTCTAGGCGTCTCAAATATGCTAAATATCGAATCCTTAATGAATTTCACAACAATATTTACATCATTGGTTTTAGTGGATATAACTTTTACCCACTTGGATACATAATTTACAAAAACCAATATATATTTGAAACCATTGGATGGGAGGAAAGGACCCATAAAGCCAATCCCTCATACATCAAAGAGTTTAACAACTAAATTAGATGTCAAAGAAATTTCAACCCTTTCGCTTATGTTGCATGTTTTTTGACATCTATTACATTATACATAAAACATATTAGCATCTTTGAAAAAAGTTAGCCAATAGAATCCAAACTGTGATACCTTTAGGGCAGTTTCTTACCACTAAAATGACCTTCATAATAAAGTTCATGACAAAAATGTCAAAATTCTCGTATGTTCTTCTTCAGGCACACAACTTCGGATGACTTGATCTTGACTAATTCTGAATAAATAAGGCTCATCCCAAAAGTATTGCCTACAAGAAGCTAGAAATAATTTTCTTTTCATGAGAATAAATTTTAGGTCTTAAAACACCAGTGGCAAGATATTTAATGATATTTACATGCAAGGGTTTGGATCTATTGAAAATAACTGTTCATCAGAAAAAGTTTCAATTATATCTTCTTTACCCTCACCTTCAAGAGAATTGAAGTTAGAAATTAGCCTAGATAAATGGTTAGCTAATAAGTTTACATTGCTTTTTTTATCATTGATTTCTAAGTCAAATTCTTGTAAGAGTATATTTATTTCAAAGATATTTGGGTATTTATTTGTATTTATAAGTTAAAAGTATATTTTTTTTAAAAAGGCAAAACAATTATAAAAAAGTAGGAAATAGTGAAACGAGAGAATAACGAATGTACTATTCATTAGTTATTCTTGTTTTTTATTTAAAAATATAAAAAATGTATTTATTTTAAGGACATTTTTGTATTTATTTGTATACATAAATAAAAAGTATATTTGTTTTAAGAATAAAAAGTGTATTTATTTGTGTATAAATAAAAAAAATATTTATTTTAGAAACATTTTGATATTTATTTGTATATATAAATAAAATTGTATTTATTTTATATTTATTTGTGTATATAAATAAAAAATATATTTATTTTAAAAATATTCTTTCTTAAAAAGGCAAAAAAAAAGGAAAAAAATATTAAAAAAGCAATAGAACAGAAAAACGAGATAATAACCAATATAATGTTCATTTATTATTCTTACTTTTTATTTATAAATTATAATTATAAAAGTGTATTTATTTCAAGAATATTTTAATATTTATTTATATATAAATAAAAAGTGTATTTGTTTTAAAAATAATTTGATATTTATTTATATGTATAAATAAAAGCGTATTTATTTCAAAGATATTTGGGCATTTATTTTTATTTATAAGTTAAAATTATATTTATTTTTTTTAAAAAGGGACAAACAATTATAAAAAAGTAGGAAATGTTGAAAAAGAAGAATAACGAATGTACTATTTATTAGTTATTTTTATTTTTTATTTAAAAATATAAAAAAATGTATTTATTTTAAAGACATTTTTGTATTTATTTGTGCACATAAATAAAAAGTGTATTTATTTGTGTATAAATAAAAACTATATTTGTTTTAAGAATAAAAAGTGTTTTTATTTGTGTATAAATAAAAAATATATTTATTTTAGAAACATTTTGATATTTATTTGTGTGTATAAATAAAATTGTATTTATTTTAAAAATATTTTGATATTTATTTGTATATATAAATAAAAATATATTTATTTTAAAGATATATTGGTATTTATTTATGTGTATACATAAAAAATATATAATTATTAAAACAAATCAATATATATATATATAGTCAAATAACGATGAAAATGGTGGGCTTTTATATATAGATGATGTTAATAGAAATTTGGGTTTTGCTTAGTTTGCTATGAAACGGACGAAAATCATAGAATCTTCATTGCATTTCTGTTGGTGGTACTGTTGGAAAAGATGAAGTTTATAAAAAATGATTGTTGTAAAAGATGAAGTTAATAAAAAATTGTAAAACCTTGTCTCACATTGCTTTTTTACATTATTTAAAAGAGGTATAAATAGTGAAAAGTTGGCTATTGGGATTGGGCCCCAAGGGACACCCACTTTTGTGAAAGGGGAGAGGACCTAGGCAAATGTGATACCACACACGCGCGTGCGCTACCGTCGCTGCCGATCATCCGACCGGCCGTGCCGAGTCGAGTCTGAGTCCGAGTGCGTGTGGGTGAGGTGGTATTTTATTTTTTGAAAAAAATATTTTTTTTACAAGAAAAACTTTTCCACTTAGAAAAATGGTTGTCATATATATATATATATATGTTGATTTTTTTCTCTCTGAAAAAAACAACGGTTATTTTTTTATCAAAATATGACCGTTAAATGACCATTTCTCTTCTTTATTCAGAAAAATAACCGTTGCTCGTATTTACTCACAAAAATGTCTGTTACTCATCTTTACTCAGAAAATGGCCATTACTTTTCATTACTCAGAATGGTTGCTACGCTCTTAATTCCCAGACATTACCGTTATTATCATAATTGCCACACGGTTTTTGAAATCTATAAATAGAGGGCCTCAGCTCTCAGTTTGATCAAAATAATATCTGTAAACTCATCTCACTAGAAACAATCCCCTCTACAATTCTAAGTTATTTTTCAATTTTCCGAGCAACAAAATTTTAAGGTGTAGTATTTCGGTCTTCATTAGTGCAGTGAAGTTCCGAGAAAGAGAAAAAATATTCTGGGCTGTTTTATCCTGGGGACGACAGGGCTGTGTTTGCTTGCACAAATTTTGGTAGAGCCACGAAACGTCTTAAAGAGAGCGACCTAGTCTGCGACTCAACCTAAGTAGTTCCTTTCAAGTTATCAGTAATATTATTCCTACACTGTTATTATAAACTTGCTTCAACAACTTTAAGATGAATTCAATCTGCCATGTCTATTGAAATGCTAACTGCTGATCTAAACAAACCATTTCGTTTTGAGGGACTACACTTTAAAAGATGGAGACAAAAAATGTTTTTTTTCTTAACCATGAAAAAATTCGTTTATGCTCTCACTAGTGAAAAAACAATACAGTCTACTCCTCCTACTGAAGATGCAACTAAGGATTTAGACACCTGGATGCAAAATGATTTTCTTTGCAAAAATTATATTCTTAATGGTTTAGCTGATGATTTGTATGATTATTATAACTCTGATAAGTCTGCTAAGGAAATTTGGCGGCATTGAAAAATCTGGAACTAAGAAGTATGATGTCAGTAGATACATGAAATTTCAAATGATTGATGGCAAATCAGTGGAAGCTCAATCACACGAACTGAAAAAGATAGCACACGAAATAACTTCTGAAGGTATGACTCTAGATGAACAATTTCAAGTAGCTGTTATTATAGATAAATTACCCCCTGCTTGGAAATATTTTAAGAATACACTTAGGCATAAAACTAAGGAATTTTCTTTAGAAAGTCTTATAACCCGTTTAAGAATAGAAGAAGAAGCTAGAAAACAAGACCAAAGAGATGAAGTACTTGTAGTCTCAAATAATAGTACCAACAAGAAACCCTCCTCTACAATTCTGAAACCTAAAGGTAGAAATATGAAAACTCATAATCGTAGTAATAATCAAAACTGCCACCACCAAAATAGAAATAGAAGCTATCCTCCCTAGAATGGACCTCAACCCCCCTTAAGGAATAACACATTCATGTGTTATAGTTGTAATAGACCTGGCCACTTGGCTAGGAACTACCGGAATAGGAATCGTCCTGCCCCACAGGCGAACCTTATCGAAGATCAACTTATTGCTATGATATCTGAAGTCAATTTTGTTGGTGGATCCGAGGGGTGGTGGGTAGACACTGGTGCTTCTCGCCATGTTTGCTACGATCGAGACATGTTCAAATCCTATTCTGATTCTGAGGATAAGAATGTGCTGCTGGGTGACTCCCACTCCACTAAAGTTGCTGGTACTGGTGAGGTGGTTTTGAAGTTTACCTCTGGAAAGCCTGTCATCTTGAAGGATGTCCTGCATACTCCAGAGATGAGAAAGAACTTAGTTTCATGCTATCTTCTTAACAAAGCTGGGTTTACTCAAACCATAGGGGCTGATTTATATACTATAACCAAAAATAATATATTTTTGGGAAAGGGTACGCCACTGATGGCGTGTTTAAATTAAATGTTGAAATCAATAAAACTTCTTCTTCTGCTTACATGTTGAGTTCTTTTAATATTTGGCATGCTAGACTATGTCATGTTAATAAACGTATAATCAAGAACATGAGTACTTTAGAACTAATTCCTAAACTATCTTTGAATGATTTTGAAAAATGTGATTTTTGTAGTCAAGCTAAAATAACCAAAACTTCACATAAATCAGTAGTTAGAGAAACTGAACCTTTAGAATTAATTCATTCTGATATATGTGAACTTGATGGAAATTTAACAAGAAGTGGAAAACTCTATTTTATAACTTTTATAGATGACTGTTCAGATTACACTTATGTATATCTAATGAAAAATAAAAGTGAAGCGTTTGACATGTTTAAAATATTTATGACTGAGATTGAAAATCAACTTAACAGAAAAATAAAAAGGTTTCAAAGTGATAGAGGCACTGAATATGATTATAATATCTTCAATGATTTTTATAAAACTCATAGAATCATTCATGAAAAACTGCACCTTATTCTTCTGAAATGAATGGCAAAATTGAAAGAAAAAATAGAACTTTTACTAAATCAGTTGTTGTAATTTTATTAAACTCTGGTGCTCCTTCCCATTGGTGGGGAGAAATTTTATTAACTATTTGCTATGTGCTAAATAAAGTGCCTAAATCTACAAATAAAATTTCACCATATGAAATTTTGAAAAATAAGAAACCTAATTTAACTTATTTTAATACTTGGGGTTGTTTAGCCTATGTTAGGATTCCTGATCCTAAAAGAAATAAACATGCTAGTAGAGCATATGAGTGTGTATTCATAGGATACACTGTAAATAGTAAAGCTTATAAATTCTATGACTTAAATGATTATGTAGTTATATAATCAAATGATGTTGACTTCTATGAACATAGGTTTCTCTTTAAATTTAAAAATACTGGGGGCTCGTCTTCTAGTGGTTTACCCATAACTAGAACTAGTGAAAAAAATAAAAAATTAAACACTGAAATTAGATGAAGTAAACGAGCTCGAACCCTTAAGGATTTTGGGTCTGGTTTTTATGCTTATACCTTAGAGGAAGATCCCAAACTATTAAAGAAGCATTATCTTCATTAGATGCCAACTTATGGAAAGAAGCTATAAATGATGAAATGGACTATCTTAAGTAAAATAAGACTTGACATTTAGTTGACTTACCTCCTGGTTGCAAAACCATTGGTTGTAAATGGATACTGAAGAAGAAATTAAAACCCAATGGTACTATTGAAAAGTACAAAGCTGGTCTTGTAGTTAAAGGGTATAGGCAAAGGGAAAATGTAGATTTCTTTGATACCTTTTCACCAGTCACACGAATAACTTCCATACGTGTACTTTTTTCTCTTGCTACTATCCATGATTTAGTGGTACACCAAATGGATCTTAAAACTGCTTTCTTAAATGGTGATTTAGAAGAAGAAATTTATATGGATCAACCTGAAGGTTTTGTTATCCCAGGTCAAGCAAATAAAGTTTGTAAATTAGATAAATCTCTTTATTGTCTAAAACAAGCACCTAAGCAATGGCATGAAAAATTTGATAATCTAGTTATCTCACATGGATTCAAAATAAATGAAAGTGACAAATGCATTTATTATAAATTAGAAGATAATATTTGCACTATTATATGTTTATATGTGGATGACATGCTTATTTTTGGATCAAATATTTATGTTGTAAATAATGTGAAAATGTTGTTAAGAGCTAATTTTGATATGAAAGATCTTGGAGAAGCGAGTGTAATCCTTGGTATAAAAATAACTAGGTCTGAAAAGGGAATTTCTCTAGATCAATCTCACTACATTGAGAAGATCTTAAAGAAATATAATTACTTTAACTGTAAACCTGCATGCACTCCTTATGATCCTAGTGTAAAGTTGTTCAAGAGTACCGGAGATGGTGTTAGACAAACTGAGTATGCAAGCATCATTGGTAGCTTACGTTACGCTACTAATTGCACTAGACCAGGCATAGCTTATGTTGTGGGACTACTATGTAGATTTACCAGTAGACCTAGTGTAGAGCATTGGAATACAATTGAAAGGGTTATGAGATACCTTAAGAGAACAATGAACATTGGGTTACATTATAAAAAGTATCCTGCTGTTTTAGAAGGATACAACGATGCAAATTGGAACACTTTATCAGAAGACTCCAAAGCAACTAGTGGCTATATATTTAACATAGCTGGTGGAGCTGTTTCTTGGAAGTCTAAGAAACAGACTATATTGGCTCAATCTACAATAGAGTCTGAAATGATAGCACTAGCCACTGCTAGTGAAGAAGCATGCTAGCTAAGAAGTCTGTTAGCTGAGATCCCTTTATGAGAAAGACCGATACCAGCTATCTTGATCCGTAGTGATAGTACCATGACTATTACAAAGATTCAGAACCGTTACTACAATGGAAAGAGACGACAGATATGTCGCAAGCATAGTACGGTTAGAGAATTTCTCTCTACGGGAGCTGTAAGAGTAGATCATGTACGTTCTGATGAAAACTTGACAGATCCTTTGACGAAAGGATTGCCGAGAGAAAAGGTTTTCAAAACCTCAAAAGGAATGGGATTAATGCCCTTAGAATGAAGAGTCATTTGTGATGGTAACAAAACTTATAGACTCGAGATCCCAAGAAATAAGTTCAAAGGGTAATAACAAGTCATAAAGTGATATGAGAGGTATCATGCTATTTTCAAATCCCATTCTATATTGTTAAAAGCATGAAGTCCTGAAGCGATAGAAAATGATGAGTTAATTATTAAACTCTTAATGAGTTCTATACTATATGTGGAGTGGAGTATATAGCTACAGAAGTACTCTTGATAGACTCACCTATGTGAATGTGAAAGTGTGGCCGCTTCCTATGAAATTTTTTGGGCAAAATTTACTAGAATGTTCACTATACTGGGATACACGTGCATGGCCATAAAAGCACGGGCTTTTAGAACTACACCTTGGAAAGGTTGTGTGTGTGATGATTGTTAGAGATAGAGTTCAAAACTACGAGTTACTCTAGTATATTCTAAAGGATCAACACTATGCAAAGGTTCAAGTTGATAGACACCTTTTTTGCTTATGCGCAATCTTATAATTTTAATTGATCGGTTGCTCGATGAAAATTATTTTTATATAAAATTCAAGTGGGGGATTGTTGGAAAAGATGAAGTTTATAATAAATGATTGTTGCAAAATATGAAGTTAATAAAAAATTGTAAAACCTTATCCCACATTGCTTTTTTACATTATTTAAAAGAGGTATAAATAGTGAAAAGTTGGCTATTGGTATTGGGCCCCAAGGGGCACCCACTTTTGTGGAAGGGGAGATGACCTAGGCAAATGTGATACCACACACGCGCGCATGCCGCCACCGCCACCGTCCGTCCGACCAAACAGTCATACCGAGCTGAGTCCGAGTGCGTGTGTGTGAGGTGAGGTGAGGTGGTATTTTATTTTTTGAAAAAAAATATTTTTTTTTACAAGAAAAACTTTTTCACTTAGAAAAATGGTTGTTATCAGAATATGACTGTTAAATGACAGTTTCTCTTCTTTATTCAGAAAAATAGCTGTTGCTCGTATTTACTCACAAAAATGTCTGTTACTCATCTTTACTCATAAAATGGTCGTTACTCTTCATTACTCAGAATGACTGTTACACTCTTAATTCCCAGACATTACTGTTATTATCATAATTGCCACATGATTTCTGAAACCTATAAATATTGGGCCTCAACTCTCAGTTTGATCACAACAATATCTGCAAACTCATCTCACTAGAAACAATTCACTCTGCAATTCTAAGTTATTTTTCAATTTTCCGAGCAACAAACTTTTCAGGTGTAGTATTCCGGTCTTCATCAGTGCAGTGAAGTTCCGAGACAGAGAAAAAAGATTTTGGGTTGTTTTATCCTGGGGACGACGGGGCTGTGTTTGCTTGCACAAATTTGGGCATAGCCGCGAAACATCTTAAAGAGAGCGACCTAGTCCGCGACTCAACCCAAGCAGTTCCTTTCAAGTTATTGGTAATATTGTTCCTACACTGTTATTATAAACTTGCTTCAATAGGTACGTTACGACACATAAATAAAATCTGATTAGTTTTATATGTAGTATATTTTTTTATTAATTGTTATTATAATAAGATTAGTTATTAAATTAAGGGTATTGTATAATTAATGAAATATTTAATTTATTTTTGAGTATGGATGAAGTGATAATGATTATATTTAGAGTTTTTTTTCTTCATAATTTACATTATTTTTTGCACTCATCTTATTTAAAATTTGTCACATGTAATATGATTTAAAAAATATAATTTTTAATTTTTAAATAATTATGAAAAATAAATTAATATGAGTTTTGTTTCTTTTGCATAGGTGATTTGATATCACTCTTTATTATTTAATAAAAATGAGTACGTAAATTATTGGGTAAGGGACAAAGACGGAGTAGATATGAGAAGAAAGAAGCTAGTTTTTTTTATGCTAATATTGTATGATTGTTTTTTTCTCTTCTTATTTATATTTATTTGTAAATTTTAACATTTTATATTTAAGAGATACGATAATCTGAAATTATTAATAAAAATATTAATTTTTAACCCTTAATTAATGTATATTTTGGATTTAATAAGTAAAAATGAAAATAAGTAGAGAATCTTATAAAAATAATATCTTAAAACTTGTAACTATAAAAATAATACTTTTATATTCATTTTATACATTTTTATCATTAAAATGTTTTTGTCACATCATTTTATTTTGAATATCGTTCAATTAGAAGTTATTCAAATCGAACTACAATATTTTAGATATGTTCAACATTTAAAACCCATTCAATATTATAAATGTGTTATTTTTGTTGTTATAAGTTTTATAGGTGTTGGTTTGTACTTTTACAACTTTTTAAAACTTATTATAGATCTTGAACTACTAATAACATATTTGTGGTTCAAAATTTATAAATTTATGTATAAATTTTTTAAAATTTGGGAATTAAAGTATACCATTTTAAAATTTTAAAATCTATTAGTAAAGTTCAAAAATTTAATAACTAAATCATATATTTTAAAATTTTAAATTTATGTATGAATTTAGGTAAAATTTAATAATGATAAATTTAATTTATCCAAAAAAGAAAGAAAGTAGGATGTTGTTTTAAAGCAATATGAAAATATTTCGTTATTAATGTTAAAAAAGGTCTCTTTAAAGTAAAATTTAAAAACATAAGTAGATGTTGTTTTAAGATTTATGTTTTTTTTTACGCAATATGGGATTAATATCAGAAATATTTTTAATTTTTAAGAAATTTTGAGAAACATCCCTAAGGTTTTTAAAAAAATTCAAAAAAATTTCTAAAACATAATAGAAGTTAAACATAAGAGAAGTAAATAATAACATTTAATATTAGAAATACCTCTAAGGTTTCAAAGAATTCAAAAATACTCCTAAGAGTTCAAAAAATTCAAAAACATTTCTAAAATGGAAGAAGAAAAAAAATAAATCAAGAAATAATAAATATAGTAACAAAAGACATCTCATGATATTTTTCACAAGAAATGGTAATAAGTTAAAAGAAATTTGAATATATTCAAAAAACAAAGTTAAACCTTAAAGAAGGAGATGTATTTAAAAACTCATCATTTTTATTAAGAAAATTATTCCCTAGGAAAAACATAATTTATTATGGCATAAGTAATAAAGAAAGATATAATATATCATTAATTGATAAAGAAACTATATTAAACAAGCTATTAGAAATTCCTCATAAAGATAAAGAAAAAATTGGATACATCTATTTATGAGGAATTCAAATATTAATAAAAGCTTATTTTAGAGAAAGAATAGATACACCAATAAAAACATTATTATTAGATAACAGAATAATAAATAGGTAAGATGCCTTATTAGAAATAATCCATGGTAATTTAGGATACCAAAAGTTAAAACTTACAATATATTCTAGATTTTCTATTAATATACATGATAAAAATCTAAATCAAGTATTAAGTATAGCTTATGAATTTGAAAGAGGAGATTTAATGAAAAAAGAAAAGCATCAATTTTCAATACATAATCTAGTAGCATATTATTTAACAAATAGTTATAATAGTTCAATATATGGACAAAATGAATTTAAAGAAATAAACAAAACTTTTAAAGAACTTAGACAAATAACAAAATCAGAAATACTAACAGACTTTGAAATACCAAAAGAATGGAAATTAGATATGAAAGAAAAACACTTGATAACAGGAAGAAAAAGTAATGTTGTTAAAACTAATAGCATGCCAAAATAATGAAGACATTAGTTCATGATTGTATATTGGGGGAAAATGATGTTTAGAGATAAAATAAAAAATATGCATGTAGAAGTAAGTGAAAGCTTGTAGGTGTCGCAAAAACTCAAGCAACATTATTTGAAACTATACAATTATAAACAGAGGAAATGAATTTAGTCCAAGAATCAAACATAAAATATTTATAGGAAATAATATATATATAAAAAGAATTACTAAAGGAAATAAAGGAATGTTGTTATAATAAACTACAACAAGATATGCATAAGAAATTTTCAGAATTAAGAAAATATGTATACAACATACATATGAATAATGAAATAATAGGTTATCAATATGATCCCTTAGAAGGACTGAAAGAAGAACCATCTAGGATATTAGATTCTCTGATTCTTAAAAAATTAGAAAAGGAAAATTGAGGAACAATCTAAGAACAAAGAGATAATTCCAATTCATGGACCTTGAAAATAGGGATATAGAAACATTAGTCAGTTTACTGCCATTAACCAATGAAGAAATAGAAAAACATTATAATGAAAAACTTTGTACTAACAAAGAAGAAGATGATATGACAATAATCAGTAAAATAAATTCTGAACTAGAAAACATAACCTCAAAAGGGCATATGAAACCAATTTCATTACCAGTTCCTTACCAAGAAGGAACATTTGACCCACATAGGGGAGAAAAAAATAGGCAAAAATAGAACAACCTGATATCACAAATAGAAGAAGACAACCACCTAAAATGGAGGAAAGATTGCATTGGGGAACTAAAGGTAGTATTCCATTGGAGTTCAAACTCCGTGATAATTATAAGTTTAAACTTCTAGATTTAGACTGTATAAGAGATAGGAAGAAAGCCTTAGATGAATGGGCTAGTGGAATAAGTTTGCTCATACAAACTTCTCAAACTACCCAAATAAATCCTTCAACCTATACAATGCTTATAGCACATAAAATGATAGGAAATGTTAAAGTTTGGTTTTCAAACATAACAGATCAACAACATTTGTTAATGCAAAAAAAATGCTTCCACAGGAAAGGGAATACTTGGATACAGTAATAAATGAAATATACAAAGAATTTATTTTAGAAGAAAGAATTACAAACCTTCTAAAAAAATAAATTATTGCCCTCTAGGAAAGAAAAAATGAAAATGTTGGATTTGTAATGAAGAAGAACATTATGCTAACGAATGTCCAAGCATACTTCAACATAAAAAACGATTTTCCACAAAAATCAAAATCTTATAAGAAGCTTTCAAAATAGAATTAGAACCAATCGAAGAATATGATATAAATGATACTTATAATATCTATCTATTGGAAAAAACTAAGGAAGAAATAACTGACTCAGAATATGAACACTCAAATTATGGATATTCTTCATCAGAAGATGAAAGATTTGTATAGTATTACAAATCCAAGTAGTACGTACATTAAAAGACTAAAATTTAAAGACTATAACACTTATTATTTACATGCATATATAGATACAAGAGCTAGTATGTGGGTAGCCAATAGATATGTATTTTCAGAAGACAACTGGAAACAAGTGCCAAAAGATTTAATTAAAAAAATTGCTAATAATACTACAATAAAACTTAATAAGGTATTAAAAAATACTTATATAATTATAGGAGGGGAAAACTTTCACATTCCTACCATATATCAACAGAAAATAGGAGTAGATTTGTTAATAGGAAATAATTTCCTAAACTTATATCAACCTTTCATACAACATTTCTACAAAATAAGTCTCATAACCTTAGAAGGAGATACCATCTATGTCTCCAAAAGAAGAAAAGCTTTAATTGTCTCAAACCTAACTTTTATGCCACAACATAAAAAGCGAAAACGTGGTGAGATAGAAGACCAACAAAAACCTTATTTAGAAAATATTTCATTAGATATAAGAGAAACAAAACTTTTTCTCAATGAAATACAATGATTTCCTAAACTTATATCAACCTATCACACAAAATTTCTACAAAATAAGTCTCATAACCTTAGAAGGAGATACCATCTATGTCTCAAAAATAAGAAAAGCTTTAATTGTCTCAAACCCAACTTTTATGCAACAACATAAAAAGCGAAAACGTGGTGAGTTAGAAGACTAGTAAAAACCTTATTTATAAAATATTTCATTAGATATAGAAGAGAAACAAAACTCTTTTCTCAATGAAATACAAGAAGACAAAGCCCTAAAAGGCATTAGAAAATTATTAAAAATAGTCAATTCAAAAAATCCTTTGGATCCAAAAATAAATAAATATAAAATAATAGTCAACATAAAATTAAGATATCCTAGCAAGATTATAAGAGTATGAATACTTCATTCCAAAAAAGGAAGAACTAATATCATTAATAAAAGGAAAGAAATATTTCTCGAGTTTTGATTGCAAAAGCAGATTTTGGCAAATAAGATTGGATGAAAAATCCCAAAAATTAACGGCATTTAGTTGCCCCGGGGGGGCAATTCCAATGGACAATTATGCCATTTGGATTAAAAAAACTCCATGTATATTTCAAAGATATATGGATAACATTTTCAAGAAATTACAAAATATTTGCTGTGTTTACATAGATGCTATTTTGGTTTTCAGTAATGAATTAAATAAACATTATTTGGATATTATCAAAATTCTACAATAATGTAGAAGAGAAGGCATTGTATTTTCTGAAAAAAAAAGTAGTACTTGCTCAACAAAAGATTAAATACTTAGGGTTGGAAATTGAAGATGGAAAACATAATCTACAACCCCATATACTAAATAATATTCAAGGTTTTCCTAGTGAATTACAAAATAAAAACCAATTACAGAGATTTTTAGGATATTTAACATATGCAGAAGCATACATCAAGAAATTTGCAGAAATGAGAAAACCATTACAAGCAAAATTGAAAAAAAAAATCATATTTGGAGATGGACAGAAGAAGATACTCTATGGATAAAGTAAAAGCAAAGGTAAAAAAATTACCAAATTTATACCATCTAGGACTAGATGATAAGATGATAATTGAAACAAATGCTTCACAAGAATATTGGGGAGTAGTTCTTAAAAGCAAGAATAGATGATAAAGATGAATATCTTTATAGATATACATCAAGATTTCCAAAATTCAGAATTAAATTTCCATAGTAATGAAAAAGAATATTTAGCTGTTAAAAAAACTATTAAGAAATTTGTAATATATGTTATAAGCTCTATATTCATTGTTAGAACAGATAACAAGAATTTTTCGTTATTTCTTAAGAACTATTATTCCAGGTGATTACAAACAAGAAAGATTAGTTAGATGGCAACAATGGTTCAACAATTATTTTGATGTTGAACATCTTCTAGGCCATAAAAATAGTTTAGTTGATGCCCTTACCAGAGAATTAGCACATCTAACTATTTTTATGCCTTTAGGAATGGAACATTTTAATATCAAAATCAAGATAAAAGAAAAAGAGATAAAAATCTTACAAGAACAACTCAAGCTGTTATATCTCGAGAAATCTCTTATGGAGACAGAAAAGAAACATGAAGAACTTAATTGTTCAAAATAACCTCTAGAGACTAGAAGCTCAAATGAGGAATCTCCATTAAAAAAGGAAGAACTTAACAATTCACAAAAACTTTTAAAACCACAAAGCTCAATTGGGTAGATGAGATAGAAAAAGAACATAAAAAAGTTTGTGGTCTATAATGGCCCAAAACCAAGAATTTATAATAATTGGGTAAAAGCTAGAAAATCTATTCTAGGAATTAATGTAGTAACTCATAGAGCCCTCACCAACATAATAAAAGCTGAAGGTAGTTATGCCAACTACAAAACACCAAAACTAATAACTCCAAAGGAGATAGTAAGAAATTATTCTGTAGCGCTACAACAACAACCAATAGCTCCAAGCAGATTGAAAAATCTTGGAAAGATAGCAAGGCCTCCAATGCTATTTAAAGAAATATCTCCTCCAGAGACATAAAAAATAGTAAAGCATTCAATACTATTCAGGGAGACATATCCTAGAACTACTCCAATAATTGAAGATGAAAATGACCAATATAGAGACCTCAATAAACCAGAATGGTTGAGTCTCTATAACTTGGTTAGAAAATCTACCCAAAAACATATTGAAGATATGAAGTTCTATACTACAGACAATAATTTCCTACAAGAAGTAAATTTAATATATTGGAAGGAGTTGATCCAATATTTTTGTATAAAGCATTTCATGCAGGACTAATAGAAAATATATATCCAAGAATTAATTTAAGTGAGTTAAATTATTTCCCAAAGAATTTTAAAAGAGAAATCAATAATTTCATAAGAAAGATTAAAGTATTTGATGTTTATCTTAGATTCTTCAGTTCAATAATGGAATGGAATGAGGAAGGAAGTATTAGTCCCTACCACTTCATTAAGATAGGGATTTCTAACACAAATAGGGAAGTTCCCAAACTAAGGGAACTTCCAGAAAATGAATTCAACACATAAGAACTTTATGTATTAAGAGGTCAAATACTAAGCCAAATTTACTATGAACTCGGGAAAATTGAAAATTCTATTGAGATTAAATTAAATTATTCAACTAGTAAAGTCATCATCATTTCCCATAGTAGCATGACTTTGTCAGAAGAAGATGGTGAAAAAATTACCAAATATGAAACCAATTTTAATTGCAATAACCTAGAAATTGGTTAAGAAACAAGGAAGTATTCTGCTTTTATGCCAGAAAATCCACCAAAGACCACAAATGCATTCTCTGCATCAAAGACCGAGAAGATGAAGATGCGTCATCATCAACATCATCAAAGGAATCGTCGGTAGAAAATGATAAAGAAAAATAAGAAAATAAACTATCGATAAAACACGATAAAAGAAATAAAGATCTAGGCCCCACATCTTAGTTGGTAGCATGTGCCAAGAAAAAAAGTAGTGGCTATCCTTTAAAGTAGAAAAGCATATGAATTATTAAAGCAAGAGTAAAATAATAATTTTAGTCTTGTAAACAGAGTTCCTTGTTCTATAAAAGGAACTCTTATTATCATTTCAAGAGACACAAGAATACATAGAAATCTAGAGCTATCTACTCTGAAACACTTTAGCATAGAAACCCCCTTTATCTAGAAATCTCAAAACCAATAGTGTTATACCTTAGTTGGCTTTATATTGTAATAATTATCATTCTATGAAAAAAATGAAGTTTAGTTACTCTTCTTTAGTAAGTCAACTATTGGACGCCATTTATGTACGGATACAAAAGGCTCACCATTGCTAGGAGGGCGTTGAGGTTTGAGCAAAGCTGAGGTATAACAGGTGTAACAAAAGAAGACGAACATAAGGGAAGATCGTGGTGGACCCATCAAATTTAGGTATAATAATTATAAATTTAAGCCAATTAAGAATCTTAAATGTTTAAATATTTTCTTACAACAAGACATAATATTGCTAAAACAAGAAAATGAAAATTGTTTTTAGAAATAAACAACTAATAATTCCAAAGAGAATCAAAGTTAAAAATCTAATTCTATTAGAAACATTTGATAAATGTTATCTCTATCATTTAAATGAATATTTTAAAGATGAAGTTTATGAAACTTGTCTTGAAAATTTTAAAATATTTAGCACCTTATTAGATATCTATACAGATTATATTAAAGTTATCACAAGCATCATAGACCATCTTGTTTCAAAGAAATTAAAAGACTATTTTAGTCAAAAATATGTAAGAATAGAAGAAGAAGAATTCAACAACTTATTGTTTGGATATTACTTTTTTGAAGATTATAAATACGTTGTATGTACACAAGAAAAACCTATTTGTATACTACGAATAGGAAAAAATAATATACATTCAACACATATGATTTATCAAGATAATACTTTATAAACATCGAATCATTAATACATAAATTAGAACTATTAGATTTAACAAATGAAAGAATAATTTTTAATTTTAAAAAACAATTAATAGATTTAGGATTAGAATTAAACAACAAACATAATGAAGAGTATAATATATTATGTAATTATAATGAATATAGAAGAAAATTAGACTTATGCAGAAAAATAATAAGTTTTTAGACAATTATTACCTTCAATAAATAGACAAAGAACATTAACTAAGTTAATATGAACCCCGATTAAAAATTATATCTATCCTCAAAAATTGGTATCAAAGCCCAAGAATAGTAGTCTAAATAGTAATGGATGAAAAATTAACATTATTAAAATCTAAGATTATTTTTAATATTTTATAAATATTGAAGACACAATTAAAGATATGTCAAATCTTATATTATTCTCACACTATGAAAATACTTCCGTATTAATGATAAAAAAGAGGTCTCGGTAAAGAAAATTTAAAAAACGTGTGGAACCTCTTAATGCGTTTTAAAAAATTAATAGGTTATGAGGTATATATTTAATTGAGTAGTACTTATCTAGTCTTTTCGATGTTAAGCAATTCATTCTATCATTTTATTGCCAGATCTCTTCTTAAGTATGAGATGGGATAATTTGATGAGAAAATTTATCTATGTCCCCGTCTCTATGTTGAGTTTAATGAAACTTAATATTCCTTACAAAATAGCAAAGGAATACATTCTAGTATGACTAACAAAATATAGCTAGAGTGAATAATGGATATTATTATGATAAAATTGGGTGAGCTTTATAATAAAAGTGAAAAATAAAATAAAAAAGTGTTATTTTACACATATTTTTATATATTAATTTTTTTATACATATTTTTTTATTATATTATGTTAAAATTATTTCTTTATATTTATTGAGAAAATACAAATTCTTAGATTTTTTGGGATATTTCTAAAATATTTTAGAATTTTTTAGATAAGGTTGATGAATATAAAAAAGCCTGTAGGTTAACTTAGAAAGCCCATCGAGTCCCATAACACGTGTCGTTCAAGTGACAAGTCACATGTTGTCCCGTTAGTATCTCTCTCTTAACTATTCTCCCTAAAGCATGTGTTGATGCAAGTTTATAAAAAAACAGTGTAGGAACAATATTACCGATAACTTCAAAGTAATTGCTTGGGTTGAGTCGCGGACTAGGTCGCTCTCTTTAAGATGTTTCGCGGATCTGCCCAATTTGTGCAAGCAAACACAGCCTCGTCGTCCCCATGATAAAACATTCCAGAATCTTAATCTCTGTCTCAGAACTTCACTGCACTGATGAAGACTGGAATGCTACACTTGAAAATTTGTTGCTCGGAAAACTAAAAAGAATACATAAAAATTGTAGAGAGAATTGTTTTTCGTAGGGAGATGAGATTGCTGATTGTTGTGTTGAAATGAGAGCTGAAGCCCTCTTTTATAGGTTTTAGAAAACGTGTAGCAATTATGAATAAAACGGTAATGTCTGGGAATTAAGAGTGTAACGGCCATTCTGAGTAATGAAGAGTAACAACTATTTTTAGATTAAAGACGAGTAACGGATATTTTTGTGAATAAATACGAGCAACAGCTCTTTTTTCTGAATAAAGAAGACAAACGGCCATTTAACGGCCATATTCTTAATAAAAGAAAATAACGGTTATTTTTCTGAAATATATATATATATATATATATATATATATATATATATATATATATATATATATATATAACAACCAATTTTGTAAGTGGAAAAATTTTCCTTAAAAAGAATATTTTACCAAAAAATAAAATACCACCTCACCTTACACACACGCACTCGGACTTGGCTCGGCACGGCACGGCCGGTCGGACGGACGGTGGCGGCGGGGCACACGCGCGTGTGATATCACATTTTCCTAGGTCCTCTCCCCTTCCACAAAAGTGGGTGCCCCTTGGGACCCAATCCTAATAACAAACTCTTCACTATTTATACCTCTTTAAAATAATATAAAAAAAAATGTGGGACAAGGCACATTTCCCAACAATCTATTTTTTAATAAATTTCATCTTTTTCCAACAATCCCCCACTTGAATTTTATATAAAAAATAATTTTCATTGAGCAACTGATCAATTAAAATTATAAGATTCTGCATAAGCGAAAAGGTGTCTATCGACTTGAACCTTTGCATAGTGTTGATGCTTTAGAATATACTAGAGTAACTCGTAGTTTTGAACTCTATCTCTAACAATCATCACACACACAATCTTTCCAAGGTGTAGTTCGAAAAAGCCTGTGCTTTACGGTCATGCACGTGTATCCCAGTATAGTGAACGCTCTAGTAAATTTTGCCCAAAAAAAAAATTTCATAGGAAGCGGCCACACTTCCACATTCACATAGGTGAGTCTATCAAGAGTACTCCTATAGCTATGTACTCCACTCCACATAGAGTATAGAACTCATTAAGAGTTTAACAATTAACTCATCCTTTTCTATCGCTTCAGGACTTCATGCTTTTAACAATATAGAATGGGATTTGATAAATAGCATGATATATCTCATATCACTTCATGACTTGTTATTACCCTTTGAACTTATTTCTTGGGATCTCCAGTCTATAAGTTGGGTTACCATCATAAGTGACTCTTCATTCTAAGGGCATTAATCCCATTCCTTTTGAGGTTTTGAAAACCTTCTCTCTTGGTAATCCTTTCATCAAAGGATCTGCCAAATTTTCATCAGAACGTACATGATCCACTCTTACAGCTCCTGTAGAGAGAAATTCTCTAACAGTGCTATGCTTACGACGTATTTGCCGTCTCTTGCCGTTGTAGTAACAGTCTTGATCAAGACAGCTGGTATCAGTCTTTCCCACAAAGGGATCTCAGCTAACAGACTTCTTAGCCAACCTGCTTCTTCACTAGCAGTGGCTAGTGCTATCATTTCAGACTCCATTGTGGATTGAGCCAATATTGTCTGTTTCTTAGACTTCCAAGAAATAGCTCCACCAGCTATGTTAACTATATAGCCACTAGTCGCTTTGGAGTCTTCTGATTAAGTGTTCCAATCTGCATCGCTGTATCCTTCTAGAACAGCGGGAAACTTTTTATAATGTAATCCAAGATTCATAGTTCTCTTAAGGTATCTCATAACTCTTTCAATAGCATTCCAATGCTCTACACTAGGTCTACTGGTAAACCTACATAGTAGTCCCACAACATAAGCTATGTCTGGTCTAGTGCAATCAGTAGCGTAACGTAAGCTACCAATGATGCTCGCATACTCAGTTTGTCTAACACTGTTTCCGGTGTTCTTGAACAACTTTACACTAGAATCATAAGGAGTACATGCAGGTTTACAGTTAAAGTAATTATATTTCTTTAAGATCTTCTCAATGTAGTGAGATTGATCTAGAGAAATTCCCTTTTCAGACCTAGTTATTTTTATACCAAGGATTACACTCGCTTCTCCAAGATCTTTCATATCAAAATTAGCTCTTAACAACATTTTCACATTATTTACAACATAAATATTTGATCCAAAAATAAGCATGTCATCCACATATAAACATATAATAGTGCAAATATTATCTTCTAATTTATAATAAATGCATTTGTCACTTTCATTTATTTTGAATCCATGTGAGATAACTAGATTATCAAATTTTTCATGCCATTGCTTAGGTGCTTGTTTTAGACAATAAAGAGATTTATCTAATTTACAAACTTTATTTGCTTGACCTGGGATAACAAAACCTTCAGGTTGATCCATATAAATTTCTTCTTCTAAATCACCATTTAAGAAAGCAGTTTTAACATCCATTTGATGTACTACTAAATCATGGATAGCAGGGAGAGAGAAAAGTACACGTATGGAAGTTATTCGTGTAACTGGTGAAAAGGTATCAAAGAAATCTATATTTTCCCTTTGCCTATATCCTTTAACTACAAGACGAGCTTTATATTTTTCAATAGTACCATCAGGCTTTAATTTCTTTTTTAGTATCCATTTACATCCAATGGTTTTGCAACCAGGAGATAAGTCAACTAAATGCCAAGTCTTATTATACTCAAGTGAGTCCATTTCATCATTTATGGCTTCTTCCCATAAGTTGGCATCTAAAGAAGATAATGCTTCTTTAATAGTTTGGGGATCTTCCTCTAAGGTATAAGCATAAAAATCAGACCCAAAATCCTTAAGGGTTCGAGCTCGTTTACTTCTTCTAATTTCAGTATTTAATTCTTCAGTTTGTTCACTAGTTCTAGTTATAGGTAAACTACTAGAGGACGAGCCCCCACTATTCTTAAATTTAAAGGGAAACCTATGTTCATAAAAGTCAGCATCATTTGATTCTATAACTACTTGATTTTTTAAGTCATAGAATTTATAAGCTTTACTATTCACAGTGTATCCTATGAATACACATTCATATGCTCTACTTGCAAGTTTATTTTTTTTAGGATCAGGGATCCTAACATAGGCTAAACAACCCCAAGTTTTAAAATAAGTCAAATTAGGTTTCTTATTTTTCAAAATTTCATATGGTGAAATTTTATTTGTAGATTTAGGCACTCTATTTAGCACATAGCAAATAGTTAATAAAATTTCTCCTCATCAATGGGAAGCAGCACCAGAGTTTAATAAAATTGCAACAACTAATTCAGTAAAAGTTCTATTTTTTCTTTCAGCTTTTCCATTCATTTCAGGAGAATAAGGTGCAGTTTTTTCATGAATGATTCCACGAGTTTTATAAAAATCATTGAAGATATTGGAATCATATTCAGTGCCTCTATCACTTCGAAACCTCTTTATTTTTCTATTAAGTTGATTTTCAATCTCAGTCATAAATATTTTAAACATGTCAAATGCTTCACTTTTATATTTCATTAGATATACATAAGTGTAATCTGAACAGTCATCTATAAAAGTTATAAAATATCGTTTTCCATTTCTTGTTAAATTTCCATCAAGTTCACATATATCAGAATGAATTAATTCTAAAGGTTCTGATTCTCTAACTACTGATTTATGTGAAGTTTTGGTTATTTTAGCTTGACTACAAAAATCACATTTTTCAAAATCATTTAAAGATAGTTTAGGAATTAGTTCTAAACTACTCATATTCTTGATTATGCGTTTATTAACATGACATAGTCTAGCATGCCAAATACTAAAAGAACTCAACATGTAAGTAGAAGAAGAAGTTTTATTGATTTCAACATTTAATTTAAACATGCCATCAGTGGTGTACCCTTTCCCAAAAAATATATTATTTTTGGTTATAATATATTAATCAGCCCCTATGGTTTGAGTAAACCCAGCTTTGTTAAGAAGATAGCCTGAAACTAAGTTCTTTCTCATCTCTGGAGTATGCAGGACATCCTTCAAGATGATAGTCTTTCCAGAGGTAAACTTCAAAACCACCTCACCAGTACCAGCAACTTTAGTGGAGTGGGAGTCACCCAGCAACACTTTCTTATCCTCAGAATCAGAATAGGATTTGAACATGTCTCGATCATAGCAAACATGGCGAGAAGCACCAGTGTCTACCCACCACCCCTCGGATCCACCAACAAAATTGACTTCAGATATCATAGCAATAAGTTGATCTTCGGTAAGGTTCGCCTGTGGGGCAGGACGATTCCTATTCCGGCAGTTCCTAGCCAAGTGGCTAGGTCTATTACAACTATAACACATGAATGTGTTATTCCTTAAGGGGGGTTGAGGTCCATTCTGGGGAGGATAGCTTCTATTTCTATTTTGGTGGTGGCAGTTTTGATTATTACTACGATTATGAGTTTTCATATTTCTACCTTTAGGTTTCAGAATTGTAGAGGAGGGTTTCTTATTGGTACTATTATTTGAGACTACAAGTACTTCATCTCTTTGGTCTTGTTTTCTAGCTTCTTATTCTATTCTTAAACGGGTTATAAGACTTTCTAAAGAAAATTCCTTAGTTTTATGCCTAAGTGTATTCTTAAAATCTTTCCAAGCAGGGGGTAATTTATCTATTATAACATCTACTTGAAATTGTTCATCTAAAGTCATACCTTCAGAAGTTATTTCGTGTGCTATCTTCTGCAGTTCATGTGATTGAGCTTCCACTGATTTTCCATCCATCATTTGAAACTTCATGTATCTACTGACAGCATACTTTTTAGTTCCAGCTTCCTTAGTGTCGTATTTCTTTTGAAGTGCTTCCCAAATTTCCTTAGCAGACTTATCACAGTTATAATAATCATACAAGTCATCAACTAAACCGTTAAGAATGTAATTTTTGTAGAGAAAATCATTTTCCATCCAAGTGTCTAAATCCTTAGTTACAACTTCAGTAGGAGGATTGGACTGTATTGGTTTTTCAGTAGTAAGAGCAGAAACGAATTTTTTCATGGTTAAGAAAAACAACATTTTTTGTCTCCATCTTTTAAAGTGTAATCCTTCAAAACGGAATGGTTTGTTTAGATCAGCAGTTAGCATTTTAGTAGACATGGCAGATTGAATGCGTCTTAAAATTGTTGATGCAAGTTTATAAAAAAAAGTGTAGGAACAATATTACCGATAACTTCAAAGTAACTGCTTGGGTTGAGTCGCGGACTAGGTCGCTCTCTTTAAGACGTTTCGCGGCTCTGCCTAATTTGTGCAAGCAAACACAGCCTCGTCGTCCCCAGGATAAAATAGCCCAGAATCTTAATTTCTGTCTCAGAACTTCACTGCACTGATGAAGACTAGAATGCTACACCTGAAAATTTGTTGCTCGGAAAACTAAAAAGAATACTTAAAAATTGTAGAGAGAATTTTTTTTCGTAGGGAGATGAGATTGCTGATTGTTGTGTTGAAATGAGAGTTGAAGCCCTCTTTTTATAGGTTTTAGAAAACGTGTAGCAATTATGAATAAAACGGTAATGTCTGGGAATTAAGAGTGTAACGGCCATTCTGAATAACGAAGAGTAACAGCCATTTTCAGATTAAAGACGAGTAACAAATATTTTTGTGAATAAATACGAGCAACGACTCTTTCTTCTGAATAAAGAAGACAAACAACCATTTAACGGCCATATTCTTAATAAAAGAAAATAACGGTTATTTTTCTGAAAAAAAAAATATATATATATATATAACAACCAATTTTGTAAGTGGAAAAATTTTCCTTAAAAAGAATATTTTACCAAAAAATAAAATACCACCTCACCTCACACACACGAACTCGGACTTGGCTCGGCTCGGCACGGCACGGCCAGTCAGTCGGACGGACGGCGGCGGCGGCGCACGCACGTGTGTGGTATCACATTTGCCTAGGTCCTCTCCCCTTCCACAAAAGTGGGTGCCCCTTGGAACCCAATCCCAATAACAAACTTTTCACTATTTCTACCTCTTTAAAATAATATAAAAAAGCAATGTGGGACAAGGCACATTTCCCAACAATCTATTTTTTAATAAATTTCATCTTTTTCCAACAGCATGTGATGTGCACTACCCCACCCAACGTGCGCTACACTAGGTGCATGTTACACACGTGAACCGAAAGATTGAATCTTGAAACCCACCATCAATGTCATCGAGAACTCTAAGAAAAAGTCCAAAAACCCAACAAAAAATAGAAAACAATCCCATAAAAGCTAAAGTTTAGATTTTTTTTAGGATAAAAGTTCCACAAAATTTCTCAAAGTCTTGATAAGCTATTGAACATTGACCAAATGGTTATGGAAGAGCCATGAATCAAAGGTATAGTTGACACTACTACAAAAAGGGGCATTAAAGTCGATTTTTGGAAAAAATTGACTTTACGTATCGACTTAAATACCTATTTTGTAATAGTGTGACGCCACAAGGTTTGGCCTTGATAAATCTAAATTTATGTTATGAACACAAAACTTGGGTTAAATTTTTTATTCAATTCAACATTATACATTAGATATGGTTGGCCAAAGCTATATTTGAAAGTCCTAAATAGCACGATAAATATAAAATACTACAATAGGAATAATATCTGAAAGATACTTAAATCCTAATACAATTATTTTCTAAAATTAAAAGCTTAAAAAACTAATAAAGAATGTTAACCAAGTGATACTCTTTAAGAAGGAGTTTTCTTGCACACAATTGGTTCAGATTTTTGGGTCTCGATTGCAATCATGTTTCCCCTAGAAATAACAGAATTGGAAAAATTGTATTTATTTAACAAATGCAGCCCATTAAGTTAGTTGTTCATCCCAATTTGAATAGTCTCAATCAGATACCATATGATAAAGTTATGGTTATATTTGTGACAGATGGTCAAGAAAATTTTTCAATCAGGATTTTACTTTGTAATTATTTGAACTTCACGACTTAAAGCTGGTACAATGTGCTTGCTTCATGGCTCAAAAAATAATCATCTTATTAAATGACTCTTTGAGTAAATGGTTGTTCAAAACGAATTATGGGTCCTTCAGTGATGATACTTTGACAGTATCACTGCCTCTTTTACTCGTTAGTTTTGCCTCTGAACACATTTTGACCCTTTGACCATCATTTTCTCTTTTCATAACACGTGGCATAGCAGAGATATTTTCATTTTACATCTTTCAATGTTCCAGATTTAATCTGAGTTCAAATACCTAAATTTCTCAGTATAAATACCTAGAAAACACTCAATTCTACCTAAATAGTAGCCAAAATACACGAATTTGAGAGAAAATTTGAGAGAAAAAAAATATTTGTGCCATTCTAGAAGATTCTTGTTGAAAGATTGATATTTTTGATTCATTTGGTTCAAATAACTAATCTAAATCAGATTATTTTCTCTACCCCTTTCTTTATTTATGATGAAATATTTAGTTTATTTACTAAATTTATTGATTTACATGGCTAGATTATGGTTTAATTAATTTAATATCATGATTATTTTAGTTTCAATTCTTAAATTCTTAATGTATTTAATTTTATATTTAAATGTCAAAATTAAACATATAAGAATTAGAGTAATCAACTAATTTAGTGCATAGATGTGTTTATTGTTAGTTTAAAATATTCATCTATAATTGCTAATATTCATATTTTAAGCAGCATCTTGTGGATTTTGTTATAAGTAAGATTGAATATTTAGGTTAAATATTATCAATGGATTTATTCTTACCTAGTTTGTTTATTACCTTTTTAGATCTTAATACAATGAACGAATTAAATTTAGTAATCATAATTCTATATTGTTCATGATTGATGTTGGTTAATAATCAGACTTTTAATCAATTATATAGTAAGAAAATGTAAGAAATCTTAAGCATACATAGATTTTTGAAGCTAAGATAGGGATTCAAGAAAGAATTTTAAATTATGGATTTGATTTAAGACCTAAGAAACTAATATTGATTCATAAACACTTTAATCTAATTGTAGTCTAATGGTGATGATAGCCTCATTATCACATGTCTATCATTAATTTATCCTAGAAACACGTTCTCATTATTTTTTATTTTATTTTTATCTCTTTTTTAAAATAAACTCAAAACCCCCATTACTAACTGTAAGTCCTATTGTACTATATTTCTATGTGTTGGCTTCTCATGTGTAAAACATAATGTATGTCTATTTTTACTTAGTGTTTTGTCTTCTTTTGTGTAAGGTTAGTTACTATGGATTATAATACACATATATAGTTAGTAACACTGTGATTAAAAGTATGTTTTCACACACCATAAGGTTAATTATTTTTTTGAATGCATGCTAGGTTGAGAGTGTTGAATTTTGGTTCATTTTGGGTGCAGGTATATATGGATATTACTTGGTCTTTTGCAAATGAAAAAAATATATTTTTTAGCACCTTTCCACCAAGCTCAACATTATCCTTGCCATCACATTTGGCGAGGTGGTTAGCAAAGTGGTTGGCAAGATGGCCGACCAAGACTCTTTAAATATCCCTACTTCTCTAAACTCTTTACCCATATTTTTAGTATCACAAATCTACCAAAATTCATACTCAAATTTATATTTATTTTTGAAATCATTTTGGAGAGTTTATATTTGAGTGTGGGTCATTTAATGGATTAAGTAATCAAATCTTTGCTTGTATGTGTACGTAGTTTGAATGTGTATATCTTGTATATGATTTGAGATCTATGAAGGACTATGTGTTCCTTAAAGTTGTTAGTTGCTACACTTTGTGATATTGATCTATGGTTACCAATCACACTACAATGAGTGGTATTGGTAGCAAAGGGTAGCTGAGGTTTGTATGTTGAAACAAGTCATTGCAGAAGCATCAAGTAAAAACAGTAGTATGTAGTTTGGATATGGTCTTGATTAATAGAGATAATAGTGGTTTTATTGTCTATCAGATTTATACCTGTTTTATTATTTAGTAAACTATTTACTATTGAGTGGTTGCCTTAATCAAACTGAACATGTTACACATAGATATAGTCTCTATGTGAGTTTACCTTGTTATATCTCCCGTTATGCAAGATCAGTTATTGAGCTAGTATAATCTGAGTTTGATGTATATATGTTTCAACATATTGAAGAATAAACTCTGATTAGAAAGTATTTATTATTTACTTTCTTTTAGTTTGATATATAATATATGTTGTTATAAGTAATATGCTTTTCAATATTATATTATTTGTGCTTTTACTATGTGAACTACATAAGTATTTACTTTCTTGTTTGAGCGAGTTAGTGCTGAGTCTTATGGAGTCTACATCTTCTTGCCTTAGTAGTGTACCGAGTTATGGACTTTTTCAATTGGTATCAGAAAAGGGTGCACCCATATAGGATTAATTGCTCTAGTGTCAGTTCTATTAACTCATTTTTCACACGCATAAATTCTCTCTGATGGAGTTGGGAGAAAAAGGCAATTTAGGTAGACCATTACTTTTCAATGGGTTGAACTATGCCTATTGGAATTCACAAATGAGAGCCTTCTTGTGGTCCCAAAGAGACCATATGTGGCTCCTTATTAAAAATAGCTTGACCTATCCTATTAAAACTCTTTATGATAATATTGTAGTTCCAAAACCAATGATTGAATGGACTAAGGAAGAATCTAAGAGGTTTCAATGGAATAATAAGGGTTTATATGCTATCATTAGGGATGTGACACCTGATGAATATAGAAGGATTTAGGGTTGTACAACTTTAAAACAAGCTTGGAATATTCTTGAGACAACTCATGAAGGTATGTCTATAGTTAAGAGGTCCAGAATGCTAAAACTCTACATTATGCAAAAAGATGAGACTTTCAAGAAATTTTATGCATAATTCTTCAACATTGTAAATTGCTCATACAACCTAGGAAAACCAATTAGTGAAGAAAATAAATAAGTAAATCATTACAAGTCTACCTTATAGGTTTCACATTAAAGATACAGTGCTTGAATCAATGTACAAACCAGGTGAGCTCACTATTATGAATGAGCTAGTTAATGACCAGTAAATATTTGTATTGCATCACCTGTTACCAAGACAATAAAAAATTTCTTCCAAGAAAGGACAGATATTACCCCTCAAGACAACCGAAGAAAGGGAATCGAGAAAATATATGTGTATCATAGCTGGTGGTAATGATGACTCTAATCCAAATGATAAGGAAATGGCCTTCCTTTTTTAGAGATTCACAATACTTTTTAGGAAGAAGAAATCTTCATTTGGGATTACTAGAAGAGATACTTCAAGTTCCAAAGCCTCAAAATCTAATGATAAAGACTCATAAAATGAATCTAAAAAGCTAAGCAAATAACACTATAATAAAATGAGATGCTTTGAATATGGGAAGCTAGGTCACACTAACGCAAAGTGATTTTAGAAACAAAATTGCACAAAAAGACATGCTATGAAAGTTGAGGTTACTATTTCAAATAGTATCAGTAATGATGATGAGGATGATTGATGACTTACGTAATTTAATATAATTTATCACTTCTCGACTTTACCTTTAGTCTAATTTTATTGATTTATTTTAGACTTATATATATATGATATGGCCCTGGGATATTAAGGAGAGAGATGTAGAGATAGGTTTTATATATTTATATATATAAATAAATAGGAAAAAGGGGTAATAGTGGCAAGAAACAGAGAAAAACACAAAAAAATTGAGAAAATGATGCAAAGGGAGACAACGAGAGGAAAACAGAAAAAATAGAAAAAGCACGTGTAGACTGGAATCAAAGAAAAAGAAACATGCGTGCAAGAAATAGAAAAAAAAAGAAAAAGAAAAGTAGTGCAACAGATTAACGTGAAAGCAGATTCGTTTTGCAAGTCAATTTTTTTTCAATTTCTCTCAGAAAATTATGGTGAATTCGTTTATGTTTAATTTAATTTTTAGCATGAACTAATTTATCTTTATTTTAGGAAGTAATTTAGTTCCGAACTATGCTTGATTTTCTATGTTAATTTGAATTATTTCTCTTCATGTTTGTCTGATTTATTATAAGTTTAATGCTTCTAATTAACTAGCCATTGATGCGTATTTTCGCAAGTGTACGAATCGTTCAAGTAATGAAGTGTACAAAAGTACGGATATCGAACCCACAAGGAATGACGTTACTAAGTACCGAAATTGACTAATCCTAATTTTATTTGAAAACCGAATTTTTGAAATTTTTTAAGAAGCAAATTAACTTAAAACTAAACGCAATTAAAACACAATTGAATGTTGTTCACAAATGATTAAAAACGCTAAGGCATTTGATTTCGCTAAATCAATTCAATCCGATTTCAAATCATGTTATATGAGAATCAAAGCTAAAAGTGATGGTTGAAAACCCCAAATTTACCTAATACTCTCTCTCGAGTTATATTAGAATTACTTATCTATGAAAACCAACTATATTTCTATGAAGATTTAATCACAAAAAAACACATTACGATATATGGAATTTCTAGAATAACCACATACATCATGCATTAGTTCTCACACTCGCATTCAACATATGGTATTTATCACAAGAAGCATTCATTACACATCTCCTCTCGGTCTCAATATAATGCAACAAATCATCTAAATCTTGGCCATCAATTTAAAAGCATTAAGTATGGAAATAAATACTCAACTTGAAAACAATGAACTCATATAACAATAACAAAAGAAATCAGATTTTCTTGATTCAACTACATCATAGCCTTAGCAACAACGAATTAGTTCATAATAGAAATAAGAACAAACATGATCTCAATTGAATCCATGAATAACAAATTTGAATAAAATGCAGAAAATAAAAGCTAAGGAGAAGAGATGAAAAACTCTTGAAGATGAAACTTGGTAGCAACAATGATGATGATCCTTCAAGCTTCTCCAAACTTTCTCTCCAAAATTGCCTTTTCTCCTCCAAAAATGTCTTAGACCTCCTCTCTCTTCCATGGCCTTTTTCTCCATCTTATAGTATATATATATCTAGGGTTTTGAGGGCAATTTTGGAATAAAACAACAGAAAAAATGTGTTTTCGGATGAAACTCGCCGGCGGCGACATTATTCTCGCCGCGACAAGATTTCTGGAAAAATAAAAATTTTGGTCCCTTTTATTCTCGCCGGCAACGAGATGCATTTGGCCGGCGGCAAGATGAATTTGCCAAAACCCGTGCTCCCTGCATGATTTTCACCATTCTCTTTGTAAGATTTTCGCCGGCGGCTAGAATCTTCTCGCCGGAGGCAGGATTTCCAAATTTTGAAACTTTGTTTTCTTTTTATTTTCACTCAATCCCGATCATTGAAATTTGTCCCAAACTTCTCCAAAATCATGATTTTACCTGACATTGCACTTTAAACATGAAATACCCGTGAAATGACATTTGTGGATTAAATAATCAAATAAACACAATTTTCACACAAATATCAACATTTAAATCATAACAAAAATGCAATAATTTGACTCTTATCAGCCATTAATTAGATGATTTTAGTCTTGTGATTTACTATCGAAAGAGAGAATTGTAGGATAGATATGAAATATTTTGGCATAGATAAATATAGAGATCGAAAGACTTGTATGAACCTATGTAGTTTTAAAAATCATTGGTCTTAATACTTTCTTACTTTATTAAATTGTATACTCTTGTGTAAATTAATGAACAAGATTATTTCCAATTGACTATCGAAAGAGACTTTTGGATATTTTTGGAGATTGCTAACAAACAAAGAGAATTAAATTCAATTAGCTACATGAGTAAAGCATAATGAAGGATTAGGTAAAATTGATTTCCTAGAAGTTTCCTTCCCACTGATTTGGTTCTCAAACTACATCTTTATTTTATTTTTCATATTTTCTTTAAATTAATTTTATTTTAAATTCCTATTACAACAACCTTAGTGATTTTTCTAGATAAAATTAAGATTAGTATAATTTTGATATTTGTCAAAATTAAGTTACCAATCCATGAGGACAATACTCTTCTTATTATTTTATTATAAAACTACAATATTGTGCACTTGTAGTTTTTCACCCATCAATTACACTAATTTTTTGGCATTCATGACCTTTAGTAGCACTGTCGATCCTTTGACTATTGCTTTAGATGTTTAAGAGGTGACAATTTAAGTTGTTGATAATGATGATGAACAATATAGGTTGCTTAATTCATATAATGCTATTCTTTTGAAGCACATCAAGTTTGAAAAGACAAAGAAAAAGGCTTTGAAAAGCCTCGACAAAAAAAGGATGAGATATGTACATTGAAGAAAAATATAGAGGAAAAGAAGTCCTCTGTTGATCTCACTAAAAGTGTAAGGTTATTCAAATGAGATATTTGGATTTGCTTGAGAAATTTAATGCAAATCATGAAAAAGTGAAAAAGCATGAGGAATAAATAAAGGTTCCCATCTCTTATAAAGTTAGATAGCTATTTGTTAACCTTAATCCTTCTCTTGATCAGAATGTCAAGATTTAAGGATTGAAGAAGTAGATTATAGGCCTTGAGAGTATTAAGGAATATATGGCCAATTCTCTTATCAAAACAAAAACGAAGATTGATCAACTGAATGAGAAAGTTGGGATTCTAAACTATTTTGAAGCTTATCTTGAATCATTTCTCAAAGGAAATAAAGATTTGATTATTGCTTTAAAGGATAAACTCAAAGTCAGTAAGAAGGAACAAGCTTATTCTACCTCGGGATTGAACAAAATGAAGATTGGATCTAAGAACCTAAATGAAATCCTCAACAATACAAATATGTTTGGGGATAATCATGGTATTGGTTATAGTGAAGTGGTTTCAACCTCTAAGGTGGGTTCTACTAAGTTTTTTATAAGTTTCAATTAAGACCCAAAGTTGAAATCGGTTACCATTAACGTGAGAGGTAAGTCTATTGTATCTCCTAAGCCAGATTCCTCTAGCAAGGTGAAACCTTCACCTAAGGCTAGCACATATTTTCGCTTTTATGGTGGTCTATTGCCTCTAAATACTCTCATTCCTACTTTTCACCATTGTGGTGAACTTGGGCATTTAAGACCACATTGCGGGAAATTGACTAATTATCCTTGTGTGAAAGTCAACGTGAGCACTTCTTCTTACTCTTATCCACTATTTGTGTTTGTTATTTGTTTGGCACTATATTCCACCTT
Organism: Hippophae tibetana; assembly: GCA_037013495.1. Lineage (NCBI taxonomy): Eukaryota > Viridiplantae > Streptophyta > Magnoliopsida > Rosales > Elaeagnaceae > Hippophae > Hippophae tibetana. The sequence goes on from CM072806.1 coordinate 31,036,740, forward strand.
GCTAGAAAGTGTCCTAGATATATGAGAAGTACTATTCATAGTTTTCCATATGAGATTTAGGATTTATTTGAAGGAAAATAGTGGAGAAGGGACTACATGTAGGATTTCCTTTTCTCTTATTTTTTTTTATTTTAATTCTTTGTAATCTCATATTTAGATGAGTTTTTCTATTTCTGAATTTGCAATCGATTTTTTAAACACGATGAACTAAATATCTTTTAACTAGGATTGTAAATAGATAAGTTAATGTAGTCTCTATTTTTCTTTATACAATCTATGCTATGCTATGGTAAAATTGTGCTAGTTATTCAAGTTTTCTTTACTATTAAATTCCTATTTATTTCTTGATCAACAATTAATAGGATATTTGGAATGAGATTAATTCTAGAAAGGTTGGTTGAGTTGGATAAAACCTGGATAATGTGGGTTTAAATTAGATATAAGGATTGAAGTTAAAGTTGCAACTAATATATGAATATATAGTTATCTTATATAACCCAAACGAATTGGCTCATGTAATGATGTTTGTAAACTCAGTTTTGCATTGAAATATATTTAATTGAGACTTATGATGTATAAATTGCAATAGTTTGCTTCATTTGCAATCCTATCTAACTTAATCACTTGAAATATTTGCTGTTTTTTTTTTGCTTAACCTCATTTGAATATTTGTACTCTTCTCAACACTTTAGTTATGTTATTGCATTTTATTATTCAAAAAACAAAAATTGATCTTGCTTTTCTTAATCTTTACATTGTTTTCTAATATTTCAATCCCTATGGGAACAATCTTTTCTTATCATTATATTTCTTATTTATGATATGTATACTTGCGTAGAACCCTTTACACACTTATTAAACAACAAGTTTTCGCACCGTTGTTGGGCATTGATGAGTGCTCAAAAAGTACTAAAATAACCATGATTTTATGCACATTAATTGATTAAAAATATATATATTTATATGTTTTATCATATATTTATATAAATTTGTCTTTTTCGGAATCACGGGTATTTTTATTGTTTTTCAGGTATTTTGGCTTAAAAACACAACTTAAAAACTCAAAGAGGAATACTGGAAGCAATACATCACAAATATATTAATAAATAAATGGGGAAAGGTCAACAAATATGGAAAAATTGGACAAAATGGGTCACAAAGGACAAAAATGTCAAAAAGACGAAAATTGCGCCGCCGCGCCCCAACGCCCAGCTCCGCCCCAAGCAGCAGCGCGGCACTGTTCATCCGCGCGCACTGTTCATCCGCGGTACTGTGCAGACTCGGCACTGTTCATCCGCGGTACTGTGCTGACTCGGCACTGTTCATACCCGGTACTGTGCAGCCGCCCCCCGTCATGCTGACGTCATCAAATGACGTCAGCAATCAATAATCCGCGTTTTTATATTTTTTTAACATTTTTTCTCTACTTTTTCTCTCCATCCTCACTTATAAATACCCCCCTTCCCTTCACTTCAAAACACACCTAAAAACACCTCCAAATACATTCTTTTCTCTCTTTTCTTAGATTTTTAGGCTTCTTTAGTTTTTCTTAGTTTTTCTTATGTTTTCTTAGTTTTTAGCTTTTCTTAGTTAATTTCTCTTAGATTTAGAGTTCTTCCATTTTTGGGAAGAACTAGTTATGTTTTTGTAATATTTTAGCTCTTTGATTCAATAAATGGGAGTGCAAATTCCGCTTGGAGTTTTTCCAGCAACGGGAATAGCGTCGAAGTTCTGTAAGGATTTTATTTTCTTTACAGTTATTTTTATGCTTTATTCTTACATGTTATATTTAATTTGTCTGTGGTTAAATTTAACTGTGCTGGCTGTTTAGTAAACATGATGTAATAATGACGTTGTTATGCTTGCAAAATATTAAATAGGTAAAAATCTCTAAAATGAATTGATTTTATTTTTATTCATGATTTTATATTAAGAATGTTAGAGAGAAATATATTATTTTTCATTACAAACTTAAACCTGAAAATTAGATTTTAAGGTTTAGTTATCCGGTCTAATTTAGAGTAGTGCTCTTTTATTTGATGGTACAATCGCCCGGTAGTTAGAGTGAAGCTCTATTTCAAAAGTTTTTATAAGAATTATTATCTGAAAATGTATTGACAACATGTTTTCGGTAGTGGTTTTAAAACTTGAAAGTTAGTACTCGGATAGCTAAATTCTTAGGTTTAATTTGGACACCTTGAATAAAGTTTAAACTGTCTAACCCCACCAAAGGTGGCATTTAAATGGTTCATTTTCAATCTCTTAGAAAAAGGAATTAATTTAATGAGGCAAATTAGTTATCAACCCCACCCATAGGTGTTAATTGATTTGTTTAGTTAACAAAGAATATCTAACCCCACCAAAGGTGGTATTCATACAAAAAAGGGAGAATCAATAAATATCAATTCATATCTTTAATAACCTAGATAATATGAGCAAGCATAATTAACTTAGTTATTATATCCATAAATACTCCGCCATTATAAATGATAAAATTTGCATAAATGTTTATTGAATTTATGTTTATTTTTATGTAAGTAGATTAAAAACACAAAACCCCAAAATATCGTGACAGGATGTTTAGGATTTAATTTCGTTTTTAAAAGTTTGAATAATAAATTAAAAACCACACACATTCCTTCCTTAGATCGACCTTGGGAGTATACTTATCATTTTCTACGAAATGATTCGTGCACTTGCGAGAGTTTTATAAATATTAAAACCAAAGTATTGGCAAGAATCGGCGATGCCGGTTTTCGCTCATCAGGCATTGAAAAAAATTAGAAATTAATTTTACTTAATATCTCCTTTGTGTGTTGATGTATGAGCAGACTCGTTGAAGAGGATACCTAACCCTTAGATCTAGAGATTGAATGTACTTTTAGATTAAGGAGAGAACAACAAGGATTTGCCCTGGTTGAAGAAATGGCAAATGCAGAGGGCAAAAACAATGATAATGAGACTAATTTGAACAATTTGAATAATCTAATACCTCCAATGGACGATAGGAATAGAGCTATAAATGAATATGCATTACTGATGTTAGAGAGGTTGAATCCATGCATTGCAAGGTGGAATATGCAAGATCCTCAGTTTAAGTTAAAGCCTGTGATGTTTCAAATGTCCTAAATAGTTAGGAAATTCAGCGGGTTACTTACAAAAGATCCTCACTTTCATCTCAGATTATTTATTAAAGTCAATGATTCATTCAAGTGGATAGGTGTGATTGAGGAAGCATTTAGGTTCAAATGTTTCCCGTATTTTTTTAGAGATCATGCTCGAGTTTGTCTTAATTCTTTGCCACTTGATTCTATTGCTACTTAGAATGATTTGGTTGGGAAATTTTTGATGAAATATTTCCCACCAATAAAGAATGTCAAAATAAATAATGACATCACTTCTTATCCACAAATGGATGGAGAATCTCTATATGAAGCATAGGAAAGATTTAAAGAATTGCTAAAGAAATGTCCTCACCATGGTATTCCTGATTGGATCCAAATGCAAACTTTTTATAATGGTCTTAATGCTCAAACAAGAACCATTATTGATGCATCTACTAATGGAGCTTTTTTAGCCAAATCTTATAATGAATCTTATGATTTTCTTGATAGAATGGCTAGTAATAATTACCAATGGCCAATAAATAGAGTAGCAACCGAAAGAAGAGTGGATGGAATGAATGAGGTTAATAGATCTATGGTATTTACAACTCAAGTTTCATCTTTGATGAATCTTTTGAAGAATCAACACTTGACAACAAGTGTCAATTCAGTCAAGGATGTAAGGATTCTTGTGAATATTGTAGAGGAGATCATTTGTTTGATAATTTTTTCTCTAATCTAGAATCATTATGTTTTATGGGTAATATAAACTAAAACCATAACCTATACTCTAACACTTATAACCTAGGATGGAGGAAACATCCAAGTTTTTCTTGGAACAATCAAGGTGCTAGTCAAGCAAGTTCTTCCATACCTAATCGACCCATGTATCCACCTAGATTTCAACAACAACAAAGAGGCCAAATGAGTAAGAATCTAGTTCTTTGGATTCTTTAGTTAAAGAGTACATGGCTAAGAATGATGCAATACTTCAAAGCCAAGCTACATTAATGAGGAATTTAGAAAATCAAATGGGTTAGCATACTAATGATCTTAAGAATAAACTTCAAGGAACACTTCCAAGTGATACCAAAATTCCAAGGAGAGAATGAAATGAGTTTTGCAAAGCTATTACTCTAAGGAGTAGGAAAGAGTTAGAGGCACCAATAATTTAGAAGGAGTCAACTTTAGCCCAAGACAAAGAGGAGAAAGAGTAGGAAAAAGCTGATAAAGTTTCAAAAAATGTAGAAAAATTCTAGAACTCAGAATGACATAGCTTTACAACAACAAATTTTCTAGCAAAACAAATCACCTTTGTCATTTCCTCAATGATTTCAAAAACAACAACAAGATCTTCAATTCAGGAGATTTCTTGATGTTTTGAAGGAGCTCTATATCAACATTCCCTTAGTGGAAGCTTTGGAATAAATGCCAAATAATTTCAAGTCCATGAAAGACATCTTGACAAAAAGAGAAGGTTTGGTGAATTTGTGACAATTGCTTTAACAAGCTATAATAGTGCTACGTTGCAAAACAAACTTCCTCCTGACCTTTGAAGTTTCACAATTCCATGTTCCATAGGAAACCAATATTTTGGTAAGGCTTTATGTGACTTGGGAGGAAGTATTAATTTGATGCCTATGTTTATTTTCAAGAAATTAGGGATTGGTGAAGCAAGGCCTACAACAATTTCTTTGTAATTGGTTGTTTGATCTACTACTCATTCAAAAGGAAAGATTGAAGATGTCTTAGGGAAAGTGGATAAATTCATTTTTCCAGTGGATTTTATTGTGCTCGATTATAAGATCTGTCGAGAAGTGCCTATTATTTTGAAAGGTCATTTCTAGCTAGAAGCCAAACTCTGATTGGTGTACAAAAAAGAAAACTAACTATGAGAGCTCAAGATTAAAAAGTGAATTTCAATGTGTTCTAAGACATGAAATTTCCTAATGATGTTAAAAAGTGCCTATCCATCTTGGTTGTGAACTCTCTTGTATCTAAATAGCTTGAGAAATGTTGTTATGGTGATTCTCTTAAAGATTGGATGTAATATGATTTAGATTATGATAAGGAAGATGAGGAGAAATTAGCTGAGATAAGCGTAGTCTAACACATACAGATCAAGTCATCTCGAGATTTCAAGCCTCTTAAGCTCTCAATTGTTGAAGCAACTATTTTGGAGTTGAAGCCTCTTCATAGTCACTTGAAATATGTTCATTTGTCTGAGGATCAAGAGAAACAATTTCTTAAGATGTTGAAAATGTACAAGGAAGCTATTGGCTGGATTGATACTGATATTAAGGGAATCAATCCCCCATTCTGCATGCAAAAGATCCTGTTAGAATATAATGAAAAGGGATCCATAAAAGCTTAGAGAATAATTAACCCAATTATGAAATAAGTTGTAAAAAATGAGGTTATCAAGTGGCTTAATTCTAGCATTATTTTCCCTATTTCTGATAGCTCTTAGGTCAATCCGATCCAATGTTTTCCTAAGAAGGGAAAAATGACCATAGTGGAGAATTCCAATAATGAGTTTATCCATAAAAGAGTTGTCATAGGGTAGAGAATCTATATGGATTTTAAAAGATTGAACAAAGGTATCTGAAAATATCATTTTCCCTTTCCATTAATAGACCAGATATTGGATTGTCTTGCGTGACAAGAGTTATATTTCTTTCTAGATGGGTATTTCAGGTATAATTTGGTTGATATAGCACCTGAGGACCAAACAAGGTGACATTTAAATGTTTTTATGGTACATTTTCTTTTTGGAGGATACCTTTTGGACTATGCAATGCACCAACCACATTTTAGAGTGTATGATGGAAATTTTCATTGATATAGTGGACTAATTCGTTGAAGTATTCATGGATGCTTTTTCAGGGTTTGGAGATTCATATGAATCTAGCTTGAACAATTTGGCTACTGTCAATAGTGTGAAGAAACAAACCTAGTATTAAATTGGGAGAAATTCCACTTTATGGTCAATGAAGGAATTATTTTGGGACATAAAGTGTCTAAGAATGAGCTTGAAGCTGATAAAGAAAGTATTAACAATATAAAGAAGCTACTTCACCGAATTTGGTAAAGGAAATTCAAAGCATCCATGATCATGCAAGCTTTTATAAGCTTTTTATTCAAGACTTCTCTAAAGTCTCGAAACCCTTATATAGTTTTCTTGAGAAGGAAAAGCCATTTTGCTTTGATGAAGCTTGTTTGCATGTTTTCCTTTAGTTGAAGAACAACCTTGTGTAAACCCCTATAATCGTAGCTACATATTGGTCCTCGCCTTTTGAACTTATGCGTGATGCTAGTGGCATGACAGTATAGGTTGTGTTGGGACAACAAAGAGACAAGGTATTTTATTTTATCTACTATGTTATTAGAACATTGTAAAAAGCTTAACCTAACCACACCGTAATGAAAAAAAAAGTTGTTAGCTGTTGTTTTTACATTTGATAAATTTTTGTCCTACTTGGTTGGAGCTAAGGTCAATGTTTATGTCGACCATTCTATCATCAAATATCTTGTAGAGAAGAAGGGTGCCAAACCGAGACTTATTCAATGGACGCTATTATTACAAGAATTTGATTTAGAAATTAAGGATCAAAAGGGGATTGAGAACCAAGTAGCTGATATCTCTCTCTATATTGGAGAAAAATGAAGGAAAATTAGTTGTGATTAATGAAGAATTCCCCAATGAGAAACTCTTTCAAATTTCTCAAGGTCAAATGCCTCAGTATGTAGATTTTGTCAATTTCTTGGTTATTGGACTGCTCCCACCTAATTAAATTCATAGAAAAAGAATTTTTTGTACAATGTGAAGTTCTATTATTTGGATAAGTCATTCTTATTCAAGTAGTGTGTTGACCAAATGATTAGAAGGTGTATTTAGAAGAGATGGTGAAGACCTTGTAACAATGTTATTCCTCACCTTATGAAGGTCATTTTGGAGGAACTAGAACCACATCTAAAGTTATTCTATTGGCCTACCTTGTACAATTATGCTCATAATTTTGTGCTTTAATGTGAAATATGCCTACAGGTTGGAAATATCTCTAGGAAGCAAAACATACATCCAAACAACATCTTAGAGGTTGAATTGTTTTATGTATGAGGTATAGACTTTATGGGGCCAATTCCTTCAAGTTATAGTAATCAATACATTTTAGTAGTTGTTGATTATATTTCAAATTGGGTAGAAGCTATTGCACTCCCCAAGAATGATTCCAAGGTAGTAGTAAGATTTCTTAAGAAAAATATCTTCACATATTTTGGAACTCCTAATGCCATTATAAGTGATGAGGGAACTCGTTTTTGCAACAAACAATTTAAGGCATTGTTGGCCAAATATGGAGTAAAGCATAAGGTTGCCACACCTTACCATACCAAAACTAGTGGCCAAACTGAGATCTATAAATGAGAAATCAAGAGGATTTTAGAGAAAAATATTGGTCAAAGTAGAAAAGACTGGTCTACAAGGTTGGAAGATGCATTTTGCGCATGTACGATGGCATTCAAAACACCACTGATGAGCGAAAACTGGCATCACCGATTCTGCCAATACTTTGGTTTTATATTTATAAAACTCTCGTAAGTGCACGAATCATTTCGTAGAAAATGATAAGTATACTCCCAAGGTCGATCTAAGGAAGGAATATATGTAGTTTTTAATTTATTATTTAAATTTTAAAAACGAAATTAAATCCTAAACATCCTGTCACGATAGTTTGGTTTTTGTGTTTCTAATGTAATAACATAAAAATAAACATAGATACAAATTCAATAAATATTTATGCAAATTTTATCATTTATAATAGTGGAGTATTTATAGATATAATAACTATGTTTATTATGCTTGCTCATATTATCTAGGTTATTAAAGATATAAATTGATATTTATTGATTCTTTTTTTTTTATATGAATACCACATTTGGTGGGGTTAGATATTCTTTGTTAAATAAAAAAATCAATTAACACCTATGGGTGAGGTTGATAACTAATTTGGATAATTAAATTAATTCCTTTTTCTAAGAGATTGAAAATGAACCATTTAAATTCCACCTTTGGTGAGGTTAGACAGTTTAAACTTTATTCAAGGTGTCCAAATTAAACCTAAGAATTTAATTATCCGAGTACTAACTTTCAAGTTTTAAAACCACTACTGAAAACATGTTGTCAATACATTTTCAGATAATAATTCTTACAAAAACTTTTGAAATGGAGCTTCACTCTAACTACTGAGCGATTGTACCAAAAAATAAAAGAGTACTACTCTAAATCAGACAGGATAACTAAACCTTAAATTCTAATTTTCAAATTTAAGTTTGTAATGAAAAATAATATATTTCTCTCTAACATTCTTAATATAAAATCTTGAATAAAAATAAAATCAATTCATTTGAGAGATTTTTACCTATTTAATATTTCACAAGCATAACAACGTTATTATTATATCATATTTACAAACAGCCACCAAAGTTAAATTTAATCACAGACAAATTAAATATAACATGTAAGAATAAAGCATAAAAAAATAACTGTAAAGAAAATAAAATCCTTACAGTACTTCAATGCTATTCTCGTTGCTTGAAAACCTCTAAGCGGAATTTGCACTCCCATTTATTGAATCGAAAAGCAAATAAATTACAAAAACATAACTAGTTCTTCTCAAAAAGAGAAGAACTCTAAAACTAAGAAAAACTAACTAAGAAAAGCTAAAAACTAAGAAAAACTAAAAAAACTAAGAAATGAGAGAAAAAAGAAGAAGAGAAGATGTGTTTTGACATGTGTAATGAAGTGAAGAGAATGAGGGTATTTATAGGTGAGGAAAGGAATAAAAAGTGGGTGAAAAAATGATAAAAAAATGGAGGAAACGCATAGTAGGTGAAGATGACGTCAGTTGACGTCAGCGGGTAGGTGGCATGTGCGGATTGGGGCGCAGATGGGCAGCGGCGTGCTCGGGATGGAAAGATGGCGCGCGCGTTGGCCAACACAGCTTGGCGGCTCCGTGCACGATTTCCTCCTTTTTGACATTTTTGACCATTTTGACCCATTTTGTCCAATTTTTCCATATTTATTGACCTTTCCTCATTTATTTATGAATATATTTGTGATATATTGCCTCCAGTATTCCGAAAAAGACAAATTTATATAAATATATGATAAAATCATATAAATATATATTTTTTAATCAATTAATGAGCATAAAATCATGTTAATTTTAGTGCTTTTTGAGCACTCATCACAACCCCCAACCAGCTTCTTGCTAGTCTCTTAGTAAGAGAAGCGATAAAAACTAAAAATTAAACTATCCTAAATCACTTCCGTGGATTGACACAGTTGCATTTAGCCTATGCAACAAGCCTTTAAACCCCTAGGTTACCCTAGTGGACGAGTTTGAGTGTCGTGAGGATTTTTAGTAATGATACCCACAAACATTGAACTAAATGTAAAAATTAAAAGAAATAATAAAAACAAACAACTTAAAAACTAAAATTACAACAAAATCAGAAATTAACTTTTAAGAATAAAAGAAAACAACATATTGCAAAAATGTCTCATACTTTTTAATCTCCTTTAAGATCATAATTAAAATCTCAAGCATAAGTTATTTTAATTTCTTTAAACAATCATGATTTATTATAATAATTAGTCAAAAATCATTTTCATATTTCATATAAAAAATGTATCAATTTAATTTCACCCAATTTCAGTGTCTAGAATCCGAATTCGCTTCGACTATATTCCTCACTAGTCAATACTCTCAAAACACTGAATTCTATGGGTTCAAACACTCATACTAATTAAATGCGAAAGAGTTGATGTAGAGAAATGAACTAATATGTTCGCATATGTATAAAGAATAAAGACTCAAAGTGTTATTTTAACATTGATCTCATGAAAGGAATCGAATGTATAAATTATAAAGATATCATTTATAAAAATTATTTTCATGCATAAATCAAACTCATTAAGAAAGAATTTCAAGATATATGCCTTTTACAAATGAAAAAAGTGCAATGACTTTTTAGGGAATTACTTCCTATATCTTTCTTTTCTAATTAGCCTGTACTCACAACTTTGTAGGCAATGTGGGTCATAGTATGTAGATTATACTATATATTTTTTACCTCTCTATTATTTTTCTGAAGATTTTTTGCAATATATATATATATATATTTAGATAGTCAATCCATGTACAGATTGTACATTTTTTTAGGATTTTGGTGAATGGTTAATTTTGTGGCTTTTCTGTTTAATCTTGGTTTAGGTAACCCCATATATATCTCTTTTTTTGTAGCAGTCATGCATGAATGAGATATAAGCATATACTATTAATTTCTACTCAAATCATTTAATCTAAGCAAAAATAATAATAAAAAATACGATATTCTATTAAGATGAGAAAAAATTCATATATTCAATGCTAATACCTATAGAGATCATCTAAAAAATTGAAGAAATAAGAAATGTGTTTGGAATAGAAAATATATATATTTCATTCTAAATAAAGGAAATTAGGCTCAAATTATATCTCACAAAGGTAGTCTCCACTAAAAAAAATTCATAAACACCGATTTTGGATTTAATATAATTTCCACATCTTATCAAGAAATACTAGTTATGACAAAAAACTAACTAATTATTATTTTTTTTTTAAATCCCAAAAATTACTAAATCACACAAAACAAAAAATAAAACCAAACACAAAAAAATGAAAATGTGAACATAAAAAAGAAAAAAATATTATATATGTTTTTTTATTTTTAAATTGTTAAAACTTTTTTTTAAGCATGGTAACTTTTCACCACCTCAACCTAGAACTTACATTGTCCTCAATGTAACAACTGTAAATTAAAGATAAAGAGAAAAGAGAAGAAAAATTACCTATTTCTTGAGAATGTGTAACTAGTAATGGAAAATGTAGGTGCATCCCTCATATTCATCATTAAAGTGTATACAGACAGATCACTGTGAACTTCTAACATCTTAACAAATATTTTTAATTTTAACAATTTAAAAATTATTCACATATAATTAAACTAAAATAAACAATAAAATTAAGTAAATAAAAGAAAATTACCTAAAATGATGAGTTGTCTCCCATTCAACGCTTAGTTTAACGTCTTAGCAAGACGTAACTTGGGGATTGCATTCTAAGCAAACTCAATGTCCCCATGTCATTGAGTCAATCAAACCTATATGTAAGACAAGATTGTCTACCTAAACTTTTTCAGTTATGATTTTCAAAATTTTATGTACTTAAAACTAAGGGCATGCTTTGAAGGTTTTAGATAACCCACATCTACGTGCAAATCAAATAATTAAGGCATAAAAACACAATTGTGCCTAGATCAAACAAAGCAACTAACTCCTTAGATTGTAATTAAAACTTTAAAATTTTGGAGATAGTTTCAGAATTTTTATTTTTATTTTTTTTATTTTTTTTAAGATAAAATAACATAATCAGTATTAACCAAGAGTGCTCCCAGGAAAGAATAGTGGGGCAAAGGCTTCTTAAAAACCATCCTCTTAAACAGAATAACGTTCCCATGAAAGACTAGTGGCACAAAGGCTTCCAAAAACTAGTCTCCTAGACAGAACTCCATTAGATCTTTATTTTTCATGCTATTAAAATTAAGTTACTTAAGTTAAGTTAAGTAAAAATTTAAGTTAATTAAGTTAAGTTAAGTAAAAATATAAATTAATTAAGTTAAGTTAAGTAAAAATCTAAGTTAATTAAGTTAATAAAAATCTAATTTAATTAAGTTAAGTTAATTTAAAAAAATTAAGTTAATTAAGTTAAGTTAATTAAAAACCTAAGTTAATTAAATTAAATGAAAATTAAGATAAAACATAGATAAAACAAAAAAATGATAAATTAAAAATTAATCAAAATAAAATAAAATATAATAAGAAATAAATAAATAAAAATAAAATAAAATTGAAAAAAGTAAAATAAAATAAAATAAAAATAAAAATTGAATTTGTTTTTTATTATTCATATTTTTTTATTTTTTTATTAAAAAAATTAAAATTAAGATTTAAAATAAATAAAAATAAATAAATAAAAACTTAAAATTAAATGAAAATTAAAATTAAAATTTAAGTTTTTATTTCTTTTTATTTTTTTTCATTTTTAAAACTTTTTTTTTACTTCAAATTTCAAATTGCAAAATTATTTTACTATTAATGAAATAATAATTATTATTATTATTTATTTTTTATGAAATTTGAAATTTGAAATTTATTATTATTATTATTTACTATTCATGAAATGTAAGGTGCTTTTTTACTTCAATTTTCAAATTTCAAAATTATTTTACTATTCACGATATAATTTTTATTTATTTTTTAATTTTTTTTACGAAATTTGAAATTTGAAATTTTTTAATTTTTTAATTTTTGTTTTTAACTCAAAATAAAAAAAAATCATAATTATTTACGGCACAAAAAGTTTTTAAAATTTTGATAAATTATTTAAAAACGATATTTCTTCCCCGGAAACGGTGCAAAAAACTTGATAAGCGAAAATTGGCATCGCTGATTCTCCCAATACTTTGGTTTTATATTTATAAAACTCTCGCAAGGAATATATGTGGTTTTTAATTTATTATTTAAATTTTTAAAAACGAAATTAAATCCTAAACATCTTGTCACGATAGTTTAGTTTTTGTGTTTCTAATCTAATAACATAAAAATAAACATAGATACAGATTCAATAAATATTTATGCTAATTTTATCATTTATAATAGTGGAGTATTTATAGATATAATAACTAAGTTAATTATGTTTGCTCATATTATTTAGGTTATTAAAGATATAAATTGATATTTATTGATTCTCTATTTTTTATATGAATACCACATTTGGTGGGGTTAGATATTCTTTGTTAACCAAACAAATCAATTAACACCTATGGGTGGGGTTTATAATTAATTTGGTTAATTAAATTAATTCTTTTTTCTAAGAGATTGAAAATGAACCATTTATATGCCACATTTGGTGGGATTAGATAGTTTAAACTTTATTCAAGGTGTTCAAATTAAACCTAAGAATTTAATTATCCAAGTACTAACTTTCAAGTTTTAAAACCACTACTGAAAACATTTTGTCAATACATTTTCAGATAATAATTCTTATAAAAACTTTTGAAATATAGCTTAACTCTAACTATCGGGGGATTGTAACAACAAATAAAAGAGCACTACTCTAAATCAGACCGGATAACTAAACCTTAAAATCTAATTTTTAGATTTAAGTTTGTAATGAAAAATAATATATTTCTCTCTAACATTCTTAATATAAAATCTTGAATAAAAATAAAATCAATTCATTTTAGAGATTTTTACCTATTTAATATTTCGCAAGCATAACAACGTTATTATTATATCATGTTTACAAACAGCTAGCAAAGTTAAATTTAATCGCAGACAAATTAAATATAACATGTAAGAATAAAGCATAAAAAAATAACTGTAAAGAAAATAAAATCCTTACAGTACTTCGATGTTATTCCCGTTGCTGGAAAACCTCCAAGCGGAAGAGAATGAGGGTATTTATAGGTGAGGAAAGGAATAAAAAGCGGGTGCAAAAATGATAAAAAAATGGAGGAAACGCGTAGTAGGTGAAGATGATGTCAGTTGACGTTAGCGGGTTGGTGGTGTGTGCAGATTGGGGCACAGATGGGCAGCGGTGCGCGCGATTCTCGGCACGCCTGGGCGGCTCCGTGCACGATTTCTTCTTTTTTGACACATTTTGTCCAATGTTTTCATATTTGTTGACCTTTCCTCATTTATTTATGAATATATTTGTGATGTATTGCCTCTAGTATTCCTCTTTGAGTATTTGAGTTACGGTTTTAAGCGAAATTACCTGAAAAACAATAAAAATATCTGTGATTCCAAAAAAGACAAATTTATATAAATATATGATAAAATCATATAAATATATATATTTTTAATCAATTAATTTGCATAAAATTATGGTAAATTTAATGTTTTTTGAGCACTCATCAACCACCACTAGGAATATCTCTTTACAAACTTATGTTCGAAAAAACTTGGCATGTATCATTAGAGTATGATCATTGGGCATATTAGGCCATAAAAAAGTTTAACTTTGATTTACAGGCTACTGAAGATAAAAGGTTGATGCAACTAAATGAAATGGATGAGTTTTGAAACCAAGTCTACGAAAATGCCAACCTTTACAAGGAAACAAAAAAAAAATTGGCATGATAAGAGGATATCGCCTAAGACCTTTGAAATGGGACAAAGTTCTTTTGTTCAATTCTAGATTGAAACTCTTCCCTTTAAAGCTAAGGCCACATTAAGTAGGTCATTTCCAAATCACTTAGATTTTTCCATTTGGATCTGCGGAGTAAATGGAAGAAAATTCAAGGATAACTTTCAAAGTAAATAACCAACGCATTAAGCACTATCGGGAGGCAATGTAGACTATTAACAAACTTCCATTCAATTATCGAAATATGATAAAAAGAGACAGCCTGGCTATCGACTTTGATTTTCAATAATTTGTGATTTTCAATTTAATTTTCAAGTGTATCTTGTTATATTGCATTTTATTTGAATTTAGTTATTTTATAAGATAATTTATTTTATTTTCATGTAACTGCAAAAAAATGAGTGCAAAGTAAGGATATTTCAATGACACAACATCAACAGATTCAAGACAAAACAAAGTTGAACAAAATGGGAAAATTTGCTATAACAATGCAAAAATAACGTTATGGCAAACTTCTCCAGTCTTCTTCTTGGAAACATGGAACCAAATTTGGTCTGGGCTGAACAAAAAAAAAAGAGGGGAAAATAAAAGAGAAAAGACCCATTAAAGTGTAACCTTAACCTTAAAAAAATTAACCCACAATTATTTTTCCACTAAAGCTAAAATTGGCCATCCAAGGCCCATTTTTTCTCACCTTTAATTTAATCCTACCCAACCTACTCACTAGGAATGGGCACCGGGATGGGTGGGGATGGTTTTTGATATAACCGTCCCCGAACCGAATTATAAAACCTATAACCGAAACCGCCTGAAAACCGTTACGGTTCGGGGACGGTTTTTACCCGCGGTAACGGTTCGGGACGGTTATGAAAAAAACCCCAAAAAAAAACCAAAATATATATATAATTTAATTTATTAAATATATAATTAATTTTTTATTTATAATTTAATATATAATTAATTTAGGGTACGGGCAGATATGGTTTTTAGTATAACCGTAACCGTTGTTTCATATTCAGTTTTTACCCGAAACCATCCCCATCCCCGAAATTTACCGGTTAAAAACCGAACCGCCGGTTCAGATAACCACGGATAACCGAAACCGTGGTTTTTTTCCCATCCCTACTACTCACCCGTATATTTCCCTAACCAAATTTACACTTTGCTTCACGAGTTATCTATCTCCTCTAAACCATGTTCATCTCCTTTCACCCGCTTACTTTAACCTAACCACGATCAACCCTCTACAGAATCAAGTGGATCAATTGAACACAACCTCTAACTACTATTCCAACACTCGGATAAAACATCACCATTTTTGGTTTTGGGTTCCTTTACAAATCACGATAGGTTATGATTTTTATTTCACTAGGAGAGCATGCTAAGAATTTCATTACAAACTTTGTGATAACTTTTTAGGTCCTAAACAACCTGTGATAATTTTTTGGTTCTTGAACTGTGTTGATTTTTTTTCTTGGATAAGTTTTGAATCATTTGGTTTCCTTTGGTTTCATCTATATGATACTATTTGTTTGTTTTTTTAATTTCGTGAGTTATAATCTCTAGTTTGTAAGCTTGATAAGAACGGGTACAACAAAGAGCTTAGTTAGGAAAGCATAATCAGCGAGTAAATTTATTGATGAAAAGGAAAGAAAAAATTTGATGAGGTTGTTAGCATAAGATCATTGTGTGTTGAAAAAGATTTCATCTTCATAGTTGAGTAAAATTTTGGGGTACTCACGTATATGCATGAAGTGGTTGAGAATAATAAATGATTTGAGTTTGCAAAACAACTTGAGCTTATATCATGGTACCACTAGTGGGCAAGATTTATGCCAACTTCCTCTACGAGGAATAAGAATGGGTACTAGTTAAAGGGGTAGAAGTCTTTATTTCATAGGTTGATATCAATCATATTTTTGTTGGAATATAGAATATCAAAATCCTAACACTCAAGAAATAATTTTCCAACTACTCTCAAAACTCTTAATCTTTTATTTCTGATTTCTTGACTTGTTCTATTACATAGCTATTGAGAAGTATTTATAGAAACAACTAATAAATTAAAGTCATACAACATAAACCTACCAATCAATCTAAAACCATACACCTAGTCCCTTACCTAATCCTTTTTTTTCTTCTTTCTGCCTACCAACCAGCTTAACACCATGAGTTGTATCCTTATCAACCCAGATCATCACCATGAATAGTTTTTTGAACTAACATAGAAGCTTCCATAAGCTGGAATTCAAATGGGTTGGACTCTTTAAAAGAGCTTGGGCTTGTAAATAAGTTTACAAAACAACACTCTCCCTTAAACTTGTTTTACGATACCGAGAAAATTTCTCAATTTGGAAAAGTCTTCTTGCTTGAGCGGTTTAGTGAAGATGTCAGAAATTTGATCTTGTGATTTCACATGCTTAAATTTTACATCCTTTCTTATGATGCACTCTCTGATGTAAGGATATCAAGTATCTATGTGTTTGCTTTGATCATAGAAAATAGGATTTTTGGCTAAGGAAATGGTTGACTTGTTGTCGACAGAATTTTTGGTTGGCTTTTCCTGTGTCATGCTTAGCTCCTTCAACAAGTTTCTTAGCCAAATTGCAGAGAAAACACATAAGGTAGCTACTACATATTCTACTTCACAGCTAGACGAGGTGACAATTGGTTTCTTTTTTGACAACCATGTAAAAGTAGTATCTCCCATGAAAAACAAAAATCTGGAAGTGCTTTTTTGATCGTCTATATCTCCACCACAATCGCTGTCATTATATCCAATAAGCTTGTAATCATTAGAAGCCGAATAGAACAAGCTAAGATCAAGTGTACCTTTTAGATAGAGAAGGATTCTCTTTGTAGCTTTGAAATGGGTGATTGTCGGTTTCTCCATGTAGCGGATAATCAATCCAATGGCATACAAGATGTTAGGTCTTGTGCACATGAGATAACGCAGAATTCTAACTCGACTTTTGAAAAATTTTGGATCCACGCTTTCACCATCTTCATACTTGGACAATTTGATTCCACATTACACTAGTGTGTTGATCGACTTGCAATCGTTCATCTTGAACTTCTTTAGTATCTCCCTTGCATAGCTTTCTTTAGAGATGAAGATGCCTTCTTCTTTTTTGCTTCAATTCAATTCCAAGGTAGTATGATGTTAACTTGATATCTATCATTTCAAATTATTGGGTCACTTTCTTAAATTCTACAAACAGCTTCGGATTACTTTCGATGAAGATGAGATCATCTATGTATAGGCAAACGATCATAATATCACCATCTTCAAGCTTAACATAAAGTGAATGTTCATAGGGACACTTGGTGAAGTTTGTTTCCAGAAAGTACTTGTCAATGCAGTTATTTCATGCTCTTGGTACTTGCTTCAATCCATAAAGAGATTTATTCACCTTCAACACCTTGTCTTTGTGACCTTTTGCTTTATAGCCCGATGATTGTTGAATGTAGACTTCTTCTTCAAGGACTCCATTTAGAAAGAAAGATTTTACATCCATTTGATGTATCTTCCACTTATTTAAGCTACCAAAGAAATTATAAGTCTTATAGTCTCTAATCGAGCAATAGGAGCAAATACCTCATCATAAAAAATTCCAACCTTTTGCTACTAGCCTCACCTTGTGCCTTTCAATATCTCCCTTAGCATTCCTCTTTGTCTTGTACACCCATTTGACACTTATTTCCTTGTGTTTTTTGGGAAGTGAGGTCAGTTCCCATGTGTCGTTATTCTCAATGGCCTTGATTTCTTTGTCCATTGCATCTCTCCACTTCTTTTCTTGTACTGCTTCTTCAAAGTTTACTAATTCACAGTCGGTAAAGAGATAGAAAAGTGTGAGATCGTTTAATCGTTTGGTTACCTCATAAAGATCTCGAAGACTTCGTGTATGTGGCACTTCTCTTTCATCTTGAATTCCACTTGACGATGACGAATATGATAAGTCTTCTTTAGTGGTTGATGTTGGTGAAGTGGGTAGAGTTTCAAGCTCTTGTTGAGGTTCACCTAGTTGCTACTTCATTGTCTGCTTATCTTCTTCAAAAATGAGAAAAGAAATTGAAGCTACCTATATGAGAGTTAAAATCCCATTATTCTTCTTTGTCGAATACCATATCTCGACTAATCACAATATTCTTATTGTCTAGATTGTACAGCTTGTAGCCCTTTGAATTAACATCATACTCGATGAAAATAAAACTCTCGCTTTTATCATCAAGCTTTGTTATTCTCTCATCTGGTATATGAATATAGGCTATACTTCCAAAGACTCCTAGGTGGGAAATGCCAGGCTTTCTTCCACTCTATGCCTCTTACGGTGTCTTTCCCCATACATTTTTTGTTGGAGATCAATTTGACAAGTAAGTTGCACATGCTAATGTTTTTTGCCCAAAACTCCTTGGGAATTTTATTGCTTTTGAGCATGATTTGTGCCATATTGAGGATTGTTATGTTCTTTCTTTTAGCTACACCATTTTTTTGAACGGGATCTCGGATCTACAAATTCCATTTGCTTCACAGAATTATTGAAACTCCCTGGATGTAAATTCTTCACTTCTATCAGATTTCATGGCTTTGATCTTTCTACCGCTTTCTCTCTCCACTATAGCTTTGAACTTTTTGATTACTTCAAAAACTTCTGATTTCTATTTCAAGAAATATACCAATTTTTTTCTTGAAAAATCATCAATGAAAAGAAGAAAATAGTTACTGTTACAGAGAGATCTAGGCTTGATCAGTGCGTACACATCAACATGGATTAGCTCGAGTGGATTCTTGGCTCTTAAGTTTGACTCCTTTGGAAAGTTTTTTCTGAATTTCTTCCCGAGTAGACATCTTCATAAAGTTGATCAGGATGGTTAGTGCAAGGTAGTCCCTTCACCATTCCTTCTTAGACAGTAGATTCAATCCTCCAAAATTGAGATGTCTGAATTAAAGATGTCATAGCCATGATGCATCTTTGTAGCAATATTTCAGACAATTTGCAATGTCATTTTGTATGTTGATCAAGAACATTATATTCTTTGACATCAACACGATAGCAATGAAGTTATTCTTACCATCTTTTATAAAAAGATTACAATCCTTCGTATGAATATCATAAACTTTCTCTAACATTTGTCCTAAACTCAAGATGTTAGTTTTCATATTGGGGACATAGTAAACATTGGAAATAAATTGATGTCGTCCATCTTTCAAGCAAATAAGAATGTTACCTCTCCCTTTCACTGCTACGTTAAAATCATCTCCAAATGAGACATTTTTTCTTACTAACTCATCTAGCTCCATGAACATGTATTTCCTTCCACACATATAGTTGCTTGGACTGCTATCAAGATACCAGGAATTTTGTTGGCCACCATCACCCTTTTTTCGTGCTAAAAAAAGAGTTTCTTTCTCATCTGTCTTCTCCTCCATGTAGTTGATTTCTCATCTACTCTATTGTTTGAAGCTCTACATTCTAAAGCATAATGTCCAAACTTCTAACAATTATAGCACTAAACTTGAGATTTTTCATGCCTCGAGTTCATATTGCCACTTCCCCGATCTCATGTTGAACTTTCCCCTCTTTTGAAGTTGTTGGAATTGTTGTTGTCATTCCAACGTCATCCACAATTATGGCTTTCACCTCATCCATGAACACTACCTCTGCCTCAGCCACGTTGGTTTCTTTTATTGCCTTGGCTTTCATGCTTATCCTTGAATTTCATCTTGAAGAGTTGCTCAGTGATCCCTTGTTTCTTCTTATGCTTTTTTCATATGCTTGTAATGACCCATTGAGTTCATCAATGATCATTTCTTCCAAAAAAAATTGTGTCTTCAATCGTCACAATGATGTGCTCAAATTTGGAATCTAATGAGCGAAGTATCTTTTCAATTATTCTAACATCTTTCAACTTCTCACCATTTTTTTTCAATTGATTAGAAACAACTACAACTCTCAAAAAATAGTTAGAAATAGATTTAGAAGCTTTCATATGTAGAGATTCAAATTCACCTCTTAGTGTTTAGAGACCAAGCTTCTTTACTTTCTCGACTCCTTTGAAAGAGATTTGAAGATTATTTCATACTGCTTTGGAGGATGTTGCATTCAAAATCTTCTCAAACTCGTCATCATTTAAGGTTGGATAGATAAGGAACATGGCTTTCTTATCTCTCTTTCTCGAATTCTTCAAAGATTATTTTTGCACTTGCATTAGAGTAGCTTCATCATCTGGCTCACTTAAGCCATTCTCTACAACTTCCCATACATCATGTACACCCAAAAGAGCCTTCATTTTGATACTCTAATTATAATAGTTGTCATTGTTGAGTGTCGAGACTTGAAATGATGCCATGCTTCCACTTGACATAACTCTCTATACAGTGAGAATTTGCAAATTCTAATCACACAGATGGATCAAGAACGTCAAAAACCCTTGGGAGGAACTCTGGGAAAAAATTTGAATTTTTTGGTCAATGGTCAACACTCGGCCAACTGGCTCAACGACTCGGTCAAATGGCTTGGTGGCTTAGTTAGCATCTCGATCAACTTGATTGGACTCAGTTCTAACTCTGTTAACTCGACGAGTTAACTCACTTTCTGGCTGTAACTTTTGACGGCGTGTCTGATCTTAGATCAGAGTGATTCTAGTGGGTCAAATTTCTCTCGTCGAGACCTTCGATTTGATATGCAATACTCTATACTTTCTAACTTTGCTTTGATACCACTTTGTTGGAATATAAAATATCAAAATCCTAACACTCAAGAAACAATTTTCCAACTATTCTCAAAACTCTAAAACTCTAAAACTTTTATTTCTGATTTCTTGATTTGTTCTATTACATAGCTACTAATAAGTATTTATAGAAACAACTAATAAATCAAAGCCATACAACATAAACCTACCAAGAAATCTAAAACAATACACCTAGCACCTTACCTAACCCATTTCTTTTCTTTTTTTTTGCCTACGAACCAGATCAACACCATGAGTTGTATCCTTACCAACCCAAATCATCACCATGAATAGTTTTTTAAACTATCATAGAAGCTTCCATGAGCTAAACTTCAAATGGGCTGGACTTTTTCAAAGATCTTGGGCTTGTAAACAAGTTTACAAAACAACAATTTCCCAACTACAAACACATGAGGATGATTATGAGAAATATCTCCAATCACTGGATGAATATGGATGGAATGAAATGTTGATACGAGTTTATGAACCTAAAACTAATTGGGAAAAGTCCAATCAAAGACCTCACCATCAACTAAATAACCTTACTACCATTTGTAGAAAATTGGTTTCCTATTGTGAGAATGATACTTATGCCATCTACACATAGGCACATTGTGAGCAAGGATAGAATATCCCTTATTGATGCAATTTTGTCATGAAGGTAATTAAATGTTGGTAGGATTATCTCTCAACAAATCAAATGTGTGCTTTTAAACAAAAAGGGAAGCTTGATTTTTCCTTTGTTCTTTACAACTTTATGTAGAGTTTTCGATGTGCTTATAGTTGAAGATGAAAAAATCTCAAGGTAAAGGGTGCCATCACAAAAAGTGAAATTGCTCAAATTTTACAAGAAAACAATGACACCTAATTTGAGGCAACTAATGAAGAGCCACCCATTTTTTCCTCTAGCTCAACAATTCAATTGGAAAGCACTTGAGTGACTTAGAAGTTCAAAACTTTGAATTTATGCAACAAAAGAAATTTTGGAAATATAAATATGAAAGAGATATTTCACTCCAAAAGAGGTTGGGATGAAATTCGAAGAAGTTTTTCTCATTCCCTCAATTTCCAATGAATACCTTTGAGGAGGAACTCAAAAGCACTAAAATAACCATGATTTTATGCACATTAATTGATTAAAAATACATATATTTATATGTTTTATCATATATTTATATAAATTTGTCTTTTTCGGAATCACGGGTATTTTTATTGTTTTTCAGGAATTTTGGCTTAAAAACACAACTTAAAGACTCAAAGAGGAATACTTGAAGCAATACATCACAAATATATCAATAAATAAAAGGGGAAAGGTCAACAAACATGGAAAAATTGGACAAAATGGGTCAAAAGGTCAAAAATTCAAAAAGGAGAAAATCGCGCCCAATTGCCCATCCGCGCACCCAGCCAGCGCCCAGCCCGCGTGCGTTAGCCTGCCAATCCGCGCGCGGCTACTGTTCACGTGCGCCGAGCTGCGCCCAGCAGCCCCTTCCGCGCGCGCCGATGCCTTTTCGCCCCATTTTTCACGTGCAGCCGCCCCCATGACGTCATGCTGACGTCATTAATGACCTCAGCATTTCCATTACGCGTTTTTACATTTTTTTTAACATTTTGTTACTCATTTTTTCTCTCCATCCTCACCTATAAATACCCCCCTTCACTTCAAAACACACCTTCAAAACCTCCAAATACAATCTTTTCTCTCTTTCTTTCTCTCTTTTTAGTTTTCTTTAGTTTTTCTTAGTTTTTAGTTAATTTCTCTTAGTTTTAGAGTTCTTCCCTTTTTGGGAAGAACTAGTTATGTTTATGTAATTTATTAGCTTTTTGATTCAATAAATGGGAGTGCAAATTCCGCTTGGAGTTTTTCCAGCAACGGGAATAGCGTCGAAGTTCTGTAAGGATTTTATTTTCTTTACAGTTATTTTTATGCTTTATTCTTACATGTTATATTTAATTTGTCTGTGATTAAATTTAACTGTGCTGGCTGTTTAGTAAACATGATGTAATAATAACGTTGTTATGCTTGCGAAATATTAAATAGGTAAAAATCTATAAAATGAATTGATTTTATTTTTATTCAAGATTTTATATTAAGAATGTTAGAGAGAAATATATTATTTTTCATTACAAACTTAAACCTAAAAATTAGATTTTAAGGTTTAGTTATCCGGTCTGATTTAGAGTAGTGCTCTTTTATTTGATGGTACAATCGCCCGGTAGTTAGAGTGAAGCTCTATTTCAAAAGTTTTTATAAGAATTATTATCTGAAAATGTATTGACGACATGTTTTCAGTAGTGGTTTTAAAACTTGAAAGTTAGTACTCGGATAACTAAATTCTTAGGTTTAATTTGGACACCTTGAATAAAGTTTAAACTGTCTAACCCCACCAAAGGTGGCATTTAAATGGTTCATTTTCAATCTCTTAGAAAAAGGAATTAATTTAATTAAGCATATTAGTTATCAACCCCACCCATAGGTGTTAATTGATTTGTTTAGTTAACAAAGAATATCTAACCCCACCAAAGGTGGTATTCATACAAAAAAGGGAGAATCAATAAATATCAATTCATATCTTTAATAACCTAGATAATATGAGCAAACATAATTAACTTAGTTATTATATCCATAAATACTCCACTATTATAAAAGATAAAATTTGCATAAATGTTTATTGAATCTATGTTTATTTTTATGTAAGTAGATTAAAAACACAAAACCCCAAAATATCGTGACATGATGTTTAGGATTTAATTTCGTTTTTAAAAGTTTGAATAATAAATTAAAAACCACACACATTCCTTCCTTAGATCGACCTTGGGAGTATACTTATCATTTTCTACGAAATGATTCGTGCACTTGCGAGAGTTTTATAAATATTAAAACCAAAGTATTGGCAAGAATCGACGATGTCGGTTTTCACTCATCAAGGGTGCCATCACAAAAAGTGCAATTGCTCAAATTTTACAAGAAAACAATGACACCTAATTTGAGGCAACTAATGAAGAGCCACCCATTTTTTCCTCCAGCTCAACAATTCAATTGGAAAGCACTTGAGTGACTTAGAAGTTCAAAACTTTGAATTTATGCAACAAAAGAAATTTTGGAAATATAAATATGAAAGAGATATTTCACTCCAAAAGAGGTTGGGATGAAATTCAAAGAAGTTTTTCTCATTCCCTCAATTTTCAATGAATACTTTTGAGGAGGAATAAAGTGAAGAAGAGATTGATCCAAAATAAACTCAACCAAGCTGCACAACCCTTCTATGGAGGAGGAAAATAAGGAACCCAGTGTTGATGAAGAGGTTCAAATACTTGAGAAACTCACCAGCAAAAATGGAAAATTCAAAATGTCTAACCTAGCCAAAACATTAGCCTCAAGAATAAGAAGGTTACATAGTGCATCAAAATTCAATTAAGGAGGAAATCAAACCATTGTTGCAGCTTTGTCACAGCAAAACATGGGAATTTTCTTCAAACTTTTTCATTAGTTAATTTCTCATTTTTGTTGAGTTTTTGTTTTCTGGTGCTACTGTGAATTAAGGTAGTAAGGACACTGTCTGTCTTAAGTTTGGGGGGAATAGAGTAATTCTTGTTGAAATTTGTTTTGGTGGTTGTGTTTTTTTGACCTTATGGTTTATTTTTTTTGGGATAAACTAATGTTGATGTCTATCATTACATAGAAATTTTGTTTTTAAGTTTATTTTGTTGATTTGTTAGAAAGAACACTTTTTGTTTATGAAAAGAGTTAATTTAATTTGGTGCTAGTAAAAATTTTCAAGAACTTGTTTTAAAATGCTAACCCCATAACAATTATGCGTTAATCATGGTTTGAGTTTAATGTGAACCTGAAGAGGATTAAACTTATGGGAAAACTTAAGTCTCTAGAATTAGTTTGGAGAACCTTTCAAGGAAAAATCTTAGATAATTTAATTAGCCAATGAGATGATTTAGAACTTTTTTGGAGTCGATTATGTCTTTCATGCCAACCTTGATCTACTTAATAACATTAGTACACCCTTATTGAGCCTAATTTAATCAATGTTTTTCTTTGATAACCAACATTATAGCCTAACTTTTTTCTATAGATCATATATCCTTTTGTTACCTCACAAGTTCAATATCATTTTAAGAATTGATTTAGAGTAAGGTTTGACATTTTGAAAATAGATGAGGTTTGACATTTTGAAAATAGATGAGGAGGTTGTGAGAGTTAAATGAAGCTTTTTATTGTTGAGCTTTGATTAAGTTGTAATTATTGTTGGTATTTTTCATTTAGTCTTCTATTAGTACTTTTTTTATATTTGGTATTAATAAAAAAAAGAAAAAAGAAAAAAGTAAATAAAGTCATAGTTTGGTAGTAGATTATGGTGGTCAAAGAGTTGAAGAAAAGTTTGGGAGTGTCAACTTGGGTATATTAAAATTTCTAAAATATTCCTTGATTGATATTTGCTCTTGTAGATTATTGAGCCTAAAACATGACTTATATCCTACCCTAAACCAAGCCTCATGTTTCAAGCTTTAAAAAGTCCTTTTGATCCTTGGCTAATTGATTATCTACATTAGTGGAGAGGGGTTCAAAAGAACAACCTATGGAGATATGAGTTTAGGCTTAAGGATCATGACATATTTTGATTTGGGAGAATCTCAAATGATTAACTATGAGCATCACACATACACATAGGGAGTATTTTGAATGAGTTTTGGATGTTTGAGCTAGTACTTGAGAAAAATTGATTTGGATCATAAATTAGAGGTTATTTATTTCTAATTTTGATACAATAAGTTTGTTTTGCTTATTATTTTGTACATTAATTTTTAGTAAATATTTTTATTGTTTGAGCTTTTATTTTTCTTTTTGTAATATTTAGAAGTTTTTTAGGTTTATTTACTCGAAGGCAAACAAGGTGTTAAGTTTGGGGAAATTGATAACTCTATTTTAATAGAGTAATATTAGCTTTTATATCTTAAAAACTTGTTTAGTTACTTGAGAAATTTACACATTATGCTTAAATGGATATTGATTGTGCCTGTTTGGAATTGAGTTAACTCTTTAATATAAAATCTGAATTTATCTTGTATATCATTAAAAAGAGTTATATTTTAAAGTTCATTCATGGAAATTACATGTGCTGCCATCACAGGGAATAAAAAGTGAAAAAACTAGCATGGTCTATAGTTTGTCATAGCTTTGCTACAACAAACATGCGAGCAACAAGGAATAAAAGAATAAAAAACAAATGACAACTAGACCTAGTTAAGTAAAAGAACAAAAATGGATAGCTAAAGACTCACTTTCCAAGGGTAAAACTTGAGAGTTAGTACAAAAATCTCGCCTCACATCATTTAATACTAGGACCAATATATAAAAGAAAACATTAATCTCTTCAGTTGAGAAATCACCTGGGGATTTGAAAAATTCCATTTCTCTTTCTTCTTAGAGAGAGTGAAATAAAGTTAGAGTAAGAATAAACAATAGCTAAGCAAATCAAGAGATTGTTAGAGATTTTGGATTCATTTGAAGTAAAATAGTAGAGAAGGGACTACACGTGGAGTTTCTTCTTATCTTATTTTTCTTTATTTTAATTCTTTGTAACCTTAGATTTAGATATGGGTTTTTCTATTCCATAATTTGCAATTGATTTTTTAGGATTATAAATGGGCGAGTTAATGTAATCTCTTTTTTTATTTATAAAAATCTATGTTATGCTTTGATGAAATTGTGCTAGTTATTCAAACTTGCTTTACTGTTGAATTCCTATTTGTTGCTTAATCTACAATTAATAGGATATTAAGATAGTGATTAATTTTGGAAAGGTTAGTTAAAGTTGGATGAATCTTTGATAATGTGGGCTTAACTTAGGTCTAAGAATTGAAATTAAAGTTGCGACTAATATAGGAATATATAGTTGTATCACATAATCCAAAATAATTGGCTCATGTAATGATGTTCTTAAACTTGGTTTTGCATAGAAATATGATTAATTGAGACTTAGGACATATAAACATCACAGATTCGGAAGAATCCCTTGTAAATCACAAAGTCTCGTTACTATTGCGTTTTACTATAACATTTTTATAGCAATTTTGTTATGACTGTAATAGTTTGTTTTATTTGCAATCCTAGCTAATTTAATAACTTGAAAATCTTTTCCATTATCTTGTTGAACCTCATTTGAGTATTTTTACTCTTCTCAACTTATTAGTTATTAATTTCTTTTTGTTATGTTATTTCACTTTGTTATTCAAAACACACAAAATTATTTTTATTTTGTTAATTTTTTCATTTTTTTAATATTTTAATCTTTATGGGAATGATCTTTTCTTATCATTATATTACTTGTTTGTAATACGTATACTTATGTAGTACTCTTTACAAACTTATTAAGCAACAATTTAAAAATAACCTTTCTTATGCACATGCAATAACATTGTGAATTTGTATGGTTATTTTGAGAACTTTTTATGTATTTCTTGCTTTGATGATTTATATGTCTCTAAAAAACTCTTGATGATTTATATGTCTCTAACAAGCTCTAGAAGTCCTTTTAGTGTCTCTTAAGGAAAAATCCTAAGTGTTACTTATATAGAAAGAGGATTTAGGCCATCTTTGATTCATTTGATCTTTTCTTGCCATCATTGTTTTCTTATCTTTAGTTTTCCCTTTTGAGCCTTTTTGTTATCCCTTTATATCTTTTCACCTATTGGCTTAGCACAAACCATAAATCTTACTTACTTTATACACCTAGTTGAGGTTCAATTCTTACTTATTGAATTTATTTGTTTTAAGATTGTCTTCTTTTTTTACCTTGTGTTTAAAGAAAAAAGAAAAAGAAAATAAAAGGAAAAAGAAAAAGATGGGTTTCAACAAATGAATTTTAAGATGTACAGAAAAAGATCCTATCTTTTGGGAATGTATGTGTATGACTATTGAGAAGCAAAAGGAAAAGAACTAAGTTTAAAGGTTTGTTCTTATGGTTGGGAGGTCTTTTCTTATAGTGTTTTTGTTGTTGATAAACGTATGTTTAAATCTGTAAACGTCTCTTCTTATCTATCCAAACCTTAGCCTCTCATTATAAGTTTTGAAAGACCTATTGATTTCTTCTAAGTTGACATCTACATAAGTAGGGAGAGAGAGGCTAAATGTGGACATATGAAGTTTGGTTCTACTTGAGTCTATATTTCTATTTACTTGGTTCGCAAAGCATATCTTTATGGCATATAAAGTAAACAAAGTTAGCATATCACACATAGTGCATATCCTTAGAAATTTAGCTATGTGGATGTTTACGTTGATTGTATTGGTTGTTTTTCCTATCTGTTTGGTCCCACAAAATCCACCTCACTATATAGCTCATCATCACCTTGCCAAATAGCTCACCAAACACTTTAGCCAGGTCGCTGGCAAGGTATGCAGAGGGGTGCCCCTAAGCCTATATAAAATACACCCTAAATCTTACATTCTTCATACCTCAAAATAGTTTCCTTCTCTTCTCGCTTTACCAGTATATCCAATCTTCTAATTATTACCAAATATGACCCCAAAACATACCAGAAGCGGTAAGTAGTCAAAACAACCTGAGCCTGCCATTCCTTCTAACAATGCACCCATTCTTGCTAAGCATTCTCTTACTATTCATGAGTATCCTAAAGTTGAGGAAATTTTTGCATACTATTCCTACATTTCACTTCGTTATCTAAATTATTTCTATAATAATGAGTTTGTTAGGGAATTTTATGCTACCCTTCCTCATGTCTTTACTATTGATATGATATTCATAGTTTATTATCTCTTCTTATTGTTTAGTTTCTGAAATTTTTGTCATCCCATTTGAACTTTAAAATATTGCTGCTACCTATCTCTCTGAATTTAATAGTATGAATATTTGTAACTCTATTGAGACGATAAACCAATTGGTTAGGCCTAACCACACATATGTTGGTAATGCTATTATTGTTAGCCTTTTTCCCTATGTGTTCTCTTAATATTATCATAAGTACCATTATTCATCATACTCATATCTTCATAGTATCCCTTCGTTCTAAGGACACTTCCTCTATGCAATGATAAATGGTGATGATATAGATCTTACTGGTATGATCTATAGAACTAACATTTTTC
This sequence comes from Hippophae tibetana, assembly GCA_037013495.1. Lineage (NCBI taxonomy): Eukaryota > Viridiplantae > Streptophyta > Magnoliopsida > Rosales > Elaeagnaceae > Hippophae > Hippophae tibetana. The sequence continues at coordinate 31,065,953 of CM072806.1, forward strand.
GTACCATTGCTCCTCCTTCTACTACACTATACTATCTATCTTTGATTTTCATGTAAGGTTCCATTATTTTTCATAAAAAAAATTTAAACGTTCATATCAAGCCTATTCTCACTCCTACTATTATTTCTAATAGTTAGTCTCAACATACTCCTACTATCCATTCTTCCCATCTTTTATGAATGCTACTCAGTCCATGCATTATGAATCCACTCTTGTTTTTTGTACTTCTTCCATGTATGTCTCTTTAGATGTAGAGTCCACCCGTCTTTTGTCTAATGTTGTTCAGGAATTAAAAACTTTGAATAAGAATGTCTTTGATATGCATCATTTTCAAGCTTTTTCTCAAGGTGTTGCGACTTCTTCTCGTCCTATTGTACCATATTTTCATGAATCACCAATTCTTCTACCTCTATTAGATCTCATTTTACCTCGACCAGACCTCCTTGCTCTGGTGTTTCATCCCTTAAATCTCTGTTTAACATATTTACTATGTATGGTGGAGATGAGTTCAATTTTCCCTTTGAGATCGACCACTCTTTTGATCATTTTGCTAATAACTTTCTCAATAAACAAGCTATTGCACCATAATCTACTTTCCCTTTTTAATGTTGAACAACCTTCTCATAGTGGTGTTTAAGAAAATGATGATGCTAGAGAGGGAGACAAATAATGTTGATCTCATTTATGTCTTTTTACTTTTAGTTATTTCCTATTACTTTAATTTATTTCTGAACTTATCATTGTAAACTAAATTTATTTAATGAATATGAGTCTAATGGTGTTATTTTCATTTGTGATTAATTTTATTTGCCTTAATTCAATCTGCTTGTTGCATTTTTATTAGAATTATTGCATATTTGTATTCCTTCTCTCCTACATATAGAGGTGTTCTTTTGACTTTTATTGTCAAAAAGGGGTTGAAGTTTTATACACAACTATGTATTTATTCCTATTATGTATCCTGCATGAATTGTGAGAGTAGGATTGAACTACATATTCTTTTCTAACTTGCATACATTCAGGGGAAGTGTTGCATGAAGTCAAGGGAAAGTTGTACACTTTTCATGTGTTATTCGCCTATTGGTGTTCACATATGCAAGGATAAAACGATAGTATGTAGTTTGACTACATGTTATTTCTACATGATACATTCACAGGGTGTGTGTAGGTTATAGGTTGAGTTTCATATGTGTTTGTGCATAGTGGTGTGGAGACCCTAATGTTTTAAAGTGAAAGAGTGGATGAGTTTATACATGAAGATGGATGGTGCACATGAGATGGATACACTTAATTTAGGTATGTTTTTTGGGTTTGTATATGGGTACAAAAATCCTTAGGTTAACTTCATGATCATCTCATGAAAGATGTGAGTATGTAATAGTTGTGTAATATTTTGACATGGAAAGCCAAAAGAGGAGATTGTAAGTCCCATTGTACTTTGTTTCCATGAGTTGGCTTCATGTGTGTAAAAAAAGTGTTTATCTATTTTTAATCATTGTTTTGTCTTCCACTATATAAAGTTAATTACTGTGGATCAATACCACACACACATAGTTAGAAACACCGTGTTTAAAAGCATGCTTTCATACACCATGAAGTTGGTTGTTTTTAGAACACATGCTTGGTTAAGATTGATGAATTTTGGCTCACTTTGGTTATAGGTATTTGTGGATATTACTCAATATTTTTTGGAAACAGAAAAATATCTTTTAGCATCTTGCCAACAAGATTTCCACCATGTTTGGCAAGGTGTCTAGTAAGTTGGATGGCGAGGTGGTCGGTTGAGACTCTATAAATGCCCTCACTTTTCTAAACTCTTTAGCCACATTTTTAGGACCGAAACTATGCCAAAATTCATTGTCTACATACATGGTTTGATTGTGTCCCATGTACACAATTTGAGATATGTGGAGGACTATGTGTCTCTTAAAGTTGTTATTTGCTACACTTTGTGATACTAATATATGGTTACCAATAACACTATATTGAGTGGTATTGGTTGTTTAGGATATCTGAGGTTCATGTGTCAAATCAAGTCGTTACAAAAGTAGCAAGTAAAAGTAGTAGTAGACAGTTTGGACAATGGTCTTCACTGATAGAGGTAATTGTGATTTTATTATCTATTAGAGTTGTAACTATTTTATTAATTTGTGAATTGTTTGTTACTGAATGATTGCTTTAAGGAACCCAAGAATTTTACCACATAAATACGATCTCGATGTGAGTTTACCTCGCTATATCAACATAGTGAAGCATAAACTCAAATTAGAAAACATTTATTGTTTATTTACTTTTAGTCTGATATATAATATATGTTGTTATAAGTTATTTTCTTTTTGATATTATATTATATGTAATTCTCATGTATGAAATGGATAAGTGTGTACTTTCCTATTTGAGTGAGTTAAGGCTAGGTCCTTAAGGAGTCTGCATCTCCTTACCTCGATAGTGTATCAATCATAAACTCTTTCACTAACTTTAATTAACTTCTTGACAAACTAGAAAATAGAAGTATAATTATTACAAATATTTTGTAGGTTCAACCCTTACTTCAATTACATTACCAATGAAATTTTAATAAAAATAAGGTTTAACGTTTGACGTGCCCTTTAGAGTGTCAAAATTTTGGCGTTGTGTCGTCGAGAATTGAGCTCACAATTTTTCTAATAATTGCTAGTTTTTTTTATTTTTAGTTATATATATATTGAAGTATTGAATGTCAAGAGAAAATGATAACATATAGATGTATAATACCCTATATAAAATGAATTTTCTACACCATTCTTTTAGCATTAACAAGGCAATTGCGAACACATAATGCTATGGATGGATTTGAAAGTCAGAGGCATAAGAGTGATCCATATTCTAATATGTACAATGCAGGATAATGAGATCATCAATATCTAAGTTACTCATATAGAAAATTTGGAGAGAATTTCAATATTACACATAACTCTCCATTCCTAATGCCATAACCTACTTCAACCACTCAAGATAGGTCTCTTGAGAACATAATAAATTCCTTAGCTTCTCACACTTTAAAATTTCATCAATAATCTCACATTTCAATGAGGAATCTTAAGACACAACTTAGCCAACTAGTCTTCCCTGTGGAAAAAATGGATGCATGGCCAGTTGTCGAGCTCCTCTCAAATAGTTGCTAAGCTTACAAAGAACTCTAATTCCATTACTTTGGAGAGTGGTAAGCAACTTGAGGAGCCTCAAATAGTCCCTAAGAATGATGTACATGAAGAAGGAACTATGAGGAGGAAAAGACCATCACTTCCAAGAATTGAACGTAGCACCAAAGGTAGTACCTGAACATTCTTTTTTCTACTAATGAGTACTTTTTATTTTTTGAACAGATTCGATGATTCAATGAAGCAAAATCATGAAAGTAAATTTTTAAAAACCTTTTCTAATGTGCAAATTCATATACCTCTTTTGGAAGATATTAAGTAGGTGCCTTTGTATGAAAATTACCCTGAGGAAATTTTTATTACCAAGCACAAGCTTAAAGATAGCATAGAGATAGGTGTGGTGAAGAATGTATCTAGTGTGCTTTAAATGAGACTACCACCAAGGTGCAAGGAATTACTTAATGGACTTCTAGCTTGACAGTTTGACGTTGCATACTTCAAGATATTTTATGATAATAGATGTAAATAAATAGTAACTCACCAGACTTTGTTTATACTTATTTTTACATCATATACATGCATATTCTTACATTGAAAACAATATAAGAATCGGGTTCCGGGAAGTGTTAACATGTCTCTATCTTTATTTTCTTGTGCTTTATTAGTTTAACATGTGTTTAAGATACATGTTTTAGGATTATTATACTCTAAGTAGCATTTTTTTCTTCAATTTTTAGGTTTATTTATTGCAATATTTAGGATAGTTAGGGCTTGAAAACAATCACATACTCATTCCTTGTTTTTCTGGCATCGATGAGAAAATTAGTTAAATAATGTTAGGTTTAAAATAATAGTGGATTTCAATAGAGTCTTGACTTTGTTCCTAAGTGAAAAAACTTTATAATACTTTTTGCTCAAAACTAATATGCACAACAACAAAGTTAGTGATAGAAAAATTTATGTGGTTGAACTTGTGAAAAATTGTGAAATTCTTGAAACCTTGTTATGAATTTAATGAATAAGAATAGGATGCTATAACTTTTCCTTAAGTTTATAAAATAAAATGCTAAATGTATTTCTTGAAAAATGATTAAGGCAATAAAATTAACTTCTTTGTTTAAATTGTCCTGCCATTACATACATATTGTTGTCCTTACAAGGACAGTTTTTTTAGTGAACTAATTTGAGCCTACATAAGTCAATTATTTGTACTCATTCCTTACCCTTAGAATGAAATACATTAGCATACCTTATAATTCCTTATAGTTTAAGAATTAGTGGACTTGCATAAAAAGAGAATAAATTCTATTAAAATGCTAGAATAAAATTTAAGAGTATCAATTATGCTATAAATAATTTAATATCCAATCTATACGACACATCCCTGCTATAATAGGTACCATATATTTGTTTTTAAAAAAGTAAAAAGTAAATAATAATAATAATAATAAAGGGACAACTCGAAAAGAAATATAAAAAAGAGTACGTATTGAAAAAGACTGGCAAAAATAAAAGAAAAGAAGCCAATAATGATGTTTGGTTCTAAATAATGAAATCTGATCCCATTTTATTGACATAATTGCTCTTAAGATAATATTATTTATAAGCCTCTTTCTCTTACTCTATGGACTTCGGAACTTCTTATTTTTTTCCCTTCATTTAATTAAACCAACAAGTTTATCCCTATACAACCAAATAAAAGACCTCTTGATTTTAGGGAATAGTTTTGGTGAGTGAAGATACAATTTTAAGGAAAACTTTATGATGTACAATTCACTCTAACAAAGAGTAGTGATGTTTGCTAGGGAAGAACAATATTCTAACTTTTTTAAGTTGCATGGTTTGACTATTGTTAATGAATGCTACATCACACACACTTTGAGTATGATTATAGAAAAGCAGACAAAGTATAAAGATGATTAGATAAAATATCTAATATATATTAAAATTTAAGGTCATAACATTGTTGAACCCGTAAGATAAAATACTAAAAAATTTATTCTATGGGTATTAATTTTGCTAAGGACTAGCAAAAAGTAACTTTAATTGAATTTAATAAATGTTATTTTATAAATATTTTTATATATTATTTTTTTTATTTACACATATTTTATTATTATGGTATGATAAAAAAAAATTACTGTGTATTTATTGAGAAAATATAAATTTTCAAGATTTTCTGTAATTTTAGTGAATTTTTTAGAATTTTTTGGATAAAGGTGGATGAACTTAGAAAAAACAATGGATGAATTTAGCAAGCCCATCCCAGTTAAGCTCAACATCCCTATGACAAGTGTCAACCAAATGAAAATCCATGACTGGACTGGTTTGATAATATATTAAAAATTTCACATTATTTTTCATTAAATTATAAAAAAATCGGACCAAATCGGGAACCAAACCATTTTATAAATCAAACGGTCCGGTCTGGTTTTTATTTCTTAAAACCGTTTCAAACGGTCTGGTTCGGTTTGGTTAAATTTTTTATAGGAAAAACCGGATCGGACTTCTGCGAGTTGATTTTGCCTCTGAACATGTTTTTACACTTTTATCGATTTTTTCTCTCTGCATGACACATGACACATGACTAACTTAGTTTGAAATGGAGGTCCACTAACTCCAACATAACTCCACACTCCTGCGTTATTAGAGTGCTCCTAAATAAAAGCATTAACTAACTTCACTATGACTTACACTCCACTAACAGAGTTCTCTCAAGGAAATGACATCCATTATCCCAAATTTCCTAGGTCAACTAAATAATTATTTTCATAAACTTTATCATCCTCCCTTGAATTGAATGTTTTAAAACATAGTTTAAGGAATATACCCTACTAAAATAGTGATATTTGGTTTCAAAAATTGTCTTAGTCTTTTTAAAAATCGAAAGTATAAAATTTTAATCATGATCTAATAAAAACCGATAAATGTATACATGTAGTCTTGGTTTTTCTCAATAATTATGATCATAAGTTAAATTACAAAAATTATTTAAATATAAATAAATTTATATAGTAACGATTATTAAATGACCGTGATCTAATTAAAATATTAGAATTCTTAAAACCAAAATTAAATAATATATTGTACGTTATTTATTTAAAAAAAATACAAAAATTACTTTATAATTTTTTTATTTCTCTATTAATTGAATTTTATGTATTTTCTTTCTTTACATCATATGCAACATTTATGTATCAATTTTTTTTCTTTTTCTCTACTAATTTTTTTTCCTTTTCTTTTTCCCCCTCTCTTCTTTTTCCCTTTTTCCCAGCTCACCACCTATCTCTTCTTCCTTTTCCCCTGTCGCGCACTCCCCTCGTCGGTCGTTTCTTTTCATTGTTGCTCGTGACCCAGCTCCGGCTCGCGCTTACACAGTCTTTCATATTTGGCTTAGAGATTAATTTGTGAACAAATTTATTTTTCTACACTTTTATATTTTTGTTTCATATTTTTAAATTCATATTAAGTTATTATATAATTAGATCAAATAATTTTATATGATCATAATTATTTGATTTAATTATTAAATATTAAAGAAGTTTTTTTTTAATTTGTGTTTAATCTTTTTGATATAGAATTTGCTAGTTGTATGATTTAAGTAATATATGTTTTGAATAATCTAGTTAGGATTAGTCATTATTAAATCTGTTCTAGAACACACACGAGTACTTGTGTTTTTGTGCTAACCCACTTTGTAGTTGATTTGTGAACTGATGAGTGCTCAAAAATCACTAAAATTACCATGATTTTATGCACATTAATTGATTAAAAATATACATATATATATATGTTTTATCAAATATTTATATAAATTTGTCTTTTTCGGAATCACGGGTATTTTTCTTATTTTTCAGGTATTTTGGCTTAAAAATGTAACTTAAAGACTCAAAGAGGAATACTCGAAGCAATACATCACAAATATATTAATAAATAAATGGGGAAAGGTCAACAAATATGGAAAAATTGGACAAAATGGGTCAAAAAGGTCAAAAATGTCAAAAATGAGAAAATCGCGCCGCCGTGCCGAGCCCCGCGCGCGTCATGCTGCAGTCCAACGCCCACGCCCGCGCACTTCGTTGCCCATTTCGCCCCATTTTTCGCGTGCAGCCGCCCCACGTCATGCTAACGTCATCAAATGACGTCAGCAATCACCACTCCACCTTTTCACATTTTTTTAACATTTTTTCCCCTACTTTTTCTCTCCATCCTCACCTATAAATACCCCTCTTCTCTTCACTTCTAAACAGACCTCAAAATCATTCTTCTCTTCTCTTTCTTTCTCTCATTTCTTAGTTTTTAGTTAAATTCTCTTAGTTTTTAGTTAAATTCTCTTAGTTTTAGAGTTCTTTCTTTTTGAGAAGAACTAGTTATGTTTTTTTTGTAATTTATTAGCTTTTTGATTCAATAAATGGGAGTGAAAATTCCGCTTGGAGGTTTTCCAGCAACGGGAATAACATCGAAGTTCTGTAAGGATTTTATTTTCTTTACATTTATTTTTTATGCTTTATTCTTACATGTTATATTTAATTTGTCTGTGATTAAATTTAACTCTGCTAGCTGTTTGTAAACATGATATAATAATAACGTTGTTATACTTGCGAAATATTAAATAGGTGAAAATTTCTAAAATGAATTGATTTTATTTTTATTCAAGATTTTATATTAAGAATGTTAGAGAGAAATATATTATTTTTCATTACAAACTTAAATCTGAAAATTAGATTTTAAGGTTTAGTTATCCGGTCTAATTTAGAGTAGTGTTCTTTTATTTGTTGGTACAATCGCTCAGTAGTTAGAGTGAAACTCTATTTCAAAAGTTTTTATAAGAATTATTATGTGAAAATGTATTAACAACATGTTTTCAGTAGTGGTTTTAAAACTTGAAAGTTACTACTCGGATAATTAAATTCTTATGTTTAATTTGGACACCTTGAATAAAGTTTAAACTGTCTAACCCCACCAAAGGTGGCAATTAAATGGTTTATTTTCAATCTCTTAGAAAAAGGAATTAATTTAATTAACCAAATTAGTTATCAACCTCACCCATAGGTGTTAATTGATTTGTTTAGTTAACAAAGAATATCTATCCCCACCAATGGTGGTATTCATATAAAAAAAGAGAATCAATAAACTATCAATTTATATCTTTAATAACCTAGATAATATGAGCAAGCATAATTAATTTAGTTATTATATCCATAAATACTCCACTATTATAAATGATAAAATTTGCATAAATATTTATTGAATCTGTATCTATCTTTATTTTTATGTTATTAGATTAGAAACACAAAAACCAAACTATCGTGACAGGATGTTTAGGATTTAATTTCGTTTTTAAAAGTTTGAATAATAAATTAAAAACCACATACATTCCTTCCTTAGATCGACCTTGGGAGTATACTTATCATTTTCTTCGAAATGATTTGTGCACTTGCGAGAGTTTTATAAATATAAAACCAAAGTATTGACAAGAATCGGCGATGCCGGTTTTCGCTCATTATAAACGTATTTGATTGGTGGGCAACTTATTAGAACGTTGTCTAAAAACTACTCATGCTAATATTAGAAATTGTGAAAATAGAGTAGGAGCTCATAAGTAAAGTATATTAGGACAATATCCTAGGGATGGTAGTATAAGACTGAGTTTGTACTTGATAATTTGATTTTCACAATGGAAAGTTAGGTGCTGCAGTGGACCAGTGGTTTTCCTCTTATGTTATAGTTGTGGTCTAAGTTCTTTCCACCTAAAAATATCGTGTGTTATTCTTTTATTTTTGTACCTTATTCTTACACGTGATTGCATGTCTGGTTGTTTTGTTTAGGTTATTAAATTATAAATTGATAAAAAATAATAATAACCTATTCACCCCTTCTAGGTTAATTAGATTCATATTTTATACACTTTTAATTATTGAATATTCTACAAGTAGGTAAGCTGAGACAAAAAGAATCTTTAGGAAAAAAAATATTTTGAGAGATCAAAAGCATGCTTTGATAAAAAATTGTCACGTCTTGAAAAAGAAGTATATGAGATAGAAAAAGGGGGTGAATTTTAAATTATGTTTAAAAGAAATTTCTTTAATAATTATGAAAAATTCAATTTAAAAATCATTAGAAAAAAAATTAATTTTATAAAAAATTTGAATACCTTTTAAAGATTTTCTATTCAAAAGGCAAAATTCAATATAATGTCATAAAGTCAATTTAAAGTTCATTAAAATAGTCTCAATCTATCTAAACATAAATGTTATAGCCAAATTAAATAAGATTTTAGGTCAAACCTTGTAATGTTTGAGTCTGAATCCTCTTTGTATGACCTTCATATCTTTTCTGTTATTATCTCGATTAACATAATTGAAAGGTAAGGGAAGAGTAGAGGTGAGTTGATAGCTCTGTAAGAGTCTACTCTAAAATATTATCATAATAAACAATTGTTCATGATGCGTACTCATTTTATTAAATTTTCATGAATGTGAGTAATCATCATTAGTATACAATGTAGGAAGATTTTAGTCACAAAATCTAGGTATACCTATACTTTCTTGCTTCTGGGGGACCGAGTGAGTGTATATTCCAATTATCCCAATGCATGCTCATACAGAATAAACTATGTTATGCGATATAAATCCAATGCATCATATACACCCTCGTATGTACTAGTCTTCAAAATACATAGGCACATGTGTGGTCCAACGCCAAGATGCATCTAGGTCCACTCTGACCCATGTATGATTATAATACATATGGCACATGTATTGATCAAATCAAGATCTTATGAGCCCTTGTCTAAGGGTCTGAAACACAATAAGGGTTCAACTTCAAGGCCTATGTGCAGTCATACTTCAAAACCCATTAGACAGAAAACTTCGAGACACAAAGAGGGGTCCAACTCCAATGCATGTGTGTAGTCAACAATCAAACGCACCATGGATGGAAAAACTCCTAGAATATATGTGTGTGTGATGTGTATCTGTAGTATGTAGAAAAATAGTCCACTACGACCAAATTTTGTAAAAAAAATAGTTCGCTACAACCAATAGCCCATGGATACCATACTCTACAAGACAACATACAAACATACTCATCACAAATAAACCATTTTCATGATGATGTATAAAAACATCATATGCCATGTAATATTTTTAATACTCGTTTTATATATAAAACTTTTTTAATGTATGTACAATAAAATATTTATAACAAATATCTCATTTTAAACAACATTTATAACACTTATTATATAAATTATGGCATTTGGTTTTCATTTTATTCATAACATATGATGCATGACAATTTTAAAAAAACAATGTATAGATTAAAAAGTTTAGATTAGAAAACCCTTACTTAAAAATTTATTCCACGGACTCCTTGTAATTTATCCCCAAGATACCCTGTAAAATGTGTCAAAAAACCGGAACAATTTAGAAAGAGAGGAGAAGGAGGAATTGTGGTGTGAGAAAAGGGATGAATTTTGAAAAAATTGTTGGCTTCTTCTCTCTTCTTCTTCTGTTTTTTCAAGCCCAATGGGACTCTGATATGAGACACGTTAGAATATAGGAAATTAGAAGGAAAAAGACAATATACGAATTGAAATGCAACTATAATAAATTCAAGAAAAATTATTAAACTTCAATTGGAAAGAAGAAATTAACTTAACTAAGAAATAAGAGTCCACTAACTTTACCATATAACTCTATACACCTACACTATCAGAGTGCTCCTAAAGAAGGCATTAACTGATTCCACCATGAGTTACACTCCTCTAATAATAGAATGCTGCTAAATAATTATTTAGGACAATAAAATAATTATTCCAGGCAACATAAGAAAACTTAATCATTAATTGACATAACAATCAGTTATTAGAACTGCAGCGCACACAAATCAAAGCCTCTCTCGAGATGAGTATGACAATTATCCAACTTCATTTTAAGCCGAAATGGCTATTCAGAGAGTTGAGAGGCTATGCGTCTTGTGCATTGGAGGTTGTGTCCAGCACTACGTTGGAGCTTATATTGAAAGAAGCTAACAAGGCAGATCATTTACATTTTGTGATCTCTTCTTATAGTTGTATGAAGCGAAGAACTCATGAAATATGTTGTGCATGTCAGATTTATGAATATAAACAACTGAGTAGTCCTATTCAGTAAGCATCACTTCTTGCCCATTTGAGTAAATTGAATTTCATTTTGGTAACACAAGCTAAAAACCAAGTTGGATTGCCCCATTCAGTAAGCATCACTTCTTGCCCATTTGAGTAAATTGAATTTCATTTTGGTGACACGAGCTAAAAACTAAGTTGGATTGCACAAATGCCTGATAAAATAAATAATCGTTAATTTAGTTATTAATGTTAATTGAAATTTTTTAATTTATTACTTTTAATATTTATTTGCTTCAATTAACGATTTTTATTATCGAAATTTTGATCAATATTTCATCAATTTAATAGAAATATTTAAGTGATCTCTATAACAACTGAATTTATAAATAAATATCGTGAATAAAATAATAAAATTTTAATTTAAAGTATCATCTAAGTAACTTAAATTTTTCTACCAAATTTGCTAATATTTTATCACAATAATTGGTTGAAAAATGTTTAATAATAAAATTATTGATTAAAATAAAAATTATCCTAAAAATTAAAACATAACATTAAGGTAAAGAACTTTTTCCATTTGCATAATTTAAACCTAAGCACTCACATAGACTAATTCAAAGGTAAAAAAAAAAAAAAATTGGCTTGAATCTATCAGAATATCTTAGATTGAAGCTTCTAACTTGTATTTAATTTTTAAAATTCGATCTAATACTACCCAAAAATATACATGACTCAAAAACACTCCACCCGAACTTAAAATTTCGAACTTGGGTTAGCGAAATGCGCTCAAATTTATATCACCCGACCCTGATACCTCCTGGCCTTCAGAGGGTATCACGTTTTAACAGTCAAATGGCATTTTTGTGATCAATAGAAATAAAAAATGACACATATTAGTTGATAAGAGTGCTACAGAGTTGAATAATACATGTCATCAATATAAGATAGGAAGTTCAAAAATAAGCGAGTGGTGGAGTACTGTGAGCATAGCTCTTCGTATAATAGTGATAATGAAGGTGAGACTTGGAGACTGAGAATGAGGGACTGAGCCCCATTCAGTCCTCCTTTTTTTTTTTAATTAAAAAGTATACTTTAATTATTATTTTTAATATAATTTACCTGATTTAATAACCGGTTAAATTATTTTTCAATCCTCTAATAATATTAAAATATTGACAAAAAATATGTGTTATTTTGAAATCTTAAGACTTGATTTTAAGATGTTTTCCCTTATTCAGATCTATGTCATTGTTCTTGAAATCTTTTTTGTATAATTATTACTTATTTATTTTGAATAAATTCACATATGCTTGGATTAAATATAAAATCTAATTTTTTTTTTAAAAAAAACACAACTTTCTTTCACATTTAGAACTGATAAATTTCCTTCTTATTTGAATTACCTTTTTTTTTATTTTAACAAGTTTCTCATTTTGATCAATAATTGTTGTAATTTATTCATCATTTGTTTTTCTAACCCCAATTGAGTTAAAGTAACACTAATTTCTCCTTCATCTATATTAAAGAGAAAATTAAGACAAATTAAGAGATTACAAAGTGAGAGATTTTGAAATTAGAGACTCAGACTCCAATCATGTTTTACAATTGTTTCAAGACCAATATATTTTTGGAATAAAAATATATTGCATAATATAATATCTATATGCATTATTATGCACAATATGATAATCGAAGATTAACATGATGTTAATGTAACAATTGAAGAACGACTGCAAGTACCAATTCAAGAAGTTGAGATGGTGGTAAAAGAAAATACTTGATTTCAAGAATTTTTTTTTCTACAAAAACAAATCAAAGATAGAGAAGTTCATATTACAATTCAAAATATATTAACTAAAAATTTGTGGGATGAATATAGAAATTCTTGGATTAATATCTATCCATAAATAATAAATACTTTTAATTGTCTTTTTTAATGAAATATAATTTTTAATTTATATAATAAATATATATTTTTTATTTAATGAATTAATAATTTTTTAATTAATAATAATATATAATCCTTAATTAGTTGAAGATAATAATTGATAAAAAATAAAAGAAATATTTTATTTTATAAAATAATATAATATAATTTTTAATGTAATATTTAATATTATGGGTTATAGAATAGTAAAAATTTAATATAATTTTTTATACAAAATAAAATTTTGGGTGGAGGATGAACTTAGGACTCAAGTCGCTTTATCTTCCTTTTCTCTTTTATTTTTATTTTTTTTATTCTCAGAATTATCAATCGCTCTCTTTCTCTACCTATTTTCTTTTCTCTTTTCCTCTTATTTTTCAGTAAGATAGATGATTCTTCTTTTTTATGTTTTGGTTAATTTAACAAAATTATTCTCTCTCACCTCTAATTTTCCATATTTCCTATACAAATGTTGAGATTACATAATTACGAAGGATGAAGGAAGAAATACACGTGTAACAAAACAAAATCTAAATATTTTTCTATATGCAGTCTAAAACAAAGGCAAATATATAGCAATTTCTTCAAAGTCTGTTTTGATTTGGAATTTGTTTGGCTCCATATGTTTTATTTATCAAAATATGAGAGAGGTTTGAGAAATTTTAGGACTGCCAAGATAAATCTCTAACTTAAAGTGTTTTTTTTTACTTAAACAAATTAATGTGTTTTTATTAAAAGCCCATTTTGCCCTTCAAAATCACTCCATGTGAAAGAGGTGATAGAAACTTTAATAGTTAGAAACCTTAACAGTAAAGTAACTGTACTGTAAAGAAAAAAAAAAGACCAAAATGTTCCTATTATAATAAAAACAGTACTAAAATATCTCTTAAAAAATGACTAAAATGTATCTTTTAATTTAAAAATGGACTAAAGTGGATTTAATTCGAGAGTGCGACTCGTCAAATTGAAATCACAAACATACATACCGCACTCCATACTCACTCAACTGAATACAAGTGACTTCGTTTCTAGGATTTTCAAATTTCCAGTAGTGACACTCTTCATTTCTTACTTCTTCGTCATTTGAATGTGCCAAGATGGGCAGTGCTGTGCAGGTATGTTATAAAATATATGTATTCAAGCGAAATGACATTAACATGAATATAAATACCCTTAGGCACAAATTTCGTGAACGTTTACAAATATATATATATATAAGGCCAATTCAATAACTAGATACGCATCTAAAGATCTATGACTGTCGTATAGAATCCATATAACAGTTTTGAACAAGTAATGTTCGGTCTAAAAATAGGTTTCAAAAGGTTCACTGTGCCAATCAAAAGGAGTGCAAAATCAAACGGTTTATTATCAAAATATACAACAGTTATATCTCTGTAGTTAAATAAGGTTAATGCCTTAGAAAGGAAGAGAAAACAAACACAAAAAGGTGATACGAACGCTACCCTCCTTGTTGAAGAAGCCTTAAAGGCTTCAACTGCTGGCCTCAGAGGACACCAAGCCACCTGTACCTCAATGAAATAACCATTTGAGAAGAGACCTCTTATAGCCATGCAAGACGTTCAAACTAAATTAACAACATACATTACCAAAGTTTCATCACAAGACTCTTTACAGACAAAACATTTGAAGTTTCTGTTACATTCAAGAGCCCAAAGTTGAGATACTAAGCTAGAGTCCAGTTTTATGCTAGAGATTCGAGAGTCAAAACACAAGTACACTTTGGAAGCTAGATAAGTTTAATTCAGCTTGGTTTTCTTGTACAGTACTATCATAGATAGATTATTTCCTAAACTTTTGAGCAACATATTTTATCTTCTAAAACCCACCTCAATTTTGACAGAAAGCCAAATGCTTGCATCAAGGATGCTTACTCCCTGTATTTCCATCAGCAGAAGCCCCTTGACCAGCCAAGAAACGAACAACAACACAAGTTATGTTATCAGCACTCCCTCTTTGATATGCTTCCTGCATGAGCCTCTCTGCAGCCTGCTTTGAGTCCGGAATTGGTTTAATCATTTCAACTGCCTCCTGCGAAAAACGGAAAGAAATGGTCTCAATTTGTTGAATCAACTTCGTCCAAGCAATTAAGGTTGTGATATCACCAATAAAAGGACAGTTAAAATATAAGCTTTACAATTAGAACAAAGAAAAAAAAAGTTAAGTATCCTGTTTGAGAAGTTGCTTTCAACCTCACTAAAAATGAAGAATCATCCACAACTATGATAGAAGTAGTTATCATAACAGACCTCATTTGAGACAACATCCCACAATCCATCACTTGCAAGGATAAGAAATTCAAGAGTGTTGTCGATCTTTTCTTCCTGCATAAACGAAGCCAGTGACTAAGCAAGCCAATCTTAAAGATGGATAAGAGGAAAAGAGAAGCATCAAACAGATATGGAATTAAATGACATTCAAATGGAAGAGTGCCATTGAAATGTCAATCAAACAGTCAATACCATAAAGCTCTATGTAATAAGGGCATAAGATAATTGAGTATGCCTGCACATGTACATGCACTCAAGTTGTTCAAAAGTTGAATTATCATTTTAAGCATTTTGATTTTAACCTAATTAATTATTTCCATTTATATCATATATTACAGTCAAATGTATAATAAACTAGAGTATGGACAGCAATACTCATCAATATCAAAGGACAAACCTGAATTTCTGGATCAGCAACAACATACTGTTTCAAAAGCCTATCACCAAATGCACGAGAAACAGCAAGAACGCCTCCAACTCTCCAAGTTCCTGTTAAAAATGATTATTAGCCACCAAGAATAAACGTAGTATGCCAGAGAAATGAAGAAGTTTTGGAAAACAAGAATATGATTCTCACCAGCCCACATCACAAATCCTCCAGCATCCTCAATCCGTTGCCGTTCATCAGTTTGGTCTGGCTTGTGATCTCTGGAAACTGCAATTGCTGCAGCAAGTAATTGAATAGGGAATTAGAAACGAACTAAATACATTTCAAGTCTAGTCCTTTAACAGAAATTTTCAATAATAAGAAATATAATTGGTCTCCAAGACTCATAATTGTCCATAGTCTTACCATTACCACCCCTGCATATTACAGCTCTGGAGTCCCCAACGTTAGCAACAAGCAAACGGTCACCAACAAGGATGGCAGTAGAAGCAGTCGACCCAGCATCTCTGTTCTGATTATTCTCTGATTTCAGAAATTCAGAGTCTGTATGGCTGTATGCATCAGCTGCAGTGGCAGAATAAAATCTTTCTAAACCCTTTTTTCGAAGTCAATTCAAATGGTTCCTGGCTACAAGAATGCAAAACAAACCTATAGCAGATTTTGTGTCAGATATGAATTGTGGATGCTTGATCAAATTACTAAAAAGATTTTGCTTAACATATTCAGCTGCACGAGCACCTCCATGACCTGAAACAGCCATAACGCAGATTTTAATTTATCTTATACTACCAAAGGGTTATGTACATGTAGATGTGTGTAACAATTAACAACACCAATAAAAACAAAAAAATAATCATAGTAAAAGAAAATAAAAATTGATAATGTATTAACATGATGATCAAAGCAGATGCAACTGGCTGCTCAGAAAAGGCAATCCACATTCAGTCAACCCTTTGACAAGGATAACTGAATTAAAAGGGCCTCAAAATCTTCTAGTTGGGACAAAACCTAACCCTTAGAACAAAATAAGTGTATGAATAGGATATCCTATCCAACAAGTCTGTGGATTTTAGATGTGAATGAAAAGGTGACTGCAAAACAAATCCACAAACTGATAAAATGTTTTTGAGTTTGAAATAGATAAAAATTTAATGACCAATTTAATGACACCAAACAAACAGATGTAATCAAGCTTCGATGCACTGACATTCATGCAATGTTGTATTCACCCATGCCTATAATCACTTATGCTTCTTGTACTCTCTTTGGATTTTGTATGAGAGGGGGTTAGAAAGAGAAAAGGAGTTACCATCAAACACTCCAAAGAGACCAACTATCTCTCCGTCCACGCCATCAATTCTTGTGTCATAGAAATCTTCCATAGAAGACCGTTTCCCAGGAGAGCTTGCGTATCCATAGCTGAACTTCCCATTTTGACTGTTAAGACAAATTAAAAATCATAATTAGTACAGAAGCATCCCGAACAGTACTAATGTAGCATAGAGGACATTAAAAACTTAGATATCTAGTGAGAGTAAAAGACTTAAATCAAGTAATCAACCATATTTAATACTTTGGGATAACTATAGTAGACAAAGGTTAATAATGGAACACCAAATCTTCTATCTTCGGTACCTGTGGTAAAACCCTAAATAATCATAATTTTTAAAACAAAAGACAGGTTTTCATTAGACCCCAAGTATATGAATTAAAAGTCATCAATGGGATATTTTTCCATCTTGGATTCAAAATTTGCAATATTATTTCATGGATTTATTAAGAAAATTCAAGCAGACAGGAGCAAAAGAATATTTTATCTAAAACCATGTGATATTTTCCAACAAGTGAGACAAATTGGACAAAATCTACCAATAGGGGATCAAGAATAGATAATTGTTAGCCCCCTGAGGCAACATTAATGCATGACGACAAAAACATGACCAACATATCCCCCCTTGTCATTCCAGGAAATTTGCAACTTAAGATCATGATGAGTTAAAAAAGACTACATGTCCCGTGGTACAATAAAAAATGATCCTTTTGAGGCCAACGCTGAAGCAAAAGGACAGAACATTTTAGAAAATAATGTCAGAACACGCCAAATTGCACAATACATTATTCACTTTTCAAGCCATCATTGCATCCCATGTATTACGTTTCCTAAATCTAGATTCGTCATATGACGAAAAAACATTATGCATCACACCAAGTTGATTACCCAATTAAGTTGAGATCTCAACTAAAAAAATTAAATTGAAATCTATTCTTCAGTTCACCATCAGGCCATGAAGCTAAAATATTAAAGAATTCTCCTGATCATTCCATTATCAGGATCAAATTACAAAGGCCTAGTCATGAGGGCAATGCTCTGTACGATGAAACAAGACCATCGTATATCCTACAGAATTCTTCATAAACAGAGCAAACAATTGACATCATGCAAGCATGATGAGGAATATGATTGCAAAAATTCCTTGTGTTTGTGAATCATATCTAAAAGAAAAACCATATCTATGTCAAAACCACCCAACTGTAGTGGTTAAGATAATTACTACACACCATCAATGTTTAACAGCATGCCTCCTATATTAGGAATTTCTACAGAAATGGAATAAGAATCAAGATGCAATCCCAAAATTCAAATAAGCGTAAACAAGATATACCAAATCAAATTCAAAAAACCCAAATGTATAAAAGAAAATTAAAACAAGTCCAGATCTAAATAGAAGAAAAATGAAACACAAATTAACCTCAGTCCACCGCCGCTCACTGGGGCATCGTCAGCATGAACCTGACTTTGACTCGAAGATGATAAAACCGAATTGAGATAGCCCATATTATTGCTTGAATCAACAAACTTCCCACTACTCCTTTCCTTGACCGAAATGAGATAATAAAACACCACAGCTATGGTAATTGGTATATATCTATAAAGATTAGCATACAAACAGTATGGCCTAATTTTGAAAGCGAAACCTAATAACCTTGGGATCATTCAAAATAACATATAATCCACCTTAACCTGCATATAAAAACCAGAAAATTAAAATTCAAACAACGAATTAGATTCAAATAGTTAGATCAAATACATAGATCTAATTCAAACAACATGCAGAGGTTAATCAATCCAATTGAAAAGAAGACATTCGATTTACAAAAATTACATCATAAAAAAAACCTAGAAAATACATGAAATGAAGGAGGAAAATATTATGAACTTTTGAAGATTTTATGCATTCGGTGATCAAACTGAGAGAAAGAAAGTACCTGAAAAAAAGTAAGAGAAATGAAATGCCATGGACAAAAAAAACCAACAATAGAGAGGGAAACTGAAAAAGAAGTTTTTTTTTTTATTGAAAAAAAAATTGTTAAAAGAAGGAAACGACGAGAAAGTGAATGAGATAGATAGAAGAAGAATTCTTAGAGAGAGAAAGAATAGGTAATGCAATTTCTAGAGAGATATAGAGAGGCCCATGGAAAAACAGTTTTTTTTTTTTTTGGGTTTCAGGTTTTTTGTTGGGTAATCGCGAGCAAAAAGATTTTTTTTAAATACTATATAAGTATTATTTTTGAAATATATTTTTTATTTATTACATTATTTTTTATTTTTTATTGAATAATTATTTTTTTAAAATAAATTTATATAATATTTAACTTTAATATGAAATGCTATATTATCGCCTACTTGATTAATAATTAATAATTCTTAGTCAAGAGATATATAAATTCATAATTCATATCCATATATATGTATTGAACTCACTTAGTTCTCACTTTTTTTTTTTGTTTTCTTTCTATCTTTATCAAAAAATACATACTCACCGACTATATAAACAATTCTTGAGCTAAAGAGCGATGATCAAATTTTAATGAAAAAAAATTTATTATTACTATTATTATATCAAATGATAAATAAAATTGAATTAAATGTTAAATTTTAAATGCATTAACACTTAATCATTTTATTTCTATAAATTAAAAATAATAATTTTTAATGAAAAAAAAATAAATTATTATATATATCAAATGAGAAATAAAAATTGAATTAAATGTTAAATTTTAAGTGCATTAACGCTTAATCACTTCACTTCTATAAATTAAAAATAATAATAATTTTTTTTTAAAATTGATACAATTTAACCATCTTATTTTTATCTTTTAAATTAAAAAACTAAAAACCCAAAACTCTAAGATTCGCCTTCTTTCTCACAATAAACCAAAAAAAAGACCAATGGTGCCATTAAATAATAGGAAAAAATATTTTAAAAGTTATTTTATTTATATTATTATATAATTTTTATAATAAACACATAAATTACTCTATTTTTAAAATTATTATAATTGAATCATATAATTTTAAAATTATATGAATAAAATATTACTTTTATATTATAGAAAAAAAAATATTTTAATCACATGATTTTAAAGTTACCTGACAAAAGAATCTCGATTTTAAAAATTGAATGAAATATGTATTATTTGTAAAAATAATGTAATTAAAATATAATAATAATATAAAAAACTAATTATTCTATTAACACCACTACGTATACAAAGTTATCTAATTAAAATTTCTTAAATTTAAAAATCAAATAACTTATATGTAACTAAAAAAACCATAACCAAAATATTTCATTAACCTAAACAAAATTAATTAAAAGAACTAATCACCTCATTATCGATTTCTATTTGCATTCACTCCTTTTCTTTTGAATTAGTGTTACCTAAAGAAAAACAAATAATATTCAAACCAAATTCAAATATTTCATCACCCAATTCTCAGTCCTACATAGGCACCAATCTTTGGTACGTGACTTCAAAAATTGTCGAAAGAGGTGATAATAAAGAAAATGAATAATGAATTTATGATAAAGAAACTGAGAAAATAAAATATTTGCAATTGTTAATAAATTTGTGGTATTTTTGCAAGTTGATTCAAATAATTTTTTTAAAAATAAATGTAAGATATTATTGTTATTTACTTTTCACTTTAAATTTTTTAATTAAGTATATTACTTAAATACTTCCTAAAATTATAAATTCATAACTCATAGAAGGGATATTAATTCGTATAAATTATATATATTCGTATCGTATTTGTTCATATTGTATGTATTTATTTGTATATTTTTTTATTCAAATTCACAAATTTTTTAATATTATAAAAAAATAAAATTATTTTTAGATAATTTAATTATTTAAAATAATAAAAAGATTCAATATATTTTAAAATAAAAAATATCGATTTTAACTAAAAATAAATCATATTGTATCTTAAGTTCTTGTTTTGAATTGGGATCCAAATTGCTGCCCTCAAAACTCATCTACTCTATAATTGGAGGGCAGTAAAGCGCTATTTGTGGGATTTATACTGAAAGTAAGGGGTGGTGAGTCATAAGCGTTCCCTAGGCGTGAGGCTCTCCTAAACAGCTAGAGACAAATGGCTTACTCTTTTTTGTTTATTTACTTTTAAAATTAAAAAAATTATTTTTAAAACATATAAAAATAAATAACACTCTAATAATATTTAATATTAAATAATATTTGTTTAAAAATGTTTAATTAAACATTTAAAATTAAATAATAGATGATAATATTTGTAATAATAATATATATATATAATTAATATAAAAGATATTATTTTTTCATGATTGTAACCTTTTTAGCTTTGATCACAAACGCTCCTTTCCTAGGTCGGTGCTACCCAACCAGAACTTTTTTCCAAATTCAATTCTCCCTTTCCTAGCTGGCTGATACATTAATTGCATTCTGAAACAAGAAAGAGTAATAATAATACACAGTATCACTGCAAACCCGTATCAGTAAGATACTTACAAATTTAATCAAAAATGAGTAAATTCTAATCATCTTTGTTATTATTTTATCTATATTATATTCATATTTAAAAATAAATTATATTTTTTATTAATTATTACAAATTTCATCTAATTTTAAAAAATCTCATTTAAGATAAATAATAATAAATAAATATAACCCTACTATATATATATAAATACTCATTAAATTTTATAAAATAATATATAATTATTAGATATATGACATAAATTGTATTTTAACAGTTAATTAATACTCTCGAACATTTTTCAATAAAGAAGGGTGATTCATTTCATTTAACTATAGTATATTGAAGAATTAATAAGGGATAGGCATACTTTTACTATTTAAATTTATTATTGTAACAAAAATAACAACTATATTAATAAAAGTATCATTTATATATAATTAATTATATGAATAAAATAAATAATTTATATTTTTTTTATAATAACAAAATTAATTTTACATTTATTTCACCTTCATAAACAAAATTCAAATTTACTCAATTGTGTGTAACTTAGCAATGATATTAAATACAAATTAAAATTTTATTGGAAAAAAATGATTTGCATCGAGATAAGGGTGTCCAAAAATAAGATCGGATTGAATCGAACAGTTTTATAAATCAAACACTCTAATTTAATTTAAAATAATTAAAACAATTTTTTAAATCGATCGAACCAGACCAAACCGATTTAATAATATATTAAAATTTTCATATTATTTCTCATTAGAGGTGTCCAAAAACCGGAACAAATCGGATTAAACCAAAAAACCAAATCGTACCTGATCGAACTGAACAGTTTTATAAATCAAATGGTTCAACCTAATTTGTATTAATTAAAATCATTTTCAAACAATCCGATCTGATCTGAGTAATATAAATGATTCGATCCGGTTAATTTTTTTTTTCAAAACCAGATCGGATAGGTGGGTACCACTACATCTAAGTAAGTGGTACTCATCCTGAGTCCAGATATCAAAAATGAGTTAATTCTAATAATCTCTATTATTATTATTTTATTTATATTATTTTCATATTTAAAAATAAATTATATTTTTTTATTAATTATTACAAATTTCATCTAATTTTTTTAAAAAATCTCATTTAACATATATAATAAAAAATAAATATAATGATTTACAAGAGTTTCCTAATAAAATGCATTCTAATGAGCTCGAATGAATCAGGATGGAGCAGTGTTACATAACATTAATAAGAATACTTCTAGAATTAAGTTTCCAATCAAGCTCTAGAATTAATGAATATGATAAATAGAGTAAATTTATGAGTTTTTGATATCTAACTGATATTAAATAATATAGTTAAAACAAAAAATATTTTCCTTCCAGTGACTACGTCAGCTATCTCTTCTCCAATGTGGTGGCATCTGAGTGGCGGTTAGCGGTACATGTTGGCTGAAAATGTATCAAATCGGCTAGATTGAAAAATTACTATTTGTTTTAAAATTGATATATATTGAGCCAAACCTTTAGCCCATAAAAGATAAAATCTTGATTATATTTTTTTTTAAATGAAAAATCGGCATTACAACGAGAGAAAATATGTTACTAATCATAAATAAATATTTAATCTTATAATATTTTAGATTCAACAATCTCACTTTTAATCTTATTAATTATGAAAATTAGGTACGGATATTTTTATGAGAATATAAGTGCTCAATTTTAACAATTTTGATAGATTATAAGTGTTATTTTAATAATTTAAGAATAAAAATATTTATTTTTCATGATAATAAGATTAATAATACCTAATTTATAAATTACAAAATAAAGTATTCTTTAAAAATACAAAAGAAGAAGTAACATTTGCTACATTGCATCATATTACAATTTTGAAAACTTGCTTTTATAAATGTCACGGCCGGTTTGTTTTGTTAGGGTATAAGTTCGAGATTTTTTTACATAAATTTAAAAAAATTAGATAATTAGTAACTTTTTTTATATACGTTCAAGAAAATTACATATTAATGTTAATTTTAATAATTTATGACTAAAAATGCATAATTTTTTTAATAATAAGGTTAATAATATCATTACAAACTAAAGTCTTTGCAAAAAAATAAAATTAAATAAATAAATAACATTTGCTACCTTGCATCATATTACAATTTTGAACCCTTATTTTTAAATGTCATTATTTCTTTTTCTAAGGGCATAAGTTCGAGATTTTTTTTTATATTATTGGGATTGATCCAACTTTACACAGAAAGAAACTAAAGAGAAGTTAAAAAATTGTGTGAGAATGTGTAATAAGGGTGGTTTTTATATGACTTTAGTGTTTGACATTGGGTGTAGGCTTGATAATTATTTGGTATCCTATGATGGTTAGGGTGATTATTAGTGTTTGGATGATACATTTGAAAGGAATTGACTTCCTCTATGACATCTACACTAGAATCACAAGTATATGAACAATTACAAGCATCATGTCCAATTGAAAAACACACTTCACACACCTATTGATTTGGCATTTGGTGGGTAGTGAGAAGTTGCACTTGCTTAGTCAATTCAACAAGTTGCAAGGTCATTTCATTACTGGAGCCAACTTCATTGACTCCTGCTCTTCTTTTCCTAGTGCTTCTTTGTTGGGAATTAGAACCCAACAACTCATGAGATTATAGGTTTCCTCTGTGATCTTTTCTCCCACAGCTCCTCCATCAACATTATCAACCATATATTGACTTTATAGTGTCAATCAATCCATCATAAAAGAATTGGTTCTGTAGTTGTAATGGAAAGCTATGATGAAGAAATTGAATGAAAAGGATTTTGAATCTTTCCCAAGATTCATGAAAGGGCTCTTCGTCCATTTGAGAAAATGTTGTTATCTTCACTCTTAGATCAGTAGTCCTTTAATGGGAATAGAACCTACCCATAAATTTTTCATAGACTGCCTCCCAAGTTGTTAAAGAACCCGACCCTAGAGTAATGAATCATGACCAAGCTTTATCCTTGAGGGTGTAAGGAAAACACCTCATCCTAAGCTGGTCTTCATCAATTCTCTACAATGGAAAGGTTTGAACAATAGCATAGAATTTTTTAATGAAATGCAAAGGGTCTTCATTAGGGATATTGTAAAAGGAAGGCAACAAAGAATAATGAATCTTTTTCAACTCATAGTTCCTTGCAACCTCTTCTAGTTGTATGCCGAAAGTTGCATTTTCAATGATTGGCGTTACATAGTCCCTCGTCATTTTTTGCATGTCTCTAGCATCTCCCATGGCTACTTGTAGTGGAAATCGGTCCTACTCCTTTTGCGTATTTAGCTCCTAAATTGAAAAATAGTAGGCTTTTCTAAGAAAAATTTCTCACTTAACAAAATGTATAGGCTTAAAAAATACAAAAGACGCAGGGAACCTATTTATTTATTTTTATTGAAAATCTAAGTTAATTAAATTAAGTGAAAATCTAAGTTAATTAAGTTAATGAATTATTTGATTCACTTTGACCATTCAGTTAGTCTTTGCTTTGTTTTTGCAAATGCTTAGCTAACTGTTCCACTTGGACCTCCACCTTTTTTATAGAAGCTTCCACAGAGTCACACCGTTGATTAGTTTTAGATTGGTTATCTCTATAGATTTGAATAAAAGAATTCAAGTTGTCTTCCAAGGTTGGTTTACTGGGAATGCTTCTTGGAATGGGCTGGTGGAATTACTAGCCTAATTGATTTGAGCCTTGGGTGAAAGGAGGGTTGTTTTACCTCCAAGAGAAGTTAGGATGATTCCTTCACCCAGGATTATAGGTACTTGAATTGGGGTTGAATCTTGGTCTCTATTGATATGCTCCCAAAATATTAACTTGTTTAGGTCCAGCTGGTGTTTCTCCTTGATATGGACAAGCTTCAATACCATATCCAATGTTACTACACAAACCACAATGTTCATTATTAATGTTGATTTGTGTAGTGAGAAGGGCAACTTGCTTGGTCAATTGAACAAGTTGTTGAACTTCATTGATGGAATCGATTTCATGAACTCTAGCTCTTCTCACTCGTGAGCTTTTCTGTTGGGAATTTGCACCCAATATCTCAAAAAGGTTGTATATCTCTAAGGCTATCTTATCTCCCATAGCTTCCTCAACGACGTTGTCGACAATGAATTGACACTATTGTGTAAGTCTATCGTAAAAGAATTGGTTCTGCAACTGCAGAAGGAAGCTATGATAGGGGCATTGAGTGAGGAATAATTAAACATATCCCAGGTTTCATGGAATGGTTCTCCTTCCATTTGAGAGAAAGTGGCAATATTTTCTCTTAACTCTGATGTTTTTTGGTGGGAATATAATTTTTCCATGAATTTATTGTAAACATCCTCCCAGGTCCAATAAAAGACAAGTTATACCAAGGCCAGGATCTGAAAGAGAAGATCACTTTCCGAAATTCCAAACCTGGAGGGAGTGACATCAACCAAGTTTTGGCCTTGTCCTTCAAATTATAGGGGAAACACCTCATTCTAAGCTGATCCTCATTTAGAATACTAAAGGGGAAAGTTTGGATTGTAGCATAGAAGTCCCTAATGAAGGAAAGAGAATCTTCATTAGGCAGCCCATAGAATGAAGGAAGCATGGAAAAATGAATGTTTTTCAAGTCATAATTTCGAGCAACCTCACCCAATTGGATAGAGGCAGTTGTCATGCCAATTATTGGCCGTGAAAACTCTTTCATGGTGGTTTCCCTAACATGTGGGTTTTCTCCCAATTATATTGGTTCCGGTAAAGGATTAAGGCTTGATTTTGTGTTTGGCTCAAAAATAGACTGATGGTTAGAATCCAACCTTGTGGACAATTGTTTAAATTTATGAATATTATCTATGTAGGTTGTAAGAGGGTTTTCTAAGGATTTTCTACCATGCATAAACTAGTGAAAAGTTTTTAAAATTTTGATAAATAATTTAAAAACATTATTCCTTCTTTGGCAACGGCGCCAAAAACTTGACGATGATTGAATCACAAGACCAGCATTGCAAATACCATTCTTACGAAAATCCTCTTTTTTTTTTTATAATTTTTAAAACTCTCGCAAGTGCATGAATCATTTTATAAAAAATGACAAGTATACTCCCAAGGTCGATCTAAGGAAGGAATATATGTGGTTTTTAATTTATTATTCAAAATCTTAAAAAAAAATTAAATCCTAAACATCCAGTCACAATATTTTGGTTTGTTTTTTTCCTAATCTAATTACATAAAAATAAACATAAACATAGATATAGATATAGATTCAATAAACAATAATGCAAATTCTATCATTAATAATAGTAGAGTATTTAAGGATATAATAAATAAGTTAATTATGTTTGCTCATATTATTTAGGTTATTAAATATATAAATTAATATTTGTTAATTTTCTCTTTTTGGTATGAAAGTGTCCTTGGGAGAAACTCAAATTCTTTTGTTTAATATTAACTAACTAATATCTTTATGTGAGACCTATTAATTAATTAAATATTAAATTTTAGCTTTATTTATAAGAAAATAGCAAACTATTTAATCATAGTTTTAAGTAGAGTCAAATAATTAGACTTTATTCAAGATGTCCAAATTAAACCTAATAATTTAACTATCCAAGTACTAACTTTCAAGTTTTAAAACCATTACTGAAAATATGTCGTCAATACATTTTCAAATAATAATTCTTATAAAAAAAACTTTTGAATAGAGTTTCGCTCTAACTACCGGGTGATTGTACCAACAAATAAAAAAACACTACTCTAAATCAAATCGGATAATTAAATCTTAAAATCTAATTTTCAAAGTTAAGTTTGTAATGAAAAATAATGTATTTCTCTCTAACATCCTTAATATAAAATCTTGAATACAAATAAAATCAATTTATTTTATGGAAATGTTTTACCTATTTAATATTTTGCAAGCATAACCACATTATAATTATATCATATTTACAAACAGTCAGTTATGTTAAATTTAATCATACAAAAATTAAATATAACTTATAAGAATAAAACATAAAATGATAATTGTAAAGAATTCATTAAAATAATACCTTAAAAAAATCCTTACAATAGTTTGATGTTAATTGTGTTGCTGGAAAACCTCCAAACGGATTTTCATATTTGCTTATTGAATAAAAAAAGTAAAAATCTATAAAAACATAGCTAGTTTTTCCCAAAAGAGAAGAATTTTAAAAATAAAAACAAAAAAATTAAAACTTTCTAGAGAGAGAAAGTGCTCAAAAAATTGTGTTTTACAATGGGCGAAAATGGTTCTTTTATAGGTCAAAAAAGGGAAACAAATTTCAAAATTTGAATTTGGACGCGTTTGGACAGGTTGGCACGCGTATGGGGTGCAAAAATCTTGACATACGGGGGACTGGCACGACAAACAGTGGTTGGCGCGCGGGGGACTGGGCGAGGAGTGTGCTGGCATGCGTATGACATGACGCGGGAAGAATGCTTTGTGCGGGACTCAGCACAGATGTGCTGATGCACGCGATGGTACGTATAAAAATTGGCACGATGTGCGGCTACATGCATGGGACTGGGCACGATGTGCACTAACGAGCGTGATTTCGACAATTTTGACTATTTTGACCCATTTTGTCCAATTTTTTTTCATCTTTTTGACTTTTCTTCATTTCTTTTCTAAATATATTTGTGATGTATTGCCTCAAGTATTTTTTTTCTTTGTGTCTTTAAGTTATTTTTGAATGAAAATACTTGAAAAACAAGAAAAATACCTGTGATTTCGAAAAGAAAAATTTATATAAAAATATGATAAAATATTAAAAATATAAATCTATTTAATCAATTAAAGTATATTAAATCATGATAATTTTAGTGCTTTTTAAGCACTCATCAGTTTCATCTCTTCAAGTCCCAATTTCCTATAAATAGAAAGTGGAATAAGATTAATGTTAGCACCAAGATCACATAAAACTTTATTAAATAATAAATTTCCAATAGTGTGAGGAAAAGTGAGACTCTCTAGATCTTTTAATTTTCGAGGTAATTTCTTTGGAAGAATGGCACTACATTCTTCAGAAAGCTTCTTTTTTTCAAACTCTTCCAACCTTCTCTTCTTGGAAATGATATCCTTTAGGAATTTGGCATAATTTGGCATCTGTTCCAAAAATATCCAAAACTTATAAATTTTCTTTTCTAATTTTTGTTTTTGAAAGCATTGAGGATAAGGAAGTGTAGTTGTGAGAATAGAACTATTGTTAGGAAATGAAATTGATGGAGACATGTCAGTCTCTCCTAGTGTATCATAAAAAATCCATTTCTTCTACTTTATTATTGCTTTGATCATTGTTTGGAGCTATAGGGGTCGACTAGGTTTCCTTTTATGGTAACCTTTCAATTTCTCTTCCATTCCTAAGTATAATGACCTTACATTGTTACTTTGAATTCACTTTTGTATTGCTAGGAAAATTTTCTCTTTGTTGGGCATTGATGGTCGTGGCTAGTTTCCCAATTCAAACTTCAATATTTTTCATAGTGGCTCTCATATTGTTGTAATGAATCTTAATGTTATCCAACCGCGAATCACTCTTTTTAAACCTTGCTTTGGTTTTCTCAACAAAGGAAACCATGGCATCCTCAAGTGACATCTTCTTCTCATTTGGTTGACTATCAAACCCTAGAAAAGGTTGCAACACATTCTTTGTGTTTCTATAAGAAACATTATCATAATTTCAAAGCCCTAGATGGTAGTAATTTGGCATAGGATTACCACAATAATAGTAGTTTCGATTTTTGATTTATTGAACTTGTTCTTTACTTGCTTCATTCATCGGAACTATCATACTTGAAGTTGCAACATATTCTGCACTTTGTGGTATTCTTTGGGTTGTGAGGGCCAAAACTTGATGAAATAGAGAAGCAACTTGAGCGGAAAAGGTAGCAAACATCTTCAATTCATGAATCCCAACAACTTTCTTAGCCATAGATCTTTTAGTTGGCCATTGATAGTTGTTTGAGGCCATTTCTTCCAAAAGAGAAGTAGCACTCTCAGATTTCTTTGACATTAAATTTTCACCAGAAGTAGCATCATATATGGTTCTATTTTGCCCATTTAACCCATTGTAGAAAATTTGAACTTGGAACCAATCCAGCAATCCATATTGAGAGCAACATCGAATTAAATCTTTATATTTTTCCCATGCTTCATAGAGTGTCTAAAAATCATTTTGCCTGAATTGACCAATCTCACTCCTGAGTTGGGCTATTTTTCTAGGTGGAAAGAATTTAGCAAGAAACTTTTCTACCATGTCCTACCAACTAGTGATGCTTTCGGGTTATAGAGATTGTAGCCAACCTCTACCATTGTCCCTCAATGAAAAAGGAAACAATCTCAATCTAATGGTGTCTTCAGTAACACCATTCATATTTATAGTGTCACAAATCTCCAAGAACATTGCAGAGTGAATATTGGGTTCATCAAGTGGTGATCTGCTAAATTAGGCTTGTTGCACCATGCTGATCAATATCGGTTTGAGCTCAAAATTATTGGCATTAATGGTCTGGCGTCTTACACTTGAGTAATTTTCATTCACAATTAGCCTTACATAATCCTTTAAAGTGTGTGGCTGTACATTTTTTTCTCCTTCAGCCATGGCTAGTACTTTCTTCTTTCTTTGTGATATAAAGGTTTTTTCAATCTTCGGGTCAAAAGGAATAATGTTTCATGTTCTAGCATATCGTATCTAACGTCAAAAACACACCTAAAGAAAAATAAAAAAATAAAAAATGTAAATAAAATAAAATTTTAAATTAAAACAAAGATTATTTTGTATCGATATTGGCAAAAATAAGAAACAATCAATCCCCAGCAATGACACCAAAAACTTGGTCTGTGCAAAACTGTAAGTGCATAATATCATAGTTTTAGAGTAAAGTTATAAGAGTATCATTCTTAGAGATTGATAACTTACTTTTGACAAATACCAAAATTATGCTAATCTCATTTTTTTCTAGAGAAGTCACTAAGTTTGTTGTAATTGGAATTTAAAATAGAATCAATTTAAAGAAAATGTGCAAAAGAAAAAAATATGTTTGAAAATCAAATCAATGAGAAGAAAACTTCTAGGAAATTGATTTCACCTAATCCCTCACTATGCTTTTATCGAGTTTGACCCCCTCTAAAACAATGGCCAATGTTCACAAGAAAATAATCAAGATTGAGGCTAAGCTATTGTCTTTAGTAGAGGAAACAGATGACCCAGACATTGGTAGTGTGTCCAAGTGTTTGAAGAATTGCTAACGCTTTGGGAGATCGGGCTATATATTAATAAACTTTACAAGAATTTTAGGCTCAATCAATAAAAATGCTTTTAATATAATGTTGTTGTAGTACGACACCAATGTTTAATAAAAATGCATTATTTTTCTTCGTATGTATTTTATTTGAATGGATAAACTTGTAAGTTTTGGTTGATGCAATAAACTAGTGGTTCTAATCAAATCTCACTAGCATTCTAACTGGTACATGATTGAGGTAATCAACTCTTGCCATGAAATTTTGGGAGAGTGTTGTACCTAGTCTATGTCCGAGGTGATCAATTCTCACTTTAGTATTAGAGTATTATACTTGGTTCCTAACCGAGGTGATCAATTTGTGACATGTATATTTTACGGGAGAACATTTTACTTGGTCTACGATCAAGGTGATCAACTCTCACTTCGATGTCAGAGCATTCTACTTGGTTCCTAACCGAGGTGATCAATTCGTGACATGTACATTTTAAGGTAGAGCGTTCTACCTGGTCTATGACCAAAGTGATCTACTCTCACTTTGGTGTCAGAGCGTTCTACCTGGTTCCTAACCGAGGTGATCAACTCGTGACATGCATATTTTGAGGGAGGAGCCACTTCTTGAAATAAATTACTTCATATATACATAGATGGTACATAAAAATAGTAAATGGTACATTAGAAGTCAAAGTTTTTAAGTGTCGGGCATTCAACTTGTGCCATTCGTAGCTCCCTCAATGCTTCTTAATAAGTAGGCCCCCCTTGGTATCTTATCTTCTATCTAATAGGGGCCTTCCCAATTTGCACCCAACTTATTAGCCATCCATTACTTCTCGTTAGGAAAAACCCTTCTAAGAACCCAATCGCCCATGGAAAAAGCTTTGAAATACACGGCCTTGTTGTAATAATATGATACTTTCCTTTTTTTTCTCGGTTATCCTCCTTAAGGAGTCATCTCTTTTTTTTGTTTACGAGGGTTAGTTTGACTGATCTACCTTTTACGTTTTGTTCCTCTGTTAGGATTTTTCTCACAGTAGGCACTGTGATCTCAGTTAGGATCACAACCTCAGTCTCATATACCAATGAGAAAAGTGTCTTGTTAGTGCTTCCTTGGGGACTAGTCCTGATAGCCCATAATGCCCAAAGAAGCTTCTCAACCCATCTTTATTTTGTACCTTTCAACCTTTTCTTTAATAGGTTGATTATTAACTTATTAGAAGACTCTGCTTGGCTATTGGCTTGGAGATAATATGTCGTTGAGTGACACATCTTGATGTTGTATTTGGTGGAGAATTCCTTGATGTTATGACCTATAAACTATTTTTCGTTATAGGTGACAAGTTCCTTGGGCGGGCTAAAGTGAAAAATTATAGATTTTCAAATAAATCGAATCCCTTCCTCCTTCTATATTCTACCTAGAGGTTATACCTCAATCCATTTAGAAAAGTAATTAGTGGTTACTAACAAAATATTCTTTTGGCCCTAGCTTGGGTAGAGCTCTTACTATATCGAGTCTTTATTTGTAGAATGGTTAGGGGATAACTATCCCTATCATGGTGGATGGAGGTGTGTGTGTGTTAATGGGGCATATCTTTGACACTTATTGTACTCTTGGCCATACTTGTGCGAGCTACTAGCATTATGGGAAAATAGTACCCATGTCTCATAATTCGTTGCGATAATCTCTTTCCATCTAAATGAGTACCACATTATTCTTCATGGGCTTCAAACATTACTCTATCTGATCCTTCCCTGGCTATGCACAAGAGCCCAAAGTTGAGTGTAGTCCTTTTGTACAACTTTTCACCTTTAATTAGGTATTATGGTACATTGGCCTCGATTTTCTTTACGAGTTTGATATCCTAGGTAGGTCTCCCTTTTGTAGGAAGTCAAAGAATAGGGTGAACCATGGGTTGGTAAGGGAATCTATACTCCCAACTACTTTTTCAGCCTCCTTCAAACTTTCTTCTACCAGGATTGTCACTAACACTACTTGAGTGCGATTGGCTTCACACATGAAGGCTAATGTAGACAAAGCATCGACATGACCATTGCCATTCTTGGCTATTTTCTTGATCTTAAGGTTAGAAAATTTTGAGCATTCTTTCCTTAACCTCTCTGGATATTTCTTCATCTTGCTATCCTTAACCTTAAAAATTTTGAGCTTCTTTGTCATCATGGCCCCAAATATAGTTGCCTTATATTCTTCAATGTTATTAGTTTCCTATAAATCTAACCTGACAGTATACTCGAAATAATTGTCATCATGATCAACTATAACCACCATTAACCTAGGGCCATTGTAGTTGTGCATTAAGTCAACGAATACTTACCAGGTTGGTTTCTCTTTTTTATCCATGCCATATACCTCTTCTTGTGCCTTATCATCGGCGACTTCCAGTGTCTAATTGAACTCAACCATAAACTCGACCACTTTTTATCCCTTAAAGGTAGTTCTAGCCATGTACTTGATATCGTACTCTCCCAAATCTATGGCGATTTATACCAGTCTCCCTACAAATTATGGCCTTATCAATACGTTTTTAAGTGGTTGATATGTTAGTACTATCATTGTGTGTGAGCCAAATTGAGCTTCTACCCACTGATTTTTAAGGCAAAGGCCAACTTGTCTATTATCGAGTACCTAACTTTGGATGTATGTTAGTATTTGGCTAATGTAGTAGACTAGGTGTTGGACCTTATTTCTTTATACTAGAAGCATAGCATAACAAGTTTGGGGGGCCATGACCAAATATAAGTAATGTGTTTCTCTTGAGAGAGGGCTGACTAAGATAGAAGCTCTACTTAAGTATTGTTTGATTTCTTCAAAGGTTCTATCACAGTCCTTATCCCAAAAAAATAATATGTTCTTTCTCAGCATCTTGAAGAATGGTAGACACTTGTCTATGCATTTGGAAATGAATCTGATCAGTGCCACAATTCTTCAGTTCATCTATTAAATCCCTTTCAGATTGGTAGGAGGCTTCATGCTCACCAAGGCTTGTATTTTTTTAGGGTTAGACTTAATCCCTCGAGCATATATGAGGTATCCTAAGAATTTTTCTAAAGCAACACCAAAAACATATTTCTTAGGATTAAGTCTCATGTTATACCTTCGGATTATGGAAAATATATCATCTAAGTCTTTGACATGGTTTATTAGTTATGTTGACTTTACTACCATGTCATGCATGTATACCTTCAAGTTTTTTCCCAATGGATCGACAAACATTTTGTTGATGAGGCGTTGATATATGACCTCTTCATTCTTCAATCCAAACGACATTCTAGTATAGTAGAGGTCCTTTATTCAATGATGAAGGATGTTTTTTCATCTTTTGAATATATTCGGATATGATGGTAACTAGAATATGCATCTAGGAAACTCATTAATCCAAAACCAGTACCGGTTTTAACCAACTGATTGATATTAGGGAGGGGAAACAGTCTTTAGGGCATGCCTCATTTAAGTTTATTAAGGCCATACACATATGAGGTGATTCACATGCCTTTTTCATCAACACCACATTTGACAACCAAGTAGGATAGTTCACCTCCCTTATAATCTTTGTCTCCTTAAGGGTGTTGACTTGACTTTTTATCATCTCATTTTTTTCCCTAAGGAACTTTCGCTTTCTTTGTTGAATAGGTCTAACCTTTGGATTGACATTTGACCTATGGGTTATGATTTCTGGGTCAACCCCAGGCATGTCTACAAGGTTCCATGAAAAAAGATAGGAGTTTGCTTGTAGGAATCGAGATAGTTGCCCCTTCATCTCAATTTTTAAATCCACACTCTGCTTAAAAATGAGACTCTCCCCCTTGCCTCTCATTGGCAGGTCTTGTACTTCATTTGAATTGACAAACTATGCAAGATATTTACCTCCTAGCCTTCTTTGAAAGGGGTTGTGGTTACTACTTAGGAGTAACCTCCTTCATAGTGGCATTGTAGTAATTCTTGGCCTTTTCTTAGTCTTCCTTTATTTCCTTCGTACCCTCCTCAGTAGGGAATTTGATGACTTAGTGGAAGATGGATGAGACTGCCTTCATCTTGTGTATCTAGGGCCTACCTAAAATGGTATTGTAGTAAGCTGGGACATCAATTACTATAAAATTGATCATTACTATTGATCCTTTTGGCCATGAAAGGTTAGACCACAATTCCAATTACATAGGTGGTGCTACTGTAAAATCCTACCAGGGGAAACTCCTTCCTTACAATATTAACCTCTTTTATGCTAAGGTCTATTGTCGTAGATGAAAAGAGAAGATCCATAGAGCCACCAGTGTCAACCATGATCCAAAAAATATCGTAGAACCTTATCCTTAAAGTGATTGCTAGGGCATCTTCATGATGACACGAGGTCTCATCCTTCTTTATAAAGGTGATCTCCCATGGGGATATGTTGTTTCCAAATTGTATACATGAGTGGAGCCTCGCAAGTCTCTTGCATACCTCATGTATAAGTTTTTGGCGGTCTCACTAATCCTGGGCCTTGTGTATGGTATGTATAGTTCTGATGATAGGTTCATTATGTGGGTTTCTCCTGTTACTTGATGGAGCTGGTCGCTTTGACACTTCACGTCCAGCTTAACGACTTCTTCCCCCGATGTCACTTCCTATGAGGTCTTTTCAATATCCTTTAGATAACAACTCATCTATCTCTTTCTTGAGGTGTATGCAACCTCTCATCTTATATAACCCACATCCTTGTGAAAAGCACACCATTTAGATGTGTTCCTAAGGGAAACCCTCATTTTTTGAGGCCATCTAACATTCAACTTCTCCTTCATCAGTAATATTTCTTGGGTCAAACTCACTCTCAAGGGTGGGCCCTTGAAGGGAGATAGTAACCCTCCCTAAGGTCCCCTATTCTCAAACCATTGGCTATTTGCTTTGTTATTTGGCACGTAGCACTTGTTTTGTTGATCCTATTATCTTGATTGGCCCTGTCAAAACTCATCTTTCTTTTTTCTTTTTTTGGTGCAACTTTTGTAGCTGTTTGGTGACCCTTAACTAGACCCAGTTCTATTTCAAGGTTGACAAGATTCTATGCCTCGTCATATGATTCCTTTAAAGTATGAGGAATCATCTTGGTTAATTCTACATACGAAAAGGTCGAGATCTCTTAAGAGACTCTGTCTAAAGGCTTCTATCACAATAAAAGCTTGGGCAATCGGATATCTCTAGATTTTTTCTCTGAATCTTTTCATATATTCTTCAATGGACTCAAATCTTCCGTGAACTATTGAGAAGAGGTGATGTGACTCCTTCCTCAATGGCTTGTTACAAGCATAATTGGTGATAAACAACTTGGCAAATTACGATAAAGATGTGATGGTAAGAGGTGCCAGGTTATTGAACCACTTCTTGGTGGCATCACAGAGGGTGGCATCAAATAGTTTACACATCATGGAATCTCTTTTACCCTGCGTAAGGCTCACAGGGGCTATGGCTGTTTTGAAGTGTTTCACATGAGTAACTGAGTCTTTAGCCCCCCAATAGTCAGGGCACTTGAGAGCTCTGAACTTAGTTGGTGGTTTATCATTTTCTATCTCATCGATAAAGGGGGAGACACATAGTTGGTCATAGTCTTTATCCACATCATAAGGTGCCTTACCTTTTTCCTACTTTTCATTGGCCATTTTTATACCCTGGTTTTGCTTTCTGTTAGCTTCCTCCTATGCCTAAAATTGTACTTCCCAATTTTTTCTTTCCTGTAACCACTAATCATCACCGAGTCTTATCGAATCGGAGGGAGAGTCACCCTCAAGCTCGTACACAACCTAGGTAGGCTCAAGCATAACACGATTTGGCATGTTTTCACCAACCAGATTAGTAGTTCGATCTTCAAAGGCTCCCAGACTTGAGGTTCGATCATAGCATTATGTTTTATTTCCTAGTCTCTCCGAGTTCCCTCATTAATTTAAGAAGTCGATGAGCTAGCTCATGATGAGGGTCAACTTCTATTCTGGTCTCATCACAGGTTGGTAAGATTTTGTCTTGTGCTATCGTTGCCTTCTTATTTGCTAGTCTTAGTTGTCCTTTAGCTTGCTTTCCTTCTATGATGATCGTGATTATGGGCTAAGTGGAATAGGTGTTTTTTTCTCTTTAAGTCTCTCAAAATTCGTGGTGGATCCTTAAAAGTATGGGGTCAGAAGCTAAAGCTCAACCTTAGAATCTGAGTCCCACGATGGATGCCAAAATGTTAGGATTGATCTGAATTTACAAAGAGAGAAAGTAAAGAGAAGTCATAGAATTGTATGAGAATGTGTGGCTCTCTCTTGAGGCCCGGGTATATACAGAGTATTACATATATATGTGTCGACTACATAAGGTATACACATCATAGCATGTCAGAGTGGTACAATTGTAAAATAAAATACGTTTACAATTCATGGTCAACCACCCCTAGCTCGGGCTTGAAGTTGACCTTACAACACTAATGCTTGTGGACATATGTGGGTCCATCCAAAGAGAGTGGCTATGGGCATTGATTAGTGCTCAAAAAACACTAAAATAACCATGATTTTATGCATATTAATTGATTAAAAATATATATATTTATATGTTTCATCATATATTTATATAAATTTGTCTTTTTCGGAATCACGAGTATTTTTATTGTTTTTCAGGTATTTTGGCTTAAAAATGTAACTTAAAGACTCAAAGAGTAATACTGGAATCAATACATCACAAATATATTAATAAATAAATGGGGAAAGGTCAACAAATATGGAAAAATTGGACAAAATGGGTCAAAAAAAAGAAAATCGCGCCGCCGCTCCCCAGCACCCAGTCGCGCGCGCTGCTACTATTCATCCGCCCCAAGCTGCGCGCGCTGGTACTGTTCATCTGCGCCAAGCTGCGCGCGGCTACTGTTCATCCGCGCACGCCGACGCCCGTTTTGCCCCATTTTTCACGTGCAGCCCCCCATGACGTCATGCTGAAATCATCAATGACCTCAGCAATTCTATTACGTGTTTTTACATTTTTTTAACATTTTTTTACTCATTTTTTCTCTCCATCCTCACCTATAAATACCCCCCTTCCCTTCACTTCAAAACACACTTCTCTCTTCTTTCTTTCTTTTTTTTTTTTCTTAGATTTTTAGTTTTTTTTAGTTTTTCTTATGTTTTCTTAGTTTTTAGCTTTTCTTAGTTAATTTCTCTTAGTTTTAGAGTTCTTCCCTTTTTGGGAAGAACTAGTTATGTTTTTGTAATATTTTAGTTTTTTGATTCAATAAATGGGAGTGCAAATTTCGCTTGTAGGTTTTCCAGCAACGGGAATAACGTCGAAGTTTTGTAAGGATTTTATTTTCTTTACAGTTATTTTTATGCTTTATTCTTACATGTTATATTTAATTTGTCTGTGATTAAATTTAACTGTGCTGGCTGTTAATAAACATGATGTAATAATAACGTTGTTATGCTTGCGAAATATTAAATAGGTAAAAATCTCTAAAATGAATTGATTTTGTTTTTATTCAAGATTTTATATTAAGAATGTTAGAGATAAATATATTATTTTTCATTACAAACTTAAACCTGAAAATTAGATTTTAAGGTTTAGTTATCCGGTCTGATTTAGAGTAGTGCTATTTTATTTGATGGTACAATCGTCCGGTAGTTAGACTGAAGCTCTATTTCAAAAGTTTTTATAAGAATTATTATCTGAAAATGTATTGACAACATGTTTTCGGTAGTGGTTTTAAAACTTGAAAGTTAGTACTCGGATAGCTAAATTCTTAGGTTTAATTTGGACACCTTGAATAAAGTTTAAACTGTCTAACCCCACCAAATGTGGCATTTAAATGGTTCATTTTAAATCTCTTAGAAAAAGGAATTAATTTAATGATGCAAATTAGTTATCAACCCCACCCATAGGTGTTAATTGATTTGTTTAGTTAACAAAGAATATCTAACTCCACCAAAGGTGGTATTCATACAAAAAAGAGAGAATCAATAAATATCAATTCATATCTTTAATAACCTAGATAATATGAGCAAGCATAATTAACTTAGTTATTATATCCATAAATACTCCGCCATTATAAATGATAAAATTTGCATAAATGTTTATTGGATCTATGTTTATTTTTATGTAATTAGATTAAAAACACAAAAATCCAAAATATCGTGACAGGATGTTTAGGATTTAATTTCGTTTTTAAAAGTTTGAATAATAAATTAAAAACCACATACATTCCTTCCTTAGATCGACCTTGGGAGTATACTTATCATTTTCTACGAAATGATTCGTGCACTTGCGAGAGTTTTATAAATATTAAAACCAAAGTATTGGCAAGAATCGGCAATGCCGGTTTTCGCTCATCAAGTTTTTGGCGCCGTTGCCGGGGATTTGGTCATCAACTTTTTGGCGCCGTTGCCGGGGATGGCATCACGATCATCAAGTTTTTGGCGTCTTTGTCGGGGAAGGAATAACGTTTTTTAAATTATTTATCAAAATTTTAAAAATATTTTTGTTTTGTAAATAATTGTGATTTTTTTTTGTTTTAATAAAAATAATAATCAAATTTCATAAGAAATAAAAAAATAATTTTTTTTTGAATAGTAAAATAATTCAGAAATTTGAAATTTGAAGTAAAAATTTTTATCGTTCATAAATAGTAAAAAAAAATATTAAAATTTCAAAAATTTTAAGTTAAAATAAATAAATAAAATTTATAGCGTAGATAGTAAAATAAAATTACCATTCATGAATATTAAAAAAAATTAAAAACTTAAAAAAAAAATTAGATAAAAAAATAAATAAATAATATAGTGTAAATAGTAAAATAAAATTACCGTTAATAAATAGTAAAATAAAATTCAAAAGTTTAAGTTAAAATAAATAAATAAAATTTAGAGCGTAGATAGTAAAATAAAATTACCGGTCATGAATAGTAAAAAAAATTTAAAAATTAAAAATTAAAAATTTTAAGATAAATAATAAAGCGTTAATAGTAAAAGAAAATTAACTTTCATGAATAAAAAAAAAATTTAATAAATTTTAAATTAAAAAATAAAATAAAAACTTAAATAAATTTTAAATTAAAAATAAAAAATAAATAAAATAAAATAAAAACTTAATTTTTAATTTTCATTTAATTTTAAGTTTTTATTTAAAATCTTAATTTTTTTTTAATAAAAATAATAATAAAAATGAATAAAAACAAAATAAAAAAATCAATTTTTATTTTATTTTCCTTTAGCTTTTTCAATTTTATTTTATTTTTATTTATTTTATTTTAGTTGAGTTTATTTTAGTTTATTTTATTTTATTTTATTTTATTTTATATCAATTTTAATTTAATTTATTTTTATTTTTATTTTTATTATTTTTTTAATTTTTATCTAACTTAATTAACTTAGATTTTTACTAACTTAATTAACCTAGATTTTTAATTAAACTAACTTAATTAACTTAGATTTTTTTAATTAACTTAGATTTTTCATTAACTTAATTAATTTAGATTTTTACTAACTTAATTACCCTAGATTTTTAATTAACCTAACTTAATTAACTTAGATTTTTTTTAATTAACTTAATTAACTTAGATTTTTCATTAACTTAATTAACTTAGATTTTTACTAACTTAATTAACCTAGATTTTTAATTAACTTAACTTAATTAACTTAAATTTTTTTAACTTAACTTAACTTAATTAACTTAGATTTTTACTTAAATTAACTTAATTAACTTAGCTTTTTAATTAACTTAGATTTTTACTTCACTTAACTTAATTAACTTAGATTTTCTAACTTAATTAACTTAGATTTTTACTTAACTGAACTTAATTAAATTTAATAGCATGAAAAGTAAAGATCTAAGGGAGTTCTGTCTAGGAGACTAGTTCTTTGCATTTGTGCCACTAGTCTTTCCTGAGAACGTTGTTCTGTCTAGGAGGATGGTTTTTAAGGAGCTTTTGCCCCACCATTCTTTCCTGGGAGCACTCTTTGTTAATACTGATTATGTTATTTAAAAAAAAATTAAAAAAAAATACTGAAACTATCTCCAAAATTTTAAAGTTTTAATTACAATCTCAAGAGTTAGTTTCTTTATTTGATCTAGGTACAATTGTGTTTTGATGCCTTAATTATTTGATTTGCACCTAGATGTGGGTTATCTAAAACCCTCAAGCATGCCCCTAGTTTTTGGTACAGAAAAATTTGAAAATCAATAGGGCATGTTTGAAACAGTATAGGTAGACAACCTTGTCTTACTTGTAGGTTTGATTGACTCAATGATGAGGGGACATTGAGTTTACTTAAAAGGCAATCCCCAAGTTACGTCTTGCTAAGACGTTAAACTAAGCGCTGGATGGGAGGTAACACATCATTTTAGGTAATTTTCTGTTATTTATTTTATTTACTTAATTTTATTGTTTATTTTAGTTTAATAGTTTTTAAATTGTTAAAACTAAAAATATTTGTTGAGATGTTAGAAGTTCACAGAGATCTGTCTGTATACACTTTAATGATGAATATAATGAATGCACCTACATTTCTCTATTACTACTTACACATTATCAAAAAAATAGGTAATATTTCTTCTCTTTTCTCTTTATCTTTAATTTACAGTTGTTACATTGAGGACAATGTAAGTTCTAGGTTGGGGGTGGTGAAAAGTTACCATGCTTAATTAGAAAAAAAAAATTTAACAATTTAAAAATTATTTAAAAAAAAATTACAAAAATTTATCATTTCTTTAAATCAAATTTAAGTAAATAGTTAAGTCTTTTGCACTGTTAGATTAATTTTTGAAAACATATCATGAAATATTTTGTAATTATTTTTAATAATTAGTTAGTTTTTGTCATAACTAGTATTTCTTGATAAAATATGGAAATTATATTAAACCCAAAATTGGTGTTTATGAATTTTTTTTAGTGAAGACTACCCTTGTGAGATATAATTTGAGCCTAATTTCTTTTATTCAGAGTGAAATATATATTTTTTCTACTCCAAACACATTTCTTATTTATTCAAAAAGTTTAGATGATCTCTATAGGTATATTAGCATTGAATGTATGAATTTTTTCTCATCTTAATAGAGTATCATATATTTTTTATTATTATTTTTGCTTAGATTAAATGATTTGAGTAGAAATTGATAGTATATGCTTATATCTCATTTATGCATGACTGCTACAAAAACAAAAAGACATATCTGGGGTTACCTAAACCAAGATCAAACAGAAAAACCACAAAAATTAACCACTCACCAAAATCCTAAAAAAATGTACAATTTGTACATGGGTTGACTCTCTAAAAAATACATATATTGAAAAATATCTACAGAAAAAAATAGAGAGATAAAAAATATATATTATCATCTACATACTATGACCCACATTCCCTACAAAGTTGTGAGTACAGGCTTAAAAAAAAGATATAGTAAGTAATTCCCTAAAAAGTCATTGCAATTTCTTCATTTGTAAAAAGCATATATCTTGAAATTCTTTCTTAATGAGTTTGATTTATGCATGAAAATAATTTTTATATATGATATCTTTATAATTTATACATTCGATTCCTTTCATGAGATCAATGTTAAAATAACACTTTGAGCCTTTATTCTTTATACATATGCGAACATATTAGTTCATTTCTATACATCAACTCTTTCGCATATAAAATTAGTATGAGTGTTTGAACCCATAGGATTCAGTGTTTTGAGAGTATTGACTTGTGAGGAATAGATTCGAAGCGAATTCTGATTCATGACACTGAAATTGGGTAAAATTAAATTGATACATTTTTTATATGAAATATGAAAATGACTTTCGACTAATTATTATAATAAATCATGATTGTTTAAAGAGATTAAAATAACTTATGCTTGAGATTTTAATTATGATCTTAAAGGAGATTAAAAAGTATGAGACATTTTTGTGATATGTTGTTTTCTTTTATCCTTAAATTAATTTTTGATTTTGTTGTAATTTTAGTTTTTGATTTGATTGTTTTTATTGTTTCTTTTGATTTTTACATTTAGTTCAATATTTGTGGGTATCATTACTGAAAACCCTCACGAGACTCAAACTCGTCCACTAGGGAAACCTAGGGGTTTAAAGGCTTGTTGCATAGGCTAAATACAACCGTTTCAATCCACAAAAGTGATTTAGGATAGTTTAATTTTTAGTTTTTATCGCTTCTCTTGCTAAGGGACTAGCAAGAAGCAGGTTGGGGGTTGTGATGAGTGCTCAAAAAGCACTAAAATAACCATGATTTTATGCACATTAATTGATTAAAAATATATATATTTATATGTTTCATCATATATTTATATTAATTTGTCTTTTTCAGAATCACGGGTATTTTTATTGTTTTTCAGGTATTTTGGCTTTAAAATGCAACTTAAAGACTCAAAGAGTAATACTGGAATCAATACATCACAAATATATTAATAAATAAATGGGGAAAGGTCAACAAATATGGAAAAATTGGACAAAATGGGTCAAAAAGGAGAAAATCGCGCCATCGCCCCCCAGCGCCCAGCCGCGCGCGCTCCTACTGTTCATCCGCCCC
Organism: Hippophae tibetana; assembly: GCA_037013495.1. Taxonomy (NCBI): domain Eukaryota; kingdom Viridiplantae; phylum Streptophyta; class Magnoliopsida; order Rosales; family Elaeagnaceae; genus Hippophae; species Hippophae tibetana. Next base: position 31,109,418 of record CM072806.1, read on the forward strand.
AAGCTGCGTGCGCTGGTACTGTTCATCTGCGCCAAGCCGCGCGCGGCTACTGTTCATCCGCGCGTGCCGACGCCCATTTCGCCCCATTTTTCACGTGTAGCCGCCCCCATGACGTCATGCTGACATCATCAATGACCTCAGCAATTCTATTACGCGTTTTTACATTTTTTTTACTCATTTTTTCTCTCCATCCTCACCTATAAATACCCCCCTTCCCTTCACTTCATAACATACCTTCAACACCTTCAAAACACACTTCTCTCTTCTTTCTTTCTTTCTTTTTTTTCTTAGATTTTTAGTTTTTCTTATGTTTTCTTAGTTTTTAGCTTTTCTTAGTTAATTTCTCTTAGTTTTAGAGTTCTTCCCTTTTTGGGAAGAACTAGTTATGTTTTTGTAATATTTTAGGTTTTTTGATTCAATAAATGGGAGTGCAAATTCCGCTTGTAGGTTTTCCAACAACGGGAATAACGTCGAAGTTTTGTAAAGATTTTATTTTCTTTACAGTTATTTTTATGCTTTATTCTTACATGTTATATTTAATTTGTCTGTGATTAAATTTAACTGTGCTGGTTGTTAATAAACATGATGTAATAATAACGTTGTTATGCTTGCGAAATATTAAATAGGTAAAAATCTCTAAAATGAATTGATTTTGTTTTTATTCAAGATTTTATATTAAGAATGTTAGAGATAAATATATTATTTTTCATTACAAACTTAAACCTGAAAATTAGATTTTAAGGTTTAGTTATCCAGTCTGATTTAGAGTAGTGCTCTTTTATTTGATGGTACAATCGCCCGGTAGTTAGAGTGAAGCTCTATTTCAAAAGTTTTTATAAGAATTATTATCTGAAAATGTATTGACAACATGTTTTCGGTAGTGGTTTTAAAACTTGAAAGTTAGTACTCGGATAGCTAAATTCTTAGGTTTAATTTGGACACCTTGAATAAAGTTTAAACTGTCTAACCCCACCAAATGTGGCATTTAAATGGTTCATTTTCAATCTCTTAGAAAAAGGAATTAATTTAATGAGGCAAATTAGTTATCAACCCCACCCATAGGTGTTAATTGATTTGTTTAGTTAACAAAGAATATCTAACTCCACCAAAGGTGGTATTCATACAAAAAAGGGAGAATCAATAAATATCAATTCATATCTTTAATAACCTAGATAATATGAGCAAGCATAATTAACTTAGTTATTATATCCATAAATACTCCGCCATTATAAATGATAAAATTTGCATAAATGTTTATTGGATCTATGTTTATTTTTATGTAATTAGATTAAAAACACAAAAACCCAAAATATTGTGACAGGATGTTTAGGATTTAATTTCGTTTTTAAAAGTTTGAATAATAAATTAAAAACCACATATATTCCTTCCTTAGATCGACCTTGGGAGTATACTTATCATTTTCTACGAAATGATTCGTGCACGTGCGAGAGTTTTATAAATATTAAAAGCAAAGTATTGGCAAGAATCGGCGATGCCAGTTTTCGCTCATCAGGCACGGGCAGAGACTGGTCCTCCTGAACGCTCGGGCTATAATTTGGATTGGGCTTAAGGTCAAGCTATATGTCCAAACATATACATTTAAGAAAATTACATAAATAGTAACTTTCTAAGAAACAATCCATATGAGAAATTTAAAAATAATAATAAAATTTATAACAATAATAATAGCATCTTAATAATATTGAACTGGTTTTCATTAGACAACGTTCGACATTAAATATATCTAAATGATCATAGTCTAATTTAAACGGTATCTAATTAGATGACATTCAAAATAAAATAATGTATCAAACTCTTTTTAATAGTAAAAATGTATTAAATTAATGTTCTATTTTTGTAATAATAAATTTTAAAAGTACTATTTTTATTATTTTTTCAAATAAATTTAATTACCTAGGATAGGTTTATGGATGTCATGAATTATTTTTAATTAATATTTAATTTATTTGAATGTAAGAAATATTAATAATATTTTCTTATCTAACAATGTATATGCATAATGTATTATTATTATTTTTTGGTGTGAATTTATGATGATTAAGTTTGTTGTTTTGCTTTAAATTTTAAGAGATGATATTGTTATAATTTTTTTGTTAATGATAATTTTATTTGACAATAAAAATAATTATAATTAGTTATATAGCTAAAAATAAATTATGGTATTAATAAATTAATTTCAAATGAGGGGATTATTTTCACATTTTTTGCAAGTGTATTATAGGATCTATTATATTCTTTCTTTGGGAGATGACCTCATATAGATGTTTTCATTCTAGTTTTATGAACATGTGCAATGTCACTTAACTTTGGTCACAACTCGATAATCTAAGAAAAGAAGTATAATTTCAATCACTTGGGTGATATGGAAAGCTAGTAATGACACTCACTTTGAGGATAAATGCACTTCTATGATCTCTATATTTGTCACAGTTTGGTGTTTTATTTTTGAAACGGGCCTATCACCGAGTGGGTCTATGCGAAATAAAATGGATGATCTTGTGGTCCTTCAAAGATTACGAGTGCAAGGAATTCCACAACGAGCACCACGAATCGTAGAGATAATATGAAAACCATAGCCTTCAGACTGAATCAAAGTCAATACCAATGGTCTTGCTTTTGGATCATATGGTCTTGCATGTTGTGTAGGGGTATTATAAACGTCAAGATCTTTTGTCAAATATTGTTTCTGTATTCCATTTAGGATTGCATTTGCTTTTAAGGCAAAGCTCGTGGCAGGTATTCACATAGTATTATATGTTGCCACCTTTTGTAATAGATGCTTTGGTTGGAGCCTAATTCTTCTTATGTGGTGACTTTTTTTCGCACTAGATCGTCATCAATATCATGGAGATGGTACTCTACTTGGGTTGATATCTTTAAAAAGAGTACTTACATAGATTTTCATTATTCCTATATTTTTAAGTAGGATAACGTTCTAATTGATTGTATAACTTCTAAAACACATAGTATCTATATAATGACATAATGTGATATTTTATCATTTACTAATGTTTTATTTGTTTAAATATTAATAGCAGACTTAATTATAGGTTTTATTATGTAATGATTTATATTACTTTTTTATCATTTTAATACTCATAATTGATGAACTAGATGATAAATGATATTATAAAGGTATCAATTTAATTAAAATATCTTGTTATATCTACGAATTCTTCCAAGTCCAATATTTCATTAAATAAAATTAATTAAAATAATAATATTATTTTAAATTTTTAATATTAATGTTTTTAAAATTAAAATAATTTTTTTAGATCCAAATTACATGTGATACCAAAACAATTTAAATGTTATCATTTATAAAATAATTCTATTTAATAATATAATATTAAAATAAATATTTTATAAATTTTATTATGATAATAATAAAGATAATATTATTACTTAAACTAAAACAATTAACGGAGAGTCGGGGAGTGGATTGACATATCAGTCCCAAGTGGCGGACATGCGTCAGAGGCAGATCTGATCAGCTGATGCAAATATCTCTGTTTTTATTTATTAATTTTTAATCTGAATAGACAGACGTTATTCGTTATTTTTTAAATATATTTTTTATTAATTAAATTTTTTTCGCGTTTTATTAAATATTTATTTTTTAAAAAGTTATATTATACTTAAATTATTTGAAATATCACATACTTAAATTTGTTTTTAAATAATTTCTCCTGAATAAGTTATGCGCTTCTTTTTTGGTGCGGTTAAGATCAGGATATTGTTAATTGTTAATCTATAATAAGATATATTAGCGATAATTATTCTTGGTTAATGTAAATATGTATTTATTTATTATTTAATTTTAAATTTTAAATTTTAAATTATGATAATATTTATCTCATTTATTTAAATTATTTTATTAGTTTCATTAATTAGCAAAAAAATGTGTCAGGAATGTGCCCTTATAAATATATCAAATACTAAAGTAACATTTTTTAGTTTAATATTTTAAAGTAAGTTTAATTGTAATCATAACAGGTAGCTTACATTAGCCTTATGATTGACTCAAATGAAATAAATTAGAATAAATTTCTTTTAATTTTATATTTAGTTGGGTTTAAAAATGAGAATGAAATGTAAATTCTTAAAAGAAAAAGAGTCAAAGTTCTTTTTTCTTTTTCATCTTAATTTTTTTTCAAATTTTACCTCAACATCAAATATAACCTTAAATCCTAAGTTCTTAACTCTAAATCTCAAACCCTAAATCTTATACTCTAAATCCTAAAACCCTATTTCGAAAAATAATAATTTTAACCATAAACTTTAACTCACATATATAACCCTATTTATAAAAATAATAATTTTAACCCTATACCTTAACTCACAAATATAACCATACACTCTAAACCCCAAACCTCAAATCCCAAATCCTAAATCCCTAAATCCCTAAATCTTAAACCCTAAATCCTTAAATCCTAAATTCTTAAATCTCAAATCTCAAATCTCAAAACCCTAAATCTTATTTAGAAAAATAATAATTTTAATAATAAATTTTATTTTTAAGTAATAATTATTTAAAAAAATAATTATTTCAATAATGTATTTTTTTCTTAAAAAATAATAATTAAATGATATTATTTAAACTTTTACAGAAGAGATATTAAGGTAATATATATTGTTTTCCATTCTATTACCGTTGTAAACCAAATACTATAATACTGATTTCTTCTTTGATTCTAGTACTCGAACCAAACAAAACTATTTCCTTTCTATTTCATTGCGATTTCATTCTTTGAATCAAACGTCACCTAGGTGAATAAGACAATCACTTTAAACTCCAGCTAAATAGCCCTAATTTTGGTAACACATATTTATAATTTTAAAAATAATTTATAATTATTACAAGAAAATTTTAAAAATATATTAATTCTAAAATGTTACTACATATTAATTTAATATTATTTGGTGCGCACATTGTGAAAAAAATTTATTTTGTTGATATAAAAATAATAAATGAATGATGTTTTAATATTAATATTATTATTGAATAAAGTTATTATCATCGAATATTAATTTATAAAAGTAAAATTTCACACGTTATTAACTCTTAATTTTATTATTTAAGAAAAAATTGTTAGATTTTTGGAATGACTAATCATGTATTCTTTTTGCTCTAAAAATGAGATAAGAATCACCTAAATTTTTTGGAATGACTTGCATCTTTGTCTGAATGGAATGGGTGATTTTGAAGTTCGAACTACCACCCTTTCGTCTAAAAAGTTGTCAGTAATTAAAAATGAACTCAACTAATTTGTATCAAATATGCTGCCTCAAACCCTATACTAAATCAATATATTTAATTTCCGTAATAATTTTCTTTTTCAATTAATTGAAACTAGGCAAAACAAGTATAAATAGACAATATTGTAATGTTCTGAAAAATTCCAAACTTATATTATATTTCAAAATTTCTTTAAAAAAAAATTCTATATTATATAAGTTTAATTACTCATCAGATTAGTCCAAAAAGAGTAATTTTTACCTTGGTATATTTAATTTTTATTATTAATTCAATTTTAACTTTATTATTTACATTTCAAAAAAAGTTCTAATACTATAATAATTTATTATCAACCGATAAAATTTAAATTAGCAGAAAAATATTTCTAAGACTTCATTTTTATGTTTTGTCTTAGGGCATAAAACCTTTGAATCACCTCTAAATGTTTTAATAATATTGAGTTATATCATTTAAGATTGATTTTAAATTTAAGATAAATAGATTTTTTTTTTTTTTTTACTTTTGGTTTTTGTCCAATGTGATGCACGTTCTTCTTGACTTTTTATCATGTCTTTCCAACAAAGTGAAACACCTCTTTTTCTTCGAGATTTTGAAAAGCTCGAAAATGAAGAGTTTTTTAATCGAGATAATTTTGATAGTTCTCATATTTCTCCTCCATAAGTTGAAGAGTTTCTAAAAGCTATTGGTTTGTAATTTATTATTTAGTCGTTTTGTAAATACTGGTTAATTATTACCTTAATTTTCTTACAAACTCGATTCATTAAAAATATTTAGCATTATTGTTATTTTTTACTAATACTTCTCTCTGATTTATTGTTTAGGATTTAGTAACCTTAATTTTTTAATTGTAATTATTTTATTACGTGAACAAAAATATTTATTAATCCTGAAAAAATATGAAAGAATTAGTTATTATTCATATATAAAGTATTTTTAGCCACGTCTAAAATTATAAAAATAAAATAATTAAAATTTATAATAATAAAAATAATATATTAATAAAATTACATCAAATTTATTAGACATTGTCAATAATAAACATTTCAAATTATCGTAATTTAAATTAAACGAAGTTAAAAAATAAGATAATATGTAAATTTTTTTAATAATAAAACTATATATATAATTTCATCATAATAATAATATTTTTGTTACTGTTTTCTACATTTTGCTTTTAGCTAACGGATTGCTGACTTTTTTTTTTCTTTTCACAAATGTATTCATATTTATTTATATAGTGATCAAATTTTCCTTTAAGAAAATATATATACTATTATCAAATTAAAATTTTCTATATAATATTAATAGGTGTTCGCCCGCCCTATATTAGTGTACTATTTTATGGTTAGAAAAAAATAAAAATAAAAATAAAAAGTTTATTATTTTACCAAATGATAAAATTTAAAAACCATTTAAATATAACATAACTATTTAAAAAAATAAAAATAACCCAATTAATTTTAATTTTATTAGTGAGAAATGACAAACTTGTCGATCAATTATCATCAGAGAGACGTGAGACATTATTAATAGTACATTGAAAGTTGAAACCTAAGTAGTTCTTCTTTTTTTTTTTTTTAGATTTGAGTAAAATTTTAACTATATTTATATATAAATTCTCAATTTTTTAAAATATATTAATTTAAATTTTTTAAATTTTATAAATAAATTTTTAAATCATACAATTTAGTCTTAAATTAAAAAAAAACTATACACATATGTCACATGATTTTAAATTACAAATATATATTTTAATAGTTAAGTAAGTATTTATATGTTAAATTTTAAAAATTTGAGATTAAATATGTTATTTAAAAATCTAGAGATATAAGTGTGAAATTTTAAAAAAATTGAAAATTAAATCATATATTTTAAAAAGTTATTAACTTATATATAAGTAGCTCAAAATTTAGAGATTAAAAATTTATGAAATTATATATAAAGTTTCCTGTGTAGGATCCGAGGGTCTTGTACTCTTGTCGTCCACTAACTTTTTAGTGAGCTACATAGTTAATGTCATTTTTATAAATTAACATTAAAAATTTATTTTGAATAATGATTGATAAATTAAGCTAAATTTTATTATTTAATGATAGAGTTACAAATTTGTTATATCCCTATTTTTATTTTTAGAATAATAATTTTATTGATATTAGTAAAGTGAAGATAAATGATTATAAATAACCTTATAAAATTAACTACATAATCAAGACATGATAAAATTTGATCCCATTTATCAATCAATGATAAAAAAATAAAATCTTAATATTAATTTTATGGAAATGCATTTTTTTGTGAGGTATTAAAAAACTAGATAATCTTTTCCCTTTATTTGTGTACATTAGGTGTGCTCATAGTTTGTTTTGGTTCGATTTTGAGTAAAAACAATTAATCGGATTGAATCATTCATATTATTCAAATCGAAGAGTGAAATTGGTTCAATTTGGTTTGATTAATAATACATAAATATAATACAATTTAATAGGATATAATTAAATATCATGCTCATCGAAGAGTGAAATCAGTTCACGAACGAGATGCAAATAGAGACGGCTGGTTTTGTTATATATATAATACGTCAGTTAAATTAAAATTTTAATATATTATTAAAACTGGTCTGACCGGTTTAAAAATTAGTATAACCGGATCGTACAAATGTGATTTAATATAACTAGTTCGAATCATGTTTATTTTACTTAGAAATGTTAGATTCTGTTTAATCAAATGTGATTTTTGAAAAGTATATAATATTTTATCTATATGATATAAGTGAGATAGATGAAGCACCATCAAGTAACCACATCGTCTACTTGATCACATTGAATTAATAAAAATTGATAACTTTTTTTTTTCTTTATCATTAATTTACATTTGATTCATTGAGTAAAATGTAGATTCTAAGTTGAGGTGGAAGAAAAATTACTTATGAAGTTATGCATTTTTAAATGTTTTATTAAACATGTGTTTGCTATTGTTTAGTTTATTAGTGGTTTAGGGACATTTAGATCCACTAGATTTTTTAAAAAAGTTATCATGCTTTTAGTTTAAATTGAATGATCGAGTCTTTTGCACTTTTTGTTTGATATCTTAAAACATGTTCATGGATTATTGTAAGAATTAGTTTTTTATTCATATTTTGTGTTTCATGCTGGGATGTTGAGATTAAGATAAATCCAAAATTAATGTATAAGAATCAAATAGTAGTGACTACATTGTGAGATAATTCTGAGCATATATTGCTTATTTTTGAGTAATGATTTCTCTTCAACTCCTTTAAACACTTATCTTATTATTTTCAATTGTTAGATGATATTTATAGATTTTGCATTGAGTGTTAAGATTTTTAATATTTGATGAAAAATCATGTACTTATTTTTATTGCTTAGATTGAATGATTTGAGTAGAAATCAAATTATGTGCATATTTTATACATGCTTGACTTTTAAAAGAAGAAGATATATATGGGGTTCCCTAAAGCCAACAAAAGAGTTAAATTAGCCACTTATCAAAACATGCATATCTATATGAGTCAATTCTCTAAAAAAAAGGAGAGAAAAAGAATAAAAAAGAATAAAAATAGTATACTTAAATACTATGATCCTAAGTTCTTCAAAATACTGAGATGATTATTACAAAAAATAGGAAATAATTCCTTCGAAGTCAATGCATTTTCATTCATCTTGAAGAAGACGTTTGAAAGTTTTGCTTGATGATTTTAGCTTAAGTATGAGATTAGTAATGTGATATCTTCATATATCCTAGCATTTGATTTATTTCATGAGATTAATGTTATGCAGTTTTAAGCCTTTTTTGTTTATCATATGCAAATCTTTTAGCTTTATTCTTTATATAACTTATGTTCACATTTATTTTATTGAGTGTTTGAATTCATAGGATCAGTGTGAAATTGATATTATAACTTGTGAGGATTAGAGTCAAAGAAAATTATGATTTCTAAAACTAGGATATGGTGAGTCAAAGTTGATATGTTTTTATAATAGGTTGTGAATTTTTGATGTGTACTGATTTGAACAATAAACTGTGAACCTTTAAAATGTTGAATTAACTTGTATTGAAGATTTTGATTATGAATTGAAAAGAAGCTTAACCATGAGAAGTTTTTTTATTTTTATTTTTAATTTTTATTTTGCCATTTAAATCATTTTTAGTTTTAACTTTTGCATGTTAGGATGTTTGTGGGTATTATCATTGAAAGCTTTCATGAGACTTAAACTCGTCCACTAGGGCCACCTAAGAGTTTAGAGGCTTATAGTATATGCTAAATACAATCATGTTAATCTACGAAAATGATTTAGGTAACGTTAGTTTATTTATTTATTTATTTATATTTTTAGTTTTTATTTCTTTCCTTGTTAGAGGCTACCAAGAAGCTGGTTAGAGGTTTTGATAAATACTTGAAAAACACTAATATTTTATGATTTTAATTTATTTAATTGAAATAAATAGGTTTGATTATAATATTTTTTATGATTATTTATGTAAATATATTTTTTCAAAATCATGAGTATGTTTTGTTGTATTTAAAGTGTTTTAAGCTTTAAAAGAGATAAAATATTTTAACATACAAAGACTCAACACTTAGAGCATTCAAATAACACCCCAAGAGCTATAAAAAGTAAGGCATATAAGCTTTACATAAAAAAAAAACAACCAATATTTAAGGGGTACAAGGAAAATTCCACAAAAGCATTACATGCCATTGCGAAGAAAATGTGTATCACAGTGATCAGCTCTTGGGAAAACATATTGGGAACATTAAACATTTCATGACATGATAAGAAATAATGTATGATGTGGCACATTTTGTTTGGTTTAAGACAACTTGAACAAGTTGCATCAGAGCATACATTATTTCTTGTAATGGCACAAAAGGTTTAATGTACCCCGTATGTTTTCCTGAGAGCTAGTCATCGGGCACACATTTTCTTTGCCGCATCACGTAGTGTTTTATTTTATTTTGCCTTGTATATGTATTAGTGTTTTTTTATATAAGACTTACATGCCTTACTCTTTATAGCTCTTTGGGTGCTATTTTAGTGCTTCAAGTGTTGAGTTTTTGTATGTTAACATATTTATCTCTTTTGAAGATAAAAATATCTAAAATATAATAAAACATACCCATAATTATGAAAATATAGATTTGCACAAAAAATCATAAAAACATACTATAATTAAATCTATTTACTTCAATTAAGCACATCAAAATCGCAGAATACACTACTACAAATATTACATATGGCCTCGGTTTTTAACCGTGATCATAGGTCTATGGCCACGGTTATAAGAACCGAGGCCTAAGTGAGAGAGACTATAGGTAACGATCTATGGTCTCAGTTTTTTAACCGAGACCATAAGATGTACCTATAGCCTCGGTTATTAAAAAACCGAGGCCATAAGGTGTACCTATGGCCTTGGTTATATGCTAACCGAGGCCATAGGGTGTATCTATGGCCTCGGTTATATGCTAATTGAGGCTATAGGTACACCCTATGGCCTCGGTTTTTCCAATAACCGAGGTCATAGGTACCCCTATGGCCTCGGTTTTACAATAACCGTGGCCATAGGATATACATAAATTAAAAAAAATATAATTAATAATTACAATATTAAAAATAAATATAAATTACAATAAAATTATTAAAAACAATATTAAAAATTATATTATATTAAAATTAAAAGTATAATTACATTCGAGAGTTTATTATACACTGAAAAATAACAAAAACTTACTATTACAAACTGACTTTTTATTATTAATTACAAGCATAAAAATATGCTTCAAAAACGATTATAATGATAATTATTACTTTTTAGCTAATTGAAAAATCTCTCAAATCTTTCTTGACTCCATCTTCTGTAAATGTATATTCGATTGCATCTTTTTTCAATTGAAATATTTATCTCCTACCTGAATCACCACCGACAACATTAAGCAAGAATAATAATCAAATGAATTGTAATTATAGAAACACATTAAACGTCCTCAAGGTTACCAACGCAGTGCAACGCACCAGCACCAGCGCAGTGCACCAGCACCAGCGCAGCGCACCAGCATAGCGCACCAACACCATGGGAATTGCTTAACAAGTAACAATATTTTGTCAGAGAGATCACATTCGACAGCAAACAACAAAGAAGAAGCAACTACCTCTTTCAAAGCCCAAACAAGAAAGGAACCATCGATTGGATGGATATAAGCATTAATATATAACAAGTTACTATCAAAAGTCTGCATGATAATTTGCATAGTTGAACTAGAAAGTCATTAGCATCTTCCCTGAAAAAACAAGTTACGTGTTATTCCAACCCAGATCAGCCAACAACAATTGATATACTGTAGGTTTCACTTTGTAGAGTAGAATTTCATTTGCATACAAGATTACAAGAACTAAAACACACAAGTACAGGAAATACAGAGAATAATACTTTGAATTAGTACACAATTAACCAAACTTAACCCCAGCTGCTTGGAAACAACTAAACATACCCTTGTAATTAATAAACTATGGGGCTTGAGATTATTGTTCTATTAAGAGGAATTACTAATCTGTTTATTTACACGCTTTCTTGCTACATGAGACTAGTTCACACAGTCAACAGAAAACAATAAGATCCTACCATATAGTCGCATCTAGAATTTCACCTATGTTTTCAGGCCTCCTTTTAAATATTAACCAATAACGTACTAATGCAAGACGATAATAATAAATTAATGAGAAAGAATAAAACAATATTCAAGATATGAACCATCCTTACCCAAGTTAGAAGAGTCAATCCTGAAATGAAGTACCTACAAAGTAGCATATTTCCACACAGAGAAGAGCTCGTCAGTAGTATGTAAAAAGAAAATATGCAACTAAAAGACGTCCATGACACAGTAAAGCATTAAAAAGTCAATTTAGCATTGAGGTAAACTTGTGATCCTAGTATCCACTTTGCACAAGCATATAGCCAAACATAATGAAAAGATAAAACTACTACTAATATAAGCAGATATATAGACCATACAAATATAATAGCCAGTCCATGATAAAGAATAATTTAAAATAAACATGGATGAAACAATAAGAAAATATTGGATGAGTAAAATAAATATATATTGTTGTGTTCAGATCAACAACATGGGAAGCGGAGCATAATTAGAAGCAAAGACCCCAGCATATATAACACTTATTACCTTCCTATACAATAAAGTAAAATTATGTGAGAATAAAAAGTTACTATACCAGTGCTTTACCCTGTATGCTCTTTCCAAAGTCTCCTCCTTAGCTCGTTTTAAAACTTCTCCCATATGTTCTGCAGCATCTTCCTCAATTTGTGACACGCACCTGGAAAATATTATCTTCCAGGAGTCAACCCATCAAATAAATATTTCCAAAATGATAAGAATAATAAATTAACAGCATCAAGAGAAAATTTTTATTATTAGGTTGATATGTAATATCATAAAATATAAAAATGATATTTTATCTCATCACAAACAAAAATATAAACAAGCAGACTAGTATCCAGGCCATCTCCTTGCGTAAACTATATGATGTTCTAAAAGCGGAATACCGAAGATAGACATGTAAACTGAAAAATAAATATCAATACAAACAGAGTGATCAGAAATATACAAGAGAAGAAACCCAATTTATTTCATAATAATTAATATTAAACAAGGAAATACACAAGCACACACGTTTATTATATTAATATATAATATGGTTGTCATTACTGCAATTGCTAATGCTTATGATAACAGAGTGTTATTCTACACATAGGTTGATTGTTGTGTTATTTAGTAGTTAACAAGCCAAGTCTTAAATTAATTACTATATAGAATCAGACAACATCACAGACACTGATTATTTATTATCAAAATCAAGAAGGTCCGGACCAAATTAAAGCAAAACATTTTATTTGATAACACAATTTGTTCAACAACTCTGCTTGTCAGGACCAAATTAAAGAAGAGAATATGAACAGAAACAAGTCAGAGAAGAGGAGAAGAGAGGTTATACTTACCTGAAGCTGAATCGCCAACAACGACAGGGTCGGGCGTTGAGTTGCGAAGAGGAGAATATGAACAGAAACAAGTCAGAGAGAAAAGAAGAAGAGAGGTTAGAGGAATTCGTCGACAATATCTTGAGACGCGGCGTGGCGCGGCGTGGCGCGGCGTGGGTTGCTCGGAGAGAAATCAATTAACGCGAACTGGATCTGAGACGCAGATTTAGAAAAATGATTATGGAAGATTAGGGCTCGCGTTATTGCCTGGGAAGGTAATATATTAACTAATATTATATATATATATATATATTATAACTTAACGCAGCTGTCAATATTATATATACATATACATATATATATATATTAATTAATGCGAGTAATTAATAATATATATATATATTGGTAATTAATATTATATATATATATATTAGCCGGAGAATTTTATTAATATTATATATATATATATATATTTTAAGTCGGTAATTAATATTATATATATATATATATTACTTATATATTAGCTGGGGAATTAATGTTATTAATATTATATATATATATATTACTTAATTAGTGTAATATTAAAATTAGAAAAAAAATGTAAAAAAAAAGATAGAAAAAAAGAAAGAGAGTAAAAAAATAAAGAGTGCAAAATATTTTGATGTAAAAATTTAATATATATATGTACGATAAAAGAAAAAAAAGATTAATAATAGAGAAAAATAAAAAAATTATAAAATAATTTTTGTATTTTTTTAAATGAATTACATAGTATTTTAATATTGAAAACTCTATATTATTTTAAATTTAATCATAGTTATTTAATAATTTTGTTATATAAATGTTTTTATATATATTTAAATATAGTTTTTGTAAATTAACTTATAGCCACGGTTATTGATAAAACCGAGGCTATATGTATACACTATAGCCTCGGTTTTTACCAAACCGTGGCCAAAACCCTATGACCTCGGTTTTTAAAATAACCGAGGCTAAAATTCTGAGACCAAAAGCATACATTGTAGTAGTGATAACTCATTCTATGCTAAATTTAAAGAGAATTAGCTATTTTTTTAAAGGTATTATTTGAGATAATATTTAAAAAAAAATGGTAACTACTTTTAAAGTGTCAAAATGTACCACTAAATTTATTAGGTCCCTAAATTTTCAAAAGATACAACAAAATTCCCTAATTTTTAAAATATATTTTAACCATATATTCAGTAGGATAACAAATTTGCTTCAATAGTATAACATGTGAAAGGTAGTATTTATACTTGTTTATTAAGTCATTGATTTTCAGTTATTAACTATCAAATGGTTAGATATTTTAATAGCAAAACAAAGGTTAGATATTTGATGTGTATAGGCGATATTTTAATAGCAAAAAAAAAAAAAAAGAGAGAAAAAGGTTAGATATTTGATATGTATGGGTTGTGGGAACAGACACTAAAATCAACGCAATTAGTCGACATATTGACTCTAGCACATTTTGTTCTATTTATAATAGACTTACCTCATAGAAACGCTAAATTTAATGAGCTGGTTTGGGTTTATGAGTGCAACTAGCGCATGAGTCTATCACGCATTAAAATATATTTAGTCGATTTTAATATGGACCTAAATAAAAAATATACTTATTTAATATTTGATTCATTACGGTAATTTTATTGTAACATGTTTTATAAATTTTGATATAATTTAAAGTTATTAATGATTACTTTGGTTCATATAAAATATTTCCAATAATTCTCCCACCTATCTTATAATCATGGATTGAATAGTTAATAAAAAAATTATGTCAAATAATACATCTCAATTTTTTCTAAATTTTTTTGAACCAAACTGTTATGTGCAATAATACATCAAGAGTATACAAAAGGGTACATGTATTACACACAACAAGGTATAAGAGATTTTAAGCATGATGACAATAACCCACTTATGTATACATGAGAAGTGTCTGTGTATCAACAATATACATACTTAGGACTATAACATGATGTCTCACAATTTTGTCACCTTTAACCAATATATACAGTGACTATAAAGTAAGTAATGTTTATAACACATACTAAATCACACACCATACATATATGTAAAACCTCTACTAACCCAATACATAAATAAATTTTAAAAAATAAAATCCAAGTGAAAAACATGCTCTTGAACTAAGATCGAACTAAAGTATAGTGAGTAAATCTAATAACATATTTCACGTGTATAGGTATATAATCAATACCATTGAGTTTGTTATTCTTGTGATTCTCATAGTTGTGACAATAAATAATAAATTTTGTTAAAGATGCAACAATTTAAAATTAAAATGTATGTATTGTGCTTAAAATAATTTATTAATAAGTTTCAAGTTCAATTTGATCTTATCTGAACTCAAATGTCCAATTTTCTAGAATTTAGATTATTTTGGATTGATTAGTTCATATTATCGATTTAAGATTAAATTTTTTTAAATCAAATTTGAATTAGATTGGATTCAAATTGATAAAAAAAAGGAAATTTTGATTCGCTATTCAGCCGTAACAAGCAAGATGAGTAATATGATTTAAAGAGTAATGATATTGTTATAATTATTTTTTTTATCACAAAAAAATTAAATAAACTAAATATTTTGTTTCAATAACTAGTTATATTTTAGTGTGATTATTATTAAATGTTGTTATCATTAATAAAAAAATATAATGAAAATAATAAGTTACATATTTGACAATATCACCGTTTAAAAAAAAGAAAATAACAAAAATAATTTGTACTTATGTAATCATTTTTTATAACAATATGACTATACTATTATAAAAAATAAGTACATAACCTATGTATCACTTTTAAAATAAGTATATGATTTTTATAATCATTTTCTTTAATTTTATAGAAAAATACCTCAAGGATCCTTTATTTATTATAAAATGATACTTAAGTATTGTACTTATTTTTTACAAAAGTTTAATCTTATTATTATGAAAAAATGACCGCACAAGAACAATAATGATTTTTAAAATTTTTTAATTACGTTATATAGAAACTATTATAACTTAAATAAATTATAATTAAAAGAATTAAAGAAAAAATAAAATAAAAAAATATTTATTTATTTTTATATAATCATTTTTTTATAATAATAACATTAAAATATTATAAAATATAGTATAAAATTTGAACATTATTTTTAAAATAAATATAGAAATTTTAGATACACATTCTATTTATTCTAACGGGAAAAGTAAACATGCGGGGGAAATAGATGTAAACATCTAGCTCACCATGACATTATTATATCATTGTTTTTCAACGAGCTATTGTCTATCCAAATGGATAAGGACAAAGATTTGATAACAAGATCATAACACTCACTCCAATCTAAATTATTGAACCTGATGTTACGTATTGATAAAGATATTGTAATGTATATTAATTATATAATAATTAATTATCAATCAAGTTTTAGAGTTGACATTTTGTTTCGAATTTAATTAAATATATATAGTATAGTTATTAAAAGAAAAATACTCCAATTATTCTTCTGAGATAGAATATGATTAAACATATGATCATTCAATGTAGTAGAGATATATAATTAGATAGGATATCTTACTATTTTAGATCTTATAAGATTTATTAATGTTGATAATATTTATGAATAAAATATATAAATATAATTTTACTTTTTAGGTGAGTCTTTCAAAAATACTTTTAGACTGAATAAATTATCGAGCTCTAAACGAACATATCTCAAGTATATCTCTACTCTTATACACATTAGATTTCATATTAGATTTATAGAAACATTTTGCATTTAGATTACTCGATTAATCGAGAAATATTTGGATCAATTGAGGTAAGTAGATTAATTGAAAATCGATCTACCTTGAGTAAAAAGTCCTCGATCAATTAAGGATTGGATCCATCGAGAATCGATTACATTCGATCTACCTAGTCTTGGGATTTAATTTTTGGTACTCTACATCGATTGAGATTAGATCAATCGATCGATCATCTTTTAATCGTTGCTTGGATCAATCAAAAAGGATTTCGATTGATCGACCTTTTTGGTTCGATTGATCGAGTTCGACCAAGATTTTAACTTTAACCTAATTTTTACTCGACTTAGATCGCTATATTATGATATTGTCCTTACTTTTAATGATTTTTTATATGATTTTACATACATAATAGTAATAGGCCTTTGATCTAAGGTTTCAACATATTCTATTTAAACAAGCCTTTTAGCATATAATATTTTAAACCACAATTGAATCCATTTTTGTAACTTATGCTCTCTATCTAAATCTGTTTTACAAAAAAACTATTCTGTTAGGATTTTTTATTAGTTAATCTATCAAATATTTTGTAGTTATGTTTGATTGATTGACAAGGTTACAATATTTGTGTTATTATGCTTAGCCATCTATTATAGAGTTGATAGTGATTTTGGCTTATATGTCATCTTGTTAAATCATCTAGTTAGGATTTATCATTGTTTAATCTACTCTAAGATACACATTGCACTTGTGTTTGGTGCTAACCTTTTAGGTGCCAACTAAATAGGTTTGTTAACTCATGTAATTCTAGTTTACTAGAACATTGGTTCGGATTCAAACACCTTACTTATGAAAACTATGAAAGAAAGCAGAGGCTTATAAGTAGGCTATATAGGAGAATTACCTTGGTGGATAGCTTGAGTCTTAGCCTTGTAATAGAATATATTTTCATAGTGGATAGTTAAGTGGTATGGTGGACCGGTAGTTTTACTCTTAGGTTATTATTGTGGCCTAGGTTGTTTTTATTTAAAAATATTGTGTGTTAATTTATCATTCTGCATTATTTCATTTACGCATAATTGCATGTCTGGCTATCTAAGAATTTTACTTTGGCATATTTATATTAATTATCTATTCATTCTCTCTAGCTAATTAGATCTGTAACATAAAAAAATTCAATTGGTATTAGAGTGGGTCACTAGACACACTTAGTATTGCCTATGACCTTGTTATGAATCATTTGAGAGAGAGTTCATGTACAACCCGTGCTCCTTTCTTTGATGGGTCTAACTATTTTTATTGGAAGGCTCGTATGAGTGAATTTCTACATTCTATAGATGAGTGTGTTTAGAACTCTGATTTTTGGTTGGGAACCACCTACAATTATCAAAGTTAATGTAGTCACTCTTAAACCTAAGAATGAATGAGCTATTGAAAATAAAACCGGTAGTAACTAGAACCAAAAAAGTATAAATGCTAGCTTTATTACTATGTCTATCTACGAATTTCATCATGTGTCTAAAGTTGAAAAATTCCAAATGTGGTTAAAATAATTAAATTATGCATGCTTGGTACTCAATTTAAAAACCTTAGAATGAAAGATGAAGAAACCTTTTTTGAAGTTTATGTAAAATATGTGATATTGCTAACTCTTCTACTAATCTTGGTGAGAAAATTGAAAAAAATTAGATTTGTTCAAACAATACTATGCTCTTTGTTAGATTGCTTCTATACAAAGGTCATTACTATTGATGAAAGCAAAGACACCATTAAAATTGAGGAACTAGTGGTACAAAGTACAAAGGTGTTGCTTTCAAAATATCCATGATTAAAGATGATAACAATGATGATGAAGAACTGGTACTCATAGCTATATGATTGAAGAAAATATTCAAAAAAAAAAAAAGAATCCTCAAAGTAAAGGACAATCAACTCGTCAAAAGGATCAGAATTTGAGAGAACTCAAATATGTGAGTTTTGATGGTAAGAAATCAAAACCCATTGTACCTTAATGTTTTGAATGTATGGGTTATGGTCACTTTGTAGGTGACTATGAAAACAAGAAGAGGAAAACTAAAAGAGCCTTCAACACTACATTTACTAACTCTAAAAGTGATAGCGAAAATCCAATTGAATTAGAAAACCAATGATACCAACTTTCTGGAATTTACTGCAACAACTGATGGCCACTATAATAAGTCTTATTTTGATTTAGACAATGAGAAAAATGACTCTAAATTCTTAATAAATAAATTTAATGCAACTAGTATTGATAAATTATTTATAGATTTAGGTGATTGTAAAAAATAAAAGGATAGGTTGCTTATAGAAGTAACTAAACTTAATGAAAAAAATGAAATCTATGAAATAATTTCTTCTATGCTGGAAAAAGAGAAACTTGAATTGTTTGAATGTATTAATAAGCTGAATTCAAGTCTTGTAGGTCTAAAATAGGAAAAATAGAATATGGTGTAGGAACTTGAACAATCCAAAGAAGTTATAAAAGGCTAACCATTGAAGTTGAAAGATTGAACAAGATTCTTGATTATGATTGCTAAAGCTAAAAGAGGACTAGGCTATGTGTATCATTCCTTGAACATATGATTTCTTACAAAAACTGAACTTGGATGGAACGTTTTTGGATGAAAAACACCTCTAGACTTTTATTGATTGTTTTTTTTATCTTTAACACTATTTTTTTGTTGCTTCGATACAATGTATATGTTGCTTTTATATTGTACGTTCTATTATAATAAAATATAGAAAGTTAAGGCAACAGTTGTAGTATCTAGCTCACAGTCATGTGTGATTGTTACAAGTATTTAATTGCTAGTGACTTGCTTTTACATTTCTACAATTGCACTAGAATTGTACATATGCATCTTGTCAACTTTGATACACATGACAATTTTGCACTCAAGGAAGTTGATGATCTTGTACAGTCTTGATTACACATGAGTAATCTTTCATAGGTTTTTACTATACATAGCTAAGCTTCCTTGCTTGTACTACATATAAGTAATATTGCATAGGTTTGTACTATACATGATTGAGCTTCCTTAAAAATTGCTGCATATGCATGTGCAGTTGAAAGTAAAATTCTTTTGACATTTTAAACCTATGAACAATACCTTATTCTTCACTATCATCTTCTTCCTCAAGAACGACCTCAGTTATATTCTCTACACTATGTAGATGAGAATCCTATGCCATCTTCTTCAAAATCAACGGAGTTTGTAAAACTTTTAAACATGTCCTCATCACATGTTACACCTCCAACCTTAGGAGCTGATTAGTGCTTGTAACCTCTTTTCTACTATTACTTATTATATACAAATAACATGTTAAATCTATGCCTATTCGTCATACATATGGTAGGAAAGGTCATATAAAACATAATTGTGGGTTTATTGTGACATCTCTATATTTTAACAATATCTTTCATGCTCAATAATCGAGAATCAATTTTCATTATCCATATATGAATGTTGCATCTCCTCCAATGACGAATAAGAAAAATAAAGGAAAAAACAAGGGCAAATCTAAGAACATGCCAAAGATAGCTAAGTCAATTGAACCCGAATCCAAGGATATTAAGAAATTAAAATTCAAGAAAATTTGGGCTAGGAAAGATTGCTTTTTCCCAGTCAATTGACTATCCCTCTTTCTCATCTAGGTATTATTATTTGATGTTTGATTAACCCTAGATGGGCATGTTCATTTGATTATTTTAATTGTTTATTTTTAGGTTTGAGCTTAGTGTTTTGTTTCTTATTTTTATTTTAGTTCATATAGAATTTGTCATTTTAAAAAATTTAAAAATTTAACAATTGGAGTAGAATTGTTCTAATATTGAAATATATTTCAAATATTATTTTGGATGATAAAAAAATAAATATTTTATATAACTCATTTTATTTAGATTGATTCTTCATTATGTAATTGAGTATCTTATTTTGTGCATTTATATTTTTTCTTATATCTAGTGATCGATATTAATAAGAACTCACACACATACTTACTAGGCACATATGTATGATATGTTTGAAGTTCATAATTAATTATGTGAGATTTTAAGGATTGAGATAACCTTGATTGTTAAATTATGTTTGAGCTCTATCTTTTACTTTATAAAATGGTATTATAGAGAGACACCTAGTTTTGAAAGGATTATCTACTATAATATGTAAAGTTACCACAATGAGTGGAGAGGGATACCTCACAACTAGTGTGAAAGTCATCATACTAGGTATATTGGCTCGTGCATATTTCCTTCACAAAAGAAAAAAATAATATGATAAAAAAATAGATAAATACAGAAACATTTTCATGCTTAAAAAGAAAGGGCCACAAATAGTTATACAAAAAAATAAATAAATAACCAATCTCTCATACAAAAAATTATTATAAATAATGAGAGGAAATTAAAAAAAAGTTAACTAAGTTCTCTCTTAGTAAGTGAAATTTTATTTTGTGCAGGTTGAATTTGATTGCAATTTTTTATGATAGTTGATATCATTTTCCTTTAAATCTCTTGTAACTAATTATGAACAGACCAATTGACATAGTTCAAATATTTGTAATACTTTAAGAAATTTTCAATATGTCACCTTATGTGAATATATGTGTATTTTATCAGAATACTTATACATACTATGAATAATTCAATTTTGATAAAAAATGATTTTTATTTCAAAATTGATTATTTGAGTGATGTCCATGTTTAAATAAAATTACTTCCTTTATTAAAAAAATATATTATTTATTAAAGTTTTCTGATATTTTTTATTTTTTTATGTGAAGAAATTGAGTATTTATAAGGCTGAAGGAGAGTTATTTCCTTTTTTGAAGCTTTGAATTTTGATTGATCTACGTTATTATTGATTGATCAAATTTTAAATGTCGATCGATCGACGTTGTTCTTGACCGAATGAACGGCCTCGGTTTATATACCTTTCTTCTTTCTCCCTCGATCCCAATGAACCCTAAAATATTTTTCCTCTCTATTTTCACTCAAAAATCCACCGAATCTCCTCTTTTTTAATCATATTTCACTTAGAATTCATTGCTATATACATTTCTAGGATCAATTTTTGCAAAAAAAATCCATATTTAAGTATAAATCAATACCATCTCTTATTTCCATTTTCTCTCATTTTCCTAAACAAACATCAATTTTAGCTAGTAAATCCATATAAATCCCCTTCACTTACCCCAAAAATAGTTCCTTGGCTTCCATTCTTTAGTTTGTTGAAAAATCTCAACTAGTTTACGAATTTTAAGTTCATGTGGGCACTTTGGTATTTTCTAGTTTTGTGCTTGGTTTTCAGATGGCTGCTTGGCATTGAGAACTCTCCTACACTGCTCCATGTCCACATTCTTGTCAATAGTGGGATGTGAGTCTAGAATGAGGTATCAAACTACTCTTTCTAAACACCCAATTTTATTTGAGCATGTAATAACTTAGATTGAGTTTCATGAAATAGGAATTACATGAATCATTAGGGATCTGGGTTGGAAATTCTTGTTCACAGTATCAAAATTATGTTTCCTTATCGTAGTCTATGATTTTTATGCTAATGTTGACCCAAAAGTTTATCACCATATACCAATGACTTTTAGGGTATTTTTCAAAACAAATTGTTGACATCTTGATCCACAGAATCAATACCTTTTTATCTATCACAAATATTGAGGATGCCGAATTTCACTTGGAATAGTATAGCATTTCCAATAAGGATTTATTGATTGAACTATCAGGTTTACTCAATATCGATCTTAATCCTAAATAGCTTTACATCTTGGGTGACCAGGGTTTGATTCCTGGCAATGATGTCAAAAACTTGATTTATGTGCTTTTATATTTTAAGGAAGTAAAATTAAAATAATTAAGAGTAAATAAAAACAATTAATTAAATCAAATTTGGTAACTAAAAAAATATATGAGAAAATATCTAGGAATACTTAATTACTTAATTTTCTAAATATGCGAATTGTTAAAATCCTCCCAATATAATTATCAATTAATTACATGATCAATTAAATCTAACCTAACATGTATTCCTCTCTCAAGTAAACTACACACCATATAGTAATTAATTTAATCATACTCTCATGCCAATTAAATTGCATACTACTCATTAAGTTCATCAATTATGGATCACATACATAAGAATCATACATCTGTGCCTAGAAACTATGCATATTATTTAATCAAGACAAACAATTAAATAATTTTCTCAAATCTATTTAATTGCCTCTATAGATAAATTGTTTTCCAAACAATTAATAGCATAAAAATTAGATTAAATAATATAATGAAATTTAAATTATAATTGGGGTAAAATATTATATCATCATATAGTGAAAATTGAGTTCATAAGATCCCTAGATTAATAAATTAACTATACATAATTGTGTTCATAAAGCTCATATTTTTCATAAAGCTCATATTTTTCATAAAGAAAGACATAAAAATTGATAAAGAAAAGAGTAGAAGAATAAACACAATCAATCTCTTGAATTGTAGTGTTAATCTCTTATTAAATTTTCACCAAAATTGTGTCCCCTTCTACATTTTTCTATATTTTTAGCTCCAAAAAGTGACCAAAATTATGCTAATGATGACCATTTTGAGTTTATGGAGTGATTAAGGGCTTAAATACAGCTCAGGTGTGATCTAGATCGTCAGATCAACTTCAGATCAAGGGCTTCGATCAAAACAAGTAAAATTGACAACGCTAGCTAATAACAACACGCCATATAGCAGGGGAAATTCACTTGGAAAATCAGAGAGCGACACATGGTAGGGGAGACCAGTTAGAGTCAACACTCACTGAGTTAGTGCTATGTGGCCCAACATGATTCATGGAAATGGATGGCATGGTGCACGGGTGAAACACAATGAGTAATCGGGTGGCGACACGTGGTAGCTCGGATTGAACATCGTGCTAACACGTGACATGCATTTTGTCATCCTCACACGCGACATAACATGATTCTTTGTCCTAGCTTGTATGGCGTCCGTATGGCTTGCCCAGTCAGTTCTCTACTTACATGGTATGACATGTGGCAGTTCCTGATTGGTCTTAAATTAAAAATTCATAAAAAATTCATAAAAATCCCAAAAAATTCAAAAAATTATATTTTCACCCCTTTGCACTAAAAATATATATTTTAATATTTTAGGCCATAAAATATTATTTATTAATTAAAACAAGTAAATAGTAAGTAAAAAAGTATGCTAATGACTCTACTTTCATAGAGTCATCAATAATATGTGAAAATCTATTACCATTCAAGCACTTATATGAGATTGGTTGCCTACATGCCATAATAATATACAGTATTAGAAAGAAATTGTCTTCAATGTAGGAAAATCCATTCAAGATGAAATTATAAACCAATCTCAGTTCATAACCTGAGGATTGGTCTTCCTTATGGTTGTCTCATTACACAATTGATTATGGCTTAGGGTTTACAACTAACAAGGGATTCTGATTTTGTTTTTTTGATGGGTGACATTGGAAATTCAACCATATCAAGATCATTTGCCATATATCAAAGAGATAGACGTCCAATTATGTTGGTACTTGTAGAGGAGCAACCGTTGATATTAGAACCAATGATAGAGTAGTAGATGACATTTTTGGAGATGAAGATATGAAAAACATGCCTACTTTCAAATATTCTCATCAAGATTTATTTCAAACCAAAATGTGAATGAGAATGGAAGCATTGTTAACCAAAGGGGATGGTATGCAACAAAGAATGACTACAATGGATTAACGATAAGAGGCTATGTATTCCATGATCAAGGATATATATTCACAATATGATACTAGGATAATGATCATTTTTTTATTTTATTTTTCGCATTGTACTATTTATTTACTTGTTGAACATCATTTTTTTTACTTTTCATGTTTTAAAGTATAAATACAATATGTTTACTGATGTACTTGGATCTAATCATTCAATGCACTTTATATTTGCTTCAGCTTTTTGTCTTTGCTTTTTCTTAATGTTTTTTATTCATATGACAAAAAGGAGGGATACAATTATTGAGCATTTATTGGAAAGGAGAGATAATTTACGGTGAGAGTTAATTTGAACCTTTCTTTTAGGGAGATTACACTTGGGAAAGCCTGGATTAAAATATTTATTTGTTGATTACTCACTCTTATGAATGTTATTCACTTTTCTATTATCATATACACTGAACTAATGAATGATGAGTCTTTCGTGACAAGTTGTTTGGTTGTTTATACTTTTTGTTTTTCAGCTTACATATGAGCTATCAAGATTCAAGTAAAGATAATTTCATTGGATCATATGATAGTTTGACTATGTAAAATATATTTTTCCTATAAGTATGATGTAGTGAGAGAGAGGTTTTGTCAGATGAATATGCCAATGGAGGAGATTGTAAGGTTTATGAGTGTCGTCAATATTCATGAACAAAACATCTAAACATAATTTTAGTTTCTACATAAATTTTTCAAGAATACTTTTCAAGCTAAAGACACTATCTATCTCAAATATATATATATATATATATATATATATATATATATATATATATATATATATATATTTATGCACATTAGATTTTATATTAGATACATAGATACATTTTGCATTTATGTGATCGATCTAGAATCGATCTACCCTTATGCACGTTAGATTTCATACTAGATACACAGATACATTTTCCATTTAGGTGATCGATCTAGAATTGATCTACCTTGATTCAAAAGTCCTCGATTTTATTTTTAAATGAGGTAGATCAATCAAATTTTAATGTTTGATTGATTGAGAGTTAGATTGATCGAGAATCGATCATATTCGATCTACCTGATCTTGGGATTCAATTTTTGGTACATTAGATCAATCGAGATTTGACTATATTGATCAATTATCTTTTAATCATTTCTTGGATAGTTCGAAAAGGGTTTCGATCGATCAAAATTTTTGGTTCAATCGATCGAGCTTGACTTAGATAGATCGAGGGGTCACGGTTTCAACTTTAACCTAATTTTTACTTGAGATACATTATTTTATTATTATATTATCCTTACTTTTTGAAGCTTTTTTAAATGATTCTATGGACAAAATAGTAATAGGCCTTTGACCTTGGACTTCAACATATTCTATTTAAATAAACCTAAAGCATACAATTTTCTAAACCACAATTGAATAAACTTTTGTAACTTATGCTCTTTCTAAATCTATTTTGAAAAAACTATTATGCTATGCTTTTTTCTTAGTTAATATATAAAAATTTTGTGGTTGAATTTGATTGATTAACGAGACTACAATATTTATGTTATTGGGCTTAATCATTTGTTCTAGAGTTGCTAGTGATTTTGGTTTATCCATCATTTTGTTAAATCATCTTGCTAGGGTTTCATTATTTAATCCACTCTAGGACACACATTGCATTTGTGTTTTGCGCTAAGTTTTTAGGTGCTAGTTGAACGGGTTCGGTAACTTATGTGACTTGAGTTTATCAAAACGTTGGTTCAAATCTAATCAACTTTCTAGTGAAGATTGTGAAAGAAAGTAGAGGTTTGTAAGTAGGTTATTTGGGGGCATTACTTTGGTTGGTAGTTTGAGTCATAGCCTTGTAATTGAATATACTTTTATAGTAGATGATTAAATGGTCTAGTGGACGGGTGCATTTGAAAACTAGTCATACTATTACTTGCATTGCTTGTGTGATCACTAACACCCCCTCCAAACTTAGTGGTAATATCATAACACTGTGTTTTCCACGTAATATAATGAACTGAGAATAAGAAAGTGGTTTAGTTAAAATGTCATTGATCTTTTTAATAGATGGTATATAATAGACAACTACTTTCCATGAGAGTACTTTGTCATGAATAAAGCACATGCAAAGCTCAACATGCTTAGTTGTAGCATAAAGAACATGGTTACTAGCCAAGGAAATAGAACTTTGATTATTACACCATAAAATGGGTGGAGGAGAGGGAGAAAGCAGAATTTCAAAAATAAAAGCTTTAACCTATGTTATCTCTAAGGTGGCTATGGCTAGAGCCCTTTGTTCTAATTTTCTATTTGATCTAGATACTGTAGATTTTTTTCTAGAGCAAAAAAAATTTGGATTAGCAATATAATACAATACCAAGCCAGAAGTTGATCTCTTATCAATAAGGTAAGAAGCCCACTTTGCATCTATGAATCCTTGGAGAAGTGAGAGGCAAGTTTAAACATCATACCATAGTGAACTGAACCATGCAAGTATCTAAGAATTCTCTTAACAATATTCCAATA
Organism: Hippophae tibetana; assembly: GCA_037013495.1. Classification (NCBI taxonomy): domain Eukaryota; kingdom Viridiplantae; phylum Streptophyta; class Magnoliopsida; order Rosales; family Elaeagnaceae; genus Hippophae; species Hippophae tibetana. Next base: position 31,136,784 of record CM072806.1, read on the forward strand.
AGTGAACAAGAGCTTAGCCATGAACTTCACACTTTGTCCATAACAAAGGTGATGTCAGGTCTTCTATTAGAAATGTACTAAACATCATCTATAATACTTTGATAAAAAGATGGATTATCAAAATAATAATCAATTACACCAGAAAAGAGTAGTATCATATGCCATAGAAGTAGGCATAGAGTTAGAGAATTTAATTTTTTCTTTAATAAGTAGCGTTTTGATTTACTCTCTTTGATTAAGAAACAAGTACCTATTAGGTAAGTATTGCTCTTCTATACCCAAAAAATAACTAAGCAAACCCAAGTAGAGAAAACTTTGCATTCAACAAGCCTATGACAATATGCACCACAAAATCATCACTTACAGTAACAATAATATCATCCATAAACCAAAAAGAACACATGGATTGAATTGTTAGTTTGTAGAACAAAGAAATTTTAGCCTTTGACTAAAGAAACTACAAATCATGTAAGGCAAATTCAGGAGTATCAAACCAAGTCCTTGGAGCTTGTTTAAGCTATAGATTTCTTTTTTCAATTTATACACATACTTATGACATTTGGGATCTTGAAATCTAGCTGGTTGAGACATATAAACCTCCTTAAATAAGGAATGCATTATTAACATCTAGATTATGCAAAGCCTAACCTTTACCTTAAGAGCAATTGTAATGATCACTCTCATAGTGACTTGCTTGACTATTGGACTAAAAGTTTTATTGAAGTCAAATCCATGAGTTTGATCAAATCTCTTAGCAACAACCCTAGATTTCAATTTTTCAATCAAGCCTAAAGTTAGCTTTTTTACTCTCCATACCCATTTACTCATAATAACCTTTCCATCTTTATGCAAAGATACCAAAACCCATTATGATTTTTAACAAAAGCATCAAACTCAGCTTGCATAGACTTCTTTCTTCCCTTATGAGCCAAAGCTTGTTTAACATTAAGTTGCTCTTTAAAATCTAAATCAAGAACAATTGAGAAAAATACCTTCTGTTTGTGAATACCTATTTTTGACCTAATAAGGATATAATGACTATTGGTAACTAGTTGAATAGAGGAATGCATAGATGTAACCCCTAGGGATTTTATAAAATTAAATGGCATAGACAGAGGAAGTGTAGAAGGACTAGTGGACACCAAAATTAAAGTTAGTGCTAGAAATAAGGAAGTAGACGATGAATATGACAACTAAGACAAATTAGTTGAGATAACCAAAGAATCAGATATAATACAAACATAAATACAAGAACCTAATGTGCTAGAGGGAACAATAGTGACAATTAAGTAATCTGACACAATAAAAGAAGGTAAAATAGTTATAGGAAAAAAGAGAGGAGCTTTGAGATTTAGAGTAGGAAAAAATGTTTTATATGAGGTAGAAACTTAAGGTATAACTGAACTAGTAAACCCAATGCTAGAAGAAAAGGGAGAAGATAACTCATCTAAGACAATATCCCTGCTAATATACAATTTTTCATCACCTAAAGACACTTAAAATCCTTATGCCTTAGGCTGTATCCTTAAAGAGTACGAGGCACAAACCTTAGTTATAGTTTATGACTAGTATAAGCATGCAAAAATGGGTAATACATGCACCCAAAAACTCTATGAGAAATCCATACGTAGGAAGAGTTGCATGAAGATTAATTGTTCTTTCAACTCAAATAGGCAATCAAGAATTTGTTGAAGGGAGGAAACGCCAACCCATGAAATATTTTTGTGAAATCTATTCCAACTTGACCAAGCAAACCTCACAAATGTGAATTAAGAAAATAACATAGTGGAAGTACAAAATAACATGCCTAATTCAACATATAACAAAAACAAATAGTAGTAAGATATAAAAAACTACGATAAACCTACTAGTGATGGTGTGTCTTATAGGCTTCTATCCAGATGAGTAACATGCATATGTATGGCAAATAATAAACAACATATGAAATGAGAATGCATATTGGAACAAATAAGGATTTTAAATAACTTCAAGACTTCATATGTGAGAACATATTCGGTACATGAAGATTGTATTCTCACAGCATGGGATCAAATAAAACATAGCATATCTTAAGAAAGAGTATGGCATTTAGTACATAACCAAGATAACGAGATATTGACTCCTTAGAGACTCATAACAATCTCGCATGTAGATAAAAAGTAAAAGAAATATAAATTAATTAGGAAGTAGACAAATTAATTTAATAAATGAAAAGCAATAAATAGAAATATGTAGGCATGCTACAAGTAAAGGAAGGGAAGCATGTAACTACATAAAACAAAAAAGCTTTCTAATAAGAGTCTAAATCTAGTATGTTTGCACAGATATAATAGAAACTTAGATTATACTAACATAACAATTTAATCATGCATAACAACATTGATAGAGTACTCCAAGACCTTATATATAATTAGGTTAAGGCAATAATGACTCTTGATAGTAATTAATATATTAATCACAGATAGCTAGGAATAAGAAACAATTATATTATATAGAATTTTTAAAGCACAGAATAAATTATAAAAAAAATTCTAAACAGAGTTTAAACTTCAACATGTTGAGACATAAACAATTTAGACTCTAATTGCAATAGCCAAATAGTAGAGCGTGTACAACATTAGATATAATGAGGTAAACCTATATAGAAATTTTCCCTATGTGATAACATCCTTGGGTTGCTTATGAAAATCACTTGATAATAAACAAATCTACTAAGCAATAAAAAAATTACATCCTTGATAGAAATAAAAGTCAATTGGGAACATTGTTCGAATTTGCTATTGGTTTCCTTGCTTGCTACCTCTACAATGACTTGGTTCGACACACGAACCTGACTTTTGTCTAAAGCTAGCACCACTCGATGTAGCACGATCAACTACTATAGATTAGTAATGTATAATATGAATAATCAACCGTGAAGACCATCTTCAATCATGAGCTACTAATTAATAACCACTATTGGACATAGAGTTAATCCATGAATCAAAAATCATCTACATACGACACATAGTCAATCTATGTAACACACATTCAACTCAACTCACTTTCACAAAATTTTTCTCACAAATAAAAAGTTGCATCCAAGCAACTACCTACCAACACATGGCTTAAATCTACACAGGTTCCTTATATAAGAAACAATTGCATGAAGGCAAGTACCAATCGACACATAGCTCACAACCACACAATTTCTTTATATAAAATGATTTGAAAACACTACCTCGAGTACTCACCACTCAAGAGCAAGGTTTTTCCCACATAATCATGGATCAATAATATTGAACAACACTCAAGGAAATAGAGATCCCAAAATAGAAAAAAGAGATATCAATTTGATAGAGCTCTGTTATAATTGTTTTGGATAAGAAACACAAAGAAATGAGGTATTTATAAACTGAAGGTCTTCACTGATCACCTTACTAGGGGTATAACAAGGCATCATCAAGGTTGCTAAAAATCCCATTTTTCATTTTTAAAAATATCAAGTAAGTTCCATAAATTCCCTCACCCAAAACAAAATAAAAACATGAGCGACAATATCCTCTTGCTCTCATGATCGCTTACAGAAAACCGCAATGCTCAACCTAGCATGCACACTATGAAAACCAACCTTTTGGTGTTTGCAAACATGCTCACATATAAAGTGTACCTAACTATACATGTGTGTGTATTACATAGAGGAAGACATAACATTGAGAAAAATAAACAAATTTTATGTTTTTCACACAAGAAGCCAACATACATATAAAGGACTACAATACTTACACTCTCAAAAAATTATAATCAAGTTTAATTTTGAACAATATTTCTATTAGAGATCGAACACAAAAACTAGAGGTAGGCACAAAAGTCTATTTATGATAAAGGAACTAAAATAATACTATTTATGATAAAGGAACTAGAATAAAAGGCTTCATCCTAATAGTTAACAGGCATAGAAGCATGAAATAACATGACCATAGCTAGCTTTATAATGTGTCTATGCTTTCATTCATCACAGCTATTTTTTTGAGGTGTATGAGTACAAAAGGTATGATGAATAATACTAGAATAAGCCAAAATAGAAGTCAAACCTTGAAACTCACATTGCACTAAGATTGTGGGGTTTTAATTCTACAAGAAGCTTGTAATTCAACTTGATTTTTAAAATCAAGAAAGACTTGGTAAGAAACTACCTTGGTTTTGAGAAAATAAACCTATGTAAATTTTGAAAAGTCATGAACAAAATTGATGTAATAATTGTAACCATTTGTTGACTGTAAAGGTGAGGTCCATAGATCATAATGAATCAATTCTAAAGGCATAGTAGCATGAATAGAAGACAGAGAACTATAACGAATGGCTTTTACTCATTTGACAAGTCTTACATACAAAACTAACATCACTGTTATTATCGATAAATGGTATTTGACATTAATGTAAAGCTTGTTTAATTATAAACATAGAAGCATGTCCAGCCTATAATGTCATGTATTAAAAGTTTGAGTAGAGACATAAGTAACAGAAGAAGATTTAATAGAAAATGAAAGAATGGTATATTAAATTCAAAATAAACAATGCTATTAGATGAATCTTGTAAGAAGTTGAATCTCAAGTTGACTTTAGTAGTAGATCAAAAGCATATAGACCATTAATAAGGTTTGCTTGAATCAAAGTCTCCCTCTTTTGCTAATCTTTGACATAACAATAATGATGATGAAATTCAAAAAATACATAATAATTTTAGGAAAATTGAAATACACTTAACAAGTTTTTTGTTATATTAGGATCTAACAAGACATGACATGTTAAAAAAGACCTATGATAATTGGGTAGAGTAATTCTGATCGGAACCTGTACGAGAAATGGAGAGATGCTTGCATTTCCAATCATTAACGTATTAGGAGTAACATGATAAGTAGTATTAGAATCAATGTACAAAAATGGTCCTCAAGCTGCCTACGGTGCCACAACCATCAAGACAAAAGGATAGGATGATAATGAAAACATATGTTATTATTGTTGTTGGTGACAAGTTATGAGAAAAACATGCTTGATCACAAGCCTAGGTTAAGGAAGCATTAACTATTGAATTAGTGATCGGAGATGGATTGTGTTTAATGAATACACAAGTATATTTATTGTAACAAATAATATAATGATAATAAAATATCGCTTCTACAGAGATTATATTATTAGAAACTATTTTTAAAGCATAAAATTAAAAATAAATTTGATGATATTTTTTAAAATATTTATAAAATTTAATAGTATGAAAGTAACAAAAAATTATAATAATATTTTTGTAATAACCCAAACAATTTATTAGTAGAAAAATCTTTTCACTCTACTAAATTTCTTACATGTAATATCAAGTTAGTCATTGATGGATATAATCTTTGCGTTTGTTTTATTGCTATCATAGTCTTCAATATATCTTAATCGTCCTTTTTCTTCTTTTTCCATGATTTCGATAAAAGGTTACTATTTATGCTTTTCATTTTATTTACAAAAAAATATATTTACAATTACTTGTTATATACTAACAAGTTACATGACACATAATGACAAGTTAAGAATAGTGATAAATATTTTTTTTTACCAGTAAAATTTATTACAAAAATATCATTAAAATTTTTCATTTGTTACAAATATTCCAATAATGTTAAAATATTAACATAGATAATGAGTGCCCAATCTATCATCCTAATTAAACATGAAACCTCCAATTTCATATAAGATTTTCCACCCGAGTCCCCACAAATCCTATGAAATTCGATTTCACCCGTTTCGATCTTAATTAAACATTTGTAAGTGATAATAATATATGGATTGAGCACATTATATAGTATATGTCTATAAGCTTTTGATTTGCGTTATATCAAATCAGTGAGAATAATATGCACAAATATAATAAAAAGCTCAACTTCAAATATATATGTGTGGTTGTAGGGAGGCAAAAATAATAAAATATCATAATTTCGAACTAGATATACTCACCAGCAACTACTTTCCAGTTTTTCTAAGAAAAAAATCTCAAATGGAAATCGGTGAAATTGAATTTCTTAGGATTGGTTTGGGGGTTGGCTAAGAAAATTTGATATAAAATAAAGGGGTTTAATGTTTAATTAGGATGACAGATTTGACTTTCTTTTTTTCTGATAATATTTGAATGGGATTAGTATATTTGTAACAAATGAAAATATTTAATGATATTTTTATAACAAATTTTGGTTAAACATTAGATTTGAAACACCGCATATAGTTGAGTAATAAAAAAATCTATAAGAACTTGTTGCAAATAAAAGTACTCTTTCTTTTCTAATCAAATTATTAGTAGGATAGATGACTAGATAGATTCATTAGTTTTTTTGGAATGGATCATTTAGATCCAATGGTTTTTTATGACATATTATTCCATTAATTTTGAAAAATTAACAACACAAATCTAAATGTTCAATCTTTATATTTTTTAATTTTTAAAATTTTATTTTAAAAAAGTACTTCACCAAATATTCATGTTGAATATTTTTTTAAATGCAGTTCAAAAATAAAAAATAAATTTATAAAAACTTAAAATTTGATCATTTGAATTAAATTGTTACTTTTTAAAATTCATCGACAAATTTGTCACGAAGAAACTACTAAATTTAAATATTCTAATTGCAATTGTTAATAAACATATTCTATTTTTGTTTGTTGTTGTTGTTGTTGTTGTTTTTCCTCTGTATTTTCAATGAATTTAAATTTCATAAGGCTTGGTAATTATATTGATTGTAATAAGTATGTACTGTGAATTAGTAATTGTAATTTGAGATTTATCATGGCTTATGACATACTATTTATTACAAATTAACCATTATTTTTGGAGCATTACTATACCATTCCATGTCATAAATTGCTTCCGATGCTTTACAAATATACATATTTATTCACTAATTGTTGATATATCTATTTTGATTATAAATTCATTGCTTGTTGTTTCTTCCCTGGTATATATAACCAGCCTATTTACTTTACATGGTAATTAACAGAGAAAAACACCTCACAATTTTTTTTAAGTTTTTTTGGTAAAAAGATGCATTTGGTTCTTTATTTAAAAAATAACCACAGACGTACAAAAACTATATTTTATTAATATTCTCAATAAAATAATATTATTTATTAATTTTTTATTTTATTGGTAAATAAAAAAAAGAATAAAAATGACTTTTTGCTATAGTATTTTAACATAAAAACTATTAAAATATTAAGTAAATAATTAAAATTTTATGATAAAACCATTAAAATATTGAGTTAATAGTAAAATTTATTTTTTGATACATTTTATAAAATGTAAGAGATTAAATGACATATTTTATAATGTAATGGATTAATTGATATAAATTTGATAATGTAAAGGATCTTTACGACACCTCACCCATAATTAATATTTGTATTTCAAAAAGAATACTATGAAGATAGATTTTGATTCACAAATAGATAATTTATAAAAATATATATATTATTTTAATCATTTGAGTTATTTGGATAATTGTAAACGATTGATTTTACAATGATAGACCGAAGTCATTGAGCTCTACATTCGCCATTGTTTGACGGTTTATTCGGAAGGTTGGCATGTTGCAACTTGGGGCCATGAGAAATACAATTGATAATCTTTAGGTGCTACACCATTTATTAGTATAAGACATTTCACGATTGTCTCCCAAGATCATAGAGATTATTTGGCAAGCTCCACCTTTGGGCTTATTGAAAGTCAATGCAGATGGGTTGCTTTCAGGTCAACGAGACTGACTAGATGTGCGAAGGAGTTTAAGATTCGAGATCCTTTTGTTAGAGGTTATTTTCGTATGCCATTAGGGTCTCACATGCTTAATTTGAGGAAGATATTATAGTAACAATTCATGTAGTAATGTATACAACCACTTTAGTTTGAATGTAGAAGCTTTGGTTTGAGTTGGATTCAATTTATGTTGTCACTATATTTCATACCAGGTCACTTTTTGTTCCTTGAAGATGGTATGCAACTTGGGTTGATTGCTTAAAAAAGGTCTCTCACATACAGTTTCACAGTTATCATATCTATAGAGAGAACAATGATGTAATTGATAATTTAACTTCTAGGGTCATTGTATTTGTACTGTGATATAATGGTAGGATGTATCATCATTCACAAGTGTTTTTGAATTTTCAAATTCTAATAGTATGCCTAGATATAGGTTATACTGAGAAAATTTTATAATAAAATGATAGAAGACATTGTCATTAAATGAGTTATTGGTAATTTTAGTAGATCATTTCAAAATTGCATATACATCACACATCTCCACATGCAATAACTTATCTTATTGTTTTATCTTTAACTAATTATATACATAAATAAGGTACTAGATGATGAGGGTACTAAGAAGATGTCAACAATATCTTGGTGCACCTACTAATTTCTATCATCTACAATATTCACTTAAAAAAATAAATTTATGAATAAAAATGTACCTTTTGCTATATATTTATACTACCACAAAATCTTTCACATTTATCATTTCTTATAACATTTTGTTTTCTTCTTAAAAATACTATAATCTTATAAACATCTATTTGACACAAGTAAAAATTATAGGAGGAACCATAATTTTTTAAAAGTCACTCAACCGAAAAAATCTAATACCAAATAGAACTTACACTTTTTATAGATTGTATGATCTATAATGTAGGTCATAAAATTTAGAAAACTGATTTAATTGGGTCGGTTAGAGATTTTTATTTTATAAAATCAACAAAAATCAATCCGTCTTATTTTTATTATAAATAAATTTTAATTTTATTATATATATATTATTTATAGATATTAATTATCATAGCTTAACATTTTACATAAATTCTACCAGATGAATGTATGACTTCCTCTGGTTATTCTCTTTCATTCGGTCTAATTCGTTTCAATTAATTGCATTGCATTTAACAATAGCTATATTCTCTTTCAACATTCAATTATTCTAATGGAAGAGAAAAGTAAGGTATTCAGCATTGCTCATACTGGTATTTTTTTCTTCTTCTTTTATTTCATGACCTGGTTTATGCTTAGGGGTTTACGTCTTAATTATGGCTAACCCTAACCCTAATCCTACCCTGAATAATTACCTAGGACATGCAGATATGTTTAAGTCCCTTGCTTCTTCACGTGTGACAACATAGCCTCTAAAAAGTTATGCTCAAGCTATTATGACACTTGATGCAAAAAAATTAATTGCTCATAAATATATGAATCATTAGCAAATTAATGATAAGTTTTTCAAAGTCGATATCTAAAAGAATTGGTCGATTATTTTAAAAAATTAAATTATTTAAGAAAAAGAGTCCTAAACATTCTATTAGGTGTTAGTTGGTAAAAAAACTATAAATTCTAAATTAATTAAATAACGAGGATCATAAGTAAAATAAATTATAGGAAGTAAACTAAATTATAGTCAAAAACAAAGTGATAAACAAATATGAGATTTTAGAAAACATAATTTTATAGAAAGAAAAAATTAAATAATTCAAATAACAAGTTATATTTACTAATTTTTTCTTTTATAAGTAAGCGAACCCCATGGTTACGGTGATTCACACAATTTTCAATTAATTAATGAATGTATGAGTCGCTTGAAATTGATTAATTAAAAAATTAAGAAAAATATATAAACCAAGATCCTCAATTAATTAATAACTTCCTTGGTCAGATTTGAAATTAATTAATTGGTAAAATTAAGGTAAATATATTCTTTATTATAAATCAAGATTTAGTTAATCATTAATTTATAATTAAAGATATTTTTAACCATATAATTTAATCTCTATTAATCAATAACTTCCTTGATCGGCCTTAAAATTGATCAATAAAATTAAATTAAACTTTCATTCATTAATACACAACTAAACACATATAGTGTTTTTAATGCTTAATTCTAAAATATTTTCTTTAATTATAAATTAAGATTTGATCAACCATTAATTTATAATTAAAATTTTTAAGAACATGAACAACAAAATAAATATAACTTTTATTTATTCAAAGCATAAAATTATTCTTCTAATCATTGGAAGCAAAAACTAAAATCCCATATTACAGAATTAGTCAATCATAGTCAAATTAATAAAAATCAATTCAACTATAAAAGAAATCATATTACAAATAGAATAATAATAAAAAACAATAAAAATGCCTCGTTTTAAGAAGTGATCCCAAATCTTTGAATAAGTTGTCACTACCTTCTTTAAATCCTTGGATCTTTTTCACAATTAGTGGGTTTTCTCTCTGTATCATTATATGGATGGTGGAACGACTATGGGTAGTTGGTGGCTTGATTAAGGGCTTTATTTATACCTATTTAAAAGGGTTAGGATCATATTTATAGGCTAAAATTAAGGTTAAATACGTTTAGAATGTGTATTAGGATTTCTGGCAAACTTTTACACTTTCATCATGGCATGATTTATTGTATGTTGTGGAGCACATTGAATTTTGATTCTTCAATTGTAACCTAAGAGGACGGTGTTGCAGCATGGAAGGAAAAAGTTGTTAAAAGTAGTCCAGTACCACCCGCAATGAAAATTGAACAATAGATACAAAATTTCCATTTATAGGTATATGTGCGAAAAAAGCTACAGAAGTTCTCTAATACAACTCAACATAAAAATTGAATTACATATGCAACAAAATATCATTTTCGAATATATGATCGAAAAAGTTACAAAAATTGATCCGGTACCACCCATCGTGAAAATTTCACTATGAATGCTACAAATTGTCATTTTTTAGTTTATATACAAAAAAGTTGTAAGAAGTATTCCTATATCACCCATCATGAAAATTACACTATGGATGCAATAAAATTTCATTTTCAAGTATATGTGTGAAAATGTTGTGAAAAGTGTTTTGATACTACTACGATGAAAATTTCACAACAAATGCAAAAAACATCCATTTTCAATTATGTGTGCTAAATAGCATTACAAAATTTATGATACCACCAGTCAAGAAAATTACACTACGGATGCAAAAAATGTCATTTTTGAGTTTATTTGTGAAAAAGTTGCAAAAAATGCTCTTGTACCACCCATCATGAAAATTGCAATATGGATGCAAATATTTTTGGTAAAAGTGTCTAATACCATATGTGATGAAAATTTCTCAATGGATGCCAAAAAAATAACATTTCTAAGAATATGTGCAAAAAAGTTACTAAAAGTGCTCCAATACCACCCGTGGTGAACATATCACAATGGATTCAAAATGTCATTTTCGGTATATTTGCAAAAACGTTACATATAGTGCTCTAGTACCATTCATCATGAAAATTACACTACAAATGCAAGGAAAAGGCCATTTTTTGGTATATATGCAAAAAAGTTACAAAAAATGCTTAGGTACCACCCATCATGAACACTAAATTACGGATGCAATAAAATATCATTTTTAGGTATATGTGTGAAAAATTTGCAAAAAGGTCTCCCATATTACCTATGATAAAAAGTTCTCAATGGATGCAAAAATAATCCATTTTTGGATATGTGTACGACATAGATGTCAAAAGTGCTTCAACACCACTTGTCTTGAAAGTTGCATAAAGTGCTCAAGTACCATCCGTTATGAAAATTATACTATGGATACAACAAAATGCCATTTTGTGGTATATCATACGATTATAGAAGCAAAAAAAGCACTTATTGGACTTAATCATTGGCGTACCAATAGGATGAAATAAATACACAATGGGTTGATTGGGCCTTGGCTCACAAGATAGAACACAATCTTAGATATGTCATCCAAGCAATTGAGTGTGCTAAACAAAAGAGCTTTTTTGTGGAGCACTTTTTCTTTCCTAATAAGCTTGGAATGCAACATAAGTTCTTTGTTTAATAAGCTTAGGGTGGCACACAAGCATAAATTGGCATGGAGAACAAGTTTTTCCATGGATAATACTGAATAATGTAATGGCAGATGTTTACTCGTGTTAAGGAATGAGAGATAACAAAAATAGAGAAAAGATGATATTGTGTAGCTAATTAATAATTTTGTATTCAAGTAGAGGGAAAAAATGAAAGTATAAATATTATTTAAGTAGGGTTCAATCTAGAATAAAAATAGTGGCATGAGGTCAATAAGCCTATTTCTCTAATTCCTTCTATTTATTACTATTATGGGAATGTTCATTTGATCATATTATTATTTAACTATGTTATAAAATGTTAATTTTACCTTTAATATTAATTATATTTTAGTGCTATTATTATTGAATAAATATGTCATTAGTGAATTATTATTGTGATAGAAATAATTTTGGTTGTAACAATATCATTATCCATACTAATAATACATAATTTTGCACATATTTTACACAATAAAACAATTCATATCATGTCACTTGTCAAAATTATCTATAAAAGTAAATCACTTTTTTCTATTTTTTAAAATAATTTTACGATATTTCATGACATGAAATATTTCGATGAAACAATATGTGCATTTCAGTCATTTCATTATGAAAATACAACTCGTTGACCAATGTTTTTATTTTTTAACATTTTTTTTAACTATTATTGATATATCTATTGCATGGATTATCTTTAGCATATACAACAATGAATATAAAATAGATAAAAAATAAAATAAAAATTAATATTTATTATTTGTCCTTATATTATTACTTTTTATAATAAAAGAAATAAATTGATAAAAAAAAATAACAAAGGCTTAATTGCTCCAAGTAACATAACTAAGTAACCTTGTGTGTATTTGTCTCAATAAAACACTCTTGTAAGCCAACACTATAAAATGAAACTTTTTACTAAAACAAGATGGGAAAACATGCTAATAACAATTTTCTTTTTTCTTAAAATAAAATAGAACTCCTAAGATTTATGTTGATACCAATTTTTGTTAACACCAATGATTGGATGCATCTTTGCTTCCTGTGGACCTGAGATCATAGAACACACTACTAGGATCTTGGACCACCATGTGGTGTGGTGGGCTTAGGCCCTCTAATGCTTAAGTAAATCTAGGCAGTGAGAAAAAAAGAGACTAGTATCTATCCTTATAATGTAGAGAGATGCAAATATATATTTAGAAAAAGAGTAGAGATCTTACTATCTATAGTTATTTCCAATTTTTAGAAATTATGTTCAAGGCTAAGTAGTGATGAATTTATGAAGGAGAGAAGTATACCTATTGATGACCCTTATCCATACTAATAGACTTATCTGATTATGAGAGCCTTATTTCCTTATTTATCTTATTGTTGGATAATTAAGAGATTAAATACCAATTGTATATATTGTTCGATATTTATCTTATATTGATGCTTATCTATTGGCTCAATGTTAACTAGGTTGACCTATGTGTTATTTAGTGATAGGGACTTCTTATATCATTCCATATGGCATGAACTATTTTATAACAAACACCAGCCCTCTAGATTTGCTAGGCCTGGATACATGGGCTACGATGTCTATTTTACCATTCTGTCATCGCCTAGGTTCATGAATTTTTGAACCTTACTAATGGAATCGAGTCTACCCTTGCATATTCATTACTTTCCCATATGAAAAACTTCTTGCTTGACCCTAGCATGCAAAACGTGGAAGGTAATGTCTTGTTGTGGGTGGATTTTATGAATTCTCAATCGGAATCCTAGTTAGGGTGTTATGTCGACATCAAAAACACCCCTTAAAGGGCTCAATTTCCCATTTTTAATAGGAAGATATGAATTCAAACTTGTGGACTTGTGAGTATATAGGCTACTCAAAAGCTTGATAAAGGATGGAATGATTAATGAATGAGATCGAACCTTATCATAATGGGATTGAGCATGCACAAATCAAAATAGGTCACACGATATAGTCACTGAGTGGAGGGCTAATAGAGGGATATGTGACCAAGATTCATCTTACTATGGTCTCCCCAGCCATAGTTTGACCACTCATGGAATGTCTGACCATAGTATGTTGGACGATGTTCCAACCACCCATGGTGTGTCCGGTTATGGTTCGACCACTCATGGAGTGTCCGACCATACTGTGGGTGGCTTAGGTGCATACATCTATGGTCGAGTGCACGTCAATTTGGGTGATGGTTTTAGACCATCCTAGCATGTAGTTTTGTCTATAACAATAGTTTTCATGTTTTAACAAGATCAATTGATGACATGGCCATCCTTTTTTGGGAGGACTACATAAGTGTGGGGGTTTTGATACTATTCTTATAGATATCATCACTCTTTAACACTTAGATTTTTCTTTGTTGTAATTATTTTTTAACATATGCATTTTTTCCCTTATGGGAGTAAAGTGTCATAGGTGCATAGAGGTTTCTACTTTTTGATGGGGTCAGGTAGTAGGGGATCATGTCTTATTCGTCTCAAATTTTGGAAGGCCAATATTCTAGTCTACTTAATATTTTTTGTGCAAAATGTAGAAATGTGGTTGAAAACTTTATGAATGTACTTGATAAGAAAGGACATGTAGAAGTGCATTATTGGAGTTGTCTATTCTCTAGGAGGATATATGATATGGTAGGACCTAAGAAGGTAGTAGATAATAAGTCATGGCTTATTAGATAAATGTATATGCCAAGCAAAAGTCTATGCTTAACAACCTTCATTCAGTCTTAGAGATCGGAGATGTCGACACTTTATACACTTTAGGCTTTGTACTTCTTAAGTGAGTTACTTACTATGGTTTGCAACTTGTAATAGCCATATCAGAGGGTGACAACCCTTGGGCCCAGATAGTAAGTTTTGGCCTTTTGTTCAAGTATATTTAGAATACTTAGAGCTGATTGTGGAAGGTATGGGCTCATAGCTCAATGAGTTGGGTACTCTCAATGTGGCTTCATTAGGATTGTTTCCTATTCTAGATTTTCAATGTCCATTCAGCTTGTGAAATATGATATGCCTAGTAGGGTTTCCAAGACCCAATAATATACCATATACTATGATCATCACGTTAGATTTTAAGTCTTTGTATGGATCTTTTGGACATATCTATATGCCATGTATATTTACTATTTCTATACTTGTAAATCATGTGCTTGTGATTTTTTACTTTTTCTATATCCATTACAACATTTAGGTCTTAGTGAGGTCCATTTGTGATCTCGTTTATTGAGATGGGGGTATTCTTTGAGGCTATCCCTTTTTGGGATCTATGATCCATTCGGTTGGTACAAAATGGTAGGTACTTATTAGGAAGTAGTTCCAAAGTGATCTTGATAGTTATGGGTCCACACACATTTGCCATGTTTGGACACATGCACCATATCCAACCAAAAATGGAATGTATGACCATATATACCATTTTTGACCACATGTACCATATCTGGCCATATGAACCATGTCTGGCCATTTGAGCCATGTCCAGTCATATGTACCATGTTTAACTATATGCACCTATTCTCTTCATAAATGCCATGTTTTTCCACGTGTATTATGTTCGACCAGGTTTACCATATTTGACTAATGTACCATTTCTGGCCACGTGTACCATGTCCTGCCAAGTGTTTCATGTCTGACCACATGTGTCATACCAAGCCACAAATGCTATATCTGACCATGTTCCCTTTGATCGAGCTTATATCAGCCTAATTTGTTATGTATCCATTAGCTAGTCCGGTCATTTTTAGTTTGACCATATACCATGCATGGAATTTGTCATTTTTGTGTGATTTTTTTTTTCTAAGTAAGGATGGTTTGTTTGACAAAGGGTATTCTTGGTGTACCATCCCCCCTGCTTGGTGTTCTTCAATTTATCAAGTTATCCGAGCATTTGATCTTAAGACTTAGAAATGTTTAAGTCCTTGATGAATTATTCAACCCTATCGGGAGTATCGTTGCACTCTGTTCATTCTTGGTAGTTTTTACTAATGGTTAATGTTGGAGACTCATGGTCTCCAATGTTAGAAAATCCAAGTTTGCATGGATGGGGTGCAGAAGTTGTAGTAACTCCTAGACTCAAGGCATACTTGTTGCCTATCTATAGATCAGTCAAGGCTCGTAGTAGTGGGGTGTAGAAGTTGTAAGGACTCCTAAACATGGGGCATAATCGCTACCTATTAATGAGTGCTTAAAAATAACTAAAATTTCCATGATTTAATGTAATTTAATTGATTAAATAGATTTATATTTGTATAGTTTTATCATATCTTTATATAAATTTGTCTTTTTAGAATCACGGGTACTTTTATTATTTTTTAGGTATTTTCATTCAAAAACAACTTAAAGACTTGAAAAAAAATACTAGAGGAAATACATCATAAATATGTTGAGAAAAGAAATGAGGAAAAGTCAAAAAGATGGAAAAATTGGACAAAATAGGTCAAAACAGTCAAAAATGTCATAAATGCTAAAATTCCACACGGAGTCTCACATGCACACTCAATACATACCCAGCATACACCCACACATAGCTAACACACGCCTAGCACACGCCCAACACACATTGCGTAGATTTTTGCGCGCACAAAACACCCATCTGCTGAAATTCCCATGCCCTAAACGTGTGCCAACCTATCCAAATGCGCCCAAAATGAATTTTTGAAAACTTTCCAACCTATTTTGGTATTTTTCCTCCCCTATAAAAGGACTCACTCCCTCCATTGTAAAACACACAATTTTCTCAACTCTCTCTAGAAAGTTTTTTTAGTTTTTAGTTTTAAGGTTCTTCTATTTTTTAGAAGAACCAGCTATAATTTTTTATTTTTTTATCCAATAAATGGAAATGTAAATCTGTTTGGAGGTTTTTCAGCAACAAAATTATCATCAAAGTTCTCTAAGGACTCTTTTGAGGTATAATCTTAAAATGAATTCTTTACAGTTATTTTTTTAGGTTTTATTCTTATATGTTATGTTTAATTTATTTGTGATTAAATTTAACATGGCTGGCCTTTTGTAAATATTACATAATAATAATGTTGTTATGCTTACGAAATATTAAATAGGTAAAACATCTCTATAAAATAAATTGATTTGTTTTTATTCAAAATTTTATATTAAGGATGTTAGAGAGAAATATATTATTTTTCATTACAAACTTAATTATGAAAATTAGATTTTAAGGTTTAATTATGCAGTTTGATTTAGATTATTTATTGGTACAATCGCCTGGTAGTTAGAGAGATTGTGCATTCTAATCATGCTGCTTTAAGATACCTATTAAGTAAACTGAATGTCAAGCCAAGATTAATCAGGTGGGTCTTACTCTTACAAGAATTTGACCTATAAACCAAGAATAAGAAAGGCAGTGAAAACTTAGCAGTTGATCATTTGTTTAGGTTGATTTATAACTTCAATTATCTTAAAGGTTAGAGTAATGAAGATATAGGTGAAACCTTTTTTGATGAACAATTATTTTCAATAGGTCCAAACCCATGGTATGTTGATATTGTAAACTATCTTTTCACTGGTGTTTTGAGACCTAACACTTCATATCAAGACATGAAAAGGTTCTTTAAAACTATAAAGGACTATTTCTGGGATGACCCTTATTTATACAAGATTGGTCAAAATCAAAACATCAGGAGATGTGTACTTGAAGAAGAACATAAGAGCATTATGACATTTTTCCATGAACTTCATTGTGAAGGCCATTTTGATGGCGAAAAGACAGCTCAAAAGGTATTACAGCCTCGATTTTTTTGGCCCACTTTTTTTAAAGATGCTCATATGTTTTGTGCACAATGTGATAGATGTCAAAGAATAGGCAACATAAGCAAAAGAGATGAAATGCCTTTAACATCTAATTTAGTTGTTGAACTCTTTGATGTTTAGAGGATTGACTTTATGGGTCCTTTTCCTCCATCCAATGGTTTTCAATATATTTAGGTTGCTATGGATTATGTATCCAAGTGGGTAGAATTTATCCTCACTAAAACCAATGATGCTAATGTTGTTGTAAAATTCTTGAAGGATTTAATATTTAGCAGGTTTGGAATGTCCAAAGCTATAATAAGTGATAGAGGTAGCCATTTTTGTAACAAAATCTTTGATGGAATACTAAAAAAGTACAACATCATATATAGAGTCGCTACTCCATACCATCCTCAAACTTCTGGTTTAGTGGAAGTAAGTAATAGGTAAATCAAGGGAATTTTGGAACATACCATGCATCCTTCAAAAAAGGACTGGGCAATCAAGTTGAATGATGCCTTATGGGCATACCGTATAGCTTACAAAACACCCATTAAGATGAACCCTTACCAATTAATTTTTGGGAAAGCATGCCACCTTCCCTTTGAACTCAAACACAAAGTTTTATTGGGAAATTAAAGAGCTAAACATGGATTTAGGTAAAGTAGGAGAAAATGGTTGCTTTATCTTAATGATTTGGAAGATATTAGGGACGAGGTCTATGAAAATGCAAAATTATAAAAAGAGTGTACTAATCGCTATCATGAAAAGAGGCTAGTTCCTAAGTATTTTCTTCCTCAAATGAATGTTCTATTATTTAACTCTCGTTTGAGATTATTTCCAAGAAAATTGAGATAAAGATGGGATGGACCTTACATAATTGTCCAAGTTTTTTCACACTGAGCAATAGAGTTATTGAATCCAAAGACACAAATAACTTTCAAAGTCAATGGGCATTGTGTAAAGCCTTATTTAAAAGGAGAAAACAACATGGTTGACATTGATTCCATATTGATAAATTGTTCCTTAACACCATGATGATGCATCTTGATAAGATGTTAATCTAAGCCCCTGGATGGGAGGCAACCCATCATTTTAGGTAATTTTTGTTTATTTGTTTTGTTTTTTTTATTTTAGTTTAATTGCATGTGAATAATTTTAGAATTGTTAAAACTAAAAATATTTGTTAAGGTATTAAAAATTCACAGCGATATGTCTCTGTGAACTTTAATGATGAATATGATGGATACACCTACATTTTCCCATCACTACTTGCACATTCTTAGGAAATAGGTAACTTTTCTTCCTTTTTTCCCTTTATCTTTAATTTATAACTATTACATTGAGAACAATGTAAGTTCTAGCACTACTACAAAAACGAGCTTTAAATTCGGTTAAAAACGACTTTAAATGGAAAGACTTAAAACGTAAATTCGGCTCAACACGTGAATCGACTTTAATTTTTTTTTTTTTTACATATTCTACTCATTTTCTACTCTACTTAAGAACCTGTATTCTATAACATATAAATTTATATAACAATTTTGTGATTATTCAGATTGTTTTTAAATAACTACACTACTTCAAATCATAGATATTTTAATGCGCATCATATTGTTGAATCATGTCTTTCCCATTTCATTTTAACATAAATAAATAAATTAAACACCAACCTTAAATCATAGTCATAAATATATATGTATATATATATAAATTTATTTTATTACGAAATACTTATACAAAATCTACATAATAAAAATAATAACATACATAATACAAAACGTTATAAACATAATATACAAAAAATAACGCAAAGTGAATAATAATAAGTGCGTAGGATTAATAGAAATACTTACAAGAGTAAATGAAGTGACAAAATGAAGGAAATGAAAAAAAAGGTGTTTTGTAAGTGAGAAAATGGGTATAAAAAATTTGAGTATTTCGCTCAAAACAATAGGGGATCTGGAAGATAATTTGGAAAGGAAGAAACCCCACTAAATGGTACTAGAATTGGTGGTCATAGGTGGCCGAAAAATGAGAAAGAGTGGAGGAGGTGAAAGTTGGTTTTGGGTTTTTGGGTGTTATTTACAGTGCTGCAAATTAAAAATTATGTCTGATGGGGGAAGAAAGAAGAGAAAAAAGAAAAATCCACGTGTATAGTGTTGGTTGACGTGTTGAACCGATGCTACACGTAACATCGATTCTTCACCGAACCAACTTTAAATTCATGATAAGTCTTTTTTCTCCAAAAAGTGGTTTTACATATTGACTTAAATGCCACATTTTGTAGTAGTGTAGGTTGGGAGTGCTGAAAAGTTACCATAATTGATTTCAAAAAAATTTAACAATTTTAAATTTTTTATGTTCACAATTTCATTTCTATTGTGTTTGATTTTATTTATGTGGTTTAGTAATTTTTAGAATTTTAAGATTAGTTTTTAAAAGCTTTCTCACAAAAATTTATTATTTCTATAAATCAAATTTAAGTAAATAGTTAAGTCTTTTTCACTGTTAGATTAATTTTTGAAAACATATCATGGAGTATATGGTAATTAGTTAGTTTTTGTCTCTACTAGTATTTCTTAATAAGGTTTGAAAATTATATTAAACCCAAAATCAGTGTTTAGGAAACAAATAGTGGATACTACCCTTGTGAGAAATATTTTGAGCTCATTTTCCTTTATTCTAAGTGATAAATATTATTTTTTTCTACTATAAACACTTGTTTTATTTTTTTCAACATTATTAGATGATCTCTATAGGACTTAACATTGAATGTCTGGATTATTATATCTTAATGAAGTGTTATATATTTATTTTTCATTTGCTTAGATTAAATTATTTAAGTAAAAATTGATACTATATACCTTTCTTAATTCATGCATAATTTCTATTAAAAAAAAGATATATCTAGGGTTACCTATACAAATACAAATAGAAAAACCATATATTAACCACTCACCTTACCATATAAAAAATTGACTCTCTTATAAAAAAAGAATATAAGAGAGAGAAAAAATAGAAAGAAAGAGAGGAAAATAAAGAGTATAATTTATATAGTATGACCCAAAAAGCCTAAACAGTTGTGAGAAATGGTTTAATATAAAAGAAAATATAGGAAGTAATTCCCTAAGAAGTCATTGCATTTTCGTACATTTTCTAAAGGGCATATTACTTGATATTTTTGAATTTGATTGATCCATGAAAATAATTTATAATATTTTATAAATCCTTACATTTAATTCCTTTCATGAGATCAACATTAAAATAACACTTTGAGCCTTTCTTTTTTATACATATGCGAACATATTAGTTAATTTCTATTCATTAACTCTTTTGCATATAAATTAGTATGAGTATTTGAACCCATAGGATTCAGTGTTTATGAGAATATTGACTTATAAGGAATGGAGTCGAAGCAAATTTGGATTCCTCAAACTAAGTTTTGGTGAAATTAAATTGATACATTTTTTATATGAAATATGAAAATGATTTTCAACTAATTATTATAATAAATTATGAATGTATAAGAAGTTGAAATAATCTATGCTTAAGATTTTAATTATGAAATTTAAAAGAGATTATAAGCATGATATATTTTTATATTTCATTTCTTTGTTTTATTTTAGTTTTTTTTACTTTATTTTAAATTTTAGTTAACTTCTTATTTTATTTGTTTTATTTTGTTTTCATTTTTTGTTAATGTTTGTGAGTATCAATACTCAAAACCCTCACGAGACTTAAACTCATCCACTAGGGAAACTTAGGGGTTTAAAGGCTTGTTGCATACGCTAAATGCAACTGTGTCAATCCGTGCAAGTGATTTAGGATAGTATAAATTTTAGTTTTTACTCCTTCTCTTGCTAAAGGACTAACAAGAAGCTGGTTAGGGGTTCTAATGAGTACTTAAAAATCACCCAAATTACCATCAATTAATGTAATTTAATTGATTAAATAGATTTTTATTTTTATAATTTTTATCATATTTTTATATAAACTTGTCTTTTCAAAATCATGGGTATTTTTATTGTTTTTTAGTTATTTTCATTCAAAAATAACTTAATGATTTGAAGAAAAATACTGGAGGTAATACATCACAAATATATAGAGAAAATAAATGAGGAAAATTCAAAAGGATAGAAAACTTGGACAAAATGGGTCAAAAATGCCAAAATTTTGCGCATAGCCACCCATTTCGCATGCAGCAACACACGCATGACCAGCACATGCCCAAAACACACCTGCCGACACACCCAACACATGCCTATAACATGTCCCATGAGTACCTGCGCTGGTAAAATTCCCATGTTCCAAAATATTTGCACCCCAAAGGTGTGCCAGCTTGTCCAAACGCGCCCAAAATCAATTTTTGAAATATTTTTTTGCCTTTTTCGCACCTATAAAAGGACCATCTCCCCTATTTTAAAGTTTTTTTTTCTTTTTGACAAGAACTAACTATGCTTTTATAAATTTTTAGTTTTTAATTCAATAAACGAAAATGTAAATCCGTTTGGAGGTTTTCTAGCAACAAAATTAGCATCAAATTTCTGTAAGGACTCTTTTGAGGTATAATCTTAAAATGAATTATTTATAGTTATTTTTTTTATGTTTTATTCTTATATGTTATGTTTAATTTATCTGTGATTAAATTTAACATGACTGATTGTTTGTAATTATAATATAATAATAACATTATTATGCTTACGAAATATTAAATAGGTAAAACATCTCTATAAAATAAATTAATTTTGTTTTTATTTAAGATTTTATATTAAGGATGTTAGAGAGAAATATATTATTTTTCATTACAAACTTAAATATGAAAATTAGATTTTAAGGTTTAATCATCCAATTTGATTTAGAGTAGTGTTTTTTTATTTATTGCTACAATCGCTCGACAGTTAGAGTAAAACTCTATTTCAAAAGTATTTTTATAAGAACTATTATTCAAAAATGTATTGACGACATATATGCATTAATGTTTTTAAAACTTAAAAGTTAGTACTCGGATAGTTATATTCTTAGGTTCAATTTGGACATCTTAAATAAAGTCTAATTAACTAACTCCGCCTAAAGTTGTGATTAGATGGTTTGATATTTTCCTTGAAATAAATTTGAAATTTAATAATTAATTAATTAATAGGCACTGCCTAAGGATATCAGTTAATTAATATTAAATAAAAGAATTTAGGTCCCGTCTAAAGACACTTTCATACTAAAAAGGAAAAATCAACAAATATCAATTTATATCTTTAATAACCTAAATAATATGAGCAAGTATAATTAACTTAACTATTATATCCATAAATACCCCACTATTATGAATGATAAAAAATTGCATTATTGTTTATTGAATCATATCTATGTTTATTTTTATTAAGTCATTAGATTAGAACACAAAAACCAAAATATCGTGACATGATGCTTAGGATTTAATTTTGTTTTTAAAAGTTTGAATAATAAATTAAAAATTATATATATTCCTTCCTTAGATCAACCTTGAGAGTATACTTATCATTTTCTATAAAATGATATGTGCACTTGTGAGAGTTTTACAAATATAAAAGCAAAGTATTCGCAAGATTAGTAATCTTGTCTCATCACCTATCTATAGGTTAATTATGACTTATAAGGGTAGGGTGAAAAATTTGTTGCAACTCTTGAACCTGAGTTATAGTTGTTACCTATTCATAGACCAGTTTGGAACCGTAGTAATAAGGTTCATAAGTTATAATAACTCTGGAACTTGGAGCATAGTTATTGTCTATCCATAAGTCAGTCAGGGCTTATAGTGGTATGGTGTAAAATTTATAGCAACTTCTGAACCAATGACATAGTTATTACCTATTTATAGGTCAGGTAGGGCCTATTGTGGTAAGGTGCAGAAGTTGTTCTAACTTCTGAACCTAGGGTATAGTTACTGCACATCCATTAGTTAGTTAGGGTACGTAATGGTAGGATGTAGAAGTTATAGCAAATCTTAAACAAATGGTGTAGTTATTTCCTATCAATAGGTGAGTCAGGTCCCATAATGGTATGGTCTAGAAGTTGTCTAAACCCAGGTCATAGTTATTGCTTATTTATAGGTTAGTCAGGACCCATCATCAGGATCTATCACCCTATGAGGTAGAGAGGCTACTAAGTTGCTTGTCACTTTGGTTTTATTGTGGACTACAGAGCCTACACTTAGAGTGCATCATATCTTTAACTATAGCCGCTAGCTTCTATAGATATTGGACTCTTATCTCAAGGATATGGAAGGCACCTATATAGTTGATGTGATCTTTGATTTATCAGAGAAGTGACCCCAAGGATAATGGCATATGTGGCCCAAAAACCTACAAACACAATTCTTATTAGAATAAAGTGTTAGTGAAGCATTGTCTGTCTTTTCATCATAGTAGAGCATTTTTTATCCCATGTTGTACCATATGAATAGCATTTGTGGCACTTTTTTCTCTTTGAATACAATTATTATCTATAGACTTTTGGTAGATATGATATATGGGGACAAAAGCCAATGGCCTTGTGTAAGAATGAACTTTTTGAAATTCTATTGCACGTCTTCTTGGACTACGCTTACATCTTAGGTGTGTGCCTCTTGGACATCATTTGAACTTATGTAATCTTGGAGAAGTTGGAAAATTGTCTAGACCTCCAATACATTAGTAGACATAAATTTTGTTCTTTAGATGAAAATCAAGTGTTACTTCATTAAACCTGTGTCCAAACATGTTGATTATGTTAATCTTACCAAGTGTTCTCATATGGGACCTAGGAAGATTTATGGAGTGCATTCTTGGGAAATTCGCACAAAACTCCTTTTGAAATACTTCATTAGGAGATATGCACCCTTGGATGATATATAATGGTTGGACACCTCACAACCTAATTTTTTGGTAAGGTGCAATTTTAGGTTGCATAATTTATTTCCTTGCATGAAAGCTCCAAACATATCATACATATCCTTGGTTCTAGTCCATGCACTTTTTTACTAGTAGTTTAATTTTTGAACTTAATCGTGCTCTCATCTATTTATAGGATTGTGGAACTTTAGAGAGTTAATATAGACCATATAGCCTATGAGGTGGCGGTCTAGAATATGAAACCTATGAGTGGGAATTACGATGCTTTAGGAATTGGAAGATTCCACAAGGAGTCCTTATTGATGAAAAATGGTTATAAATCTTATAGACTATGGAGGCACTCCAAAATAGTTAGGCGTGTGTTCTTCATGATGTCGAGGTGGACACATAGGCCCACCCCATGAAGTTTTTCATGTCCTCTAAGGGTATTTTTAGTACCATTAGAGATGATGATTTCTATGGTAGGTATTATCCCTTAAGGCCATATGGTTAGCATGGCCAACTTGAATAGAGTGTCCTTACACGTGAGCCTTGAGATGGTTTCATGGATTATGGTGGATAGAAGTTGCTCGAGGTGGTCATAATTGATCTAGGATGGACGATTAGAGGGATTCTTATTGAGCATCCATAGATGGATTACTTTGTACTTTGTGATTGAACTGTATCTGGAAGGCTATGACGCATGTTTCTCATCGTGTTAGGTCAAGTCATTAGTCTAACTTCATATGGGTATGATTCAGTACTTGTTCGCTATGGACATTGGAAGATGTCATATGGATGTTCTTTGGGATGGGAAATGGACAAGGGGACTTTAGCCTTGGGAGGAATTTTCAAGATGGCTTGGAATGTTATCTTCATCGTACTGAGAGTTGGAACTAGTTCATTATTGAAAACTTATAAGATATGGATTTGATTAACCTAGAGGGGGTGAATAGGTTATTTTTAATTTTTATCAATTTATAATTTGATAACCTAAAAAAAGCGGCTAGACATGCAATCATGTGTAAGAATAAAGTGCAAAAATAAGATTATACACACGATATTTTTAGGTGAAAACAACCTAGGCCACAACAATGACCTAAGAAGAAAACCACCGGTCCACCGGACAACCTAACTTTCTATTATAAAAATCAATTATTCAAGTACAAACTCGGTCTTATGCTACCCTCCCTAAGATACTGCCCCAATATACTTTACTTACGAGTCCCTGCTCTGTTTTCACAGTTTCTGAAGTTAGCTTGAGCGATTTTCATACCAACATTCTAATAAGCTTATCGTCAATTAGATACGTTTCCAAATTAACTACAAAAGGATTAGCACAAAAAACACAAGTGTTCGTGTGTGTTTTAGGATAGATTTAACAATAAATAATCCTAACTAGATAATTTAAAATATATATTATTTAAATTAAATTATCTAGCAAATCCTAGAGCAAAACAATTGAGTATAAAATCAATAAAAATAGTTTCTTTAAAATTTAATAATCAAATCAAATAATTATAATCACATAAAATTATCTAATCTGAATATATAAAAATTTAATAAAAAAGAAGTCATATAAAGATAAAACATATCAAATAAATTTATTAATAAATACCTCTAATATGATATCAATTTGATATTAATCAATCTATTTAATTTTTTGTGCTATAATTATTTTCTCTGTTATATATATATATATATAAATTACAAATAATTTACTTTACTATACCACTCTACCTTTAATTATATATCATCTTGCGTGACAAGAACTGCCTTTTTGTAATTACAAATAACTTACCTTTCAATACCTTCAGTGCCAGCGTCGCTTCTTTTTTTTTCTTTTCGGTTTTTTTCAGGTTAGGCAGCTGGAGATGTAGCTGGAAATCTTAACTTCTAATCACTGGACACATCTTATTCAACTGTAATGTTCCTATATATATATATATATATATATATATATATATATATATATATATAGATAATAATAATAATGACCTAGTAGTATTAGGGTTAAATATATTTTCAGTTTAATTTTTCAAAGCCCATTACAAACCTTAATATTATAAAAAAATATTTTTTAAAACACATCTTAAAAATATTAAAATAAATCTAAAAAAATATTTAAACATATATCTAAGAGATAACTAATTGATAATTTCATAAATTGATTCAAGTTTAAATAAATATTTTAGCATAAAAAATAATTTCAGATTTATGAGTATATGTTATTAAATGAATAAATGCAGTCTTATGTGTCGTAGTTATCAAAGATATACCTCAAGTACAGTTATCTGAAACTCGAGCATTTTTTCGGCTTTTCTTGATAGACTTTATAGCATGCCTAAAAACAAACTTATAGGTAAATATTTTATCCATGAAAATAGACACTCATAATCCTTACAATTATTTCATTCATTTTTGAAGAACGATTGGTTGCTCTTTCAGAATGCTATAATGATGATAACTGAAATAGTATATAATATTTTTTTCAAACATTATTTGGATGCATTGGATGAATGGAGGAATGAGTGATCATTTCCCCATAATTTTGACTAAATTCTATGGGTGAACGGTCTCTCCATACACACATTTTTGCACATTTATATATGCACGTACATAAAAAATATCAAATATATCACTTATGTCCCTTGACAACCATAATGGGAGTTAACTATGGCACTCTTAGGAGAGATTGTCACTTTTAAAGTTTTCAATTCCTCTCTTATTTCTTCTATTTCTATTATTAATGAGTATTCATATATTGATTGTGTGGATACATTTGCTCATAGCACTTTTTTGTAGGATGAGATAAAGATAAACTTCAATATGATTTAACTTTGATAGGATAGAGGAAAATTAAAAAAAGAGACCAAGGAGTACAATGAAATTTTAGATAGTGCTCAACTAATAGAAGAGCTTAGTACACCCTTAGACCCATTTGGGAAGAGAACATTCAACCTAACCTAGAGCTTAAAGAGTTACCTAAGCACCTTAAATATGTGTTTTTGGGAGAAGGGGAGATCTAGATGATCATTATTTATTCTACTTTAACCCCAACCAAAGAATAAAAACTAGCAAGAAAACTTAAGAAATTCAAGAGCTATATGTTGGAGTATTGATATCATTAGAGGTAATAGTCCAACTATTTTTATGCATTAGATTAATTTAGAGAACAATACTAAACCTATAAGAGAAGCCCAAAGAAAACTTAACTCAACTATGGAAGAAGTAGTGAAAACTGGAATTTTTAAACTCTTAGAGGTAAGAGTTATTTATCTTATTTCTGATAACAAGTGGGTTGCTTCGATACATGTGATACCCAAGAAATCAGGCATTAAAATGGTAAGAAATGACAAGAATGAGTTAGTGCATACTAGAATCATCACGGGATGGACATGGTTGCGAGTTTCAACTCACCCACAAAAATGTCCCTATAATTAGAGGATAAATCTCAAATATATTTAAAGGACATGATAAAGGATTTATGGTACAGGTAGATAATCCTATCACACCTGTAGATTTTGTAATTATAGATGTTCAACAAACTCAATCACAAGGGGGACATTGAGTGAATTAAATTCTATAAATTGCAATCCCCCAAGCAATGCCTTGCCAATATGTTAAACTATCGCTTTATGGGAGGCAACCCATCATTTTTAGGTAATATTATTTTCCTTTATTTTAATATTGTTATTTTTATTTTCTTTGTTTTATGTTGTTTTACATTTTATGTAATTTATTTTATTTCCTATTATGGGAACCATGTTTATTTTATTTAGAATTGTTAAATTTATAATTGTTTGTTGATATGTGATATATGATAAGTACACACTAATTTTTATGTGTGGTTAAATTGTTTGAGATGATGGATGTGCATGCCTTACCACATCATTACTTTATCACATTGAGCTAAAACAAATGGGTAATCTCTCTTTCCTTGATCTTTATCTTTAATTTACATTTGTTACATTGAAGACAATATAGATTCCATATAAGAGGTGGAGAAAAAGTTATATAAATTTGGGAACTTTTAAATTTTGTTATTAAACATGTGATTACATTTATTTGCATTTATTTAGTTTTTTATTGATTTAGTTAGGCTCAATTTTATTTTTATTTTTGTAAAATCATCATGTTTTTAGTTGATTTAGAGCAAATGATTGAGTCTTTGTATTGTTGGATTAATGTTTTAAACATGGAATAATATGAGAATTAGTTTTTTTGTCATAATTTGTGTTTTATGATTGAATTTTTAAGTTGAGATAAATATGAAATTGGTGTTTAGGAATCAAACAGTGGAGACTATCCTGTGAGAATATTTTGAGCCCATAACCTTTTAATTTTTAGTGGTAATATTGTTTTTTTACTCATTTAAATACTCTTCTTATTATTTAAAAATATTTGATGATCTCTATAGGTTTTGCATTAAAAGTTAGGATTTTTAGCTTCAATTACGAATCATATAGTTATTTTTATTACTTAGATTGAATGACTTATGTAGAAATTTATAGTATATGCATATTTCATTCATGCATGATTTCCAAAAAAAAAGGTATATCAAGGGTTTCCTAAAGCCAATACAAAGATCCAAAAGTTAGCCACTCATAAAATACATATATGTGCATAGGTTCTTTCTATATATATATATACATATACATACATACATACATACATACATACATACATATTTAAAAAAGAGTATAAAAAAAGAGAAAAATGAATAGTATAATTAAATATTATGATCCAAAAGTTCTTCAAAGGTGTGATAATGGTTATTACAAAAGAAAGATAGGAAATAAATCTCAATCAAGTCATTGATTTTCATTCATTTCCAAAGACATATACATGATATTTTTACTTGTTGATTTTAATCAATGCATGAAAATAGTATGTGATTTCTGTATAAAATCCTTTCATGATATCAATGTTCCGTAATTTTTGAGCCTTTCTTCTTTAATCATATGCAAATGCATTAGTTCATTTCTTTACATAAATTTTACTCACATGTATCTTTGATTGAGTGCTTGAACCCATAGGATCAGTATAATATTGAGAGTATGACTTGTGGGGATTAAAGTTGCAGCGAATTTAGATTCCTAACACTGAAATTGGATAAGTCAAAGTTGAAACCTTTTTTATATGGAATATGAATTTATGATTTGTAACTAATTTTACAATAAACTATGATCCTTTGTGATGTTAATTTAACTTATGCTTTGGATTTTGATTATAAACTTAAAAGAGAATAAAGCATAAGAAGTTTTGTTATTTAAATGTTTACTTTGTTATTTTTTTTAGTTTTTATTTTGTTATTTGTTATTTGTTATTTGTTTTATTTGTTTTTTTATTTCGTTTAGTTCATGCATTTAGTAGGATGTTTGTGGGTATCATAAATGAAAGCCCTCATGATATTTAAACTTTTCCACTAGGGTAACCTAGGGCTTTAAAAGCTCGTTGGATACGCTAAATGCTACCGTGTCGATATATAAAAATGATTTATGTTAACTTAATTTATTTATTTTAGTTTTAATTTTTAGTTTTTAACTTTCCTTGGTAGAGACTAGGAAGAAGCTGGTTAGGCGGTTGTTATGAGTGCTTGAAAAACACTAATATTATGTGATTTATTTGTGCTTATAAATAGATATGAATTTGCATGATTTTATCATTATTTAAGAAAATCTATGTGTTTGAAATCACACGTATATTTTGTTATTTTTCAAGTATTTCTGGCTTCAAATTGATGAAAATGATCAACACATGAAGAATTGTACCTAAAGTACTTTTTTTTAACTTATAAGATTAAAAGAACAAAACATATAAAACATTACATATGTTCCAACAGTTTGTAAAGGGTGAAAAAAGAAAGTGAATAAAAACAATGCGGGGCACGGTGGTGGAAACTTTAGGCCACCGCATAACCTTCTCGCGATTTGATTTAACGTATACTAAGTAGGCCATGGTATGGATGACTGTGGGTTGCAGTTCACACTTATTAATCGATCACAATCCACTTTTTTCTTCCATTTTTCAACTATAAATAGGTCTCGTTTTCTATTCTCTCAACACACTCAATACTTATCTGAGTATCAATTTTCTGATACAATTATGTTCTTTATTTTTCAGTGCTTCTTAGTTTTTTTCTTTAGTTTCTTTTATATAAAATTTAGATTAAGTTATCACAAATAAGATGTAGTAAAAGGGCGTTATTCTGGATCAAGAAATATGAATTCTTGGTTGTAATCTAGGAAATGTTGTAAAGATAAATACCACTACTACGGAGTAGAACACATCCATCTATTTATCTTTTAGGTATAAATATAATATTTATTCTTATTTCTTTACAGTAAACAATTTTGTATTTATTGAATTTATTATGAATAATTTACTAATCATTCATTATTTTTAACATGTCTAGTTGATTATAATAATATAATTTTAGTTATGTTGATATGTTCATGTAGGTATTTAGGAGAATATTTTTAATTATTATTAAACATATTATTTTCTACTTTAAAATTTTTACAAAGTTTATTATTGAAAAATATATTGGAAATATATTTTCATAATAGATTTAAAATATGAAAATTAGGTTTCGTATACATCAATCTATATCTCATTTAGACAGCTTGAATAAGAGTTTAAATTATTGACCCGACCAAAGGTGTCAAGTTAAATGATTTGTTAATTTCTTATAAAATAAGCATAATTTAATTATTGAAAGCGTTAAGTGATTGAATTAATAACCCATTAATATTTTATTGATTTATTAATTGCATATCTACCTGTAATTTGTATGAACTAATCTATCTTTTATCCTTTTATAATTTTTTCATTAGATTAGAATTTTCAAGACCAAATATTATTACAAAATTTTTTGGTTTATTTTCATGTTTGTTTTTAAGATATTTGTTGAATTATTTAAAATCACATAGTTCCTCTTTAGGCTAACATTGGGAGTATACTTGTCAAGTTTTACAAAATGTTTCGTACACTTGCGAGCTTTTATAAATTTTATAAAATTTGAGTACTATGATTTTGTGCATCAAGGATGCCATTTGGTCTATGCAATGTTCTCGTCACATTCCAAAGATGCATGATGTATATATTTTTGGATATGGTGGAGAAATTCATTGAGAAATTCATGGATGACTTTCCTATCTTTAGAACCTCATTTGATGATTGTTTACATAAGTTGACTTTAGTTCTAGAAAGGTGTATTGGGAAAAAAGTCACTTCACTATCAAACGAGGCATTGTGTTAAGACATATTATTTCAAGTAAAGGTATAGAAGTAGATAAGGCTAAAATTGATTTAAGTGTTAAATTACCACCCCTACTAATGTAAAGGACATTAGGAGTTTCTTAGGACATGTATGTTTTTATAAGAGATCTATTAAAAAAATTATAAAATAAGTTGCCCTTTATGTATTTTGTTAGCCAAGAATGTTTCCTTTGTGTTTGATAATGATTTCTTTCTTGCTTTTAATATCTTGAAAGATAAATTTCCTTTTGCAGCTATTATCATGGCACTAAATTAGTCTTCACCTTTTGAAATTATATGTGATTTTTTTGATTTTTTTATGGGGGATATTTTATAGCAGAGAGTGGATAAGCATTTACATGTCATTTATTATGCTAGTAAACATTGAATGACACCCAACTGAATTATTCTATTACTAAAAATGAATTTTTAGTTGTTGTATTTATGTTGGATAAATTTAGATCTTATTGTTGAGATACTTATTGAGTAAACCAAATGTTAAGCCAATATTGGTTAGGTGGGTATTGTTTTTACAAGAATTTGACCTAGAGATCAGAGATCAAAAAGGGATGAAAAATGTAGTAGCTACTCATTTCTATAGGTTAATTTCTGATCTTGACACTAATGAGGATGAGAATAGAATGGATATTATTGAAACCTTTTCTAATAAACAACTACTTACAATAGGTCCAAACCTATAGTATGCTAATATAGTCAATTATTTTTCTAGCAGTATTTTGAGGCATAACATTTCCTTTCAACATAAGAAACAATTTCTCCATTCTTGCAAGCACTATTTTTGGGATGATTTTAATTTGTTCAAGCTTAGTGAAGATCAAGTCATCTGATGATTCTAATTTGGCCTTCTGCCATGAGCTTCATTGTGAGTGAGCCATTTTGGTGATAAGAAAAGGATCTTGAAGGTATTGCAATCTGAATTTTACTAACCAAATTTGTTTAAAGAATCTCATACTTTCTGCATGTGTTATGATAGATATCAAAGAACTTGTAACATAGGAAAATGTGGTGATATGCCTTTGACATCTAATTTGGTTGTTGAACTATTTGATATTTAGAGGATTGACTTTATAAGTCCTTTTTCCCCTTATTTTGGTTATGAATTGGTTCCAGTTGAATATGTGTCCAAGGGGGTTGAAGTTATACCTACTAAAAATAATAATGCTAATTATGTTGTAAAAATATTTAAAAGGATGTGATATTTAGCTAATTTGAGACACCTAGGGCCATAATTAGTGATGGAGGGAACTACTTTTGCAATAAGGTATGACATTTGGCCACTATGCTTGAGTATAAGATATATTGGGCAATCAAGAAATTGAACATGGACTTTGAACTAATAGAAGAAAAATACTTGCTTCAACTTGATAAGTTACAAGAAATTAGGAATTAAGCCTATAAAAATGCAAAAAAAAAAAAAATACAAAGAACTCACTAAGCATTACCATGACAAAGGCCTAATCCATAATTATCTTTATCTTGGAATGAAATTACTCTTATTTAATTTACATTTTAAATTCTTTCTAGGAAAGTTGAAGTCAAGATGAAGTGGACTATTTCAAGTTGTCCAAGTCTTTCCACATGGAGATGTAGAATTGATGGACCCAAAAACTCAAATTTCATTCAAGGTGAATGGGAAATGTGTAAAGCCTTAATTGCAAGAAGTCATTACAAATAAGGACATTGAGTGTATCGAAATGCACAAGCCTTAGCCTCAAGCAACGTCTTACTAATATGTAAAAGAAAGCACTTATCGAGAGACAACCCATTGTTTCTGATAGTATTTCCTTTTCTTTTGTTGTAATTTATTAGTTTTCATTTATTTATTATTAGTTACTTTTCTATTTATCCTTGTTTATTTCTTTTTTGAACATATTCATAGTTGAAAACACTAAAGACAATGTTCATTTTAGTTTTGGGGGCTATATTAGCCTCTCACCATAATACATATATGCAAGTGTTTATTCTCTTAAAAAAGAGAAAGGAAAAAATAAAAATAAAAAAAGAGAGGAAAAATAATGTAACTAAATACTATAATCCTAAATTCTTGAGTTTAATGATGTGGTTATTACCAAAATGGTAGAAAATAATACCTTGAAGTCAAATACATTTTTATTCATCTATAGGCACATACTTGATATTTTTTTCTTATTTGAATATGATATTAATGATATGATGTCTTCTTAATCTTAGTATTTGATTCCTTCCATGAGACCTATGTTATACATATTTGAGCCTTCCTTGTTAATAAACATATGCAAACCTATATGTTTTCTTCTTAATATAACTTATGTTCACATATAGCTTGTTGACTGCATCAACCCATAAGATTAATCTAATATTGAGAGTGTATCTTATGAGTAACAAAGATGAAGCATAAATTTGGAGGAATCAGTATTGATATGTTTCTAGTAATGAGGTAAGAATTTATGATGTGTAACTGACTTACACAATAAACCTTGATCCTTTGAGATGTTGTGTGAACTTGTGTTTGAGTTTTACTTATGCAATGAAAAGAAACAAAAGTATGAGAAATTATATAGATTTAATTTTGTAGTTTTATTTTTGGTTTTATTATTTGTCTTTTTAGTTTTAGTTTTGCTTGAGGACTAAAAAAATATAGGTTTATGGTATTTGATAAATATTAATTATACTTAATATTTTCTATGTTTTTAAGCTTTTGTTTATGTTTTACTTTGCTTTTATCTTGGTTTGGAGGGTATTTACATGTTTTGTAGGTTAAAGTGCTTTAAGAAGAATCTTGGGAAAGCACGAATAAAAAGAGTGAAAATAGGGTAGTTAATGGAAATTGACACAAGTTAGAATGAACAATATTATCAAATTATAGAAATTATATATGTATTGTGGCGAGAGATGACATGTTCTATGGTGAGGTGCTCTCGGATACAAACTGGGCATTTTTGGATTTCTAGCCATGTCGTGGCAAGACGTTATTCATGCCACAACATAAGGCTCTCAGGTCCAACTTGTCAATCATATCCTTCCCGTTCTTAAGTGTGGCATCTATCCTACCCTTCTTGATACCTTTGCTTCCTATCTACTTATAGATAGAGGGTCAAAGTCCTCATTTTCTTTATCTTTGCAATATGATTTAGAACGTAGTAACAATCTTCAAGTCTCATTTCATTAGGTGAGATTCATATTAGGTGGTATTGGAGTTCTTTTTTGTAAACGTTTTGCACATATACTCAAAAATGACATTTTGTTGCATCCGTAGTGCAATTTTCACGATGGATGGTACTAGAGCACTTTTTGTAACTTTTTTACACATATACTTGAAAATGAAATTTTTTGCATCCGTAGTTCAATTTTCATAAAAGGGTGTTTGATGAATGCTCAAAAAGTGCTAAAATTACCATGATTTTATGCACATTAATTGATTAAAAATATATATATTTATATGATTTTATCATATATTTATATATGTTTGTCTTTTCAGAATCATGGATATTTTTTTTTATTTTTCAGATATTTTCGCTTAAAAACATAACTTAAAGATTCAAAGAGGAATACTGGAGGCAATACATCACAAATATATTCATAAAATAAATGAGAAAAAGTCAACAAAAATGGAAAAATTGGACAAAATGGGTCGAAAAGGTAAAAAATGTCAAAAAGGAGGAAAACGCACCGCGCAGCTGCCCAACTGTGCTGCCCAGCGCGCCCCAGCCATGCCCAATAACGCGCGCGTCAGCTCCCCCGTCCGCGCATGCCTGCGCCCAACTTTCCCCCAAATGTGCGCGCCTACGCCCAATCTGTGCCCATTTTTCCCCCAAATGTGCGTGCCTGCGCCCATCTACGCGCGCCGCTACCCAGTCTGCGCCCATCTGCGCGCCGCTTCCCAGTCTGTGCCCATCTGCACATGCCGCTGCCCATCTGCACACGCCCAGCCGCCCCCACGTCATGTTGACGCATCAAATGACATCATCATTCACCATTCCACGTTTCCACCATTTTTTTTATTTTTTCACCCACTTTTTCTTCCCATCCTCACCTATAAATACCCTTATTATCTTCACAACTAAACACACCTTAAAACACATCTTCTCTTCTCTTTCTTTCTCTCATTTCTTAGTTTTTCTTAGTTTTTCAGTTTTTAGCTTTTCTTAGTTTTAGAGTTCTTCTCTTTTTTAGAAGAACTAGTTATGTTTTTTTGTAATTTATTAGCTTTTTGATTCAATAAATGGGAGTGCAAATTCTGCTTGGAGGTTTTCCAGCAACGGGAATAGCATCGAAGTTCTATAAGGATTTTATTTTCTTTACGGTTATTTTTTATGCTTTATTCTTACATGTTATATTTAATTTGTCTGTGATTAAATTTAACTCTGTTGGCGGTTTGTAAACATGATATAATAATAACGTTGTTATGCTTACGAAATATTAAATAGGTAAAAATTTCTAAAATGAAAATTTCTAAAATGAATTGATTTTATGTTTATTCAAGATTTTATATTAAGAATGTTAGAGAGAAATATATTATTTTTCATTTCAAACTTAAATCTAAAAATTAGATTTTAAGGTTTAGTTATCCGTTTTGATTTAAAGTAGTGCTCTTTTATTTGTTGGTACAATCGCCTGGTAATTAGAGTGAAACTCTATTTCAAAAGTTTTTATAAGAATTATTATCTGAAAATATATTGACAACATGTTTTTAGTAGTGGTTTTAAAACTTGAAAGTTAGTACTCGGATAATTAAATTCTTAGGTTTAATTTGGACACATTGAATAAAGTTTAAATTGTTTAACCCCACCAAAGGTGGCATTTAAATGGTTCATTTTCAATCTCTTAGAACAAGGAATTAATTTAATTAACCAAATTAGTTATCAACCCCACCCATAGGTGTTAATTGATTTTTTTAGTTAACAAAGAATATCTAACCCCACCAAAGGTGGTATTCATACAAAAAAGGGAGAATCAATAAATATCAATTCATATCTTTAATAACCTAAATAATATGAGCAAGCATAATTACTTAGTTATTATATATCCATAAATACTCCACTATTTTAAATGATAAAATTTGCATAAATTTTTATTGAATCTATTTTATTTTTATGTAAGTAGATTAAAAAACACAAAACCCAAAATATCGTGACAGGATGTTTAGGATTTAATTTCGTTTTTAAAAGTTTGAATAATAAATTAAAAACCACATACATTCCTTGCTTTGATTGACCTTGGGATTATACTTATCATTTTCTACGAAATGATTCGTGCACTTGCAAGAGTTTTATAAATATAAAACCAAAGTATTGGTAGAATCGACGATGCCGGTTTTCGCTCATCAGTGTTACCAAAGCAATTTTGTAACTTTTTTGAATATATACTCGAAAATGAAAATTTGTTACATATATATTACAATATCATGACAAGTGGTACTAGTGCACTTTTTACAAATATTTTACATATATACACGAAAATGAATTTTTTTTATGCATTGTGCAATTTTCAAAACGAGTGGTACCGAAGCACCTTTTTCAAGTTTTTCGCACATATAATCAAAAATGGAATTTTTTTTGTATCTGTAGTGCAACTTTCATGATGGGTTGTACCAAAGTACTTTTTGTAACTTTTTTGCACATATAACTGAAAATAGAATTATTTTGCATCCGTCGTAAATTTTCATCATGATTGGTACCGAATCACTTTTAGAAAAAATTTCCACATATATACCCAAAAATAGCATTTTTGTTGCATCCATTGTGAAATTTTCATAATGGGTGGTACCATAGCACTTTTGACAATTTTTTTGTACATATACCCGATAATGGTGTTTTAATGTATCCGTTGTGCAATTTTCATGACGAATGGTATTGGAGTACTTTTTGCAAGTTTTTCAAACATATACCTAAAAATGTCATTTTGTTGGATCCATGCTACAATTTTCATGATTTGTGGTACCAAAGAACTTTTTATTACTATTTCACATACATACCCGAAAATGGAATTTTGTTGCATCCGTAATGCTATTTTTATGATAGTTGGTTATGCACAAAATTTGAATTTTATAATAGCTCACAAGTTTACAAATCACTTTGTAAAAAGTGATAAGCATATTTCGAAAGTCATCTAAAGAGAAACTATGTATTTTTAAAAACTTCAACGAATATCTCAAAAATAGATACAAAACATAAACCTAAGCATTATGTCACGATATTTGGATCTTGAAAAATCTAAAATAATAACATAAAATTAAAAGATAAGAATAAAACTTATTCAAAAAATTCTAGGTAGATAAATAATTAACACTCATTGGAGAATTTATGGGAATTATTAGCTTGTTAAAATCTAAATATACCTCAATGTATTCTTATGTTTACATAAATTTTTTAACGATCCATGATCTGAAAATCCTCCAAAAAGATCTTCATATTCTATTATTGAATCAAAACTATCGTAAAAAACTAAGAAAACATAAAACGTTATAGCTACCTTTAAAAACTATGTAGTATTTTGTACATTTTTGATGCATGAAAACAAGAAAATATAACTCTTATTCATAGTTGAAGCTTGGAGAGAAAAATGGATCGTGAGGGAAAAATAATCATGTGTCGTGGCCCAAAGATTATCCACGCTGCTGCACACATTACCTTTGGTTGGCCTCATTTCCAACAGAAACGATCACGATGTAACCCAACTATTCCTCACCATGGTTCAACTCAAGCTACTTGTTGTCTTTTTTTAAGAACATTAAATCGTGCAAGTATACGTGGTCACAAGTAATAATATGATAA
Organism: Hippophae tibetana; assembly: GCA_037013495.1. Lineage (NCBI taxonomy): Eukaryota > Viridiplantae > Streptophyta > Magnoliopsida > Rosales > Elaeagnaceae > Hippophae > Hippophae tibetana. The sequence goes on from CM072806.1 coordinate 31,175,313, forward strand.
GTAAATTATCACTCCCACATAGATTTGTTACCAATTTTCGTTAATTACTAAAATTATTTAAACCTGATTTTATCCAAACAATCAATAATTTGATGCAGTTTGACTTAACTAATAATTTTTCTTTTTAACAGTTTGTATGAAAATTCTAGGATTGCAGTTTACCCAAATTAATTCACTTGAATATTTTATTCTCTCTTGATTTATGTTCTCATGTTTTAAGTTGTTAACCAAGAACTCCTAATTTATCCATATATCTCTTTCAAGCTCCATACAGACACATATAGTTAAAATGATTCACTATATTCCTATGAGAATTAAATTCAACCAGATTTATTAAGTTCTGAGTTCTCAAACAGTTACACATACAATAAAAGTATATTTCTATCCCTTATGTATATACGTTATTTTATCACGAGCAACACACAAATAAATTAGTTCATAGCAGAAATTAAAATTACAACACCACAAAAATAAAACATTGTAGAGAAACAAAAATTAAAAGAAAATAGGTTAGGAGAAACTCTTTCACGATTCCTCAATGAAAAATAAATTTCTTCCCTTTCCTTCTTCTTCGTTGTATTCTTTCTTTGTAATTTTCCTAAGATAATACAACACAAAATGTCAAATAAACGTTCTACGTATTAAACAAAACACGCAGAGAGGAAAAAAAATGAAAATGGTAAAGAGAGAAAAATACAACAAGAACTGCGAGCTAAAAATGAAAAAAAACTGAAAACTGAAGAACCCCCCAAAATTCATTTTCGCGTACAAAATATATCCCCACTTTCCAATTATTCTTTTATTATTATTATTATTATTTTTATTAGTGAGGGACAAAAATGAATGGGGGAATTAAAATAACAACACGCGTGAAAACCATTCTGCGCGTTTCTGATTTTTTTTTCTTTTTATGCATGCCACGTGTCGCCATGTGATGCGCTGCGAGAAATAGAGAGACGCGTGGCAGCTTTTCATTGGGTGGGAGTAATTAAAGGCTGGAAGTGGACATCGTTTCTGCGTTTTTATTCCACCAAATACATGCCACGTGTCGTCATGTTATTGGTTGGAATATTTAGGAGACACGTGGCTGCTTATTTTTCGTGGAAACGCGAGAGTGCATGCAGTTTGGATGAACCACGTCGCACGGGATTTGTAGACAAGCGGCTCGGTGCACGACAGCTTGGTTCCACGTGCTTTAATCTAGCCCGTTCAACTGATCCAACGGTGAGTGATGTGCCTCGGGGAAATTATGTGCAGCCGACATGTGGGTCCCACCCTGCACGCCAGTCTACACAGAAGGTGGGCCCCACTTGTGCCGAGCTGCGCGCTTTCTAGAATTCTGGCTTAATCGCTTTTGTTGCATCTGGAATTCACGCGCCCAATCGTGACCGTTAATGGGATGATCGAGCGGTGTGTGTTGGGCGTTGTGAATGTTGCGAATGGCTCTTCTCCTGCACAGAAATTCAACTTTTTATTAATTGCATTTTGACCCACAAATTTAATTTAAATTAATTTCTAATCTTTTGATATTTGCAATTTAACCCATTCTTAATTTCAAATTAAATTGTAATCTTTTTATAATTGCAATTAAGCCCTTTTTTTATTAAAATTTATTAATCTACTTTAAAATATATTTATTAAAAACTAATACTAAATATTAATTTAATTAATTAAAAATTAACTAAAAATGTAAAGAACTAGCAATTATAATTAATAAAATAGACGCAAATCACTGTATAAAATACAGTTATCACTACTTGAAATGGATGTTAAACAGAGTGGAGTGCTCGTGGCTCATTGTACTTCACTTCTTATTCCTACCCCTAACAAACTAGTTGTATCACTAAGAAGGTGTACATGTATTATTCTTTTATTATTTTAAGTTGCAAATGAGTGTTTTCAAGCATGAAACTTCAATCTATATCAATTTAATCAAATTGAAACTAAAAATACCTAGAAACAACATTAAATATTTGTGATTTCAAACACATAGCCTTGCTATAAGTAATGATAAAACATGCATATTGAAATCTATTTATAAATTTTCAGTACAAATAAATCACAAAATAATAGTGTTTTTCAAGTATTCATTGCAAGCCCCTGCCGAATTCTTGCTAGCCTATAGCAAGAAAAGCTATAAAAAACTAAAAAAATTAAATAAACACAATTAAACCTTCATAAATCATTTTCATAGATTGATACATTTTCATTTAGTATAATCAACAAGCTTTAAACCCCTAGATTACCCTAGTGGATGAGTTTAAGTCTCTTGAGCACTTTCATTGATGATACCCACAAATATCCTACTAAATGTAAAAACTAAAAGAAATAACAAATAACAAAATATAAACTAGAATTAAAAAAGTAAAAATTAAATAATAAAACTTCTTATGCTTTATCCTTTTTTAAGTTCATAATTAAATCTATAGTATAAGCTAGATTAACATCCCAAAGATTCACAATATATTATAAAAATCAGTTGTAAATCACAAATTCATATTTCATAATAAAAATGTATCAATATTGACATACCTAATTTCAGTGTTAGGAATTCTAATTTGCTTTTACTATAAATCTCACAAGTCATATTCTCAATATTACACTCATCCTATAGGTTCAAGCACTCAATCAAAGATGTATGTGAATATAATTTATATAAAATGAACTAATGGGTTTGCATAAGATTAAAAAAATGCTCAAAAAGTACATAATATTGATTTCATTAAAGGAATAAAATGATAGGATTTATAAAGAAATCACATATTATTTCCATGCATCAATTAAAATCATCAAGCAAAAAATTCAAGTATAAGCCTTAGAGATGAATGAAAATGCTATAACTTCAAAGGAATTTATTTCCTTTTGTTAATTCTATTCTCACAATTCTGAAGAAGTTTTTGGTCACAATATTTAGTTATACTAATTATTTTACTCTATTTTTAATACTCTTTATATATATATATATATATTCTTTCTTTTTTTTAGAAAGTGGACCCATGTATATATATGTTTTTGGTGAGTGGCTAATTTTTTTGGCTCTTTTGTATTGACTTTAGTGAACCATATATATATATATATATATATATATTTGGAAGTTATGCATGAAAGAAATAGAAATAAACTTTCAATTTCTACTTAAGTCGTTCCATTTAAGCAATAAAAATAAGTACATGACAATTCATAAGACATTAAAAATCCTAATGTTCAATGCAAAAACTTTAGAGATCTTCTATCAATTTGATATAATAAGAAGAGTGTTTAAAAGAGTAGAAAACTATTATCACTTGGAATGAAAAAATTATAGGCTCAAAAAATTCTCACAAGATAGTCTCCACTATTTAATTCCATGAATTTTAGGTTTATCTCAATTTCAACATTCAATCGTGAAACAAAAACTGATTACTCCATGAAAGTAGTCATGAGTAAAAAAAAATTTACTTAATATTTGCTTGTTTTATTCAATAAGTATTATTTTTAGTGTAAAAAATATTAAAATATAATTTTTTTAGTGAAAAAGGGTGGAAATATAATTTTTGGAATATTTTGAGATTTGTTTGGAATTTTTATGAATTTCTAATGTATGACCAATCAAAAGCTACCACGTAGACACTACACAAGTAGGGAGATGACCCAACAAGCCACGTGGATGATGTGTAAGAGGATAGAACCAATCACACAACTCAATGCGTATCACATGACGTAGCATCATGCCATGTATCAGTATAACATTCATTTTGAGTTCAATGCTTGGTCAACGCTCTCTCCATACTGCTTCACCTAATTCGTTTGTTCATACCACCCGTGCGCCATGCCATCCATGACTGCAAATCATGTCTCTCCACATATCATAGAATCAGAAAGAATTTACCTAGACAAATCAACTCCGCCACACGTTGCTCTCTGATTTTCCCATTGAATCCCATGTGCTACGTGTTTGCTTATGAAATTTTCCTTTTTTTCATCTCAACCTTTGATCTAAAGCTGATCTGGCATTCTAGATTCCACCTGAGCTACATTTAACCCCTTAATCACCCCATAAACCCTAAAGAGTGATAATTAACATAATTTTTATCTTTTTTTGGAGCTAAAAATACAAAAAAAATTCAAAAAGAGATATAATTTTGGTGGAAATTCACAAGGAGATTGGTACTACAATTCAAGAGATTTATTGTATTTCTTTTTCTTCTTTCTTTATCAAGTTTTATGTCTTTCTTTATGAAAAATATGAATTTTACGAATAAAATTATGCCTATTTAATTTATTAATCTAGGGATCTTATGAACCCAATTTTCACCATATGATGATCTAATAATTTACCCCAATTATGATTTTAATTTAATTATATTATTTAATCTAATTTTTATGCTATTAATTTTTTTAACCAACAATTTATCTAAAGAGGCAATTAAATATATTTGAGAAAATTATTTAATTGTTAGCCTTTATTTAATGAGTAGTATGCAATTTAATTGACATGAGAGTATGATGTTAATTACTATACATGTGTAATTTACTTGAGAGAGAAGTACATACTACGTTAGACTCAATTGATCATGTAATTAATTGATAATTATATTGGGGGAATTTTAGTAATTCACATATTTAGAAAAATTGTGAGATTAAGTATTCCTAGATATTTTCTCATATATCTTCTTAGATACCAAATATAATTTAATTAATTATTGTTATTTATTTTGTTTTTTTTTTAATTTTGCTTTCTTAAAATATAAAAACACAAAAAATTAACTTTTAGTTTTTTGTTTTAAAAATTAGTTTATAATAACTTAATCTCTATTGAAACAATATTTTCTTATTATTATATTACTTATTACGATATGTATATTTAGGTATTTATTGCACACAATTCGTGTATTCGATCAAGTTTTTGGAGCCGTTACCGGGGATTATAAATATTAGAAATTAATTTTTTATTTTAATTATTTTTATTTATTTTAATTTTAGTTTTAATTTATTTAGTTTTTTAGTTATTTATTTTTATTCATTTTTCTTTATTTATTTGTCTTAATTTTAATTTATTTATTTTTAATTTTAGCATCTTCTTAGTGCTATTAGAAATATAGTTGGTTCTATTGCATGAGTACTAGTGTAAGGGAGAAATTTTGCCTATGGATCCCAAAATCGAGTTTACTTTGAGATCAATAAAAAAACAAGAAATTGTCACCCAAGTGGGAAAAAAAGGCTAATCCATTAGAAATAAACAATAATGATCTAATTTTGAAGAATCATATTCCTTTAATGGATGATAGGGTTAGAGCTATGAACGAATATGAAAGACCTATGTTGGAAGGGTTGAATCCAAGTATTATAAAGCCAAACATTCAAGCTAATCAGTTTAAACTAAAGCTAGTGATGTTTCAAATGCTGCAAATAGTTGAACAATTTAGCGGATTATCAAAATAGTTGGACAATTTAGCAGATTATCAATAGAGGATCTTCATCTACATCTCATATTATTTATTGAATTTGGAGGTTTATTTAAATTCAGTGGTATGACTGAAGAGACATTTAGGCTTCAATTTTCCCCTTACTCTTTGCCACCTAATTCCATTACAACTTGGAATATTTGACAAGAAGTTATTGATGAAATATTTTCCACCAACAAAGAATGTCAAGCTTAGAAATGACATTACCTCCAAAAATATGAAGGAGAATCTTTATATGAAGCATGAGAAAGATTCAAAGAATTGCAAAGGAAGTGTCCTCACCATGGTATCTTTCATTGGATTCAAATAGAGACTTTCTATAATATTCTCAATGCTCAAATAAGAACCATTGATGATGCATCTGCTAATGGAGCTCTCCTAGCCAAATCTTACAATCAAACTTATGATTTACTTGAGAAAATGGCTAGCAATAATTATCAATAGACAATGGATAGAATGATAGCCACAAGAATAGTAGCCAAAGTGCATGAAGTAAATGATATAACAGCTTACAACTCAAGTTTCATCTTTAGTAAATATTTTGAAGGCTTAAAACTCGCCAATGAGTATAAATAAGGTCCCATATTCAAGGGTGTCCTATGTGTTTTATGGTAGCTAAAGCCCATTTGTTTGATAATTGTCCACATAATCTTGAATCATTATTCTATGTGGGTAATGTGAACTGAAACAATAATTCATACTCAAACAAAAATAACCCAAGATGGAGACAACATCCAATTTTCTCTTAGAGTAATAACAATAATGAGGGTGGTAATCAATTCAACCATTAATAATTTCCACCACCTAGTTTCAAAAAACCATAACAATCACAAGCCCAAGAAAAGAAGCCACCTATTGAAAATACATATTCTTTAATGGGAATTATGAAAGACTTCATCCAATCAATAAATACAAAAGTGTTCACTTAAGAGGCTTCAATTTAGAATTTAGAAAACCAAATGGGGAAATCTTTCGAGGCCATAAATCAAAGGCCTCAAGGTAACCATCCAAGTGACACAATTGTAAATCCAAGAAGAAAAGGTAAGAAGCATTGCAACGCCATAGCCTTGAGGAGTGGTAAAAATAGATAGGAGGAGGATGAGACTAAAAAGGATAAGGAGGACTATGAGAATAAAAAGGATAAGGATGAACCGGAAACTAAAAATGATGATGAGGAATTAGTGGAAACAAAATACTTCAGCCTCTTATGCCACTATTCCTTTTTCTCAAAGACTATAAAAGTAAAAGTTAATTAGATATGCAATATTCAAAATTTCTAGATGTCTTTAAAAAGCTGCACATAAATATATCATTTATAGATACACTTGAAAAAATTTCTTCTTTTGCCAAAATCATGAAGGATATACTATCAAAGGAAATGAGGCTTGACGATAATGAAATAATAACCTTAATTGAAGGTTGTAATGCCATCCTTACTAGAAAAATACCCCAAAAACTAAAAGATCTAGGTATTTTTGACATCCCTTGCACTATTGGAAACAACCATTTTGACAAGGCATTGTGTGACTTGGGTTCCAACATTAACCTTATGCCATTTTCGATTTTCAAGTGATTGGGGATTAGTAAAGCCAAATCCACTTCAATAACATTACAAATGGTAGATAGATCAATTAAGAGACCTTAGAGTGTGGTGAAAGATATGCTAATAAAAGTAGATGTACAAGTTCATCTTTCTGGGAGATTTCATTGTACTAGACAAGGAAGAGGACCATAACATTTGTATCATACTTGGTCATCAATTCTTAGCAACTGGAAAAAAACTCATTAATGTATAAAAGGGTGAACTTATAATAAGAGTGCAAGATGAAGAAGTAATGTTTAAAGGATAAATGTTACTGATTGTAGTGACAACTTAAAAGAATTTTTGAGTCCCCCAAACTTAATATTTTAACACATGATTCTATGAATAAGGACATAAACTCACTAGAAAACAACTCAACCTATTTTAACTTTGAAAGTATGGAATCAAAAGTTGATATTGTGAACTGTGTATATGTTTTGGAGGACATGCCTCTCACGTGTGTATCAAATGGGTTTGTGGAGAGTTTAAAGATAGGATCTAAACTCAAATCATCTATTGAAGGGCCAACAAATTTAGACTTCACACTTTTACCCTATCATCCCCAGTTATGTGGGCAAACAGAAGAGTCCAATAAAGAGGTGAAAAAGATGCTAGAAATATATAAATTGGATGAGTTATGGTAGAGAACATATAAGAATCCCAAAAATTACAAAAAGGAAACAAAAATATGGAATGATAAGAGAATTGAGAACCATGTTATCAAACTAGAACATAAATTATTATTGAACAAATCAAGACTCAAATTGTTTTTGAGCAAACTCAAAAGTAAATGGATATAGAGGGATGTACCTTAGTATTTAATATGACCATCTAGTCAAGGATGTTAAACATGACACTTGTTGGGAGGCAACCCAATTTTATTTTACTTATATTTTTATTGTTTTTTGTAGGTGAATAAATATGGAGAGCAACGACGCAAAAAGATTGAATAGTTTCAACCATAAATGTGGTGTGCCAAGACTAAGGGAGTTTTCTTTCCTTTTACTTTTTCATATTTATATGTGCACATTGGGGAAAATTTTCAATTTAAGTTTGGGAGAGGGAACTTCATTCTCTACTTTAGTATTTAGCATATATTTTAATTTTTTTTTTGGGATTTTTTAATCATGATTTGGGTAGAAATTGATAAATATATGGAAACTAAATGCATGCATGCTTGATATGAAACATATGAACTCAATGATAAAAATTGGTTATTATGATTAGGATGAGGAAGGCAATATGCTTGTCAAGATACTTACATTAATCATGTGATATGCTCACTAGTTTTGATTGGATTGATTCAAAATTTTAAGCACATGTTCATGATTGTAGTAAGTTATGCGAGTTGATGAGATCTACCAAGTTTTAGAATCTATTTGATCATCCCTTGAGGTGAAGTCCTAAATAGTATTTAGCAAGAGAAATGATTTAGGCCTTATTTGGATTTATTGAGTCTTTCAAGCTAGCCATTGTTAAATATCTCTAGTCACCCATTTGAGCGAATAAGGGGTCTTTCATATATTTATGCTACATTTTATGCCTAACCAATAATAATTACTTTTACCATTACACCTTTACCTGTAAGAAAAAAATAAAATCATGTGTTATGCTACAAATTATGGTAGAATGTAATGCACCCTATAGAAAAAAAGAAAGAAAAAAACTCAAAATACAATTATCCCTCTAAAGAAAAAAAATAAAATTGCAAATAAGTTTGGAGGTATTGTGAAGTACAAAAATAAATGTGAATAAAAGAATATGAGAAGAATGATAAGATAGGGTGCACTAAAATATCAAGTTAAAGCTCAAGTACAATTAAAAAATGTATGATGAATAAAAGGGAAAGCTAAGGTATGAAAAAAGCCTACATGTCTTCATTTATCGACTCCTACCTAAGCCTTACATTGCAAGAATGTAAAGTCATTATTGATACTTAGCTAACTGCATATTTATATAAGTGGAGAGAGATGTGAAAATAGACTTATGAGACTTGTTCTAAGATTGAATTGATTATCATGCTCATATAGGTTGATTTCATGAGTGCATTGGATGATATCATATGCAACACACACACACACAAATTAATTCATCAAAAACCTTGAATATCCTCATATCGATGGAAAGTTCATTGATGAATATGCAAACCTCCTTGTCATAAAACTCTATGAATTTTGAGAGTGTTAGTTTTTGCTAAATATGCATGTATGTATATATATGAACAAACTGCCTATATCATTTTATTTAGTTAGGTTTGCCTTCACTTGAGGATAGATAAAGAGTTAAGTTTGGTTTTTCATTACTCCATGAAAGTAGAGTTATCAGTGAACTTTTTTACTTAATATTTGCTCCTTTTTTTCAATAAGTATTATTTTTAGGGTTAAAAATATTAAAATATAAACTTTTTATTGAAAAGTGGTCAATATATTACTCCACATGGACACCATGCAAGTAAGGAGCTAATAGAGTAAGCTCGTTGATGACATGCAAACAAATAGGACCAATCGTACAATGCCATATGTACCTCATGATGTAGTGTCATGCAACGTTTCGGCATGAAATTCATTCTGAGTTTGGCGCTTGGTCAATGCTCTCTCCAATTCATATGTTCATTCCACCTATGCATTGTTCCATCCATAAACAAAATTACATCCTACCACATGTCACTAATTCAAAAAGCATTGACCAAGATCAGTATTCTCTACCACACATCTCTCTCTAATTTTCCCACTAAATACCATGTGTTACGTGTCTACTTCTGATTGGATAGCACTCTTAATTTTCCTTTTTTTCATCTCAACCTTTGATTTGTAGCTAATATGACAATCCAGATTACACCTGAGCTATATTTAACCCCCTGATCACTCTATAAACCATACGGAGCCATAATTAACATAATTTTTATCAAGTTTTGGAGCTAATAAGAGAGAAAAATATAGGAAAATTCAAAGGAGATAGAATTTTGGTAGATATTCAAGAGGAGGTTGGTACTAAAATTCATGAGATTGATTGTATTTCTACTAAAATATGAGTTTTTCGAACAAAATTATGTCTAGTTAATTTATTAATCTAGGGGTCTTATGAACTCAATTTTAACTATATGATGATCTAATATTTTACCTCAATTATGATTTTAATTTAATTATATTATTTAATCTAATTTTTATGCAATTTTTTGGCTAACAATTTATTTATAAAGGCAATTAAATAGATTTTAGAGAATTATGTAATGAGTTTTTGTCTATAATGGGCATATCTTATATAATAGTTTAGAAAAGGGTTGAATTGTGTTTTAGTTTAAAAATGGGCAAAATTTAACCTTAAACTTAAAAGCCCATTTTTTAATCAATTTTATTTAAAAAAAAATAAAAAAAGTCTTATTTTACAAAACATAATTATTATAAATATAAAAACAATTAATATCTTATAAATTTATAATTAATTTTAAATATAATATAATACATTATTATTAATAATAATAAATATAATTATAATTATATTTAATAAATAATTATAATATTAATTATAATTATGATATAAAAAATAATATTCATAAAAATAATTAAATTATCAAAAAGAATTGTGAAGCCTCTATGTCCAATTTTATACAAGATACAATACAAACATAGAACATTATATCACAAATTTTAAGTAAAAATATTATCTAATATATTATTATTATTATTATTATTAATATAATAAAATATATAAATTATTTCTAATTAATTATATTTTAATATTTAAATAAAATTATTATTAATAAATATTTGTTATCTTAGTAATAATTAAAATTATAATAATATTAGAGATATGTGTTACAATGTAATTTATTTTTATTTTTTTTAATCTTAAATAATTTATTTTTTTAAAAATGTCAATAATTTTTCATAAAAATTATTGTAACTATTTAGTAAAGTTTTTAAGAATTTAAAATTTTATAATTATTTTATAATTTATTATTTTTATTTTAAATTATTTTATAATAAAATTTTGATAAGTTATTTGTTATAAACTATATATTTTTTATTATATAAATATAAATTATTTTTATTATTTTTTATTTATAATAAAAATAAATTATTATTTATTAAAAATTGGTGAATATGGGTATTTTATTTTTGTTTTTCTTTTAGAAAATAAAGAGAGAGAGAGAGAGAGAAAATAGAGGTGGGAATTAAGGAAGGGGAGAGAAGAAGAGAGTGGAATGGTGAGTTGGAAAAAAAATATTAACCGGTAAATTGTTGAATGAGTTTTAATATGCCTATTTTTAAACTAAAATTAACTTTAGCCTTTTTTTAAACTGTGGTAAGAGATATGCCTTATATAGACAAAACCCCTTATGTAATTAACTGTCTTGATTAAATAACATGCATAGTTTATAGGAAGAGATGTATAAGTTTTAGGTATGTGATACATAATTGATGAACTTAATGAGTAGTATGAAATTTAATTGACATGAGAGTGTGGTTAGGTTAATTACTATATGGTGTGTACTTTCCTTGATAGCGGAGTACATGCTCCGTTAGATTCAATTAATCATGTAATTAATTGATAATTATATTAAGGAATTAATTATTCTTATATATTTTCTTATATATCTTTCTAGTTACCAAATTTGATTAAATTAATTATTATTATTTATTTTTAGTTCTTTTAATTTTTCTTTCTTAAACTATAAAACACAAAAAAATTGATAATTTTTTTAAAATTAGTTTCTAATGACATAATCTTTGTAAGGGTGATCTTTTATTATCATTATATTACTTGTTGTAATTTATACTTTCATATTCATTGCACACAATTCGTGTCTCCAATCAAAACTATGGTAAAATAATAATTATCATGAAATTCAATGAGATATTTAAGACATCAATCCAACATTACAAAAGACTCAATCATTTTCTTTAAATCAACTATAGTATGATAATTTTGCAAAAAATAAAAATAAATTGAATCTAAATATCCTTAAACCAATAAATAAACTAAGTAAATAAATCTAAACATATGTTTAATAAAGATTTGAAAAATTCCAAATTTATGTAACTTTTCCTACACTCCAACCTAGAATTTACATTATATTGAATGTAATAAATGTAAATTATAGATAAATATAAAGGAAAGAAAAGTTACCTATTTGCCTTATATGATTAAGTAATTAAGTGGGAAGTCAAGTGCATCCATCATCTCAAGCAATTTAACCACACAAATAGATTGATGTGTATTTCTCATATATCACACCTCAATAAATAATTCTAAATGAAATAAACATGGTTCAAAAAAATAGAAAATAAAGTAAAATAAAATAAACAAATTACATAAAATATAAAATAACATTTGTGAATATAAACATTATACAAGAAATTCATACAAACAAATGGAAATAAAATACATAAAAAATAATAAAACTAATAAAACTTTGGAGAGAGGTTAGAGCTCAATCGTCCATGTCGTTCAGTTCTTGATCATCACAATGTGAGTGCTCAGGTGGTCTAAAATTTAAATCATAACCTTGATTCTCAAATTCTCTCAAATGACTATAATCAACTCCGAGATGAGAAAAAGTTAATTGTTGCATCTCAAGGATAATATGGTTATATTCACCCTTAACATGATGTTATCCACTTGTGTACTCAGCATGTTAGGTAGTATACTCTTGGATATTCTTCTTCATATAGGTAACTTTTTTCGTTTAAGTGATTAATTCCATCTTTCATGGACATCTTTGAAGAAGAAGAAGAAGTTACCCTTCTATCCCATTTGATTCTATAAGGCCTGAGGTGAGTTTATTAGAGTATGTTGTAGTTAATAACTCACCAAGTAATTGTATTAACACTTCACAATTTGGATAATTTATCCTCACTCTAGCATGTAAAGTTGTAATGAGTTGGGGGAATAAGTAACTCAAATGGTAATTGTTAGTGGAAAATCTAATTCATTTGTGAATTATGGCTTCAATATCCATGGTCATTGTGTGATGCACAAAATCTTGATACACAAATTTTGTTTATTTATAAATAGCTCGCAAGTGCACAAATCACTTTATAAAAAAGCAAAAAAGTATACTTTCAAAGTTGGTCTAAGGAGTAACAATATGATTTTAAATAATTCAACAAAACTCTTTAAAATGAAAAATAAACCTAAATATTTTGTCACAATTGTTTAGGTTTTTTAGAAAATCTAAACTAATAACATAAAACTAAAGATAAAAGTAAAAATGATTCAACAAATATTAGACAAATAAACAATTAATACTCAATGAAATAGATCAAATTATTTGTTAATAAAAACCAATTAATATACTAAGGGTAGGATCACCAATTGATTTAAATTAAACTATGATTTATTTCTAAGGAAATAACAAAATATTTAAGTCAATGCTTAAGACAAAGCACATAACTTTCACGTTCATTCGAGGTGTCTAAATTAGATTTTAGACTGATGTATCTAAAACCTAACTTTCATATTTTAAATTTATTACGAAAAATATATTTTTCAATAATATCTATTGTAAAAATATTTGAAATAGAATCATTATTCTAAATTATATCTACGTAATCAAATCCTAAAATCTAACTTTTAGATTTTAAAACTATTACAAAAAATATGTCGTCAATATATTTTTCTATAATAAACTTTGCATAAGTCTTAAATGAATAAATAAAAATAAATTTATTTTATAAAAATATAACTTAAATTAATATTTCACATGCATAAAAACATAACTAATATCCCATAACAATATTCTGTTAGACATTCTTAGATTTAATAAATTATCAATAAATTAAAAATAGCATTCAAAATGATACGTAAAATTTATTCTGTAAATAATAGAACATAATTAAAATTAATACCTTAATTATATTCTTAAAGATAACTTCACCAGCAATCTATTTTCTGAAAAACCTCCAAATAGATCTTCCTATATTTTTTATTGAATCGAAACTACTACATAAAATTACATCTAACTATATTACAAAGCTACTAAAATTTAAAATAAAAAACTATCTAAAAATTAGGTGAAGCTTTGATTTTTTTTTTTGTTTCTAATACTAAAGAAGGGATTTTATATAGTTGAAGCAATATTGAGAAATGGATAAAAATATGAATCATGAGATCGTGTACCATGGCCCATTTCTATCCACGTTGTGGCCCATGTTAAACTGTATTACTCCAATTTCTTTTTATTTTACCCCTTTACATTTGGTTTGATTTACATGTAATGCTTACATATATATTCTTTTATTCTCCTAATTTGCAATTGAGTGCTTTCTCGTATAATTCTCAAGTTTTTATTATTTAAATCATCTTGAAGCCAAAAATACCTAAAAAACAACAAAACATACCCATGTTTTTGAAAACATAGGTTTCATGAAATAATGAAGTACTTATACAAAAGGTAAAGTAGCATTATGATGGAGATGTTTATTATATTCCCATTTGTCCCATCTGATATAAATTCTTATTATAATTTGATACATATGCGCTAGGGTAAGTACGAAAATTATTCAAATAATGTGAACTATACTGAAGTAATAGAAACATTTGATAAGTATAAAAAATTTCATCACCCTCACTTAGTCCCATTAAGGTTTGGTAGTCTCTTCATTTTAGAATTAATTCAAATAAATCTGAAAAATTAATTCAAGAACACATTCTAAATTTTTTTAGTGACTTACTTGTGTTGTCAAGAAAATGAAGATATGAAGATTTTTTATGGATATTTGATAATATTTCTCAATGAAATGGTAAGAATAAACTAAGAGTAATATTATTGTAAAGAAATTTGAAAGAATGAATAAAAATGGGATTTTAAGGAAAATGGTATATATGTTTGGGGGAAGAGAAAAGTTAGGGTTAAAAAAGATGAATAAAAAGTGAGAAATGGGGGTTAGAATGTGTAGGGCTAGGTATTTCAGATAAAAAAAATGAATGTAAACTGTGGCACAAGTTTAGTCATGCCATGGCGTAAACTATTAAAATTTCCTACCAAAAAATTTAGAACCGCTTAGGTCATGGCACAGTTAAGTTCATGCTACGGTACGAAGAAAACTTCTTCACACCCCAATTTTCAACCCAAGAGCACCATGCTACATCTCATTTTGTTTAAATATTATAACTAATCTAGTACGAAATAATAAATAAAATCTAAATACTAAATAATTGTAATAAAATAAAATAAAACAATTATAACTATAACTATAACTAATATACTAATATGTATTAAAATAAAAACTAAATAGTAAATAATTATAATAATAATAACATAAAAAAAAATTCAACCATGACTAGGAATTGTAAATAAATTATAGAAAAACAAAAAGTTATAATGGGTTACTTTCCATCTAGGACTTAGTTTATCGTCTTAACAAGATGTTGCTTGGGGGACTTCCATCTTTAATAAACTCATGTCCCATATCATTAAATTCACTTGTCATTTTGACCAGGCAATTGTTCTTAATGGAATCCAATCTTTGACAGTCCAATTGCTCTTCAATGATGCTTCCAAGGAATCCAACCTTTGATTGTTTTTAAATTGATTGTCTTTGATAACTTGAATGAAAGCATTCAAGTTATCCTCTAGAGTTGGTCTATTTAGAGGATTTCATGGCACTTGTTAGTGGTACTGAATGGCCTATTATTGGAGTTCTAGGAAAATGGTGGATTATTTTGCCTTCATTATAAATTAGGATGATTTTCCACGCTAGATTGTACGTGTTTGTATTGGGGTCATACCTAGGTCTTAGTTGGTACCTCTCCATTGCATTAACCTATTCTAGTCTTACAACAACTTCTCTTTGGTACATTAACTTATTCAAGTCTTGCAACAACTTCTCTTTGGTAGGGACAAGTATTAACACCATGTCCCAATGTCATATATACTCCATATTGTCCTTTGTTAGGAGTAGATTGTGTAGTAGAAGTGAAACTTGCTTGGTCATTTGTGCAAGTTGCATTGATACTTTAGTAAGGGAGTCTATTTCATAAACTCTAGTCCTTATCACTCTTGAGCTCTTTTGTTGGGAATTAACACCCAACATCTCAAAGATATTACAGGCCTTTATGGCATTTTTTTTCTCACCCATAGCACCTCATGTTGCATTATCAATGATGAAATGACATTAATGTGTCAACCCATCATAAAATAAATTGATTTTGTAGTTGCAGTGGGTAACTATAATGAAGGCATTGAATGAGGAAAAATTGAACCTATCCCAAGCTTCATGGAATGGATCACTCTCTATTTGAGAGAAAGTAGCAATCTTTTCTCTCATATTAGATGCTTTTTGATGGAAATAAATTTTTCCCATGAATTTGTTGTAAACCACCTTCTAGGTCATCAACAAACTTGGAAGGAGGGATATTAACCAAGCCTTAGCTCTGTCCTTGAAGGCGTAAGAAAAAAACCTCATTCTTAACTAGTCCTTGGTAAGTACACCAAGAGAGAAAATTTGGACTGTTGAGTAAAAGTTTCTAATGATAGATAGAGAGTCTTCATTTGCTAGTCCATGAAAAGAGGGTAACATGAAAAAATGAATGTTTCTCAATTCATAGTTCTATGATGTCTTACCCAATTGGATTGAAGTAGTAATAGTTTCAATGAATGGCCTTCCATATTCCTTCATTGTTGTTTACCAAGGTTTTGGGTTTTCCCTCTTATTTAAAGGTTCAACTAAATGGTCTAGGTTTGGTTCTAAGTTTTGCTCAAATAAAGGCTTCTCGATTTCAATATCTTGTTTCTTTAATAGTTCTTTGGATCTATACGGTGTCTATGTTATAAGGGGATACTCTAAGGATCTCCTACCTCATATAAACTACGAAAATAACAAATTAAGTTCACTAGTCAAATAGCAAAAAAAAAAAAAAGATAAATAAATAAAATATATAACATATATGATACAAATAATTTATTACACAATAGTACAAGTTAAATAAATAATTATAATAAGTAAATAAATATATCATATAAGAAATAAATTAGTATGCACAATTATTGAAAAAATAAAAAATAAAAATGAAGGAAAGTAAAGTAAAGTAAAGTAAACATAATAAAATAATTGAGTTAGTAAATAAATAAATCGATAAAATAAAAGAAAAGAAAATTAATTTAAAATTAAAATTAAAATTAGTATACAAAAATACTAAAAAATTTCTAAAAAGAAATTAAATAATTAAATAAATAAATAAAATAAAATAAAAGCTAAAGTCTATTAAAAAATAGAATAAAAATATAATAAACTAGAATGTATTTTTCTTTTGAATTTTTGATATTTTTAGATTTTTCAATTTCTTTTAAGTATTGATTTTCTATTTTTTTATTTCAATGATTTTTTTTAAATTACACAACTCACAATATGTACAATTTTTTTTTAAAGATTTTTGATAATAAAAATTTAAAGTGCTATTCATTCTTTACAATGACACCAAGAACTTGATGCGCAAATTTTGTATTTTATAATAGCACATAAGTGAACGAATCACTTTGTAAAAGGTGATAAGTATACTTCTCTGGTCAATCTAAATAATTCAAAAATATCTAAAAACAAAATCGAAAAATAAACCTAAACATTCTATCACGATATTTGGATTTTTAAAAATCTAAAATAATAGCATAAAATTAAAGGATATGAATAAAATTGATTCAAACAATTCTAGGCAAATAAAGAATTAACACTCAATGAAGAATTTATAGGAATTATAAGCTAGTTAGTCATGCTTGCTTAAAATTAATTAAGTCGTTAAATATATAAATTAAGGTTATTGATTTTTCTTTTTTTGTATTAAAATACTCTTAGACAGGGATCATATTCTTTGTTAATAACACAAATTACTATGCTTAGGTGAAGATCGTCGGTTGATTAAATTGAAGTATGATTTGTTTCTAATGAAATAACAAACTATCTAAATCATTTCTTTAGACGGAACACATAATTTAGACTCTTATTCAAAATTTCAAAATTAGATCCAAAGATCTAACTTTCAGATTTAAAATATGTAACAAATAATATTCCATCAAACTTTGAAGAAATCTTGAATAAAAAATAAACTCAATTTATTTTATTAAAATATTTTCATAAATTAATTTTTCACAAATATGACAACATAACTAATATCCTTTAGTCATATTTAGCTAGACATGCTTATATTTAATGAATGATTAATAAATTAAAAATAGCATTTAGAAAGATAAATAAAGATTAAATCTATAAATAATAGAATACATATAAAATATATAAACCTCAATATATTCTTCAGTTTATAGGATTTTTGTAACAATCCATGATTTGAGAAACCTCCAAAAAACTCTACCTATACTATTATTGAATCAAAACTACTATAGAAAAACTAAGAAAACATAAAACTCTATAGGTACCTATAAATATATCTACTATTTTGTACGTTTTTTATATATGACAAAAAGAAAACATAACACTTATTTATAGCTGAAGATTGGTGAGAAAAGTGACTTGAGAAGGAAAATTCATTGTGCATTGTAGCCCAAGTTTATCCACACTGTAGCCTGCATTAAGTAGAAGCAATTTTACTTTGGAAACTATTCATCATCGCTCCTCAACTCAAGCTTCTTGAAATTGATGTTAAACATAGAATAATGCACCACGATCAACTGTACTTTATGCCAAGGTTTGGGTTACTTATTTCTACTTCTTGTTTTTACCCCTTACAAAAAGGTTTGGGCTACTTATTTCTACTTCTTGTTTTTACCTCTTACAAAAAGGTTTGGGTTACTTATTTCTACTTCTTTTTTTACCCCTTACAAAATAGTTGGATCACATGTGAGGCTTACATGTGTTGTTCTTTTATTCTTCCAAATTTCAATTTTGTGCTTTCAAGCATGAATCTTCAAGTGCTATCAATTTAGTCAAATTGAAGCTAAAAGTACTTGAAAACAACATAAAATAATAGTGATTCCAAATATATGGATTTTCTTTAAATAATGATAAAATCAAACATATTCAAATACAATTATAACTTTTAAGTGAAAATAAATCACGAAATAATAATGCTTTTCAAACACTCATCACTACCATCAACTAGCTTCTTGCTAGCCTATAGCAAGAATAGTGGTAAAAAACTAAAAAATAATTGAAATATTCTAAATCATTTCTATAGATTAATACAATTGGATTTAGCATATACAATAAGCCTTTAAATCCTTAGATTTTCATAGTGGAAGATTTTAAGTCTTGTGAGGGATTTCAATCATAATACCCACAAATATCCTACTAAATGAAAACTCTAAAATAAAAAATAAAAACATCCTAGTATTTGTACAACGATTTGGTCATGAAATGCCCCATCATTTACTAGGTCTTTTATTTATTCATATGCTAACACCAAACCTAATTATAGGTTCTATGGGGAAAAGGTTTATATATATTTTTCTATATTTTTAATAATACTCATAGTTGAAAGGCTAAATAAGCATGGTGCTAGGGAGGTGGCGACAATGTTGGGATGTCTCGGTGCACCTATACATGAAAAATAATTCTTTTAGCTAATAAACATGTTTTGATAAATTTTTAATTCTTATTTGTTTCCAAATTCTAACAACATTGACAATCTTTACATCGTTCTTCACTCTATATTAATTTAGGGTATGATGCACATTTAAAAGTATTTTTTAGGTAACTTTAATTTTTAACAAAGGTAAAGATTGAAAATATCAACATATAGAAAGATATATTATGCTAAAAATTCTTCTTAATTTTGATTATTCTTATGTAGGTTGGCTTGAAGGTTTATTTTTATGAGTTCATAATGTTGGATCATTTATCCAACGTTGAGTTTATATATGAATAATTATGTGCTATAGACTGTTATATAAGATTAAGCACAATTAAAAGTGATCTATTAAGATTTAAGTAATTTGAGCTTTAATGTATCTAATAGAGTGTGTATCTTTAATGTGTAGAAACATAAAGTTAATTTCTATTTTAATAATAGGTTAAAATTGAGATATAATTATTAATATAGTAATTATGGTCCCTAGATAATATGTTACATTCTAGTCTTATATGACATCCCATTATCTAAGGAAAATGTGTAAATCTAGAAGACTAACCACTCAGCTACAGAAATCAATTAATGACTATGGATTTAGGTACGCTTATGAATATTTTTCTTTGATTCTTAGTAATACAACATGAACTTTTATAGGTTACAATTAGATGATGGTTTTCACCGAAGGTTATTTTCTGACAATTGGTATTAAAGCCTCTACATGTTGAATAATTGAGAATAGATTTTATTTTCGATCCATGATAATTTTGGTGTTATAAATCCCATGATTTTGGTTTTAGTACTATTGGATTTGAAAACAATTATTGTTTTCTTTCAAAATTTTGGATTCAGATCTATTTATAATTGCAATTATTTGATCTTGGATTTGATAAAAAAATACTATTCATTATGATAAAAAATAGAAGCGATAGTTGTACAAAATTGGATTCAATTTGATACAAATTGCCTATACCTTATTTGTTTATCTTTTCATATAATTCTTTGGAATCTACTTTCTAGTTTCATTATGTTTCTTAAGCATATTTTGATTAAAAAGAAAAAGTGAAAGTGAAAACTTTGAATGCAACAATGAAAATCTAAAGTTTTTTTTGTTGTAACTTGGATTTTTATTGGAATTATGATTGGAATCAGGATCTTATGGATTCCAAGTGGATCTAACACAAGATCAATGATGTAGAAACTCAAAGAAGCATTGAATGGGCTTATTCAAGAGCTAAATCATGATAAACAGATTCCACAAATAGAGCACAAGCCAAGGCATGAACCAGTCAATGAAATAAGAGTGATTCAATAAATTGAATTGCATTGTGGCATGAGTTATAGTCCACCATGGCATAGAGATCTGGGGTGGATTTGGGATCCCCAAAAATTATATCGCATTATGGGATAAGTTATTGTTTGCCATAATATGAGGCTCTTAGGATATTTATTGTCTTTGGGTTTTAGACCACATTGTGGCATGGTTTATTGTGCTCCACAACATGCACACTTAAATTTATTTATTTTTCTCATATTTGACCTATTAAAAACATTATTATCTTTTTATATAGGCTTTTCACTTTATTTTTAGTTCTTTATAAAACTGTTGCTACAAGCTCTTGAATAATTAATTCATATTTTATAATAATTTTGATTTTTATCAAAGTTCAAAGCTTTAAGCCTCATTTCTTCCTTTACAAACCAACTTATCAAGGGATTTGCAAACCTTATGGCTTCCTATCATTATTGGATATTTGGTGAGTAATATTCATAGAGTCAAGGTGAGTTCTATAATCAAAGTATTAGCTTTTTAGGATCAATTTTAATTTATCATTATGTATTTGTCTATTTCTCTTGGAGTTCTCAAACCAATTCACATTTATGCGTTTCAAGGTTTGAGTTCACGGGTATGCATCAATGGTCTGCCACCAATTAAAGGGATTGAGCATCAAATCAACTTTATACTAGAGGCATCTCTTCCAAACCAACCAGCCTATAGAACTAATCCAAAAGACACTAAAGAGATTCAAAAGTAGGTTTAGGAATAATTTTCCAATTAGATAACATGTTAGATGAATTGCATGGTTCTTGTATTTTTACTAAAATTGATGTAAAAAGTGGATAGCACAAAATTAGGATGAGAAAGGGAGATGAATTGAAAATTTCATTTAAAACTAAACATGGTTTGTATGAATGGTTAGTCATATCTTTTGGATTAACAAATATACCTAGTACTTTTATGAGACTTATGAATCATGTTTTATTTACAACTATCAGAAATTTTTTAGTTGTTTACTTTGATGAAATTCATGTTTATAGTAAAAACTTTAGATGAGAATTTCAAACAGTTGCATTCTGTATTAGAGGTATTAAGAAAGGGAGAATTGTATGCTAACCCAAAAATGTGTTGCTTTTGTATGGAAAGATTGGTTTTTTTGGGTTATGTTGTTAGTTCTAACGGTATAGAGGTGGATGAAAAGAAAGTGAAAGCTATTAGGGAATACCCTATACCTAAGTCTACTATTGAGTAACCATTTTTCATGGTTTGGCTAGTTTTTATTGTAACTTTGTTAAAGGCTTTAGTACCCTAGTTTAACCTTTAATTGAGGTTGTTAAGAAAACTTTTTTGTTTTAAGTGGGGTGAGGATCAGAAAAAGGCTTTTAAATTAATGAAGTAAAGATTTTGTTTTGCACCTATTTTAGCTTTGCCTAATTTTACTAAAACCTTTGAGATTGAGTATGATACTTCAAGTATCAGTATAGGGGATATTTTGATGCTTAAAGGGTGCCTATTGCCTATACACTTTGGTTAGGGAACTTAAAACTTGGAAACACTAACTTTGGCCTGGGTAATTTTTCATTCACAATCATGAGTCCTTAAAACACTTGAAGAGTCATCATAGATTGAATAGAAGATGTGACAAGTGGATGGAATTCATTGAAACATTTCCTTATCTCATATGTATGTTTTACTTTCCACATAGAATGTAATAATTCTAGGATTTGAATGTATTAAGAGAGTATATGTCAATGATGATGATTTTTCTATTGTTTACAATGCATGTGACAAAAATGCCTTTGGTAAGTTCTACAGATTAGATGGATACCTTTTCAGAGAAAACCAATTTTGTGTACCTTATTTTCTATGTGTGAACTGTTACTTAAGGAGGCACTTAGGAGAGAATTAATGGGACACTTTGGTATATAAAAGACTTTAGAAACTTGGCATGAACATTTTTATTGGCTCCAAATAAAATGGGATTTAGAAAGAATATGTTCTAGATGCATTACCTATAGACAAGCTAAGTCTAAGTAAGGTCTTACAGTAGGGGATTTATACATTTTTATCCATGCCTAGTGAACCTTGGGTAGATATTTTTCTAAAATGTGAATGCCTTTTGAGCCCTATAAATACCCAACTCATTTCTCTTCTCTTTACCCATTATTTATGAGTTGAAATTTTGCCAAAATTTATACCAAGATTTATATATGTTTTACAAAATATTTATAGAGAGTTTACTTTTATGAGTGGGACATTTTGTGGTTAGTTATAAAATTATAATCTATGTGATTATATGGCTTGATTGTGTTTCTCCCGTATGGGATTTGATATTAGTAATGGACTATGTATCTTGAGAAGTTATGAGTTGATCCATTTCCAATTATTAATCTTTGGTTATCAATCACACCATATTGGATGGTGTTGGCTTTGGAGGACAACCATGTTTGAGTGTTGAACCGAATACTTATGGAAGTAACAACTGAAGAAAAACAATAAAGAGTTTGTATAGAGGTCTTGGCAGATATAGGTAATAATAGTATTACTATCTATTAGTGTTGTAACTTGTTTACTATTTAGTAAATTATTTACTATAAAGTAGTTGCCTTAAGTAACCTGATGATGTTACAATATAGATACTATCTCTATATGGGTTTACATCATTATATCAATTCTTATGAATAATCTAATATTATGTAAGTACAATCCATGTTTAGTGTGTGTATGTCTTAACACACTATACGCTTAAAACTTTGATTAGAAAGATTTTACTATTTACTTACTTTCTGTTCATTATATAATATATGTTTTTCAAGTTATCTACTTTTGATATTATACTTTTTTGTGCTTCTACTACGTGAACTTTTGAAATGTTCCTTTTTTTGTATGTTACGAGATAGAGTAGAGTCCTTTAGGAGTCTATATCTCCTTACTCTATATGAACAGATGCACCTTTTTGAGCTTAACCTCCTTAGTATTGATCTTATTAACTTTCTTTTCACACACACATTCTATCTAATAGAGTCATGAGAAGAAGGTAATGTAGGTACACCTTTTCTTTTCAATGGGTTTAACTATGCTTATTGGAAATCTCAAATCAAGGCCATTTTATGGTCCCAAGTAGACGGTGAATGGTTCCTTGTTGAAAATGGCTGGACATACCGCAATAAAACCTTACCTAACAATACTGCTATACCACAACCTATGATCAAATAGACCAAGGAAGAATCTAGGGAGTCTGAATGGAATAATAAAGGGTTATATGTTATCATCAAAGTTATGTTATCTGATGAATATAGAAGGAGTTAGAGTTGTATGACTTTTAAATAAGCTTGGGATATTTTAGAAATAACTTATGAATGTACTTTTGTAGTACATAGATCCAGAATGTTGAGGTTGAGTAGAGATTTTGAATTGTACATTATGCAAGAAGATGAGACCTTTGACTTATCTTATGCACGATTATCCAATATTGTCAATTATTCTCATAACCTAGGTATGTAGACGAATTAGGGAAGAAAAAAAATTGAAAAAATAATTATTAGTCTACCTTATAGGTTTCATACTAAGGTCACTCTATTGGAGTCAATGTACAAACTAAGTGAGCTTCCTATAAATGAGCTAGTTAGGGACTTTCAAATCTTTGAATTACATCATGTTTTACCAATACCCGAGAATATTTTTCAAAGAAGACAAAAAACTCGGCCCTCAAGACTATTAAAGGAAGTGAACCAATCAAAGATATGTGTATAATAAGTGGTGATAATGATGATTATGATCTTGATAAGGAGGAAATGGCATTCCTTGCTTATAGATTTACCATATTCTTTAGGAAGAAGATACCTTCCTTTGGGACTAATAGAGAGATACTTCAAGTTCCAAAACTTTAAGATCTACTAGAGGTGATAAAGACTCAGAAAATAGTTTTTGAGAAACTGAGCAAAGGTCACTTGAATAAAATAAGGTGCTTAGAATATGGAAAACTAGGATACATTATTGCATAGTGTTTTCAAAAGCTAAACCCTACAAACAAACATGTCATGAAAGGTAAGGTTACTATTTTGGATAGTAATAGTAGTGATGATGAGGATGACACTACTTTTATGACCTTCATGACTCTAGTAGTGCCACTGATCCTCCGACTACTACCTTAGATATTCAAAAGGTGACAATTGAAGCTAATGATGACGATGATGTACAAGATGATCTCCTTGATTCTTACAGTGAACTCTTATTGGAGCATATGAAGCCAAAGATATGTACTTTAAAGAAAAATATAGAGGAAAAAAGTCTTCTAATGACGATCAACAACTTGACCTCACCAAAAAAAAGTAAGGTTATTCAAAAGCGATATTCATACTTACTCGAGGAATTTAATGCAAATCAAGAAAATTGAAAAAACTTGAGGAACAAATAAAGGCTCCCATCTCTAGTAAATTCACAAATTTTTTTATCACCCCTCACCCCTTTCTTGATCAAAATTTTGAGGTTGAAGGATTGAAAAAGAAAATTATTGTCTTGGAGAGTGCAAAGGAATACATAGCCTATTCTCTTTCTAAAAAGGAAGCTAAAATTAATCAACTAAATGATAAAGTTGGAATTATAAACAAATCTATATCTCATCTTGAGTCATTTCTCAAAGAAAAAGAAGATTTGATGATTATCTTAAAGGACAAACTTAAAGTCAGTGGGAAGGACCTGGCCTATTCTACATCTGGATTGAATAAAATGATGACTAGCTTTGAGAACCTAAATGACATCCTCAATAACACAAAGAGGTTTGGGGACAAAGAAAGTATTGACTATAGTGAAACATTTTCTATCTCTAAGGGTTGTTCTATTGAGTTTGTTAAAGGTTCCAATCAAAATTCAAATTTGAAATATGCTATCACCGACCTAAAATTTAAGTAGGTTATGTTTTCTTAGCCAGACTATTCTAGCATGGTAAAATCCTCACATAAGGCTAGCTCTTCACACCACTCTAGTGTTGGTCTATTGCCCTTACCTATCACCATTCCCACTTGTCACCCCTATGGTAAGCCTGGGCATTTAGGACTTTACTATGGAAATTGGCTCTCATCCTCATGTGAAATTCAATGTGAGTGTTTCCTCTTATTTTCCTTTATGTACTACTCCTCAGTGTCAAAGATTATGTTTTCCCAACTCCACCGTTGACACTTGTTATTGTTGTGACATTGTTGGGCACATTGCTAGGTAGTATTCTAGGTCTATGAAGAGTACAACTCAGAGTCCTCCACCTCAATTTTACCTATCATCTTTGTGAAAATGTAGGTATTGGGGCTCATCTAAGCATGTTTATATTGGTTGCATTATAAATTTAAGGCACAAAGAAAAAATAAATAAATCTAGCTCAAAAAACCTACCTCGCTCTGTTTATATGGATGACTTGACTACTTTTAGTAGAAACTGTAAACAAAACAAACATCAAGTTCCATATACTCCCCATGCTCACATGAGTCAAAGACTATCTCTAAATTTTGTTACCCCCATAAATTCTTTAAATGAAGGGATACAGTTTGATCACTATTTTTGGGTGATCTATTAGGATAGATTTTCTTACTTTCATTTCTCTCTATGTTTTTCATTTTTCCATATGTTAAATCATGTCATCATGCTCACATCCTAGTTACTTTGACATGTTTCCTATATGCATTTGTCTTGCATTCTACCTGTTTCTTCCTCTATGGCATTTTGTATGTGTATCATGTTACCTATCTTTATCATATAGTGTCATTGTAGTAGGATTCTTTGTTTACAATCCTATATTTCTTATGACATGACATTTGGAATGCTCCTCATCTATCTTACTAGATTTTACATTCTTACACCTAGAATATTGTGTGTTGATTATCTGTTTGTTTCTTGTTGATTCCTTTCCTTCGTTCACTTATCTTTTTTCTTCTTATCATTTGACTTTGCTTCAGTTATTTCTTTGAATTTAACTAAGATATCTTTCTTGCTATTATCTTTGTGTACACTCCTATTATATCTGATTTTTCCCTATCTAAGCATGTCTTATGTTTCTGTGTTCGAACTTCTGTCCTTCTCATATACTTAGTGGCTCTAGTAGCATCCCTTGTTTCTTTCTTAGTTTAGGAAAGTTTCTTGTGATGCATCCCTTGTTTCTTTCTTAATTTAGGGAAGTTTCTTGTGTTGTGCATTATTTAATTAGTTTCTTTCTTTCTCTTGACTAATAATGATGAAAGTGTTGTTGTTTATCTCTTTCGAGACACGTTCCCTTTCCTTTTTAAGCGTTGATCTATTTTGAGTCTTTTCTTATTGTCTAACCTATTAGTAATTGTTCTATGTTTCATGAGATGGATGACTTTTCTCTTTTCTATACTATTGCATATAAAATGAGATGGATCATGTTAATATTATTTTTTCATGCATTTGACCGAAATTGATGTATGGATGTTTTGACATATGTATTCCATAAGAGCATATATGGCTAAATTTTTCTTGTTTGTCTTATCTTAAATTAAATTCTCTTTTACACATCCCATGCAATTATTTTGAGAAGCTTGTATGAATCACCTGCTTTGATGATTTGTATTTCTCTAAAAAGCTTTAAAATCCACCTTTAGTGTCTCTCGAGGAAAAATTCAAGGTGTTGCTTGGTTAGAAAGATGATTTAGGATATCCTTGAATCATTTGTTTCTTTCTTGCCATCATTGTTCTCATATCCTTAGTCTCTCCTCTTTGATCCTTTATGGTTTCCTTTTATTTATTTGCTCCTAAATACTAGCCTAGCCCAAATATTTATTCTCACTTACCTTATCCACCCTTTGATTAACATGTTTTTTGGGTTTATTGGTTTTACCCTCTTAGTTTCTATATATAAAAAAAGAAAAAAAAGAATGAAAAAGGAAAAAAGGTTGATAATGGATTCATAAATATAAAAAAAGAAAAATAAGTCTTGAGATTTGTGTGTATAAAAACAAAAGGAAGGAGAAAATAAAAGAAAAGAAAAGGTGAAAAGATGATGAGAGTGTTGAGGCAGTGTTGCACAAACATCTATTTTTTGTACTGCTCTCTCAATTTCATTGGTTGATGTTTGAGAAGTAAAGAGAAAAGAACCCATATTTTAGGGTATATATGTAATAGACTTGAACTTATCCATTATTTTGGATTAATAAAGATAGGTTTATGCCTAAATGTCTTCTCTTCCCTACCTATTCCTTCTCCTTTCATTACAATCTTTGAAAGACCTATTGATTTCTTATTAGATGGAACTAATTATGAAGCTTAGTTCAATTTAAGTCTATATTTCAATTTTCTTGGTTCATATAAGCATATCATGATGGCATATAGAGTAAAAAAAAATCGCATAGCATGCACTATGGATGGAATCAAAAACTTTAGTCATACCCTATATCATGGATTGATAGACATATGGATTTTGCATTAAATGTATTATTTATCCTCTTCAAACCCTCTGATTCATTGAATATGTTTTGTTTGCCTATTTCGTTTTGTATTTCATGTTGACTATTGTGGTAGATTTTTTTAAGTTGGGAAGGTTTGCAGGTAGAATGCATAACTTGCTTTTTATATCACATGCATACTTTTAGGAGGGAAAGTGTATGTCTTGTGTATGATGTCAAGGGACATGGTATGTTTGTTTTACTTCTTGTTATTTGTCCTATTTGTGAGTTATTTTATTCTACAAGTTCATTTGGTGCTTCCTTTTCTGTGAAGTATCATTGTATGAAACATGCATAAATAGGACTATTAGTATGACATATTTCATGAATTGTATGCAAACTCTTCATTTGTGTTCCCTACTTCTATTTCCTTCTTGCATGTTCATTACTTGTCATTCATTGCATATTAACTATTTCTAGAATGCATGACATATGTTTTCTTGGGTAGATTGAGATGTTTTATATCTGTACTTATCCTTGGTTGCCAATGCATTTAGTTTGTTGCATGTTACATGCTTCTAACCTACTAGTTTCTTGGTGCCTTTTTGTGTCTTTTTTCTCTTGAAGCATGTGGTACTTCTTATTGTCTTTGCTTTAAACTTGTTTCTTTGAAATAGTGTTAGGATTATAGCATATTTTTATACCTTCTCTCCCTTATATAGGGGTGATCATTTGAATTTTAGTGTCAAATGGGAGGAGAAGTTTATGTGCACAGCTATATGATTGTTGCCATATCATGTGATATATGGGCTACGAGTGTAAGATTGTACTACATATTATTATCTAACTTTCATGCATTTAGGAGGAGTGTTACATGAAGTTAATGGGATTTTTTCAATTTTCTTGTGCTTATACCCATCTATATGTACTTGTGTAAGGGTAACACGATAGTATATGGTTTGACTATATGTTGTTACTTCATGACACATTTCATGGGGTATGTGTTTGTTTCATGTATGCATGTATGCAAGTTACATGTGTAAAGTGAAGTCTTTGAGCTTTAAATTTTTTATGTGCAGTGGTGTTAAGAGCCTCATATTTCAAAGTGATAGAATATATGAGTTGATGGATGAAGTACATAAGATGGATCCATTTAGTATAGGTGTGTCTTTTGGATTTTAGTGTATTTTGTAGTATTGTTCATTAGAACTAACATCCTTAGGAAATCTTCATGATCATATCATATTTGATAAGTGTCTGTACCTAATTATGCAGTGTTTTGACATGGAAATCCAAAGAGGAAGAATGCAAGTCTCTTTATATTTGTGTATATATATTGTCTCCCCATGTACAAAATATAGTGTCTATTTTATTTTACTTAGTGTATTTGTCTTCCTCTGTGTAAGGTTGGTTACTTGGATCAATAATTCACATACACACATAGTTAACTACACTTTTATGCAAGGTATAGTATTGGTTTTCATAGTTAGGTATACATTTTTACTTGTGATCTTTGGTGTGTTTTAGGTGCGGGTATTTATGATAATCATTGACATTTTTGGAAAAAAAATAAAACTTTTTATGACCTCACTAACATGCTTGCCAAAGACCTTGTCAACACCTTCACCGGCCCCCTAGTGAGATAGCTAGCAAGGTGGAAAGTTATGTGTGCATTCATTACCCTATAAATACCCCACTCATTTCTCTTTTCTTAACCCATTGTTTATGAGTTGAAATTCTACTGAAATTTGTATCAAGATTTATAACTGTTTTACAAAATCATTTTAGAGAGTGGGTCACTTTGTTATTAGTTATCAAATCATAATCTGTGTTAGTACATGGAGAGATTATGTGTCTCCCGTATGTAATTTGATATTAGTAGTTGATTGTGTGTCTCGAGAATTTGTGAATTTATCCATTTCTAGTTACTAATCTTTGGTTACCAATCACACCACATTGGGTGGTATTGACTATGAAGGATAGTCGGGTTTGAGTATTGAACCAAATAGTTACAAAATTGGAAAGTGAAGAGCAATAGTGGGAAATTTGGATGGAGGTCCTAGTTGATAGAGGTAATAATGGTTTTATGTATATTAGTGACTTATTTTTTGCTAAGTGGTTGCCTTAAACAATCTAAGGATGTTACAATATAGTTACAGTCTCTATATGGGTTTACCTCGTTATACTGATTGTTATGCATGATCTGATACTATGGTTGTACAATCCAAGTTTAAGGTGTGTATATATCAACATACTATAAGCTTACACTTTGATTAGAAAGCATTTACTATTCACTTACTTTCTGTTAATTATATAATATATGTTTTTAAAAGTTATGTTCTTTTGGTACTATACTTTTTATGCTTCTATTGTGTGAACTTTTTAAGTGTTCTTTGTCCTATATCTTATGAGATAAGGTCAAGTCTTTTAGGAGTCTGTATCTCCTTACCCTGTTAGTTAAATGGATCATGGACTTTTTCACCTAAAATGGGCTTATTCAAGATCTAAATCATGATCAAATGATTCCATTAATGGAGTGCAAGGCATGACATGAATAGTCAATGAAATAAGAGTGATTCAGGAAATTGAAAGTGCATCGCGACATGAGTTATAGTCTTTTGTGGCATAGAGCTCTCAGGTGGATTTAGGAACCCAAGCAACTTTATTACACCATGGCATGAGTATTTTTTTCATAGCCGCATGAGTCTCTTAGGATATTTAATGTCATCAAGTTTTAGACTGGATTGTGGCAATGTTTATTGTGCATTATTGTACTCACCCTTAAATTTCAATTTTTCTCTCGTTTGATCTGTTCAAAATGCTATTATCTTTTTATTTAGGTTTTAATTTAATTTTGGTTCTTTATAAACCTACAACCATGAACTCTTGAACAATAAATTTAGATTTTATAATACTTTTTTTATGTCAAAGTTGAGAGCTTTGAGCCTCCTTTATTCCTTTACAAACTGACTTAGGAAGGGATTTACAAATCTTATGACTTCCTATCATCGTTGACTCATTGATGAGTAATATCTATAGAGTGAAGGTGAGTGCTATAATCTGAGTATTAGCTTTCTTTGATCAATTTTAATATTTATGTCTTTGACCATTTCTCTTGGAGTTCTCAAATCAATTCCTATTTGTGGGTATCAAGGTTTGATTTCACGTGTTTGCAACAAATTAGAATTTAGATTCCTGCATAATTGTAAAGCCCAAAAAAAAAATACTAATTTTAAAGCCTAGAAATATTTTTTTAAAAGCCTAGAAATCATAATTTTAAAGCCAAAAGCCATTTCATAAGGTTATAAAAGAATTTTTGAGCCTAAGTCGTGGGTTAATGGGTCAAAATATAGACATGGATTCTATGGCCTAATAATATTTGATCCAACCAAAGTTTATCGATGAAAACTGGCATTGACTTTTGTTGACTATTGATAGGTGTTAATTATTGATTGGCATCGACTGCATTGATCATTGATTGGCATTGATCAATGTTGACCAATTTTTTTGGTACAATTTTAAGTTCAAATATTGGTATGCTTATATATTTTTTTGATGAATTAATTGAAGTAGCATATCGTTAAAGTAACCTTTCTTGAGCAAATTAATTTTTTCGAAATATAAACAGTTGTGTGTACATTGATTTCCCAAAAAGAATGCTGATATTTAACATAATTTCATGTACACCTGTGGTAATAAATGTGTGATTATTATTAAGTTTTGTTATGTGAACAATAATTTAGCAAAGGAAGATTTATTGTTCAGCTCGTTCTTATTGTCAGTGTTTGATTACTACACCAAGATATCATTTACAAGTTAATATTTTATTTAAAGATAAAATATTAATGAAGTACCTGGTATCTTGAGATAGGTTTTACCTTTGTTTGAATTTATTATTTTGGTTTTGAGTCTTATGTGATCTTATTTGGTTTTGTTTACTTTTCTGGATTGAACTATGAATAATCCTAGTAATAACATTACCAGCATAAACTTTATTCCTATGCTAAATGACACTAACTTCAAGTCATGGAAAAAGAACCTCTTGATAATCCTCGGAGTCATCGATCTCGACCTTGTAATAAGGTTGATTCTACTGCACCTCTTATAGAGAGTAGAACTTTTGATAAAAAGAAGGAAAATGAAAGGTAGAAGAAATCAAATTTTTTATGTATGATGACTATTCTGGAAGCATTCAAGGGCATAATGTCTAAAAATATAACTATGGCTTAGAAGTTCCTTGTGAACATTGAAAAGAGGTTGGTCGAGAATGAAAAGTTTGAAATAGGTATGCTCTTAATAAGTCTAATTTTAATGAGGTATAGGGATAAAGGTAATAGCATAGAGTACATCATGGAAATGTCTCATCTTGCTTTCGACTTGAGAACACTTAAGCTAGAACTTTCTATGGACTTGTTAGTTCATTTGGTTTTGATATCCCTTTTGTTATTGTTTAGCCTACTTAAGGTGAGATACAACTGTCAGAAAGAGAATTGGTCTCTGAATGTGATCACCTCACATTATGTTCAAGAAGAGGAAAGGCTGAAGCAAGATAAGATAGATAATGGTTTTCTAGCCTCAACCTCCAAGTATAAAGAAAAAGAAGAGAAAATGAAGAAGGATAAGGAAGTTACAAATATGACACCTCAAAATAAATAGCAAAAGAAACCAGATAAACCAAAAGGTACTAATTGTTTCTACTATGATGTTAAAAGGCATAGGAAGAAGTGTTGCACTAACTATCACACATAGCATGCTAAGAAAGATATGCTTCTTAATTTAGTTTCTTATGAGGTTAATTTAACTTTGATACCTAGAAATAAGTGGTGGATAGATTATGGTGTAATAACTAACATCAATGTTTCTATGCAAGGTCGCCTAAGTTGCTAAGAGCTAAGTGATGGTGAAAGATACATTTATATGGGTG
This sequence comes from Hippophae tibetana, assembly GCA_037013495.1. Lineage (NCBI taxonomy): Eukaryota > Viridiplantae > Streptophyta > Magnoliopsida > Rosales > Elaeagnaceae > Hippophae > Hippophae tibetana. The sequence goes on from CM072806.1 coordinate 31,208,449, forward strand.
ATGGTAAGACTCATCTGCTTTACTACTTTTTGGCTTATCTATTCCAACCATTATTTTTTCGTGGCACATCCTGCCGATTAAAAATATAGGTACTATATCTTTATTTTTCTTTTTTGTCTTCTACCGAAAATTCTTCCTTTTTATTCTTCCTTTTTTATTTTTGATAAGTGCTAAAAAAGTACTAAAATTACCATGATTTAATATACTTTAATTGATTACATAGATTTATATTTGTATAATTTTATCATATTTTTATATAAATTTGTCTTTTCAAAATCAGGGTATTTTTATTGTTTTTTAGGTATTTTCGTTCAAAAATAATTTAAAGACTCAAAGAAAAATACTAGAAGCAATACATCAAAATATTTAGAGTTTAGTATTCATTTATTATACAAATAAGTTAGTAAAACTAAAAAAAATGGAAAATTGACCAAACTATGTAGCCAACACACGTTCTCGCCTATCCCATACGCCCTATCCATATGTTACGTTGAGCCCTATGCGTGCCAACGAATATTTGCAGCAAATCCCAGACGAGTGATCGCCCGTCCTACCACAAATCACGCCTCACACACATGCTAGCCTGTCCAAATTCCCACTTCTCATCTATATAAGGACCCTCTCCCCCATTGTAAAAATCATCTCTCAAAATCTTTTATCTTTCTCTCTCTAGAAAGTTTTCATAGTTTTTACTCGTTTGTTTTAGTTTTAAAGTTCTTCTCTTTTTGAGAAGAACTAGTTATGCTTTTGTAAATTTCTATTTTTTGATTCAATAAATGGAAATACAAATCCGTTTGAAGGTTTTCCAAAAAAGGAATTAGGATCAAAGTTCTATAAGGATTCTTTTAAAGTATAATTTTAAAATGAATTATTTACTGTTATTTTTATGTTTTATTCTTATATGTTATATTTAAGTTTTTTGCGATTAAATTTAGCATGATTAGCTATTTGTAAATATGATATAATAATAATGTTATTATGCTTGAAAAATATTAAATAAGTAAAAAATTTCTAAAACAGAAATTGATTTTTTTTATTCAAGATTTTATATTAAGCATATTAGAGAGAAATATATTATTTTTCATTATAAACTTAAATCTGAAAATTAGATTTTAAGGTTTAATTATCCAATCTGATTTAGAGTAGTACCATTTTATTTGTTGGTACAATTGTCAAGTAATTAGAGTGAAGCTCTTTTTCAAATATTTTTATAAGAACTATTATTCAAAAATGTATTCATAACATATTTTCAGTAATGGTTTTAAAACTTGAAAAATACTTGGATAATTAAATTCTTAGGTTTAATTTGGAGACCTTGAATAAAGTTTAAAATGTCTAACTTTACCAAAGGTAGCATTTAAATGGTTCATTTTCAATCTCTTTAAAAAAAGAAATTAATTATCGACCCCACCTATAAGTGTTAATTGATTTGTTAAATTAATAAAGAGTATCTAATCCCACCAAAGCTGGTATTAATATAAAAAAAATCAATAAATTTCAATTTATATCTTTAATAACCTAAATAATATGAACAAGCATAATTAACTTAATTATTATATCCATAAATACTCTACTGTTATGAATGATAAAAATTTGTATAATTGTTTATTGAATCCATATCCACCTTTATTTTTTTATGTTATTAAATTAGGAAATACAAAAAATCAAAATATTGTGATAAAAATTTTATGATTTAATTTTGTCTTTAAAAGTTTGAATAATAAATTACAAATCACATATATTCTTTCCTTAGATCTACTTTGAGAGTATAATTGTCATTTTCTATAAAATGATTAGTACACTTGTGAAAGTTTTACATATATAAAACCAAAGTATCAGTAAAATCGGTATTGTTAACCCGATGTGGGTTTTATCCCATCAAGTTTTTGACGTTGTTGTCAAGAAAAGAATAGCATTTTTAAATTATTTATCAAAATTTTAAAAGATTGATGTGATGTAAATATTGTGATTTTTATTTTTAGAATTTAATTTCAAATCAAAAATAAAATATAAAAAATATATTAGATTTGAAAATTAAGTTCATAAACATAATATTAAAAAAATCATATATAAGACAGATTTTAAATTAATATTTAAATTCTTTATCATACACATAAAAATATCATAAATAAAATATATTAGTTTTACATTCAAATTTAAATCATTAAAAAAAATTAAAAAAAAAATCGAAAAGTTTTCAATAAATCTTTGTGATTTACGATTCATACAAAAAATAATAATAAATCTTAAATTTAAATTAATTTAATTAATTATTAAATTTAAAAAAATCTTAATAAATAGTAAATCAAAAATCAAAAGCTATTGTTTTGGATACTCTTCCGTGAAACAGTATCAAAAATTTAAAATTTAAAATTTTAAAAAAATTAAACTTTAATTTTTTTAATTTTTTTTCTTTTCTAAAAATATTTAAAAAAAACTATTATGTAATAGCATAAAAAGTAAAGATCTAAGTGAGTTTTATGTAGGAAATTAGTTGTTGGAAGTCTTTGTGCTACTAGTTTTTTTTTGGAAACATTACTCTTTCTAAGAGGATGGTTTTTAGGAAGGTTTTTTCTCACCATTCTTTTCTTGGAACACTCTTGGTTAATACTGATTATGTTTTTTAACTTAGAGATTAACTTAACTATTGTAAATATTGTATGATATAACATGTATAAAAATTTATTTGTATTATTTATTAGATAGAGTGCATTATATTCAATACAATATAATCAAGTATATTTATATGTAAAAAATATATGTTTGTATTATATGATAGATAGAGTGTATTTTAAATATGTATAGTTTAAGTATGTATAATTATATGTATCAAAAATTTTATAAAAGTTATTTGTATTATATATATTGTAAAATATGTATAATTCTTTTATTTATTTATTCTTTTATTTATTTCACTAAATTTATTTTTATTTTATTTTTTTTATTTTATTTGTTTATTTTTCACTTATTACTTTCTTTTCTTTTTTGTTTCTTTTACTTAATTTTTATTTTTATTGTTTAGTATTTATTTTAATACTTAGTGTTAGATTAGTTTTAAAAAAATTGAAGTTATCTCCAAAATTTTAAAGTTTTTAATTACAATATGTGATAAAAAGAGGTAGTTGTTTTGTTAGATCTAGGTACAAATGTGTTTTAATATCTTAGTTATTTGACTTACACCTAAAAATAGGTTATCTAAAACCCACAATCATGTCCCTAGTTTTAAGTAAATAAAATTTTGAAAATCCATAGAGCATGACTTAAAAAGTATAGGTAGACAAACTTGTTCTACCTATAGGTTTGATTGACTTAATGATGTGGGGACATTAAGTTTGCTTAAAATGAAATCCCCTCATTTACGTCTTGCTAAGACATTAATTTATTTAATTTATTTTGTTTATTTTAGTTTAATTGTATGTGAATAATTTTAGAATTTCTAAAACTAAAAATATTTGTTGAGATATTAGAAGTTCACATCGATCTATTTATGTGAACTTTAATGATGAACATGATGGATGCACCTGCATTTCTCCATCCCTACCTTCACATTCTCAAGAAATAGGTAACTTTATTTCTCTTTTCTTTTTATCTTTAATTTACAATTGTTACATTGAGGACAATGTAAGCTCTAGGTTGGGGGTGATGAAAAGTTACCATGCTTAATTTCAAAAAATTTAACAATTTCAAAAAATTTAACAATTTTAAAAAATTTGATGTTCACATTTTCATTTTTATTGTGTTTGAATTTATTTTTTTATGTGGTTTGGTAATTTTTAGAATTTTATGATTACTTTTAAAAAAATTCTCACAAAGATTTATCATTTCTTTAAATCAAATTTAAGTAAATAGTTAAGTCTTTTGCACTATTAGATTAATTTTTAAAAACATATAATGGAGTATATGGTAATTAGTTAGTTTTTGTCATAAGTGGTATTTTATGATAAAATGTGAAAATTATAATGAACCCAAAATCAATTTTTAGGAATCAAATAGTGGAGACTACCCTTGTGAGATATTATTTTAGCCTTAATTTTATTTATTCTAAGTATAATATTTTCATTCTACACAAAACACTTATTCTATTTATTCAAAATTTTAGATGATCTCTATAAGTATTAGATTGAATGTATGAATTTTCTCATCTTAATAGACTATCGTATATTTATTTTTCATTTACTTAGATTAAATTATTTAAGTAGAAATTGATATAAAATGCATATATCTCATTCATGCTTGACTTCTACCAAAAAGAGACATATTTGGGGTTATCTAAACCAAAATCAAACAAAAAAGCCACAAAACTAACCACTCTCCAAAATCCTACAAAAATGTACAATTTGTACATGGGTCTACTCTCTAAAAAATATATCTTAAAAATATCTTGAAAATAGAGATAAATAATATATAGTATAATCTATATGCTATGACCTTTTCAGCCTTAAACATTAGTAAGAGTTGGTTAGTACAAAATTAATATAGGAAATAATTCCCCTAGAAGTCATTCCATTTATTTTTCCTACACTTTTAAAAGGCATATATCTTGAAATTTTTGCTTAATGAGTTTGATTTATGCATGAAAATAATATATATGATATCTTTATAATTTATACATTCGATTACTTTCATGAGATCAAATTTATGCACTATTTTTAAGGATTTCTTCTTTTATAAGTATGTGCACTTATTAGTTAATTTCTAAACATAAACTCTATTTGTATACGTCTTAATATGAGTGCTTGAACCCATAGGATTCAATTTTTTAAGAGTATTGACTTGTAAGAATAGACGTGAAGCAAATTCAAATTTTTAACATTGAAATTGGGTAACTTTAAATTGAAATATTTTTGAAATGAAGTATGAAAATGATTTTCAGCTAATTATTATTATAAACTATGACTGTTTAAGAATTTGAAAATAACTTATGCTTTAGATTTTAATTATAATCTTAAAGGAGATTAAAAAGCCTGAGACATTTTTATGTTTTGTTTTGTTTTGTTTTCTTGTCTTATTTTATTTTATTTTTAAGTAAATTTTTTATTTTATTTAGTTTTTATTTTGTTATAATTTTATTTTTATGTTATTTCTTTTTAATTTTTACATTTAGTTCAATGTTTGTAGGTATTATTACTAAAAACTCTCACGAGACTCAAACTCATCCACTAGGGTAAACTAGGGATTTAAAGGCTTGTTACATACGCTAAATGCAATCATGTCAATCCACGGAAGTGATTTAGAATAGTTTAACTTTTAGTTTTTATCAGTTCTCTTGCTAACGGACTACAAGAAGCTATTTTGGGTTGTGATGAGTGCTTAAAAACAGTAAAATTACCATAATTTAATATACTTTAATTGATTAAATAGATTTATATTTATATAATTTTATCATATTTTATATAAATTTGTCTTTTTGGAATCATGGGTATTTTTATTATTCTTCATATATTTTCATTCAAAAATAATTTAAAGACTCGAAGAAAAATACTATAAGTAATACATCATAATAATTAAAGTATAGTATTCATTTATTATACAAATAAATGAGAGAGAAATGAGGGAAAGTCAAAAAAATGAAAAAATAGAAAAACTTACGTAGCAAACACATACTCGTGCCTATCCCGTGCCCCCATGTGCATGTCACACTAAGTCTTGCATGCACCACCTCCCGTCTACCATAATTCCCAAGCGTATCAATGCTCGTCCCTCCCCAAATCTCGCCCTACACGCATTTCAACCTATCTAAACATGTCCAAGACCAATTTGAGTTATTTTCCCATTTATTCAGCCTTTTCTCATCTGTAAAAGGATACTCTCCCCCATTGTAAAAATCACCCCTCAAAATCTATTTTATTTCTCTCTCTAGAAAGTTTTCTTAGTTTTTTTTAGTTTTAAAGTTGTTCTCTTTTTGAGAAGAACTAGTTATGCTTTTGTAAACTTCTAATTTTTTATTCAATAAACGAAATGTAAATCCGTTTGGAGGTTTTTCATAAACGGAATTAGCATCAAAGTTTTGTAAGTATTGTTTTAAGGTATAATTTCAAAATGAATTCTTTACAGTTATTTTTATGTTTTATTCTTATATGTTATATATAATTTATTTATGATTAAATTTAACATGGTTGAATGTTTGTAAATATGATATAATAATAATGTTGTTATGCATGCAAAATATTAAATAAGTAAACCATTTTTATAAAATAAATTGATTTTTTTATTTAAGATTTTATATTAAGGATGTTAAAGAGAAATATATTATTTTCCATTATAAACTTAAATCTAAAAATTAGATTTTAAGGTTTAATTATCCGGTCTGTTTTAGAGTAGTATTCTTTTATTTGTTGGTACAATCGTCAAGTAGTTAGAGTGAAGTTCTTTTTCAAAAGTTTTTATAAGAGCTATTGTTCAAAAATTTAAAAGTTAGTACTCGAATAATTAAATTCTTAGGTTTAATTTGAAAACCCTGAATAAAGTTTAAAATATCTAACCCAACCAAATGTGACATTTAAATGGTTCATTTTCAATCTCTTAGAAAAAAAAATTAATTTAATTAACCAAATTAATTATCGACCTCACTCATAGATGTTAATTGATTTGTTTAATTAACAAAGAATATATAACCCCATCAAAGGTGGTATTTATATAAAAGGAGAGAGAATCAATAAATATCAATTTGTATCTTTAATAACCTAAATAATATAAGCAAGCATAATTCAATTAATTATTAAATTCATAAACGCTCCATTATTATGAATAATAAAAATTTGCATAATATTTTATTGAATCCATATCTATGTTTATTTTTTTATGTTATTAGATTAGGAAACATATAAAATCAAAATATTGTGACAAGATGTTTATGATTTAATTTCGTTTTCAAAAGTTTGAATAATAAATTAAAAATCACATATATTTCTTTCTTAGATCGACCTTGGGAGTATACTTGTCATTTTCTATAAAATGATTCTTACACTTGCGAAAGTTTTATAAATATAAAACCAAAGTAAATATAAAATTGGTATTGCTAACCCGATGCAGATTTTGTCTCATCAATTTTTAGTCGATAGTCCTTTGGATGATGTCGATGATGATGCATATTTTTCTTTTTGATCCTTGATGCAGTAAATACATATGTGGTCTTTGGTGGATTTTCTGGTATAGAAAATACCTTCCTTGTTTCTTTACCAATTTTTAGGTTATTGTTATTAAAATTTGTCTCAAATTTGGTGATTTATTCACCATCCATCTAGGTAAGAGCCATATTACTATAGGAAGTAATGGTGACTTTACTGGATGAGTAATTTACTTTGGTCTCAATGGAATTATCAACTTTTCTAAGTTCATAGTAAAATTGGCTTAACATTTGACCTCTTAATATACAAAGTTCATCTATGTTGAATTATTTTTCTTAAAGCGTCATTGGTTTGGAAACTTCTCTATTTGTGTTGGAAATCCATATCATGATGAAGTGATAGGGTCTAATACATCATTTCTCATTCCAGTCCACTAGTAAATTGAAAAATCTAAGATAAACAAGGTTGCTACTTGCTTTTATCATCTTCCTAAAGTTTTTGATATCTTTTTTGAATTTTTTTGGGAAATAATTTAATTCAATTAAACTAATTCTTGGATATATGTTTTTTATTAGTCTTGCATGGAAAGCTTTGTAAAAAAATATTGAATTAACTCTTTCCAAAATGTTAAATTTACTGCTTGCAAGGAATTTCTTTTTTTATAGTATAGAACTTCTTATCTTCTATGTGTTTCTGGGTAGATTTTTTGGCTAAGTTTTAAAGACTCAACCATTGTTTTTGCTAAGATTTCTATATTGGTCATTTTTATCTTCAATGACTAATGGATTTCTGGGAAATGTTTTCCTAAATAGCAACTGGATGCCTTAATATCTTTGATGTTTCTAGGAGAGATGTCTCTCTAAATAGTACTGGAGACTGTATTACTTGTTTCCCAAAGTTTTTAACCTATTGGGTGTTGTTGGTTGTTGTTTTTTTTTTGTGTTGTAGAGTAATTATTTTCTATATTCTCTGAAGTTATTAATTTTGGTACTTTGTAATTAGCATAACTGCCTTCAGCCTTTATTTTACTGGTGAAGACTATATGAGTTACTCTACTAAAAACAAGAATAGATTTACTTACTTCTACCCAGTTGTTGTAGACTCCTAGCTTTATACAATTATAGACCACATAAGTTTTTTTCTATTATTTTTTTTCTACTTCATCAGCCCAATTGAACCTTTTCATTTAAGTGATGCTACTCTCTTTTGAATTGTTAAGTTCTTCCTTTTCATCTTGAATTATTTCTTTAGAAGTTTTACCTTATGTAGATTGAATTTTTGATGAAGATTCCTAGAGAAGATCAGGGAGTTAACTACGAGTGCCAAGGAAAGGAAGTGACTAGATGATCGAGAGTTATTTGACCAATCGAGTTCTTCTTGTTTATTTCATGTCTCCATAAAAGACTTCTCGAGGTATAAAAGCTTGAGTTGTTTATGTAGAATTTTTACCTCATTTTCCTTTATCTTGATTTTGATATTAAGATGCTCCATTCCTATAAGCATAAAAATACTTAGAGGTACTAATTCCCTAGTAAGAGCACTTACTAAACTATTCTTATTTCTTGGGAGATGTTTGACTTCAAAATTGTAGTTGTTGAACCACTGTTTCCATTTGAATAATCTTTCTTTTTTATAATCAATTGCAATATTAGATCTTAAGAAATAACCAAAATTCTTGTTATCAGTTCTAATAACAAATATTTAACTTATGACATATATTTCAAATTTCTTAATAGCCTTTTTAAGAGCTAAATATTCTTTTTTTATTACTGTGATAATTTAATTTTGGACCATGAAAAGATCCTAATGTATATCTACAAAGATACTCATCTTTGTCATCTACTTTTGCTTTCAAAATTGCTCCCCAATATTCTTGTGAAGCATTTGTTTCAATTATCATTTTATCATCTAGACTTGGTTGTAGATTATGTTTTTCATCTTCAATTTCAAATCCTAAATACTTAATCTTTTATTGAGCAATTACTACTTTCTACACTAAAACTATAATACCTTCATTCTTGTATTCTTGTAAAATATTAATAATATCTAAATAATGTTGATTTAAATCATTACTAAAAACCAAAATATCATCTATGTAAACACATCAAATATTTTGTAATTTTTTAAAGATGTTATCTAGATATCTTTGAAAGATACCTAGAGCTTGTTTTAATCCAAATGGTAAAACAGTCTATTAGAATTGTTCTTAGGGGCACCTAAATACTGTTAATTTTTTAGATTATTTATCTAATCTTATTTTTTAAAATCTATGTTTTGTAATGGAGAAGTATTTTTTCCCTTTTATTAATGATAATAGTTCTTCTTATTTTAGAATAAAGTATCCAATATCAATGGTTTTTATTCAATGCTTTGAAGAGAATGATACTTTATTATCATTCTCTTTTTTCCTTTTCTTTTTTCAACTTCTTTTCCGATAAAGAATGTTAAACTAGAGTGAGGTGAATTACTTGGTACTATGAATTTTAGTTATAAAAGTTCTTGAATTTATTTTTTAAATTCAATCCTATCTTCTGGAGTATAAATAATTGGTTTTGATCTAATAACTTAGTTAGGGTCTCTTACTTTTATGTTGAAAATCATTTTAGATTTAATAGTTTTTAGATCTAAAGAATTTTCTAAGCTTACTATTTTTAATATTTTTTTGATACCTACTAGAGATTTATCTTTTTTGTATTTCATTAAGAAAAGATTTTTGTTTCTCTTCTATATCTAATGAAATATTTTCTAAATAAGCTTTTTGTTGCTTTAGGTCTCTCTCTCCTTGTTTTTACTTTTTATGTTGTTGTATAAAATTTGGGTTTGATACCGTCAAATATTTTCTTATTTTTAATACATAAATGGTATCGACATCTAATATTGTTAGACTTGTTTTATCTAAATGTTATGTAAAAGATTGATATAAGTTTAGGAAATTATTTCATATTAATAAATCATCTCTTGTTTCTCGTTGATAAATGGTATGAATATGGAATTTTTCTCCTCCTATCATTATATCGATATCTTTTAAAACATTATTAAGATTTATTATAATATTATTAGTAATTCTTACAATTAAATATTTTGGTGCTTGTTTATGGTATTCTTTTGGGAGTACATATTTTCTTGTTATACATATATTAGCTCCTCTATCTATATATTCATGTAAATAATAGATGGCATAGCCTTAAATTTCAATCCTACCATAATATAGGTACTGTTTGATTTATAATACTATTCAAATCATTCATCTTTTGATGAAGAGTACCCATATTCTGAATTGGTTATTTCCTCAGTTTACTCGAATAAATAAATATTGTAAATATCATCTATATCTTATTACTCAATTAGTTCTAATTTCATTTTAAAAGCTTCTTCTAAGATTTTTTCTTTCTGTGGAAATTTTTTTCAAATTCTTTCTTCTGTTGAAGCCTGTTAGGACATTCATTAGCATAATTTCCTTTTTCATTGCAGATCCAACATTTTCATTTCTTTATCCCTGAAAGGAAAAAATTCTTATTTTCAGAAGGTTTATACTTTTTTCTTCTAAAATATATTTTTCTATAGGTTTTCCTATTAAATCTTCTTTTATATTTTTGAAAATCTTGTTTCTTGAATTTATATCTTTTAAATGTCTTGTATTTTTTATATTTTTTCTATGTATGTTTGTAGGGTTTTATATTACATCTATATTTTCTAATATTTTAAAATCTTTTATATCACAACATATTTTATTATTTTCTCTTATTTTTTTATATTTCTTTTATTGACATTTAATGATTATACTCTTTTAAGGCTTTTTATTCTTCCTCCCAAGGTATCTGGTATAGTTATCTTATTTCTCTCATTCTAGCCTTCTGTTAAGGTCTTATGTAACATTCCAAGTAATTTTTGGAAAAACATTTCCTTATAAGATGTTTACATAAATGGTGATAATTTATTGTAATACATTTCATATTCATAAATAAAATAATTTATATAGCACATGTTACAAATTTTCATAATTGTTAAATGCCATTTGGCTTCATTGATTTCATTGTCACTAGATTCAATGATATCTCTTCTTTTATCTTCTCTTATAAATTCCTTGTATGTTTCGTTTACTATTATATCTATATATTCTCTTCTTGTGAGAGCATTCCCTTGCATTAATAAAAAAATTTGTCTATTAAATTTGAAAACCAAACTTTAATATTTTTGTCATTTTATGAGCTACTAGTACTCTACAGATTGAAGGATTTATTTGTGTAGTTTAAGAGATTTATATGAGTACACACATATCATTAGCTCATTCATATAAGACTTTTTTCCTACTCTCTTATCTAGACCTAGGAGAACAAACCTATAATTTTCATGAAGTTTGAATTCTGGTGGGATAGCTCTAGTTTTCCAATGTAATTATTCTTCCATTTTTTATGGTTGTCTTCTTCTATTGGAAGTATCAAGTTCTCCTTATCTTTGTCTATTTTTTTCTTCCCTGTGTTGATTAGATGTTTATTCTTGGTATGGAACTCATAATGAAATTGGTTTTATATAACCTTTTGGGGTCATGAATTCTTGTTCAGAATCAGTCTAGCTAATTATTGTCATATCATCTTCCCCTTTGTTTGTACAAAGCTTTTCATCATAATGTTTTTCTAGTTCTTCATTAGTTAGTGTTAACAAACTAACTAATTTCTCTATATCTCTATTTTCAAGATTCATGAATTGTTCTTCTAATTCTTTTCAATATTATATTAAATTAGAACTATATCTTTTTATTTAAATCTTTTTTTCATTTTTGCTTCTCTCATTTCTAAGTATTAGGACATCTGATCTTCTAGGCTGTTCTATTTTTAATCATTTCAAGGAATCATATTTATGACCTATAATATCATTGTTTCTATGTATGTTATATACATCTTTTCTTACTTTTGTAAATTTCATATGTATATCGTGTTGTAATTTATTATAACCACATTCTTTTAATAATTCCTTTTGTGTTTCAATTATACATTGTAAACACTTATTGTTTAATTCAAGTACATTTCCTTTGGTTAAGGTCTTAAAATCTTCATTAATATTATTTGATTTTTTGCTATGTCTACTAAGCTCTCATTTATTTCTAATTATATATTTTTTAATTTATCTTTAAACATTACTTTTTTCTAATATGACATCATGAATTAATGTTTTCATTAATTGAACTTCTTCTTTTAGTTTTGTAACATCTTATTTGTTTGAAGTTTTTATTTCATGATTTATAAAAATAAATCTTAATATATTCTTGTTTTTAACTATATTACTTTTTTCTTCCTAGTATCAAAATTTTCTTTTTAATATTTAAGTGGCATTTCTACGGTATTTTATAGTCTGTTAATATTTTTTTATTTTATTATATATCCAAGTTCTTGAATTATTATGACTTTTTATTAATGACTATCTTATTATGCATTGTATTAAAAATGGATGATTTCTTTATTTCATTAAATCTCTTATTTTAAATTTATAAGTTAAACTTAAAACTTCGTTTAAGTTTTTATCATGAATATTAATAATAAACCTAGGGTATGATGTAAATTTTAGCTTTTGATATCCTAATTTATCATTGATCATTCCTAATAAAGTATATTTCCTATTTATTATTCTATTATCTAGTAATTCTAGTTTTATTAGTGTACTATTTTGTTAAATAAGTAATATGTCTTCTAATTATCATTTATACTTTACCTAATTCCTTATATTAATTAAAATAATGTTGATCCTCGTCCAAGTTACAACTTATATTATAGCAAATAATTTATTTAAAAGTTTATATAAAATAATATATTTAAAGTTTATAATAATAAAATAATATTATAATAATATTAAATATGATTAAATTAAAAAAAATTAATATTAAATATATATAAATAATTATAATTTAATTTAAATAATATTAATATAAAATAATAAATCGAATCCATTTTAATATTGAAAATATATGGCTTAAAAATAAAATTTATTTTTATGATTATAAATTTAAATTTTTTATTTTAAGAAAAAAAATTGTTATTTGAAGTTTTTTGTTGGCTGACGAGATTGTTTTATTGAGACAAATACACGTAAGATTATATAGTTATATTATTTGGAGTAATTTGATTTTGTTATTTTTTTATCAATTTAGTTTTTTATTATAAAATCAAATAATAAATATTAATTTTTATTTTATTTTTATCGATTTTATATTTATTGTTGTATATATTAAAGATACTTCATACAATTATTGTATTTATAAAAACATTAAAAAGTTAAAAAATAAAATCAAAAATTGATCAAAAGTTTTATTTTCATAAAAATGCAAGCATTTTTACATTCAAATAATTCATATTATAATAAATGATAGAATCATTTTTTTTAAAAAAAGTAACTTATTTTTATAGACAATTTTGACATATAACATGATATAAATTGTTTAATTGTGTAAAATATGTATAAATTTATATATTATCAAATGGTATTTTCATAACAAAAATTAGTTTTAACATAATAATAGATTTATTTAACAATAATAATATTAAAATATAATTAATAATAAAAATAAAAATAATATTTTATATTGATAATTAAATAATAATATCACCAAATGAATATTTATCATAATATTAATAAATATAAGAAAATAACAAAATAAACTCATATGGCTTCTTATCATTATTTTTATTTTAAATTAGATCCTACTTACATTATATTTATGATTTTATTTTTAACCTCTATACTTGCAAATAAAATATTCAATTAATACATTTTAAATTGTAACGTTAACTTCTCTACATTTAATTTATTTATGTTAAGAAAAAAATTATTAAAATCAAGTATTTTTATCTATCATTATTTTAACTTTTGGAATTTACACTTTCACTTATTCTTCAATTGATGCATGCATTATCATCAAGTTCATATTCGATTTAACTCTATGTTATATTAGTATTTTTTTAATTATTTTTTATTATATATTTAGTTTTAATTTATTATATATAATAAATTTAGCAATATTTTTGGAATTTTTGTAAATATTATTTTAATTTATATTAAATTTTTAACTTTTTGTTGTATTAGTAACTTTTTTATCATTTTGTATTATATATTTAATTTTAATTTTTTATATTTAATAAAAAAAATTAATAATATTTTAAAATTAAAAAAATACTTAACGTAAACAACATTTAATACAATAAATAATATCACATTAAATTTAATATAATATTATTTATAGTAACAAATTGAGTAAAAAATTCGTTATACGGTTGGAGCAACTTTACGTTAAAATTTGCACTAAATTTAAAGTTATAGAGTGAGGTTCAGCCACTACATCGTTCGGTATCATCACCGGAGTGTGACCTGCCACCAGCGTCACGATGACATCGTCGTGAAAAGCCCTAAGTTCGTCGGAGCTGCAAAGATGCCATTCCAAGCAAGATCGCTCGAGCCCGATGTGCTCTAGTGCATCACCGACGTTTCTCGACATCATTCCAATCTCAATAAGGCCGCAACTAAGAGCATGAAATCATATCGGTGGGTGCTTGAAGGCACACTCAAAATTGGGGGGAAAAGCAGGCAAATATGCTTTAGATGGAATTTCCGATGGTATTTTTTTCTTTATTATTATCTTTTTCTTCATTCTTGTTATCTTCTCTTCTTCTTCTTCTATTTTTTTTTTTTTTGTCTTTTCTCTAGTTATAGTTTGTTGACTAAGGTATTGATCAATTGAACAAATGTCAGTTAGATACGTTGAATTGGACATGTGTCCAATTGGACTTCGAATCAACTGAACAACCGTCCATTTTTGATCGATTAAATTGAACAAATATTTAAATAAAATTCAATCACAATTAACCAATAAAAATTAACTACATATTTGATTTTTAACTACATTATAACAAATCACCCGAAGAATTAGTGTTAATAAAGAGTTTGAAATACTTGTTGACTAAACACTATATTTCTTGTATTTGATTTCTTGTTACAAGTACCACTAGCAAGCTATGGTTAAGTACATTGAACTATGGTGTGCATTGCAGATGGCTTGGCAAGGCTAAGAGCTTTCCAATAGTTATTGTTCAATGGTTTCTAGTTGTTTTTGTTATAGCTATGCTGTAACAATAGTTATTGTTCATCAGTTTTCTAGTAGCTTTGTATGTAGCTATGCTGTTAGGCTTGTTAACTGCTAATACTAGTAATGTACAGCATTAATAGTTGCAGTGTATGGTATAGAGATAGGATAGATACAGAAAGTTCTGTACATTTTCATTAATTCAGTTTTCGCAGCACTAAAAAGAAAGGCAGTAAAGTTTTCTTCAGTTTTTGATCTCTTTCTTCTCTCCTCTTCTCTTCTCTTCTCTTCTTTCTTCTTCTCTTGTTATTTTCAATTACCACTAGCATTCCTCAAATTATCTTTTTTCTCTTGTTATTTTCAATTACCACTAGCATTCCTCAAATTATATTGTCAACTTTCAGCTTGATTTTATAGAATACTTCAAATTACTCGAGTGGTAAATCATGACTTTTTTTGGTAAAACATTATAATCAATTCTAAAAACCAATGTTCTACATTATTTAACGTTTAATTTGATGCCGAAAGTCGTAGACTTTATTTGCTCTTTTAAAGATGTGTCTTAGATGAAAAATTTCATTAAATTTTTTTTTTTAGGAAGATTAGAGATAGTAGCAGTCTTCAAGAATAAAACTGGAGCTGGAAAAATAAAAATAAGAGAATAAACTATACCGTTTACTTCAGGGAGTTATATAATTTTTTTCTTATGAAATAAATAAGACATAATATTGATTCATTCTCTTTATGTTCTCTTTGCTTTTGACAATAACTAATTGGTTCTCTTGTTCTCTATATGATAATTAATTAATGGAAGGTTATTTAGGGGGGGAGGGAACTAGTTGGTTTTTAAATATGGAAAATGAGTTCTCATGTGGACAAATGAGTAGTAAAATATAGGTTAAAGAGCTTTTATGAACATTTTTCCTTACACAGGCTTATAATGCCCTTCACCAAAAACTATGAGTATCTCAACTTCAAACACACAACACAATACACAGAACACAATCTTTATGAGCCACCATTCCAATATTTATATATGAAAAACAATATAAAGTGATACATTTATAAATGTATAACATTGAATAAACAAACATACAGTTTTAAACTTTATCAACATCCCAGCAGTTCAACTCAAACAATTAATTGGCAAAAGGAGTTATATAAACCTTAAAACCAGAACTTAGCATCAAAGTTAACAGCCCAACTGAACAGCTACTACAAGCCACAAGGTTACACTTTAACACTTAATTATAGATAACCTGCAAAATAGTCTATTCAATCAAAAACTGATCAGAACAAAATAAACCATTATTATAACATGAGTGAACAATCCCAGACCAATAGTGAAAATCTGACTGCCTTGTCCTTTTTTTTTCCTCTATAAATTAAGCCTGGCAATCATCATGGATATCTTGATTGATTACTAGAAATCGGATTATTTAAGACAAAATTAACACAACAGACAACCAACGGAGATAAGAATTTCACCCTAACTAGACAGCATTTGTAGCACTAATGCAACCCTGATGGACTGGTACTACTAAATAAAAATCATCAAAACGCAGGTTGGCGTTCATCTTTGAGGAGGCTCCACTGTCCGAACATTTGCAACTGCAATTCCTTCAGTTCTGTCCTTGGTGATCTCCACAAAATGACCGACTATTTCATGGAATTGCTTGAGCCCTGATAGAGGAAGAATGATTGAGGATCTATCAGAACCTGCGACCTGAAGTTTTGGTTGATGAAAGGGGAAAAAAATTAGAATTCATAAGCACCAATAATACTGAAAAACTATGGAAATGAAATAGCAATTTCTCCTTACTCTTGGACACACCTCGGATATCCTTAGGAAATCACCCCTGTTATTGCTTCCAAGATCGAAAAAGAATCTTTTTTGATCAACTCTGATTACTTTTGAAACAGCCATGTCATTAATTTCATCCTGTGCTGGTAATTCCACAGATCTTTCTATGTTCGATTCAGATGTTGCAGTGTGATTACTATGGCCAGATATGAAGCCAGCACCTACATCATCTGAAAGGCCAACGATATGTTCCGAAGGTTCAGATTGTTTCTGTTTTCGTATGCCAAGAACAAAGTGAATTTAATTAAATTGATATACTTCTCACAGAAAGTTATACTTTCGTATAGACAGGAAAGGAGAAGTGGATCAGTGGAAAGGATACCTGATTGGGCGGTATAAAAAGCCTTGATGCTTCATTGATCTCTGCTAAAATGTTTCTAAATGCTACCCACCCTTCATCCCTAGAGTTTCCTGCAGGAACAATTATAGTACTTCGATTCCGACTAACAGAAGCTTCTGATACCTGCAAAAGGAGGGGAAACAAAGAAATTTGAAGGAAGTTATCTTGCAACAAGAAAATAAAAGAGAAGAATATAGATTCAGGCTTGGCATGGCCTTCTTCCGTCCAGGATTCTTTTAATTATGCAAAGATGAAAGAACGTAACTCTAAGACAGCTGAAATAAATCACATGTTAAGAAGTCTTGCTTCTTTTGAAAGAACAATATGATAGCATTTAATCAATGGGCATCGCAACAGTTGCATGGACCTATAAGATTTCCCTACCTCTGGGATTAAAACTTTACCGAAAAAAAGCATTCAAGTTCAAAAGAAGGCAAAAACACATAAAAGCAATCTTGAAAACTGGTTATAGGGTAATATCCCATCTTTGTTCCATATTTGACGTCAACCAATAGATATGAAATAGAATCAAGACGAAGATATTTTGATGGAAAATAAAAAATTTCCAGTATCAAAGAATGGATGTTATACGTTTATATTTTACGTGTTCATAACTGCCTGATAATGTAAGCTATCATCTTTTTCGCCCCCGTTTTATTTCAAAGAAAGGTACGTTGTGGTAAAAAAAAATTCAGCTTCTTACCCATGCAATCTGCGTGACATACACTTATTCTACAACTAAATGTCTAGATAAAATCGTTGGGATTTCAAGCACCCAAGAAATTGAAGAACAAATATTTGATTTTTAAACACTAGAAAACATAGATGATACAAATTTTAAAAAGGACTTGTAGAACTTCTAAACATATGTCTTTTGATAATTATTTTCCATGGATCCCCTCAGAATGCAAGTTGATGACCATATTCAGATATCCAGCTTTCTTCTCAAAATGGAAGAGAATAAAAAAACAGAAGGGAGTAGAGGAGCAGAGATGTCGAGTTTCAAATGCAATGTACACATATTTTAAGATTAAACAAGACCGTGGTTAAAGGTTCATTCAATCAAAGCAGCTGTAAGTTCAAACTTCGTGGGAAAAGAATTATACATCAGTAAATGGACATGAGATCTATTATGGATATAGCAGTATCTCAGAACAAATAAATCACTTGTCAAAACTCAACCACTAGATTCATTAAAAGACAAATTGACGAATTTACATAATCTTTTGTGAATAACAAATTCTCTGCTAAATCATGAAATTAGGGCATGTTTGAAGCACACAATTGAGATCAAAGCAATAGAGCATGCATATCTATAAAAGAACTTGAAGAATAAGGTTCAAACAACCCATAGGTTGTAATCAAAGTGGTGATGTTGTCTCCCCCCCCCCAAAAAAAAAAAAATAAAAGAAATAAACAAAGTTATTCAGATAGGCAGCCAACCAGAGTGAACTAGAAATTAATAAATAGAAAAGAGAGAGAGAGATAGGTAATGGTGCTACCTTCAAGAAACGACCCCTTCTATTCTCGCCAATGTCAAAGTAGAAAACCTAGATGAAGAAGATAAGGAAACAAGCCTTAATCGGATAATCATGGAAAAGAAATAAAAATAATAATAACTTTGACGAGAAGGATGTCGATGCCTTAGTGTCAAGCTGCAGTTCCTTGCTAAAGACTTCTTGATCATCAGAATCAACATAATAATTGAACAGATCAAGGAACCAGGAGATCCCAGAAAAGGGAACAATGATGGTGGACCTCGTTGAAGAAGTCTTCTCAGATATTTTGAGATAGTGACCCCGAGGGTTCTCCTTGAGATCAAAGTAGAACAGCTTGTGCTCGACTTGCAGCGTCTTACACAGAAGTTCCATGTCATTCCCTCCTCCTGCTGCCACTGCTGCTCCTCCTGCACCAGCTGCTCCTACACCCCCAGAGTTCCCCTCCATCTCCCCAACAACTTCACAGAGTTAACTTTCGCCTTGTTTTTCTGAGTATCTAAGTATCTGTAAAAGAAACCAAATAGATTACTCAATTCAGTTACATTATTAGATCAGAGCCTCTATTCCCACAACAATCACTACCTAACTCAATCTTTTGATGATAAACTGAGGGATGATTGGATGAAGTAATATAAGCTTCTCAGAAGCACTCTTTATCTGGCTTCAATATTCCGAAGGGGAGATACAATTTAAAGAACTGGTTGGTAGCAGATTGTAAGGACAACAAGTGAAGAGTGAGGGCGTTGTTGTTTCACAGGACCTTTGGGTAGGTGTTTTTTTCAACAATGACAAACATAAAAGGAAGTCTAGAGAAATTGAATGCATAACTGCAGTGTAAAGTGAGGTCCAGCGCAGAAACTGCATTTAGATGAGCCTCTTTATTTATTTATTTTCATGCTTTAAAGTAAAACCAAATAAACAAGGGACATCTTTAAATAAAAAAGCTATTCAGAAGTTTTTATTAAGTTGCCTATTGAATAAGAAATATTAATACCCCTAAAACTTATAACAATAAAATACCATCCCAATAGTATTGAATGAGATCCAATTGATCTAAATAATCGTAGTCCAGTTTGAACACGTTTAATGTGAAATGATATATCGGACCTTTTTTGTAACAATGAAAATATATGAGCTAGTCATAAGAGCTGTAATTTTTATAGTTACAAACTTTAAAGGAATTATTTTTGTTGTTTTTCCAAGAAAAAATCCAGTCACGTTTCAAAGAAACTATAATTTACTGGATAAACGATAAGAAGTAGAACAACCCAAGGCTAAGCTAAAGCATAATGGAACTAAATAAAAGAAGAAATCCTCATCCACGCCGTAATCTTGCTTTTAATTTTCTTCCCATTTCTATTTATCTCCTTTTTTGCTTAGGATACCTCGGAAATTCAAAATTGTTTTCAGGAATAAATTTATTGAACATAATTAGGGTTTTATCAGAAATAGAAAAGGAAACGAAAGACAACACTAACAACTAGACAACGCATTAGCTCTGGATTACCCAACAAAAAAAAATCATAATTCAAAACTTCAATCATTAAAAGAAGAATCACAAATCATAGAATACAAAACAATACAAAGACACAATTGAAAATACACAAGAGAACCAATAAGAGAGATCGAGCTGGGAACGAACGACAATTGGCCTAAGCAGGGGAAGAAATCAACCAAAATTAAGAGCAAAAATAGAAAAGAAGAGCGAATACAAACCCATGCGGTATCGTCGGCGAAGTGTCACAGCCGGTGAAGAGAAGAGGATGGTAGTTGAGTTTTACTTTTTCAGTCAACTGATGGCAGCTGGGATTCAGAGGCTGGAATCTGAATGCTTATAAGGCCTGCAGCTTCCTTACGGAAAAATAAAGTAAATTAACGAATATAATATCGGAGTATTTGCAAAAGTATCTTTTAATTGTATGGAATATATACTTAATTATAATTAATAGTTTAAATATATCATTACATTATTTTTATTATTATTATATTATATTTTTATGATAAATTTGTATAACTAATAAAAAATTTGATGATAGATTTATACCATTAATAAAACAATTGATAGTAAATTAGAAATACTAATAAGAAATTTGGTTATGTATTTATACCAATAATAAGAAATTTGATAGTAAATTTGTACCAATAATAATATTTGAATGTTATTTTTATCACTCGATAAAATTAATTGATATATTTAAAAATTTCATGATAATTTGATAGTATATTTGTTAGCTTATATTATAAAATATTATATGTTACTCTTAATATCAGTAGTTGATATCGTCCTTATATTTTACACTTTTTTTATTTTTGTAAAAATAAAATGTTAAGATTAATCCATTCTACGACATGTCTATGTCCCTATTGCGTGCAATTTTCTCTCACATTAGACACAAATTTCATAAATATATCAATTTTGTATTAATTTTTAGACACATATATAAGTATGATCCACGAGTATATATCAAACTTGTAGTTTACTTTGTAATAGGGATGTAATTTTTATGAAAATATGTTGTTTTTCAAAGAAAATAGCTCTAGAACCATTATCTTTTAAAAAGATACATTTAATGTTGTGTTTGGTTGGAGTAAATGAAAAAGAATCAGAATTGATTCCTTCTATTTGTGTGTTTGGTTGGGCTGAAAAGTGAATCAATAATGGAATCGATTCTTAAAGGAAAAGTAATTAGAATTCCTTCTCCCCTCTCCCCCTTTATGAATCATTATTCCATTCTCATTTCAATTTTTTTTCCAATTTTAACTCAACTCCAAATATAACCTTAAACACAAATCTTAAATCTTAAATCTTAAATCTCAAATCCCAAATCCCAAAACCCTAAACCTTAAATCCCAAAACCCAAAACACAAAACCATAAGATAATAGAAAGTGTTTTCCATTTCATTCCAACTGTAAACCAAACACTATAATACTGATTTCTTCTTTGATTTCAGTGATCAAACAAAAAAAATTGTTTTCATTCCATTCACATTCTCATACTGATTATGATTCTATTATGTGAACCAAACGCTATCTTAGTTCTTATTTTTTTAAAGCATTCACTATAAAAAAAATTATTTTTAAGTTACACAGATTCATTTTAGGCTAATTACTTTATTTTGACTACAATTTAGACATGTAAAAGTCATGAGCTATCATAAATAAGGGATAAATTTATCATTAATAAAAATAATTAATTGTTCTTGATTTTGAAAGAAAAATAAATATTTCATATTAACAAATTTAACCCTTATTTATGATATCAAATAACTTTTACATGATTGAATAGTAGCCAAATGAAAATAATTAATATAAAACAAACTTATATTCATTTTAAAAATAAATAATGGCGTGCATATTTTAAACTATTAGGGATTAAAGTTCACATTTTAAAAAACTAAAAGACCCAATTGCTCTACACCTCTTTTTTGTTATTTTTTAATTTTTTAATTTTTTTGAATAAGAAACCCATTAACTTTTACTAATTATACACTAATATGTTTTTGTTATATTTGATACCTAACTTTTCAAATTTTCACAAAAGTGGTGTATAAGGACTAATGTGTTAAATTTAAAAACTTAAAACTAAATGTTAAGAAAAAAATGATTTAACATATTAAATTTGATCGATACAATAAAATTTCAACTTAATTTTTATTTAAATTTGTGAAAACGAAAAGCTAGTGACAATAGATGTTGTTACCCTTATTTATATTTTTAGATAGTGTGTGGGGTTGAATTAGTCTCAATGAAAATATTGTTCTATAATTCATGATAATGGTCTTGCAATTCATTAATATCTATGTTATTATTTTCTTTTTGAGTATTAGAGATAAGCGCAATCGATTTGATCGATTACTGTATTATTTTACAAATTGACTTTATCTTAAAAAATTTAAAAAAACCAAAACCTTAGTAGATAAATAAACTCTTAAAAATCAACCTTTAAGATGACTTTAAGTGGTTGGTTTGTCATTTTTACACATATTGTTTTTATTAAACTTTTTTTACATAAGTATAACATAGAATAAAAAGAATTCTTAATATAGTATATCTTTTATTCTTATTTACAAATATTTAACTTTGTTAAAAATTAAAATTGTTTAAGAAAATCTTTTAAATATACATCATACTACAAATCAATACAGAGTGAAACACTAAAATAAAAATTATCAAAGTGGTTAGAATTTAGAAATAAATAAGAAATAAACTCATGCATGCCTTCTATTTTTTTTCTAAGACATGTTTATCTCTCACTCTCGAAAGAAAAAAATATATTTATTTTTCATACTCGGTCGGTTTTTTAAATTCCATTACCTACACAAAATCAACCGACCTATAATAAAAGTTAATTCAATTTAGTCATAAATTTGAGCAGTTTAGAAAATATATACCCACATGAGCTAGTTCATAGATCTTTGGGTTTCGATTACCAAGGAATAGAGACTTTATAAATAAAGCCAGAGGATTGGCATTCCATGTGGTTACAATTATTTATGTTCCTAATATGCCTATGATGTAGCACTAGATGGACTGTTAGCTAGTGTGTACCATCTTACAAGAATAGAGTATGGTATAGATCAACCGGAAGAAGTATGCATAAAAGTATTAGCTTCAAGGAGCAATCCAAGAATTTCGTGTGTTTTCTGGGTTTGGAAAAGTGCGGATTTTCAAGAAATGGAGTTTTATGATATGTTGGGAATCTCTTATGATAATCATCCCCGTTTGAAACGTATCTTAATGCCTGAGAATTGGATAGGATGGCGTTTACGTAAGGATTATATTGCTCCTAATTTTTATGAAATACAAAATGCTCATTGAATAATCAAAAACTAACTACAATTCAAAATATTTAAAGAATATTTGCACATTCTCTTATAGATCAGAAAGATAAAGTCTCATTCACATATTATAGATAGGCTAAAAAAAGAAAATTTGAAGGGTTCATTAAGATTTTCAAATTTTGAAATAGAAGTTTTTCGTATGAGCCGAGTCAATGTTATATAAGATTAAACTAAAAGAATTCATGATGCAGAACTATGTACCGCGCACATCACTTAGATAGGTTCCATAAAGTTACATGGGATAAAATCAAGAAAAAGAACATAAAAAGGAAATAGAAAGAAATAAAAGGATTAAGGGGGCCAGATTCTATTTGTACTCTATCTGAGATACCTCTTGGCTATTCACACCCTTCAACCCCGTTAGACTAGTAATTTCAACCCAAAAATTGATCGTGAATATGTATGAAGTATTAACGTTCTTTTTAAAGAAGAGAAAAGATGGTATGAACAAATAAAAAAGAAGACGAAACAAAATCAAATTTTTTATACATATTTTCTATACATATATTTTGACTCATCTCTAAATATTTTAGAAATCTAAGAGGTATATATCCACACCCTGAAATGTATATATATGTATAGTTATTTATACTATTATGATTTCATACTCTTAAATGAATATATATGTCGACCCATACCAATGAATTTGTAGAATAGATACTCATATAACCGATGATCATCACATTATAAATGTGATGCTCTAACCTCTCAGCTAAGCGAGCTTGTGTAACATAAATTGTACGCATATAGGAATTTAGTAAACTATCAGGATATTGGCTATTAATTATGAAGAATGAATACAAGTATATAAAAAAATATATAGAATTTCAAATAAATAAGGAATAAACGAAATAAATAATGGCTAATCTAACAAACAATAGAATTTAATAATCCATATTTTAGTTCTTTTCCCTTATTAAAAGGTCTCTTCGAAAAAAGGATAAGAAGAAAATAAAATGAGAAAGAAAAGTGCAATTCATAGGAATGGATTCCAGATCATAATTAGTTTTCATTGAGAAAGGTGAAAACTAAAACGAAAAAAAAAAAGAATTGCTCGTTCAAGTATTCAAAATAGCACACTAAACATGATAGAAAAATAATATATTTATATATAAAGTAGGGGTATGTATAATAATATCTATATATCCATGTATATATAAATGGATTCTATTCATATTTCATATATAGAATATATTAATTAATAAAGATTAATATATCTCTATCCATATTGAATTTCGGATACAGAAATGATAGAATCTTTTATGATTGGGCAAAATAGGAGTTTTCGATAGAAAAAAAAGGTAGACAAGAAATCCAAAATCCAAATAGTAAAAAATGTTTTTCAATATGGAACCACTATTTAATGAACTAATAAATTAGGTGTTTCCAACATAGCATAAGTATATATAATAGGCAGGAAAGAAAAAGGAGAACTCATTTACATCTCAATCCTTGAAATATAAGAGTATTAAAAATTATGTAATATATTAGGATCATTTATCCTATTCTTATATATATATATATGAGATTTTCATAGGTACAAACAATTTTATATAAGAATCCAGGATCTAGATAAGGAGTAAAAACGATTCCATAAATTTGTGTTTTTACCTCTCATTTAGGCCTTTAAATGCCTATATGTAATTATCCGTACGTATAAAAATCTCATACATATACATACATATATATATATATATATATGTATATGTATACATATATATGTATGAGATATTTGTATGTACGAATAATTGCATAAAGGCATCCAAGGCCTAAATGAAGGGTAGAAAGTTAATTTATGAAATCTTTTCGCTAATTCTATTCCGAATCTGTCAAGTAAGCTTCACAACATAAATTAAGTATATAACACAGTGAAAGTACAAAACAATATACTCCAACAGATAAGAAACAACAATTTGTGATAAACACACTAACGTTGTGTCTCACAAGCTCTTGTCCTAAAAATGGCAATTGATTCGATCTGATCGAGTGTAATGATGATTCAATATGATCCATTGTTCAAAAGATCCAGTCTCATCTGATTTGTTTTGATCCATGGATTAAATGGACCAGATCACGTATTGATCCATGAATTAATGGATATCTATGACCTCATCTGAATTGTTTCAAATGTTTTCATTTTTTTCTAAAACTAAAACATTATTTGATGTGGTGCATTACTGATAAGCCCTTAAAAGAACTTAATATATCGTGATTTTATGCACGTTAAATGAGTATATGTATTTGCTTGTTTTACTATTACTTTATACAAATCTATCTTTTCAAAATTACGAGTATATTTTGTCATTTGTTTTAGGTATTTCTTGTGTTTAAAAATATTCAACTTGAAGAAATTTACTTGAAGCATTCCATTACAACTTAGTGGATTCATTAAAAGAAAAATATATGTAAAGCATTACATATGTTTTAAAATTCAGAAAAAAGAAATACAAGCAAAAAGGTTCCAAGTGATGCAGATTGAAGCGTGTTGCGGCATGGACATATTGTGAGCCACAGCACGAGGCAAAAAGAAAAAAAAACAAATATGTCCAATATATGATGCAGGCTATGGCGACAATGTGAGTATAATGGATAATGCCTAAAACCATGTACAATTTGTGTATGTCAAGGCGTGAAAAAGTTGTATGTCGTCCATCAAGCTAATTTTTTCACATTTTTCTCCTTTCATCACCCTATGAATAGGAATTTATTTATGTTAAAATCATCCTATAATCTCTTAATCCTTTATTTCTTTATTTCTTAATCTTTTTTTATTATTAATTTAAAGTTCTTCTCTCAATTGAGAGTTGAACAAATATAGTTTATGTAATAGTTTTAGTTTCAATTCAATAAACAATGTAGCAGTTTTGTTTGGAGGTTTTTTCATAATAAAAGTAATTTTAAAGAATTATGTTTAAGTGTATTTAAATGTATTCTTTTTAGATAATCTCTAAATGTTATTTTGAATGATATATATTTAATTTATTAATGATTTATAAACTATGCATGTCTGGCTATAAATAGTATGTGATATTAGTAATGTTGTTATACTTATAAAATATTAAAATAGGTAAAACATTTAAATAAAATGAAGTAAGTTTAATTTCTTCTTCAAGATTTAAACAAAAGTTTATTAAATAAAAGTATATCAAGGTAGTATTTTTCGTAATAAATAATAGATTTAGATTTATGATTTAATTTTCTGGATCTCATTTAAAATAATGCTCTTAAATCTTTGATTTATATCAATTATATAGTTAGAGTGAAAATTCTATTTCAAAGATTTTTACATGAATAAAACATATTCACAACATATTTGTAGTAGTAATTTTAAAATCTGAAAGTTAGTTTCTAGATACCTAAACACCTTGGTAAGAGTTTGAATTGTTAGACCCGACCCAAGGTGGAAATTGAATGGTTCATTAATCTTTTAGAAAAGAAGCATAATATAATTAAAATTAACTACTAGACCCAATTAAAAGTGGTAAGTAATTTTAATTAATAACAAATAGTAAACTTAATCAATATTCAATTTGTATATATAAGAGAGAATTAACAATCTTTATTTATATAATTAATAACCTTCTTAATATTAAGAAAACATGATTAATTAACTAATATATCCCATGAATTCTCTATTGCATGATAAATATTTAATGGTTTAAATATTTATTGAATCTATCTTTATTTTCATGTGAGTAGTTTAAATATTCAACCAAAACAATCATAACAGGATGTTTAGGTTCTTAATTTTATTTTTAAGAATTTGTTGACTAATTTAAAAATCACATGCGAACTATTTTATAAATCATACAAAATTTGTATGTAACAACTTTATGTATCAATTTTTTGGCGTCGTTATCAAGGAATTGATAATAGCATAAAAAACTCAATAATTTTTGTATCATCATGTTTTTGGTATCGTTGCATAGAAATTAATAATAATATTAAAAATCACTAAATTTTTGTATTATCAAGTTTTTGGGTGGGTAAGAATATTGTTTTTAAATTATCATTATCAAAATCTTAAAACTTTTATGTTGTAAAAATTGTGATTTTTATTTGAAATTTTAGAATATCTAGGTTATCAATTAAGTTTATAAATTTTAAATTTCAAATCTTCTTTTATTTTTCTCAAAAAAAAAATATTTTAAATATTTTAATTTCTTTTTTTAAAATAAAAAATAAATAAATAATTCAAAATTTTAGTACTTATTTATTAGTTAACTAAAACAAATTCAAAATTTTCAAATATAAAAAAATCTAAAATTTATGTCTACTTTAATAATTGACTAAAAAAATTAAAAAAATCTATAAATATCTTAATGTTTTTAACAATT
Organism: Hippophae tibetana; assembly: GCA_037013495.1. NCBI lineage: Eukaryota > Viridiplantae > Streptophyta > Magnoliopsida > Rosales > Elaeagnaceae > Hippophae > Hippophae tibetana. The sequence continues at coordinate 31,236,466 of CM072806.1, forward strand.
ATTTTTAGTTGACTTAAGTATTAATTGTTAACTTAATTTGTTTTAGAATTTTATTTTTAGTATTTTTTATACGAATTTAAAGTTTTATTTTAACTTTAATTTAATTTTCTATTATTTAATTTTATTTCTTAATTTACTAACTTTTATTTACTTTTACTTATTATTTTTATTTCCTAACTTTTTATCTAAATAATTTTTATTTCTTTTATCTTATTTATTACTTATCGTTATTTTTATTTTAATATGTCTTTTTGTCCAATAATTTTTATTTCTTGTTTATTTTTCTTTTCTTTTCTTTTCTTTTTGTTTTTTGTTTTTACTTATTTTATTTTGTTTTTGTTTCCTTTTATTATTCTTGTTTAGTACTTTTGCTTAATTTAAAAAAAATATGAGGTGCGGTATGGTTTTTCAACTAGTCATAACATGGAGCTTTCGTAATACAATTGGGTTGTAGAAAAATATTTTTTCATATGGGTCCCTGTTTAAATACATTGTGATCTATTTTGTTGTAATGAATTTTTAAACTAAAAAAATGCATTTCAAATAAGACCTATACAAATTTTTTCTATTTCTTCTTCTACAAATCCTATTTTGTGCAAGCCCTAAATACAAATAATTTTGAAGTTATCTCAAAAAAATTTGAAATTATTGATGTTAATATCCAATTGGTGATTAAAAATAAAAAGGAGGTGATGCATTGTTAGATCTAGGTGTAAATGCGAATTTAATGTCATATTCATTATATTTGTAGCTAGGAATGGATGAACTAAAACCCACAACTATGTCCCTACTTCTAAGCGATTTTTTTTTTAATATCTATAAGGTATGGTGAATGATTTAAATAATACAGGTAGACAAACTTATCATACTTGTAGATTTTGTAATTTCAATAAACTCAATGACGAGGGGGACATTGAGTATATTAATTCTAAAAATAAAAATCTCCCAAGAATCATCTTGCTAAAAAGTTAAAATGGCGCTTGATGAGAGACAATCCATTATTTTTAAGTAATATTATTTCTTTTATTTTAATTTTTTTATATATTTTTTTATGTTAATTTATTTATTTTATTTCCTTTTTTTGTGAACATTATTAGAATTGCTATTTTTATAACTATTTGTTGAAATTTGTGAGAAGTACATATTATTCTATCTATGTATAATATAAATGATTGGATTAATGGATGCATTTGCATACCAACAGTTAAATAGGATCAATAATTGGGTAACTTTTCTACTATCTTATTCTTTAATTTACAATTATTATATTAAGAATAATGTAAGTTTTAGGTTTAGGGAGGAAAAAGTTACAATATAAAATTTATGCTTAGATGTCTGTATGTTCACATTCACATTTAAAGTTTATTTTTACTTTCTTTTTGTGTCTTTAATTATTTCTATTGTTTCAGAAAATTTTAAGAACTTTTAGGAGAGTTTTTTAATTTTTTTTTACAAAATTATCATGTTTTTTTAGTTAATTTTAAGAAAATAATTAAGTAATGTGATAATTCGTTAGTTTTTGTCATAATTAGTATTTCATAATTAAATGTTAAAACTGAAATAAACCTAAAATTGATATTTATGAATCAAATAGTGGAGACTACTATTGTGAGAATATATTTTGAGCCACTATCTTCTCATTTTGAGTGATGATATTTTTATACTCTTTAAACATTTATCTTATCAATTCTAATTATTAGATTATTTCTATAGTTTTTTTTGCATTGAATTTTAAGATTTTCTTACATCTAATAAAATGTCATATATTTATTTTTATTACTTAAATTGAATAAGTTAAGTATACATTGAAAGTATATGTCATTCTCTTCATTCATGCATGACTTCTAAAAGATAGACATATATTGGGTTACCTAAACCAATGAAAAAAGTCACAAATTAGCCATTAACTTTATCATTCAATATATGTAAAATATGTACATGAGTCATTTCTCTAATATATATATATATCTAAAAAAGGAGATAAATATATAAAAAAGAATAATAAAAAATAGAAAAAATACAAAAAATAGAGAGAACAATGAATAGTATAAACTAAATACTATGACCCATTATCTTACAAAATTATAAGAACTAGCTAAGTACAAAAGAAAGATGTATAGAAAATAATTCCCTAAGAGATCATTTGCATTTTCATCTCCTAAACACATATTACTTGAAATCTTTATAAAATTATTTCATTTTATTCATTTCATGATATCAATATGATGCACCAATTTGAGCTTTTTATTTTTATACATATGCAAACTTATTACTTCATTTCTATACATAAACTCTATTCATATATACCAATAAGATCAATTTTCACTACTACAAAATGGACTATTAAATTTTATTACAAACAGACTTTAAACCAATTTAAAGTCGATTTGTGAACCAACTTTAAATTGACTAACTTAAAATTTAAAGTCAGTTCACGCGTTGAACCGATTTTACACATAAATTTGATTCAATGCGTGAATCAACTTTACACGTAAAATCGGTTCAACGCGTGAACCGACGCTATGCTGTATTGATTTTTTTTTATTCTCATTTTCACTCTACTAACCTGTATTCAATATAGGATAAAAAAACCAAAATATAAATAATAATACAAATAATTAAAAATTTAAATATAATTAATTACTTGATAATTAAATTTATTAAAAAAATAAATAAAGTATATACAATATATATATATATATATATTTATTTATTTAACTTAAATTACAAATAAAATAATGTTGTCAAAGTGTAATTAGATTGTGCGAGCAAGCTTGGTTGGCTTAGAATCACGAGTATAGTGACAAGGAAATTGGGCAAAAAGTAGTTGGTCCATATAACAATTCATTCCTCTACATACATGAGCACATAAACATCCATCAAACAAGAATTCTAAACTTAAAAGACATACAAATGGAGAAATTAAATCATCATAAATATTACCAAGGTGTTATCCTATGTTATTAAAGATTATATTCTTCTCCTGATGTTTGAACAAAGTGTTCTATCTATTCTTCTTGTAAATCAACAAAAATAGATTATCATATCACAGTGACATCCAAGTGATATAATAATAACCTTATCCCTTCAAACTCATATTAGTACTTTATTAATCTTTTGTCTATAAATATGTAGCTATCTGGAATCAAGTTGATATTTTTAATGATATAATGAGCTCTAAATATGAAGTCAAGTGTAACTCCAATTTATTATTTTGGTTGGTTGAGTTTTGGTGCCAATAAACTTATGGAACAATTGTTTTTTGCCCAACCAACCGAAGTAAAAAATCGGAGTTACACTTGACTTCATATTTAGAGCTCATTATAGCATTAAAAATACCAGCAAAGATTCTAGATAGCTTCACATTTATAGACAAATGATTAATAAAGTGCTACCATGATGTTGTCATAAGGAGAGTAGGTAAGAGAGATGAGATAAAGTTTGGGCAAAAAATAGGTCCATAAAACAATGCATTCCCCTAAATACATGAGCACATAACCATCCATCAAACAAAACATCCATCAAACAAGGGACTTCAGACACATGAATAGAGAAATTAAATCATTATAAAAATTATTGTTATGTTGTCATATGCTATTCAAGATCATCAGAAGCTTCTCCTGATTCTTCTTGTGATGATATAATTTGAACCATGTGTTCTGCCCATTCCTCTCGTAAATCATCAAAAATTTGTTAGTCATAACCCGTCTTGTTCCAACCAAAGAACTACATGTATTTAAAATCAAAATAAGAATGTAATTTCATGAATTTACAAAAATAACTCATATATGTTAAAACTTTTTTGTATATGGGTAAAAGATATTACCACATCATCAATTGGAATTTTGATATTTATGATGATTTCGCTCATAAACTTCATGACATAATAACCACACATGACTCCATTATTTTGTTATGGAACCTACAAAAAACAAGTGTACATGATTTTCCATATTCGAACATCTTTATTATTCAATAGTAAAATTAATAAAATTATTATTATTTGCTTGTACATACCATAACTTTTTCCCATATAAGCTTATGAGATTTTTTAAGGGCAATGCCCCTAAACTTGTTCCACAGCTTCCATGCCCTATCAAGGTTTAAAACGGTTAGTTTTTTATTAAATATTACCAAAAAAATAGAAGAAACCAAATAGCTAGTTATAACTCTTACATTTCAACAACTACTTTTGTATCTTTACTCAGTTCTATGGAAGCTGAGTCACAATACCAAGCATGATTATTGAACAAATCAAGGATTCCCAACATCTAATGATTTGGCCTTCTTCAAACCTTAGTGGCCAAGGGATTATAAACTTTTTATTTATGCTAGATGCCCTCGCAACAATAGTCATCAAAGTGCCAAGATTTCTGCTGAAGTTTAAAGCATAATCATAACTATACTTTTTCCAAGGCTTCTTGAATGACTTAGTGCACGATGATTGGCCACTAGACATAGATTTAGCACGAGATACTTGCTTTGTATCTCTTAAATGTGCCACATTTAAGAGTTCTGGTATAATAGACTAAAGAAAAATTATTGTGTATGTTAGTAACAATAAAAGATATAATAAAATAATAGTAGTAAACAAGTGTTATCTTTTAATAGTGTCACGTCAGAATTTAGAATAACTTGAATCGACGACCAAGCCACATACTATCCAATCACCTCTTGGACTGTGGTAGCATCAGAAGACACATGTAATGGACAATCATGGAGCAATGATTGATCAATTACTATTCGTTAATGATTAGGCAAATATTGATTATGAATCATCTGATCATCGCTCAATTGTTGTATCATTCCAATAGCAACAAAGTCTGTTGATGAAGGATGTTTCAACAAACATTTCATATTTTGTAAAACATTTAAGTGTCATATATAATAAATAAAACATATAATAAGAAATAAAAATAATAGATTATCTACACCAGAAATTAAAATCTTACCATATATGATTTATCAAATAGAGGAGGACTCCCATATGGGGTAGCTATTGGATGTACATTCTCACCAAAACGTTCATCGTGATGTGATTGATGGTAAAAATGTGTAGATTGCATATGCATTCTTGGCATAAAGAGAGGACCAATAGGATGACTATATCCCATACTGGATATAGTTTGAACGTCGTGAGATTGCGTGGGTGGCATGCCCTAATTATAGAATGATGTCATTCCTGACATGTGTTGTGCTTGATATTCTTTTATAGTGACAATCTCACTTAACATTGAGGCCTTAAAGGAGTTGAGTTCTTCTTCAATTTTAGTGTACTTCTCCTTACTGACCGTCTGAGGCTTTTGTTTTGGAATGTTAAAATACTCCATATAACCATCATATTGGATACCTCTGATAAGTGCTCAAAAAGCACTAAAATTACCATGATTTTATGCACATTAATTGATTCAAATATATATATTTATATGATTTTATCATATATTTATATAAATTTATCTTTTCGAAATTACGGGTATTTTTATTGTTTTTCAGGTATTTTCACTTAAAAACATAACTTAAAGACTCAAAGAGGAATATTGGAGGCAATACATTACAAATATATTCATAAATAAATGAGTAAAAGTCAATAAATATGGAAAAATGGGTCAAAAAGGTCAAAAAGGAGGAAATCGCACACGTAGCCACCCAACCGCGCCGAGCAACGCGCGCCAGCTCCCATCTACCCCAATTCGAGCGCGCCGCCACCCCCCATATCAGCACAACATCATCAATGACATCATCATTCACTACTCCACATTTCCACCATTTTTTATCATTTTTTCACCCACTTTTTCTCTTCATCCTCACCTATAAATACCCTAATTCTCTTCATAACTAAACATACCTAAAAATACATCTTCTCTTCTCTTTCTTTCTCTCATTTCTTAGTTTTTAAATTTTTTCTTAGTTTTTAGCTTTTCTTAGTTAGTTTCTCTTAGTTTTAGAGTTCTTCTCTTTTTGAGAAGAACTAGTTATGTTTTTGTAATTTATTCGTTTTTGGATTCAATAAATGGGAGTGAAAATTCCGTTTGGAGGTTTTCCAGCAACGGGAATAGCAACAAAATACTATAAGGATTTTATTTTCTTTACAATTATTTTTTATGCTTTATTCTTACATGTTATATTTAATTTTTCTGTGATTAAATTTAACTTTGCTGATTGTTTGTAAAAATGATATAATAATAACGTTGTTATGCTTGCGAAATATTAAATAGGTAAAAATCTCTATAATGAATTGATTTTGTTTTTATTCAAACTTTTATATTAAGAATGTTAGAGAGAAATATATTATTTTTCATTACAAACTTAAATCTTAAAATTAGATTTTAAGGTTTAGTTATCCAGTCTAATTTAGAGTAGTGTTGTTTTATTTGTTGGTACAATCGCCCGGTAGTTAGAGTGAAGCTCTATTTCAAAAGTTTTTATAAGAATTATTATGTGAAAATGTATTGACAACATGTTTTCAGTAGTAGTTTTAAAACTTGAAAGTTAGTACTCGAATAATTAAATTCTTAGGTTTAATTTGGACACCTTGAATAAAGTTTAAACTGTCTAACCCCACCAAAAGTGGCATTTAAATGGCTCATTTTCAATCTCTTAGAAAAAAAATTAATTTAATTAACAACATTAGTTATCAACCCCACCCATAGGTGTTAATTGATTTGTTTAGTTAACAAAGAATATCTAACCCCACCAAAGGTGGTATTCATATAAAAAAAGATAATCAATAAATATCAATTTATATATTTAATAACCTAAATAATATGAGCAAGCATAATTAACTTAGTTATTATATCCATAAATACTTCACTATTATAAATGATAAAATTTGCATAAATGTTTATTGAATCTTTATCTATGTTTATTTTTATGTTATTAGATTAGAAACACAAAAACCCAAATATCGTGACAGAATGTTTAGGATTTAATTTTGTTTTTAAAAGTTTGAATAATAAATTAAAAACCACATATATTCCTTCCTTAGATCGACCTTGGGAGTATACTTATCATTTTCTACGAAATGATTCGTGCACTTGCGAGAGTTTTATAAATATAAAACCAAAGTATTTTGTGTTCGAATGCATGATATATAGCATCTCTTCCAGGCTCTTTGATTATTTCACCCCTAGATTTTTGTTCTTAAATAGCTCTCTACAAATAATAAAGCACACAAATATATCATGCATTATTACATCAATTATTAAAAATCATATGGACTTTATGTCAACAGAAATTACTAACCAACTTATTTAGTTGTTGTTCTCCTCACTTAGTCATTGGTCTTGACTTCTTCATTTTAGGAGTCTTTGTTTCTATGTACAATTCAGATCGGGTAATCGGTCTACCCAATTCAGCTTCCTACATAAATTATGAAAATTTTATTAACCATGATATGAAATTAAATTGAGGAAAATAAATATAAAAATAGTAATAATCATATCCTAACATGCACATAAATGAACAATTAATCCCTAACACAACTTGAAGTAATCAATTCACAAACACTAAAGAAATCATACAAGCCAAAAAACATAGAGAAGAAAATGGAGTAGAAGAGAAAACGGTGCTCAAGAGACTAGGGGAAACAAGAAGATCAAATGAGTTGCTCACCAAAAAACCCTAACAAAAGGTATTTATATGCATGTGGATAAAATGACCAAACTTCCCTTGAGCCCTTTTCAATTCTAGGGTAGATGGGCTAAAAAAATACATCTAAAAAATAACCCATTACACATCAAAATGCCAAAGAATGCAATACAAAATTAATATACAAATAATCTTATATCAAAGTTATCTAACCATAAATATGTGCGTGTACGTGTGTGTGTGTGTCTATATATATATATATATATATATATAAGTATGCATTACTAAGTAAATGTCTTCTCAATACTTTCACTTACCATAGTGTCATTAAAATTAACAATCTCCATTTTGACACTATGCATACAATGGATATAAATATAGTTACCCTTTCTCATCTTAGTGCCTAACAATGAGACACTCTAATTAAGTCCAAGTAGTTCTTGAACCTCAATAGTGGTATTGGTTTAGTGAGCATATTTGAGGGGTTGTTATCTGTGGGGACTTTATCAAGTTTAATTAGACCTTGTGCATCTATGTTCTTAATGAAATGCAAATTTACCTCTACATGTTTTGACCTAGAATGAATCATGGGATGTTTTGATAAATAAATGACAAGATTTATTATCATAATAAATAGTATCAATGACATCACCATTTAAAATACCCAATTGTCTTGTAAAGCCTCTCAACCATAATATTTCCTTCACCGCCTCTGTATAGGCAATGAATTTAGCCTCAGCGGTTGATAAAGCCACCACAAATTGTATGTTGACTTTCCAAGAAATTTTATTCCCAAAAATTCTAAAGATGTAAATATATAGTGGCCTTCTTTTGTACTTGCCTCCTGCCAAATTAGAATCAATATATCCATTTATAGTAGGGACATCAAAATTATTCTTGTTAACATCAAACTAGTATTTAGTGTGTCTTTTAAGTGCCTAAGGATCCACTTAATAGCTATCTAATGAGTTTTACCAAGGTTAAACGAATACATACTAACGATGCTCATATCATATGCTATATTTGATTTAGTACAAAGCATAGCATACATAAGTGAATCAACAACATTAGAATAAGGAACTCTTTCATGTAATTTGTATCCTCTTCATTATTAGGGAAGTCATTCAAAGACAGATGAAAATAAGTACCTAAAGGAACATTTACATGCTTATAATCAAACATTGAAAATCTTTTTTTAACTTTTTCAACGTAGGATTTTTGTGAAAAAATAGTCTAAAATTAGTTCTAATAATATCTATGCCTACAATTCTTTTAGCAAGATTTAAATCTTTCATTTCAAATTTATTGCAAAGATGAGATTTAAAATATTTGATTTTAGATTCATTATTACAAGCAATAAGCATATCATCAACATATAATAATAAATAAACTAGATTTGAAACATTTGTTCGGCCTAAAATACACGCAGTTATCATATTCACATATTTCAAAGCCAATTTTGAGCATAAAATTATCAAATCCAATATACAGTTGTCTTTGGGCTCATTTAAGTCTATACAAAGAAGTTTTTAAGCAAACAAACTAGATTTTCATTTCCATTTTTAGCAAAACCTTCAGGTTATCTCATGTATATTGTCTCTTCTAAGTCATCATGCAAATGTTGTTTTAACATTCATTTGTTCAAGAAGCATATCAAATTATTCTACTAAGAATATTTTTATGGAGGTGAACTTGATAACTGGAGATAAAATTTCATTAATGTTTATGCCTTCCTTTTGTGCAAATCCTTATGTAGCTAAGATAGCTCGTTCTATACCTTTAATACCTTTTTTTTTCTTTTGAACAACCATCTAGACCCTAGTATCTTTGCATTCTTAGGCCTTTATACTAAAACCCATGTTTTATTTTTAATTAAAGAGTTAAATTCATCTTTCATGGCATTTAACCATTGAGAAGCATGATGAGTTCCTCTTAGGAGCAACAATGGATCTTCTAGACCTATCTCTGGTTAGAAGGTAATTAATTAACTTAGGGGAACTACCAGAAGGACCTGATGAGTCCTCAACAGTTTCATCATCATCACTGGTATCTATTTTATTAGTTGTAATATCATGAGGATGAGGGGTTGATGGTGCCTCCACCTCATTTTCATAATTGTCATTCTGAGAGAGTATGGAACCTACCTCCACCTCAGTTGAGGCATCCTTTGTAATATAAGGGGAATAATAAGAGTTTAAATCACAATAAAATTGAGATTCATTAAATACTATATTCCTACTTGTAATACACTTCTTAAGAGAAGAACACCACAATCTAAACATTTAACACCCAAGTGATAACCAATAAAGACAAAATTTAAAAATCTAGCCTATATTTTACCCTAATTTACATGACTATATACAATGCACCCAAAAACCTTAACATTATTATAGCTAACAGGTTTACCAGTCCAAAGTTCCTCAGGTGTCTTATGCTCTAAGGTTATGGAGGAACATTTATTGATTATTTAAGTGGCTATACTAATAACCTCTATACAAAACATTTTAGGCATGCTAGAAAGGGTCAACATACACCTTTTTGATAAAGATGATAGCATACACAGTACTCTCTCTAAAATGGTCCTATTCGTTCTCCCAGTTTGTCCATTTTTTAGGCATACTACAAATGTCGTATATCTACCAATCCTTGGGTCCTTAATAATTATCAAAGAGCTCCTACAAAACTCCAAACTATTACTAGTTATAAGTACTTTGATATTACTACCCTTTTGGTTCTTAATAAGTGCTTTCCACTGTTTAAATGTTCTAAAGGTCTCATCTTTTGTTCTTAGGGTGAAAGTCTAAAGTCTTCTAGTGTGATCATCAACCAAGGAAAAAAAGTACCAATTTTTTCCTAAGGATTGGATGGGAACATGTCTCCATAATTCAGAGTATATATAATCAAGTGCATATGTGGTAGTATGCTGACCTTTATAGAACTTAAGCTTAGTTTTCTTACCAAAGATAAAATGCTCACAAAACTTTAAGACTTCTAAAGGTTCACCTCCCAGTATACCTTGTTTAGATAGTTCTCTCAAACCCTTTTCACTTACATGTCCTAATATCTTATGCCAAAATATTGCACTAACTAAGGATTGAGCTATAGTAACCTTTCTACAAAGGTCTAAGGTAGAATCTTGTAACAAATACAAACCATTTACTCTAAATTCCCTAAAATCACAAAAAATCCCTTCATTCCATTTACTAGTCTTGATTGAGTATCCAATGGCATCTAAACTACCCAGTAAAATCAAGTTTCTCTTAAGTTTAGGGACAAACCTAACATATTTCATGACTCTAACAATGAAAGTTTAACTAAGCCTACATGTTTTACCTGACACTCATGATCATCACCTAGAAGTACTCTACCAATATCAACTTCTTTCATATCATTAAACCAGTGCCTAAAAGGAGTTATGTGAAAGGAACTACCCGAATTTAAGACCCAATATTTCTCTGATGTAATGGAGTTCACAACTAGCACTTCAAAACTCTCATACCCATCTGAGACTAGGTTTGACTCACTATCGGTACCAGACTTAGGTTTATCAAATTTGTACCTTTCCAAAGAGGACACTCATTCCTATAATGAACTTCTTTCTTATATAAATAAAATCTAACATGTTTATTTGTCCTTGGTTTGACTTATTATTATTTATACCTCTATTAGAGATCTTTTCCCTTTTATCAATTCTATCCTTACGTAAAGTCCATCACTCAAGTTATTTTTATCATTTTTTTCCCAAATCTTTAGACCTAAGATTAAAAACAACTAGATCACATGTATTCCATACATGATATTAGATTTCATATCTTTTATATTTATCATGTAGAGAATTTAACGAAACAATAGCTTGAGTCTTATCCTCAACGTTATGACCAATGCCATCAAGTTGAGTTATCAATATTTTAAAATCATTAAGGTTTTATTCAAGGTCCTTTGACAAGTCTATTTTAAAAGAGTTAAAACAATGTTTCATATGAATGTTACCATATAAATACTTTTGAAGATAAAAAGAGATCAGTTTGGAGAATACATTCTCAGATGTAGTTTTTTTAAGAACTTCTCTAAGAACTTTATCAGAGAGATTCAACAATATGGAATCATAAGCCTTTTTCTCAATCTTTTGTTATCACCTTTAGATGTTTTTTAGGCAAATCATTCACATCAATAGCATCAAGAGTGCTTTTATTTTACGTTTCCATAAAATATAGTCATATGTGCTATCCAAACTACTTATCTTATACTAAGAAGTCATAGTAAGTAAAATGATAATATAAAAAAAGAGAAAAAGAGGAGATAAAGGTGAAAAAAACCTTGTATTATCCGAGGAAATCAAAGATTCACGTTCTTTAAAGGACTCAAAAAACCCTAAGGTTATTGAATCACTCAAGAGCACAACTATGAAAACCAAAAATGAGGATCAAGTTAGTTCACTACACTCTAATAGTAGATCGAAGGCCAAACAACACACATATCTCTCTATGATATGATAAGTGCTCAAAAAGTACTAAAATTACCATGATTTTATGCACGTTAATTGATTAAAAATATATATATTTATATGATTTTATCATATATTTATATAAATCTATTTTTTCGGAATCACAGGTATTTTTATTATTTTCTAGGTATTTTTGATTAAAAAAGTAACTTAAAGACTCAAAGAAAATACCAAAGGCAATACTTTACAAATATATTCATAAATTAAATAAGGAAAGGTCAACAGATAGGAAAAAAATACACAAAATGGGTCAAAAATGTCAAAAAGGATGAAATCGTGCACGCAACCGGCCAACCGTGCCGGCCAATGCGCCCAGTCGCGCCAAGCAGCCGCACGCAGCATGCCCAGTCCCGTACGTTACATTTTCAATCTCTTAGAAAAAGGAATTAATTTAATTAACCAAATTAGTTATCAACCCCACCCATAGGTGTTAATTAATTTGTTTAGTTAACAAAGAATATCTAACCCCACCAAAGGTGGTATTCATATAAAAAAGAGAGAATCAATAAATATCAATTTATATCTTTAATAACCTAAATAATACGAGCAAGCATAATTAACTTAGTTATTATATCCATAAATACTTCACTATTATAAATGATAAAATTTGCATAAATGTTTATTGAATCTATGTTTATTTTTAGGTCAGTAGATTAAATATAACATATAAGAATAAAACATAAAAAATAACTACAAAGAAAATAAAATCCTTATAGTACTTTGATGCTAACTTTGTTGCTGGAAAACCTCCAAACGGAATTTGCACTTTCATTTATTGAATCAAAAAGCAAATAGATTAAAAAAAACATAATTAGTTCTTCTCAGAAAGAGAAGAACTCTAAAACTAAGAAAAATTAACTAAGAAAAACTAAAAACTAAGAAATTGAGAGAAAGAAAGAGAAGAGACGATGTGCTTTTAGGTGTGTTTAGTTATGAGGAGAATGAGGGTATTTATAGATGAGGAGGGGGAGAAAAAGTGGGTGAAAAAAATGATTAAAAATGGTGGAAACGCAGAGTAGTGAATGATGACATCATTGTTGACGTTATGCTGGCGTGTGAAGCGGTGGCGCGCGCGAACTGGGTGAAGATGGGAGGCGGCGCGCGTGGACTGGATCAGGGACGCATGCAGAATGGAGAGCAGGCACACACAGACTGGGCATAGAGGCTGGCGCGGTACGCGCGTTGGCCGGCGCGGCTGGGCAACTACGGCGCGATTTCCTCCTTTTTGACCCATTTTGTCCAATTTTTCCATATTTGTTGACTTTTTCTCATTTATTTTATGAGTATATTTATGATGTATTGCCTCTAGTATTCCTCTTTGAGTCTTTAAGTTACATTTTTAAGCGAAAATACCTGAAAAATAATAAAAATACCCGTGATTCCGAAAAGACAAATATATATAAATATATGATAAAATCATATAAATATATATATTTTTAATCAATTAATGTACATAAAATCATGGTAATTTTAGTGCTTTTTGATCACTCATCATCAATCAATCAAACATATAGTTCAATTGATCAAAACCCTTATCAATTCATCTAATACTATTATCAAAACATACTTCATCGATCTAGTGAATTTTTTAATCAATCTATTAAATTAAAAAATTAATTCAAGGCATTTTTAACTAAGTAGATCGATCTACATACCTTGATCGATCTAGAAATGTCTTGATCGGTCGAATAACCTAAAATCAAAATATTCCTATGTGTCTAATATGAAATCTAAGGTGCATAAGAACAAAGATATATCTGATATATGTTTGTTAGAGCTCGATAGTTTCTTTGGCTTAAAATAATCTTAAAAGATACACCTAGAAACTAAAATTATATTTGTATATTTTATTCACGAATATCGCCAACACTCACATAAACCTTACAATCTCTCCATTTGGTATATTCGTATGACAAAACCTTTATTTCACTATATAATGCTCATAGGAAAAAATTAAAATGCTTACATAGTGGAACAATCCTATGATCCGGTAAAACTATCTTCACTTGAATCTCTAAAGCTCATATATACACTGAAAAAGAAGAAGCATAAACATGCAAACAAATTTCCCAAAAGACTTATTGTTCATTATTTTAGTGTATATAACAATAGAAAGCCAAGATTATTCATAAGAGTGAGTAATCATTAGATTGAAATTAAAAACATAACTCCCTTTATGTGTAATGTTTTTAAAGAATATTTTTAAAAGTTAAATTCTCAAAGTAATTCTCCTTCTAAAATAAATATCCCTTTTTTTATAGATTTTCAAATAAAGTTTCAATTTTTTTTATTTTTCTTCCGCTTTTTGTCATACGAATAAACTAAAAGAATAATTGTTGCATTTTTATTTAAAATTTATGTGAAATATCATAGCAAATTCAAGAAAATAAGCAACATATAGATGAAACCTAAAATATCAAAGGTAGAAAATGTAGTGTATTGATTGATATGATTTGAATATAACCCAAGTAAATATCAATTACACTTTAAAATAAGAAAAAAAACAATGTATTGGCATCCAAACCGAATAATACAATAGGACAAAACAACGAAATAGAATAAAAAGAAATCATTGCCTTGAAATAGAAAACCCCTAATGTGAGTGGATGTCTTTAATAATGGAGAATATTTCTTCTTTATGTTCATTAATAACATTCAGTTTTTGTTCCAATGTTCCTATTCTTGTATGCATTTCATTTTCAAATAAGTCAATGCAAGAAGGTTCATAAACATGTATATTTTTCATTTTTTCATCTCCAAAAATGTCATCTGTAGCTCCTTCGCTACTTATTCCAACATTGACGGATCTCTATCTCTTTGATGTATGGGCAAATGATCTTGAGATGGTTGACTTTTCATTGTCACCCATAAGTCGAACTGAATCTGAATCCCTTGTTTGAGGCACACCTATAACAAGAATCATTTAGGTGATGAGACTACCATAAGAAAGCTTGATCCTCAGGCTAATTATATGAGATTGGTTTATTATTTGATCCTGAGTTACTATACCTATACTGAACGCTCTTCCATTTCCAATACAGTATAAAATCTTAGCATGTGGTATCCAATCTTAGATGAGTTGATGGCAATAAATTTGCACATACCATTTTATTTAAAAACTAGTATAATGGAGTAAATTCATCTAAAATGTACAATTGTTTGGCATTATGACCGATATTGGGTGAACCAAAAAGTTTAATCAATAAATCCTCACTGGGAATGACATACCATTCCACGTGAAAATGAGCATCCCGGGTATTCATGATAGATAAAGAATTGTTGATTCTCTGGGCCGAGATATCAACATTTTTATTTTGGATGAAAACCTTATAACTCATTAGTCTAAGGTGACAAATTTTTGGGTTAATGTTGGCATAAAAATCATGAAACAGGGTAGGGAAACATAAATTAGAGGATGTGAACAATGATTTCCAACCAAGATTTGTCATCCTACCATTAGGATGAGTGTGGAGTAAGAGCACCGAGAAAAAGTTCACATTTTCTAGCAGTCATTTCAAAAATCGAGCACAAATCCCAAAAAGATGAAAATACCCATTGAGTAAAAATTAACCAAATTGATGAATATTTTTCGAGAAAATGTAGAACCAAGATTAATGAAATGTTATTGGGAAGAAATTACAAAATACAACTAAAAAAAGTGTTTGTTTAAGAGAAAATGAGGGAAAATGGGAAAATTATATTGTAATGATTTTTGCTAAAATATAATGTTTTTTGTATGGATTGATGCTATAAAAGTGATTAGCAATCAACTCTTAGTGAAATGGATTTTAATGGATTTTTGAGTGAAAATAAGAATGAGGCCACGAGAGGATAGTGGGTTGGGTTTGTGGGGGTAATAGGAAAAAGAAGAGTATATAAATTAAATTTGTTCGATCGATTGAGATTAATATCTATTGATCGACATTCATACTTCAATCGATCTAGTTCATACTTGATCGATCGACATTCATAATGTGTGAAAAATGTAGAAACTCTTCTAAGTTCTAGTCAAAATTTTCACATAAATACTCAAAAAATTCAAACAAAGATTTAATAAAAATACCTTATTTTTTTAAAATCAAGGTAGTAAATTTTTTCAGACATGAACGTCACTTAAATAATAAATTTTGATATAAAAATCACTTTAACAAAATTGAATTATTCACATAATATGCATAAGTATTATGATAAAGCACACATACATACCTCAACACATATGGTGACATATTGATAATAACTCAATGTGAGATAAATATTGAAACTACAACAATATATTTATTAGTCAATTTCTGATTAATTATAAAAGATTTAAAGAAATGAGCATCACATATCATACACAAATTTAGTTGAATTAATACTTACATATAATAAAAATTTCTTACTAAGAGAGAAATTTATCAATTAATATTTATATGAAGGATTGATTATTTATTTTTCTTTTTGCATAACCATTTGTGACTCTTTTCTGCGTATTCAATTATTTTTTTGTATATATCTATTTTTTTATCACATTATTTTTCTTTTGCATAGGAAATATGCATGAGCCAATACACATAATATGATGAATTTCACACTAGTTATGAGGTATCCTTCTCTAATCAGTGCGATAGTTTTCACACATCACAATAGGTAGTCCTCTCAAAACTAAATGCATTTCCATAGCAGTATTATATACATTGAAAGATAGAATTCAACCATACTTTTGACAGTCAAGGTTATCTCAAGCCTTAAAATCTCACATAATTAATTATAAATTTTAAGCATGACATACTCATGTCTCCAATGAGTGTGTGAGTGAGTTCTTATTAACATTGATCACCATATGTATGGAAAGAATATAACATACAAACAAGATATTCAATTGTATAATGAATAATTAATCAAAGAAAATCATATATGTAAAATATTTATTTTTTTGATCCAAAATAATATTTAAGTTCATTTCAATGTTAGGACAATTCTACTCTCCTTATTTTTGAATTTTTGAATTTTTGAATTTTTGAATTTTTGAATTTTTGAATTTTTGAATTTTTGAATTTTTGAATTTTTGAATTTTTGAATTTTTGAATTTTTTATTAAATAACTAATTTTAAATAAATTAACCCAAAATCAAGAATCAAACAACTAAATAAACAATTAAACTAATCAAACTAACATACTCACCTAGGATCAATAAAGCATAATATAAAAATTTCTAAGTGAAAAGGAGATGGTCAATTAACTGAAAAAATACAATATTTCTAAACCTAAATTTTCTTTAATTTTGGTTTCATAATATCTTTGTGTTTGGATTCAATTGATTTAATTATTTTTGAATTGTTCTTGAGTTTACCCTTATTTTTGCTTTCATTTTTTTAATCACAGGTAAAGATACAACATACATGTATGGATGTTGGAAATTTGTTGTAGAACATCAAGCATAAAAGGTATTGTTAAAATATGGATATTTTATAAGAAATCTACAATAAGGTCTAATACCATAGTTATGACAAACATGTATAAATTTAACATGCTTTTCAATCACAAGTGCAACTATTATTTGAGTATAATAAGTAATATTGAGAGTAGGATTAGAAGGTCATATCAAATCAATTCTTGATGCTAAAGGTGTATCATGTAAGGAAGACATGTCTGAAAGTGTTACAAATTCATTTGATTTTAAAGAAGATGGTGCAATGTGTCCATTTATATATCCTAATCCTTTCTTGTCCCCAATTGGCTTTCCATAATTCAGAGTTTTGTTTAACCTTTCAACTTTAATGGTTAGCCTTTTATATCTTTCTTGGATTGTTCAAGTTCGTACATCAGATTTTTTTTCTGTTCTAAACCTGCAAGACTCGAATTCAAAACATTAGCATATTTAAACATATCAAGATTATCGTTTTGATGTATCGATGAATTTACTTCATAGGATTTGATTTTATCAATCAATTTAATTACTTTTTAACTTATCTTTATCACTTTTTCTATACTAGTGAAATTAAGTTTTTTAAGAATTTTGTGTCACTTTCCTCATTTTATGAATCAACATTAGACTTACTAAAGTGCCTACTAGTTGTTGCAAAAATGCTAGAAAATTGGTGTTACTATTTTCTGAATCAACTAGATTTTTGTTATCACTTTCATATTCAGTAAGTGTTATGTTGAAGGATTTTCCAATTTGGTTCTTCTTGTTTGCACCATCGGTTGTGAAGTGATAAAAACTCATACATTCAAAACATTGAGGTCTAGTGGGTTTAGAGATCTTACCATAAGAACTCACAAATTTGAATTCTTTTAGATTATGATCCTTTTTGATGATTTGATTGTCCTTTGTTTTAAGGATTCTCTTTATTGAAGATTTTGTTCAATCTTCTAGTCAAGAGTACCATTTTTGCATCTTCATTGGCACCTTCTTCAATCATAACAATTTTGAAGGCAACACCTTTGTTCTTTGTTGGAGTACAAAAATTCATATCAAAAGTGAGAATTGAACCAACTAGCTTCTCAATTTTAATGGTGTCCACATCTTTGCTTTCATCTATGGCAGTGACTTTTGCATAGAAGTGATTTGGTAAAGAAGACAATATTTTCTAACCAATCTGAATTCCTCAATTTTCTCACCAAGATAAGCAGAATAGTTAGCAATATCACTTAATTTAGCATAAAATTTAGAAAAAGGTTTCATTTTCTTTCATTATAAGATTTTCAAATTGACTACCAAGCATACAAATTTTAGTTCTTTTAACTTGTGTGGTTCTCTCATAGAAAACCTTTAAAATATCTCAAGCATGCTTAGCAGTATCAACATGAGAAATATGACAAAACTCATAAGCAGATACATAAATAAATGTAGCATTAATATCTTTTTTATTCCAATTACTACCTGTTTTATCTTCAGGGTCTAATGTTTGTTAGGTTTAGGAGTGACAACATTATCTTTGGTAACCGTAGGTGATTCCTAACCATAAAACACAGAGTTTTAGATACTCTCATCTATACATCATAGAAAGGATCTCATACGAGCCTTCCAATATGGGTAATCAAACCCATCAAGGTAAAGTGCATGGATCATAGATGAACTCTTTCTTAAATGATTCATAACAAGGTCTAAGTCATACTAAGTATATCTAGTGACTTGTAATGATACCAAGTGAAAGGTTCTATTTAGTTACAGATCTAATTAGCTAGAGAAGGGGTGAATAGATAACCAATGAATAGATGATCAGGCATGCAATCACATGTAAATAAATTAATGAAGAAATTTAAATCAACATAATAGATTTTTAGGTGGAAACAACCTACACTGTACCAATGGCCTAAGAGAAAAATCACCGGACCATCAAACTATACACTGAAAATAATATTCAATTACAAGGTTAGGACTTAAACTAGGCACCAAGGTAATGTCCCTAAGTAATCTACTTACAAGCCTATACTTTCCTTCATAGTCTTTACAAGTAAGATGTTCAGATCAAGACCAACATTTTGACAACTTGAATAACATAAGCAATCAAACTCGTCCAAATGGTACCTAAAACTTCATCACAATAACATAAGTGTAAGGCATGTCTAAGAGCACATTCAATAATGAAAAATCCTAGCTAGATAATTTAATAATATATTAGATAATTCAAAATCAACTAGCACCCCTAGAACAATCAGGTTAAGCACAATTTCACAAATATTATAGGCTTATTAATCAATCAAATACAACTACAAAATGTTTGATAAATTAACTAAATAGAAAAACCTACTTGAATAGTTTTTGCAAAATAAGAGACAAAGATTAAGATTAAGAGAATAATGCTCTTACATGGTTAAAAACTTGTATGTTTTGTTTGTTTAAACATAATATTTTGAAGCACTAGGTCAAAGCAATGTTACTATTATGTTCATAAAATTAGTTAAAAGAGTTTTAAAAAATGAGGACAATATAGTAATAAACCAATTCAATTCGAGTTCGAAGTATGTTTTAAAATTAAAACCCTGGTCACTTGATCGATTTAACATATGCTTGATTGATCGAACACGTAGTTTGATCGATTGAAACTCTTATCAATCGATCTAATACTACAATCAAAATATGCTCGATCGATCCAATCAATTCTCGATCGATCTAGTGAAGTAAAAAATTAACTCATGACTTTTTAAACTTAGTAGATCGATCTACACATCTGATCAATATAGACATGTCTTGATGATTGATGGATATAGTAGCCTAAATTCAAAATATTCCTATGTGTCTAATATAAAATCTATAGTTTCTTTGGTTTGAAATAGTCTTGAAAGGCATAATTAGAAACTAAAATTATATTTATATGTTTTGTGTACGAATATCGCTAATACTTACATAAACCTTACAATAGGGATAGTTATTTGCACATGAGTTGCATATTTCATCCAAGAAATGCTAAAAACATAATTGTTATTTAACGCTAATTACCAATATGATCCAAAATTTTCCCAAGACAGTTATGAACTAGCCATAATGATCCAAAATTTTCAAACCTAAGAATTTCTTAAATTTTGCTCAAGTTATGTCATTCCACATAGAACAAACCATGTAAAGTCTACCACCACATAAATAGTATCACCATCCAAAATTTATAGTGTTTTACAAACATATTGATTGCACAATAATATCCTTGTTTCCAATAACAAAAGCATCTACACATAAATATAACATGTTTCTTTAACTTAAGCACGAGCAAAAAATCTACACTGATAATTTGTTTCTAAGTTGCACAATAATAGTATGTAAATGTGCAACTTAGAAACAACAAAAAATGTGCAGCTTATGAACTAGAAATATATGCAATTTAAGTACCCTTATCTAACATGACTAGCTTGTGAATGTTTAAGACTAAACACAAACATTACATTGATTTTTATATCCTATAACAACTTAAGATTAGTAGTACTAAATTCTAGGTCGATGTTTGTTGCAGTTCTTGAATCTTTTCTCCTGTCTATGCCAACCTCATGTTTTGAGTTCCAATTGACACTTGTTTGAGTTTTAATTAGAAATTGGGTAATCTATCAAGAACATAGCTGTATTAGTGCATAATTAAACAGATAAGCAAATATGTAAAAAATATAAATCAATTTACCTCTATTTCAGAATTTCATGAGTAGTAGAAGTTGTTGCATCTTCTTTCTTCTTTAAACACCCTTTTTTATAGGCCATGCTTATAGCAATATCTGCAAGTGATTACCATCACTTTATTTAACTTATGAGGATTCCTTGTAGTTGCATGTCGAATGTTAAGTGATGACACTTTCTTCTTTAAATGCTTTGCTTGATCTCTTGCAATCTCAACATTGTATTTCATTCTTGTTACATCTTGCACTCTTTTATACTTAGCTTTAGGTTTACATATGAAAACGTCTAGCATGTCTCTTGCTATGAATGAACTCTTACTATGCTTCAATGAATAGTTTCTTTTACAAGTATGCTTATTTCCTCGTGACATGCATGAATCATAAAAGCATTAGTTCCCCATTGTTTCTTATCATGCAATTCCCACAAGCAATTTTTGTTCTTACACTTAACATTAATTTTAGATGCATCATTCTTCAAAAAATGCATATCTTTCCTATGACTTAGGCCATAAAGTCTTATGACTTTTCTCATAATCCCCACATTAACGAATACCATACAAGGTTTCAATCAAACTGTCTCCTTCTATATATCACTCATTTTGTACACAAAAATATCATTGGACAAACTATAACAAACTTGCCCCATTTCCAATCTATCATTCTTATCTTCATTTTCATCCTTGTTATCATTTTCATTATCATCTTCCATATCTAGTTCATTATCATCTTCAACAACCTCTTCCACAATATCTTCACAAGGATATGATATGCATAATAACACTATGTAAGCACCCATTTATAGATATGCACAGACAAAACATATAATTTAATTTATCCATTTACTAATTAAATACCCTTGATCAATGTCCTATATCTATATGTATAGAATGTATTAATAACTAATGAAACTCTTAACACAATTACCTATATGTACAAAAAACACATTGAATAGGAACAACAACCTCACTATTTTATTTACTATATTTTATCAAAACCCAATAATAAAGAACTAAATGAAAAAAATTCATTTTTAAACATGAGGGACCATTCGACACAAAACAAGGGACCACTCGGCACAACAAAAACATAAGGCACCACTCCACCTGACTTTAACATAAAGACAACATCAAATATTCTTCTCCTTTTGTTAAATAATATAATGGAGATTGAAGTATTGACCAAGTTGATGTTTACAAATATTCTAAAGATTCTCAATATCCTACAAATATTCTCAAGATATTACACAAATGATAGATTTGGAATATCAAATTGGATGCATGGATTAATTTAGGAAGCATTTTTTGTTTAGTTAATTATGGGCCTTTTATGTTTAGCAATTTTTGTTTTAGTGAATTGTGGGCTTTTTTCTATTTTATTTATCATATGTATTTTAATCTTTTATTTTTAAGGATGGATTAAGCCTAATCTACAACTAAATAGGCCCATTATGGTTGAACTTGTGTCTAGGGTATTCTTTAGGCTTGAAGTGGTGCCTAGGCCTTTCTTTAGAGTAAATTTCGTCTAGGGTTTTGTTGCTTATAAAAGAAAACAATAGACATGTAATGGAGGTAGAGTTGATATCATTAATGAAAATTTATTTCAAAAAGCTTTTTGCTATGCCTTCTTGTGTTCTTGATCAAATGTTTAAATTTGACTTACTAAAGGGAGTGATCATCCTTTGTGGTGTCTCAAGGTTGGGGTTTTAAGGAATTTGTTTCCTTAGGGTTCTAATATAATCATATTCAACACATTCTTAGAAAATCAATCGTTTATATTCCTTTGAGTTCATAGGTTCCTAGGGTTGTTTGCCTAGAATATCTGTATTATTTGATATTAGAACTTTGGTTACTGAAAACAGGTTATCTACCTTCATCTATCTTACAAAGCTAAGATTCAAGGATGAATCTTTTCAAAGAGGAGGGAAATAATGAAGACGATTGAAGTGCTGACCAAGATCCTATAAATATTATCAAGATCCTCAAGATCCTACAAAATGGATAAATTTGAAATATTAAATTGGATGAAATGATTAATTTATGAAGAAATGTTTTGTTTTAGTTAATTACGAGCCTTTTATGTTTAATAATTTTTATTTTAATGAATTGTGAGATTTTTCCGTTTTATTTATCATAAAGTTTTAATATTTTATTTATAAGGATGGATTAAGCCGAATCCACAACTAAAATAGATTCATAAGGGTTGAACTTGCGCCTAAGGTTTTCTTCGGGGTAAATTTCGTTTAGGATTTTTTTTAAAGTAAATTTTATTTAAGATTTTGTTTTATAAAATAAAACAGCAACCATGTAATGAATATATAACTGATATCATTAATGAAAATTTATTTCAAAAAACTTTTTTCTTTAATTTTTTATATTCTTATTAAATACTTAATCATTCTTATTTATTTGAATTAGTGGATTACTAAAGTTATTTTCCTAGAGAGTTCACATATAATACGGAAATCATGCACCATGTCATGATAAGAACAAAAAAAAAAAAATTGCAGTATTAAATATATACATATTACAAAATCAATATTAAAGTATAAGGTTATTACTATCGACTGTTGCATCCATCATCTATGAGAAAGAAGTCAAGAGATTCTTCATTTTCCATTTTGTCAGACCTTTCACCACACTCGTCCAAAGAATCCAAGTTATCTCTAAAAATTGAAACCGAGATTAACTAAAAATCCAAGCAAGTGAATCGTGGGTATTCTTGGGATTTGAATTCAATTTAGGGTTTGGGTTGGGTGTGGTGATTCTCGAGATAATGGGATTGAGTAATGGTACTTCAATTTTCTCGGGCAAGGTATATTAAAAAATGGGAATCATGGATTAGGATTTGTTCAATTTTTAGCTTTAGTTCATTATTTTTTAAAATTTGAATTTTCAAAAATAATCCTTAAAAAAGTTGTATGTATTTAAATTTATATTATTTAATATAAAATATTTTAATTTATCTTTAGTTAACACCATTTGTATATTTAAAACGATTAAAAACACTTATTTAAAGTAAGTGAATTAAGTAATATTTAAATATTAAGAAAAGAGACTATTTTGGTCCTTTTTCCCCGTAAATGAAAAGAAACAAGTATATTTATACGGAGTGTTTATAGAGAAATATCTACTATATATCTTTTATTGCATTTATATCATACTATATTTTTATTTTTAAATATTTAAATATAGTTTTTATTTTGTAAAAATAATTTATATTTCCACCTCTTTGATTTCCTTTCCCTTTTCAGGCCTATTGGATTTACAAATTAGCTACTCAGAAGCAGCCCCCAAGGAGAAAAGCACATTGATGGACCGGCCGGCTGATTTTCCACAGTACAGAAAAGGAAAAGGTAGGCTAAAACCCTAGCTTGTTGAATTTCTGGATCAATTGGTAGTAAATGGCTTTCAATTGATGGATATTCAAAATTACTAGTTTTTATGTAAATTGTGAAATGTAACATACCTATTTCCTTGGTGGTTTAGATTTCATTGTGTTTCCGATCCAAGGATTCAATATATATTTTGGGTCAGAAAATTAACATTATCTAATTTTTTTTGTTTGTATCAATTGGTTTTTACTAATTATTTTTATTATACTGTTTGGTTTCTCTGAAGATACTATTTAAACGTTGTCTTTTGCTACTTTAGGACAGCAATTTCTTGAAATTGTATTCTTTATAATGTCCTTTTTGCTACTTTAGGATTGCAATTTCTTAAAATGGTATTCTTTAGCATGCCCTTTTTGGAAGCTGACAATTTTAAAGGAGCAAGAAATCCAAAAGTTGACCTAAAAAAAAATTACCTCAAATAACACCCGTAACTTTGAAGAATCACAAAGATTGCACACTCCCTTTGAATTGAGACGAGTATGGGTTAGTGCACTCCCTGATGTAATGATATCGAGTATCTATGTGTTTGCTTCAATCATGAAAAACAAGATTTTTGGCTATGAAAATGGTTGATTTGTTGTCGATACAAATTTTGGTTGACTCTTCTTGTGTCATACTTAGCTCCTTTAACAAGTTTCTCAGCCAAATTGCATGACAAACACATAAGATAACTGCTACATATTCTGCTTCACAGCTAGATAAGGTAATAATTGGTTGCTTTTTTGAGATCCACGTAAAAGCAGTATCTCCTATGAAAAACACAAATCTAGAAGTGCTTTTTCGATCGTCTATATCTCCACCAAAATTGCTATCACTATATCCAACAAGCTTGTAATCATTTGAAATGGGTGATTGTCGATTTCTCCATATAGCGGCTAATCAATTCAACGTCATACAAGATGTCAGGTCTTGTGCACGTGAAATAATGCAAACTTCCAACTAAACTTTTGAAAAATGTTGGATCCACACTTTCACCATCTTCATGCTTGGATAGTTTGATTTCACATTCCATTGGTGTGTTGATCGGCTTGCAATCGTTCATCTTGAACTTCTTTAGTATCTCCCTTGGATAGCTTTCTTGAGAGATGAAAATATCTTCTTTTTTTTGCTTCACTTTAATTCCAAGGTAGTATGCCATTAACCCGATATCTGTCATTTCAAACTCTCGGGTCATCACCTTCTTAAAATCTTCAAACAACTTCAAATTACTTCCGGTGAAGATGAGATCATCTACGTATAGACAAACGATTAGAATATCACCATTTTCAATCTTGACGTAGAGTGAATATTCATAGGGACACTTGGTGAAGTTGTTCTCCAGAAAGTACTTGTCGATGCGGTTATTCCATGCTCTTGGTGCTTGCTTTAACCCATAAAGAGCTTTCTTCAACTTCAACACCTTGTCTTTGTGACCTTTTGATTTAGCCTGGTGGTTGCTTAATGTAGACTTTTTCTTCAAGGACTCTGTTTAGAAAAATAGATTTTACATCCATTTAATGTATCTTCCGCTTATTTTGAGCTACCAACGAAATGATTAGTGTTTTGACTATATCCTTTTGCTACTAGTCTCGCCTTGTGCCTTTCAATCTCTCCTTTAACATTTCTCTTTGTCTTGTACACCCATTTGACACCTATTGCCTTATGCCCTTTGGGAAGTGGAACAAGTTCCCATGTGTCGTTCTTCTCAATTGCATTGATTTCTTCATCCATCGTATCTCTCCACTTCTTTTCTTGTACAACTTCTTGGAAGCTCATTGGTTCACAATCAACAAAGAGACAGAATAAAGTAAGATTATCTTGTCGTTCTGTAACCTCATAAAGATCTTGGAGATTTCGTGTACGTGTCACAGCTCTTTCACTTCCACTCGAAGATGGTGAAGTAGGTGGAGTCATTGGCTCTTGTTGAAATTTCTATAGGTTGCTCTCTCATTGTCTGCTCATCTTCTTTAAACTGAGGAAAGAAATTGAAGTTATCTGCATGGGAGTTAAAATCCCATTCTCCTTCGTCGAATACCACATCTCGACTAATCACAATCTTCTTATTGTGTGGGTTGTACAACTTATAGCCCTTTGAGTTAGCATCATAGCTGATAAAGATAAAAATCTCGCTTTTATCATCAAGCTTCGTTCTTCTCTCATCTAGTACATGAACATGGGCTATACTTCCAAAGACTCTTAGGTGGGAAATACTAGGTTTTCTTTCACTCCATGCCTCTTGCAGTGTCTTTCCCCATACACTTCTTGTTGGAGATCGGTTTGACAAGTAAACTATATATGCTACTACTTCTACCCAAAACTCTTTGGGTAGTTTCTTGCTTTTGAGCATGCTTCGTGCCATGTTGAGGATTGTTCGGTTCTTTCTTTCAGCTACACCATTATGTTGGGGGGATCTTGGTATTGTTAAAGATCTATAAATTTCATTTTCTTCACAGAACTCTTGAAACTCCTTGGATGTAAATTCTCCACCTTGGTCGGATCTCATGGCTTTGATCTTTTTACCTCTTTCTCTCTCCATTGCAGCTTTGAACCTTTTGAATATTTCAAAAACTTCTTATTTCTATTTCAAGAAATATACCAAGTTTTTCTTGAAAAATCATCAATGAAAAGAAGAAAATAGTTACTGTTACTGAGAGAGTTAGGCTTGATCGGTCCACACACATCAGTATGAATTAGCTCGAGTGACTTCTTGGTTCTTAAGTCTGACTCCTTTGAAAAGCTTTTTCTGAATTGCTTTCCTAGTAGACACCCTTCACACAGTTGATCAGGATGGTTAATGTAAGGTAGTCCCTTCACCATCTCCTTCTTAGACAACAACTCCAATCCTCCAAAATTGAGATGCCCGAATTGAAGATGTCATAGCCACGATGCATCTTTGTAGCAAGCTTTCAGACACTTTGCAATGTCATTTTGTATATTGATCAAGAACATTCTATTCTTTGACATCTGCACGTTAGCAATGAGTTATTCTTATCATCTTTTATAGAAAGCTTACAATCCTTCACACAGTTGATCAGGATGGTTAATGTAAGGTAGTGTCTTCACCATCTTCTTTTTAGACAGCAACTCCAATCCTCCAAAATTGAGGTGCCTGAATTGAAGATGTCATAGCCACGATGCATCTTTGTAGCAAGCTTTCAGACACTTTGTAATGTCATTTTGTATATTGATCAAGAATATTCTATTTTTTGACATCTACACGTTAGCAATGAGGTTATTCTTATCATCTTTTATAGAAAGCTTACAATCCTTCATATGAATATCATAACCTTTCTCTAACAGTTGTCCTAAACTCAATATATTATTTTTCATATTGGGGACATAGTAAACATTGGAAATAAATTGATGTCGTCCATCTTTCAAGCGAATTAGAATGTTACCTCTTCCTTTCATTGCTACGTTAGAATCATCTTCAAATGAGACATTTTTGCTTACTGACTCATCTAGTTCCACGAACATGTCTTTCCTTCCACACATATGATTGCTTGCACTGCTGTCAAGATATCAAGCATTTGGTTGACTACCATCACCCTTCTTCTGTGCTAGAAAAAAAGTTTCTTTCTCGTCGGTCTTCTCCTCTATGTAGCTGATTTTCTCATCTACTCTATTGTTGAGAGCTCTACATTCTGAAGCATAATGTCCAAATTTCTCACAATTATAGCATTGAACATGAGATTTTCTATACCTTGAGTTCATATTGCCTTTTTCACGACTTCGTGTTGAGCTTTTCGCTCTCTCAAAGTTGTTGGAATTGTTGTTGTAATTCCAACCTCGTCTACAACCATGGCTTCCACCTCGTCCACGGCCTCTACCTCTGCCTCGGCCACATTGGTTTCTATCATTACCTTGCCTTTCATGCTTATCCTTGAATTGCATCTTGAATAGTTGCTCAGTGATCTCTTGCTTCTTCTTATGCTTTTCTTCATATGCTTGTAATGACCCATTGAGTTCATCAATAGTCATTTATTCCAAATCTTTTGTTTCCTCAGTCGTCACGACGATGTGTTCAAATTTAGAATCTAATGAACGAAGTATCTTTTCCATTATTCTGACATCTTCGAACATCTTACCGTTTCTTTTCAATTGATTAGAAACAACTGCGACTCTCGAGAAATAGTCGAAAATAGATTTGGAAGCTTTCATATGTAGATATTCAAACTCACCTCTTAGTGTTGAAGACGAACCTTCTTCTCTTTCTTGGCTCATTTGAAAGAAATTTGAAGCTTATTTCACGCTGCTTTGGAAGATGTTGCATCTGAAATTTTCTCAAACCCATCATTATTTAAGGCTTGATAAATAAGAAAAAAAGCTTTCTTGTCTCTCAAATCCTTCAAAGATTTTTTTTGCACTTGCGTTAGAGTAGCTTCATCATCTGGCTCACTTAAGCCTTTCTCTACAACTTCTCATACATCATGCGCACCCAAAAGAGCCTTTATCTTGATAATCCAATTATCATAGTTGTCGTTGTTGAGTGTCGGGACTTGAAACGATATCATGCCTCCATTTGACATAACTCTCAATACAGTGAGAATTTACAAATTTTGATCGCACAGATGGATTCAGAACATCAAAAAACCTTGGGGGGAACTCTGGGATAAAATCTAAATTTTTTCAATCAACGATCAAAGTCAACTTTTTTGGTCAACAGTCAGCAGGCTCGGCGGCTCAATCAACAGGCTTGTCGGCTCGGTGGCTCGGTCAACTCGGCTTACGGTTCGGTTAACTCGGCTCCAACTCAGTTGGACTCAGTTCCAACTCGTCTGACTCGGTGAGTTAACTCACTTTTTGGCAGAACCTTCCGGAGGAACGTGGTGGTGCGTCTGAACTCCGATCGGGATGATTGTCACAGCGTCGAATTCGTCTAGTCGAGAGCTTCGATTTGATATACAATAATGTATATTTATATTTCCAACTATAGCTCAGATACCACTTTAATATTATGGATCAAAACTCCTCAAAACTCAAAAACACTCAAGAATACTCAACAACAATTTTCTAGAAATTTTTAGAAACTCTCAAACTTTTGTTTTTTATTTTTTTAACTTGATTATTACATTGCTACTAAGAAGTATTTATAGAAACAACTAATAAATCTAAGTCATACAACATAAACCTACCAAAACAATCTAAACCATATGTTGTTTTGTAAACTTGTTTACCAACCCAAAAACTCTTTGAAATATTTTTGCCCATTTGAAGTCTAGCTCATGAAAGTTTCTATGGTGATGATCTGGATTGATAAGGATACAGTTCATGGTTGGTGGACAAAAAAAAGAAAAAAAATGGGTTAGGTAAGAAGATAGGTGTATGGTTTAGATTGTTTTGGTAGGTTTATGTTGTATGACTTAGATTTATTAATTATTTCTATAAATACTTCTTAGTAGCAATGTAATAATCAAGTTAAAAGAAATTAGAAACAAAAGTTTGAGAGTTTCTAAGAATTTCTGAAAAATTGTTTTTGAGTGTTCTTAAATTTTGAGTAGTTTTGATCCATAATATTTCAACAAAGTGGTATCAGAACTGTAGTTGGAAATATAAATATACACTATTGTATATCAAATCGAAACTCTCGATGAGACAAATCCGACGCCGTGACAATCATCCCGATTGGAGTTTGAACGCCCCGTCACCTTTTCCGGAAGGTTTTGCCAAAAAGTGAGTTAACTCACCGAGTCAACCGAGTTGTAACTAAGTCCAGGCGAGTTGGAGCCGAGTTGATCGAGCCTGTTAATTAAGCGTTAACGATTGACCAAAAAAGTTGACTTTGATTGTTGATTGAAAAATTTCAGATTTTTTCCTAGAGTTTCTCCCAAGGTTTTTTGACGTTTTGAATCCATCTGTGCGATCAGAATTTGTAAATTCTCACTGTATTGAGAGTTATGTCAAATGGAGGCATGCCATCGTTTCAAGTCCCGACACTCAACTATGATAATTAGAGTATCAAGATGAAAGCTCTTTTGGGTGTGCATGATGTATGGGAAGTTGTAGAGAAAGGCTTAAGTGAGCCAGATGATGAAGCTATTCTAACACAAATGCAAAAAAAATCTTTGAAGGATTTGATAAAGAGAGATAAGAAATCCCTCTTTCTTATCTATCAAGCCTTAAATGATGATTAGTTTGAGAAAATTTCAGATGCAACATCTTCCAAAGCAGTATCGAATAAGTTTCAATTTTTTCAAAGGAGCCGAGAAAGTGAAGAAGGTTCGTCTCAAACACTAAGAGGTGAGTTTGAATCTCTACATATGAAAGCTTCTGAATCTATTTTTGACTATTTCTCGAGAGTCGTAGTTGTTTCTAATCAATTGAAAAGAAACGGTGAGATGTTGGAAGATGTTAGAATAATGGAAAAGATATTTCGTTCATTAGATTTCAAATTTGAACACATCGTCGTGACGATTGAGAAAACAAAAGATTTGGAAGAAATGATCATTGATGAACTCAATAGGTCATTACAAGCATATGAAAAAAAGCATAAGAAGAAGCAAGGGATCCCCGAACAACTCTTCAAGATGTAATTCAAGGATAAGCAAGCACCAAGAGCATGGAATAACCGCATCGACAAGTACTTTCTGGAGAACAACTTCACCAAATGTTCCTATGAACCTTCACTCTACGTCAAGATTGAAGATGACGATATTCTAGTCGTTTGTCTATACGTAGATGATCTCATCTTCACCGGAAGTAATCCGAAGCTGTTTGAAGATTTTAAGAAAGTGATGACCCGAGAGTTCGAAATGACAAATATCGGGTTAATGACATACTACATTGGAATTGAAGTGAAGCAAAAAGAAGAAGGCATCTTCATCTCTCAAAAAAGCTATGTAAGGGAGATACTAAAGAAGTTCAAGATGAACGATTGCAAGCCGATCAACACACCAATGGAATGTGGAATCAAACTATCCAAGCATGAAGATGGTGAAAGTATGGATCCAACATTTTTCAAAAGTTTAGTTGGAAGTCTGCATTATCTCACGTGCACAAGACTTGACATCATGTATGCCGTTTAATTGATTAGCCGTTATATGGAGAAACTGACAATCACCCATTTCAAAGCTGCAAAAAGAATCCTATGCTATCTAAAAGGTACAATTAATTTTAGCTTGTTCTATTCGACTTCTAATGATTACAAGATTGTTGGATATAGTGATAACAATTTTGGTGGAGATATAGACGATCGAAAAAACACTTTCAGATTTGTATTTTTCATGGTAGAGAGTGCTTTTACGTGGATGTCGAAAAAGCAACCGATTGTCACTTTATCTAGCTGTAAAGCAGAATATGTAGCAGTTACCACAAGATCAAATTTCCAACATCTTCACTAAACCGTTCAAGTAAGAAGATTTTGTCAGATTAAGAAATTTGCTCGCCATCATAAAACAAGTTTAAGGAGGAGTATTGTTTTGTAAACTTGTTTACAAACCAAAAACTCTTTGAAATATTCTAGCCCATTTGAAGTCCAGCTTATGGAAGCTTCTATGGTGATGATCTGAATTACAACTCATGGTTGGTGGACAGAAAGAAGAAAAAAATGGGTTAGGTAAGGAGATAGGTGTATGGTTTAGATTGTTTTGGTAGGTTTATGCTGTATGGTTTAGATTTATTAGTTGTTTCTATAGATACTTCTTAGTAACAATGTAATAATCAAGTTAAAAGAAATCAGAAACAAAAGTTTGAGAGTTTCAAAGAATTTCTAGAAAATTGTTCTTGAGTTTTGAGGAGTTTTGATCCATAATATTCCAACCCTATATACATATCTCCTTACCTAACCTATTTCTTTTCTTCTTTCTACCCACCAACCATGAACTGTATCCTTATCAATCCAGATCATCACCATATAAGCTTCTATGAGTTAGACTTCAAATGGGTTAAAATATTTCAAAGTGTTTTTGGGTTTGTAAACAAGTTTACAAAACAACATGAACGACTGTACTTACCGTAGGTTTAATAAAAAGACGCTGGTACTCCTCTAATGCAGAATGCTATAATGATGTTGTGGTTAATGGTCTGTATTTTCTTTTGTCTTTCTGATATTCTGTTCGACTTCTACTTTCAGGGTCTCATTTTTGTTGGAGTTTAGGACTTTTTTTCTATGAAATTTTTTTTTTCTCGTGTTTGATTTAGCTTTGGAGAGCCAATATCGTATGCTTTTTTTTCCTTTTCTTTTGGGTAAAGAGATAACATGGCAAGTTGTTCAGCTCAATCAAGTTTTGCTTGTGGATGATGCACATGCCGACCACATGGGTTATAATCCCGTGATCTTTCTCTTTTGTTATGTTCATTTGGATTCTATTCACCTGGTTGTTAACACATTCATAAAATGCTAAGAACTTTTTAGAAAAAACTGTTCCCTCCCCCCACCCCCACCCCATTGGGGT
The DNA here is from genome assembly GCA_037013495.1 of Hippophae tibetana. Lineage (NCBI taxonomy): Eukaryota > Viridiplantae > Streptophyta > Magnoliopsida > Rosales > Elaeagnaceae > Hippophae > Hippophae tibetana. Next base: position 31,269,404 of record CM072806.1, read on the forward strand.
AGCATGTTTGCTTCCTGATTGGATCTTGTGGTTAGTTCATCCAGTTATATTGTAGCTAGAACAATTGTAATTATTTTCCTTTAAGTAGATCTAAGCTCTTGATCATCAATAAAACTTCAGTTTACCTATATCAAAAAAGAAGGTTCAGTTAGCATTTCCACTCTTAACTTTCTGTACCTGCAGTCAGACTGGGTGATGAAATATATATGCATTACATGTGTAGTTAGTGAAATGTGTCTGAAACTGCAAAAAAGGATAAGATTTGGAAAAACTAAAAACCTGTTGGTGGATTGCTGATGTTCATCCATAAGAGTGAAATCACGATTTTGAAGCTAATAAATTGATTCTAGGATATGACTGTTGATTCGAGTTGTTTGGAATATTGGATTGAAATTTTTTCCACTTTTTTATTTTTCTCATAAGATAACAATATAAATTAGATAGGAGAGTCGAAATTTTTTATGGGATTTAAGTTGAAATACTAGAATACAAATTTGTGGCAAGTTTTGGTTAATGCATGATTTCCATAAATTTTAGGTCTAATTTGATGTGAGGTCATAATGTTTGAATAATTTAAGTACTGGGTTGAAGGTTTTGTTGGGAAATTATAGAAATTTCTGATAGGTCAGATTTATGAAAAAATAAGAATAGAAAAATAACACACAAATTTGATAACGGAGTTCGGCCAATCTTGTTTACGTCTTCGTATCTGCTGTAGATCTTTTTATTGAAATGAGAGAAATTATACAAAGTGTTTACAACACTCACAACTCACAACCCAATTACACCCAAGAAAATTACTCTTAATTTTCTCCCACAATTCCAACACTCGATAGTCTTCGAGGTATGGGAATTATTAGGATTCCTAGATTTAGACCTATCTTTTGATCTACCTCGATAGTTTGTTCTGCCACGTCCATTCCCTCTGGTTGAATTTCTTCCTCTTGACTCTGTATGCAAAACTGAAGAAGTTGACGATTCACCAGATACGTCGGATCTCTTTACTGAGAATCAGATCACGAACATCGTCGAATTTCAACTTATTATTTCCTGACGAGCTATTCACAGCCGTGACGTTAACATTCTAGCTTTCTAGTAAAAAAGACAAAAAGTATCAATACTTGTACTTCTTCATCGAATTCAATTTCCACTGAACTCAATTGGGTTGTGACTGTGTTGAGTTCATTGAGATGTTGAGCTACTAATGCGCCTTCCGTCATCCGCAAAAGCTCTGATACCATTTGTTGGAAAATTACGCAAATTCTCGATAAGCCAGATTTATGAGAAAAGAAGAATAGAAAAATAATACATTTGATAACAGAGTTCACCCAATCTTGCTTACGTCTCTGGACCTGCTGCAGATCTTTTTACTGAAAGGAAAGAAATTATAAAAGGTGTTTACAACACTCATAACTCATAACTCAACTCACAACTCACAATTCAATTACACCCAAGAAAATTACTCTCAATTTTCTCTCACAAAAGCTTTTCTCTCTCAATTGGGATGAACATTTGGTTTTTTAATTCATTATAATTACACATTTATTTATAGAAAAATTCACTTCTTGAATTACTCTTTAAATTAATGGTTTCTTAAATTAAACTCATTATTTTGCTCCTTAAATTAAGGAGTTTTATAACAATCTACAACAGGTTTAGTATATGTGAGGTAGATCCTAGGTATTGTTGCGGATTGGCTTGATTTATGGTGTAATGATTTGTTTGTCTAAGTGAAACTAGTTGCCAAAGAGTTTATAGATTACGGGGGATTTAGAGTTTAGTATATGAGGTTTGAATCTCTGTATGTGTGAGTAATGTAAAAAAGTGAAACTAATTGGGTTAAACCAAAAAAATAATAATTCCCAATGATTTTATTTTTTTAAAGATGCTTTGATCATTAATTTGTACCGTTGTATCTACAGAGAGTTTCTGCGATTTCCTGGTTAGCGCATTTCAGGACCTAGTCATCCAAGTAACTATGAAAAATCTTGAAATTTGGTTTAGAACTTTGTTTCAGTTTACCCTTATGGGGGATTTAGAGCTACCTGCTACAAAATAAAATAAAATACACTTTTTATGTATAGTCTCTCTCTCTCTGTGTGTGTGTGTGTGTGTGTAAGTTCGGTGTTCTTCATATGTTAGCTCCACTCCTCTTTTTGCTATGGTCACGCTGGTATTTGTTCCTCTATTAGCCAATAAGATTTTAGAATACTGTACCGTCTATACTATTTCTTGGACTGTTTTTTCCTTTGGGTTATTTTAGACACAAAACTGCTCAATATGACAGAATTTGAAAAGGTTTCAATTTTCAAAATGATACAATTGAGTGATAAAGGCTCCATTATAGGAGGCTGGAAATTTTCTACAAATTTCCCTCATTTTATTTGTTTTCAGAATTTTAGAAAAAACAATGGAAATGCTTAAATTTTAAAACTCGGTTTTTAAATGATTTTCTAGTTCAATATATCAGTGATATAATTTAAAAGTGATCTTAAGAAACCAAGATGTTGTATCTAAGTTCATGTGCATGAGAGATTTCTTAACCTTGTTTGTTTTCACTATATCGAATCGTTAGTGATTATACCACATCATGTGATAGTGGAGTTCTGAGGATAGATTGGATTGACTTGATTGTATTGATGCATTGACAACGAAGGCAACATTAGATGCACCATGAGCATTGTGTTCTAAGTGATAGAGATATATGCAATTATTTTTCAGATTAGTTGTAATATGTTGATTTGTTTTGTTTTAGGGAATTGCTTCTTACTAGTGCTTGTTATGCAACCCGTGAATGTTTCCACATAAGTATTGAATCTTATGTGATTTATCACGTTAACAGTATATGTATGATCACATGTTAGTACAATCAGTTCTGTTAGCAAGTATTTTTCATACATAATAGATTTTTGAGTAGATTGGAAAACTTTTTCTCTCTACCGCTTTCTTATATTATGATCTGCTTCTTTATTGCTCTTATTTTATTTTTCTGCCTATATTATCTGTTGTTCTATGTCATTTGTTTTTCGATGTGATCGAGTTTTAGAAGTCTTTAAGATGTATATTTCACCTCCCTCTTCTCTTGGTCTGTTAGTACCAAGTGAGTGAGGACTTTCAGAAACTCTTCTTTCTTAGTGATGTAAATTGAAATATAATATCATTAGAAAAGTCGGTGCATGCCTCCAGGAAGATGGAATGAACTCTGAGTAATCTATATATAGTTCCATTAGAAACTAAGACTTTTGTCCACATATGCTCCATTAGTTTGAATGATGGTGGTCTTGATAGAATGATTGTAAAGTGGGTTGCTTTAATAAAAAACATTATGGTATTATACTTAAAAACTTTATTAATAGGGTAGCACCCAGACATTAGTACAGTAGAGATTGATTACACACTATTCCAAGATTACAAAATAGGCACAAGCAGTTATTATTTTTGTACAATCTACTTGTATACTTTCCCATTGTAATTAATTATATTGACGATTTTATTTAGTTACATCCATTTGAAGCAAAGCCAATTCTCTCACCTCCTACATCATATATAATCTCCATCGTCTTCTGCTGGTAACTCCCAAAGATAGCAATTTGATTATTAAGTTTATTTGCTGCAAAAGCAAAACAAACCTGCTTATTAGTCACGCGATATAGAATTGCACTCTCATCTAACTCCACCTCAATTCCATCTTCGAAGTAAAATGTTACTTTAGGAAGCTCAATTGAATTATACCCACTTAAATCATAGCATGTATCCAATGATGTATATCCCTTGGTCCGTGGATACAAAGACATTAAACTTGTAAACTCTTCTCGCATGACTTTATAGACAGCAGGAGGCAAATGGGTTATTATACTACCAGAATCAATGATCATGCCGGCTCGAGCAAATACAATTGGGGAGATGGGTAGGTTCTTGTCACCGATACTTATTCCAGTCATATCAAGGCCATAATTAGTTTTTGATATTGTTGAAATTGGTGTGAATTGTATAGTTTTGGGAATGTTCCCATTGTGTCCGAAGGAAAGATGGCCAGTTAAGCTGGGTTTGGAAGGTAAGCAATAAGAGAAATAACGATTGTATTTTTGTGCAGTTTGTTGCACAAAAGAAAGTTCATCCCGGCCGAGGCCAAAAAGGCCAGCAGTGGTGCCAAATTGAAGACCCCGATTGGTTTGGGCGCAACCGAATACGAAATTGCGGATAATGTCCATTGGTGTTAAGCTTAACCTTTCTTTGCTCAAGGTTCCTATAGAATATGAGTCTTCCCCATAATTCTCCTGGTAAATGCATGTTGGGTTGATACAACCTACATGCCAACAGTAAGGAAGGTTTCTATTTCATCTTTTTAGAGATTGCCAAGTTGATATAAAAACAAAACAAAAAAGAAAAAAGAAAATGACATAATACATATCATTGAATTGAGTATACATTACCTTCATTAGATTTATATTGAGTGCATAAATTAGAGCCACAAGAAATGTTAGAGTATGAGGATGAATCGGAGGAAGAGAACATGGGTTCAATTTGTTGGTAGCAAGAAGAAGAGCATGGTTGGCATTGAGTCCAAGTGAGATCATAAGAAGTGTCAAATATCAATGTGAAATCTTTTCTTGGAGTACCAAGCCCTACCTTGATGATATAGTTGCCTGCAGAATCTAAGTTGCGACCTGGCATTACTGGAAGTTTAGTTGCCTTTGAGCCTTGTATGTTGTCGATATCATTCGATTTCTTCCCCAATTTTGATTGGATTGCATGCACTCGGGATTCATCTCTCAATAACATTTCAGCATGACGCATTGAACCATTTGGTTCATGTTGAGAGCATGGACCATGCTTGTGCACTACTTTCAAAAAACCATTCTTGCTAGGACCTGATCCGTAGGATATATATTTATGTAGTATGAAGGGGAAAACAAATTTCATTCTTTATGTTAATTTGATTAACTTGTTAAATTTAATTCCTTTACTTCTAATTAGATTGATTTAGTCTCAATTTATTCCTTTCAACTTTTAATTGAACTAAATTAGAAGAGTTAATAAAATTATAACAAATTAGAAATATGTGTATAACCCTTTTCTACCAGCTATAGAATAAATACTATAAAAATAATTCTAAATCGTAAAATTCACGTATCTTAGCTATATGATTGTGCATGAGTTTTCTTCATTCTGTACACTATTATAGAAGATTTCCATTATTTATTTAGGAAACAAATTAAGTTTTTGTCTTTAAAAATTATTGATCGAACAAGAAAGCAAACTTGCCTGCATGCTTTTATTAAGAAAACATTAATTATTAGCGAGGTTTATGATCCACAAGATAATCAAAACACTAATAATATATAGCTCTCACACGTATATAATCAAGAACAAATTACTCGTGCTTAATAGAACAACACAAAAGTTATAAAATTAACAAAATTATAACCCGCTCAGGGCTTATTATAATAAGTTATATTTTCCTTTTCATTATAGTGAAGTTAATAAGGTGGTGGTAACTTTGGTGAATGGTTAAAATCCTAGCCTTTACTGCTCACAGTCACGCGTGCTTATTTTTTGAACTAAAAAAAGTTTCCTTTTATAAATGACTTTCATTTTTAACTTAATTTTAAAACTTGGCAAAATTAAAAGAAGAAGAAGACTTGATCACAAATCCGCCTCAACTCCATTAAATAAAATTTAGGAAAAATTAATTTTAAATAAGTATGATATTATTAAATAGGAAAAATAGCACAATAAAAAACATTTTTATCAAACCCCATTAAATTTTGTTTTCCTCATTTTTCAAGACACAAGTCACTTATATAATTAGATATGGTTAATTCTTTAAAATAAAATAAAATAAAATTATTTGTGGAATTACTTTTTTTATTTAGTTAAGCAAACATGAAGGAAAAGTGTTACCTTCTTCTATGGAATGATGACAAGTATTTGATGGTTTTAGAGAAGCAATTTGAAGGGTGTGAAAATGACCATGTCTTTTTGATTGTGCATAGCCTTTGTTCTCAAACGAGCACATAATGTAAAATAGAAAACCAATGAAGCTGAATGATATAATTTTAAACATGGTTATGGACACAATTGTACTTCACTAAGTTTTTTTCCCCCTATCCGTGGTAACGTTTTAGTGGGCTTTATATAAGCAATAAGATGAGTGCTGTTTATTAAAAAAAGATTAAAAAAAAAGGGGTACTTGTAGAATTAATTTAGAGATGATTTCATCACCCACTAAAGATTTGGAAAGTTATGGGAAACAACTGAAAAAGTAAAATAATAAAGGGAATACTTATATTAGGACCAAAAATATATTATTGAATTTCCTGAAGTTTCCTGCAATGACATGGGATTGAGTAGTGGTATACTAAGTTGGGTTAGGTATGAAAACTTGAATGGATTCAATTTAATTGGTTCTTAAAAACTAACAAAATTAAACCAAACCAAGATATAAATCAATCTAAATTCAAAATTTAACTAAATTTTTTGTGTTGATTTAGATTATATCAATCTATTTATAAAATGTTTTTCTTAAATTGTGCTATATAAATTTTTGTTTCTTTAAATCAAATTTAAATATACAAATTTAAGCTAAATTATTTATATTATGCATTTGATATTATAATTATTATTGTTTAAAACGTTCAATTCTTTTGTCTTATTTTTGGTGTGTCATGTGTTACCAATACACTACAAACAAATGGGTAAAAGTGGTTAAAAATGTAGATATTTATTGCATAAATAGTGGAACTTGTGTTCATATGTTATTCAACTAATAGTGGTACATAAAGTGATATGCTAAAAATGAGATAGATAAATTGCTTCCTTGCTTAAATTTTAGAGATCTAAACTTTTAAAGTATCATTGAGTGTGGAAACCTGATGACTCCATGAAAGTGGAGTTATCAATGTACTTTTTTGCTATCGTTTTATTTAATAAATAATATTTTTTGGAATTAAAATTATTAAAGTATTAACTTTCTAGTGAAAATGGATAAGAATATATTTTTCAAAATTTTATAAAGTTTTATAATTTTTTTTAATGCATGACCAATCAAAAGATGACATGTGGACATCATGCAAGTAGGGAAGTTGACCAGTCATTGCTATGTGGATGCAACTCAAGAGAAAAGGGCCAATTAGAGCGCGTTGTGTAAACTAGGTGATTCAGGCCTTGCCACATGTCAACATAGCATTTGTTGCGATTTTTGTCAAGTATTTAATGGTCATGCCATGCGTCGTCATGGGATTCATTCATTCTTTCCACCGAGGTGCCACATAATTCATATTAGTGAATTACAGTGTATCATGTGGCACTGACTCAGCACGTGTTGACCATTACTAGTCTGTCCTATCATGCATCGTGCACTGATTTGTATACTGATTCTCGTGTGCCACATGTCACCATTCCATCGGTCAACGTTGTTTAATTCCTTTTTTTCTTCTTAACCCTTGATCTGAAGCTAATCTGACCATCCATATTCCATCTTTACATAATTTAACCTCCTAATTGTCCCAAAACCTTAATTAGTCAAAAATTAACAAATTTTTATCAATTTTTGGTGATAAAAAGAGAGAAAAATATAGAATTTTTTTCGAAAGAGATATAATTTTGGTAGAGATTCAAGACGACATTAGTGCTACAATTCAAGAGATTGATTGTATTTATTCTTCTTCTCATTTCTTTATCAATTTTATGTCTTTTTTTATGAAAAATATGATATTTATGAACAAAATTATGTCCAGCTAATTTATTAATCTAGGGGTCTTATAAACCCAATTTTCTATATGTGATGATCTAATATTTTACTCAAATTATAATTATAATTTAATTATATTATTTATCTATTTTTTATGCTATTAATTGTTTGACCAACAATTCATCTATATAGATAATTAAATAGATTTTAGAGAATTATTTAATTGTTTGTTTTCATTAAATAAATTACCTAGGTTTTCGGTAGATATCTATGATTCTTATATATGTGATCTATAATTAATGAACTTAATGAGTAGTATGCAATTTAATTGACATGAAAGTGTGATTACATTAATTACTATATGTTGCATAGTTTACTTGAGAGAGGAATACATGCTAAGTTAGATTTAATTTATCATGCAGTTGATTGGTAATTATATTGCAAAATTTTAATAATTCACATGTTTAGAAAATTAGAGAATTAAGTATTCCTAAATATTTTCTCATATATTTTCTTAGCTGTCAATTCTGAGTTAATTAATTACTACTATTTATTTTTATTTTTTTTAATTTTTCTTTCTAAAAATACAAAAAAATTGATTTCTATTTTTTAGTTTTAAAATTAGTTTCAAATAACATAACTTTCTATAGGAACGATATTTTCATATAATTATATTACTTGTTTGTGATACGTATACTTACGTACCCATTGCACACAGTTCGTGTCGATCAAGTTTTTGACACTGTTGTTAGAGATTATAAATATTAGAAATTAATTTTAATTTTATTTTAGTTATTTTTCATAATTTTAATTTTAATTTATTTATTTAGTTATTTTTTTTGACATCTCTTTTGGTCAAATCGAAATATAATTGGTTTTATTGCATGAGTAAAATCTATAAGGGAGAAATTTTACTTTTAGATCCCCAAATCGATCATACTTTGATATCAATAAGAACACAATAAGTTGTCACTTAAGTGTAAAAGTGGCTAATCTATTAGAAATAAATTATAATAAACTAAATTTGAATAATCAAATACCTTTAATGGATGATAGGGATAGAGCAATGAATGAATATGCAATACTCATCTTGAAAGGATTGAATCCAAGTATTAAAAAGCCTAACATTCATACTAATAAGTTTGAATTAAAGCTTGTGATGTTTCATATGTTGCAAACAATTAGACAATTTAGCAGGTTATCAACAGAGGATCATTATTTGCATCTTAGGTTCTTTATTGAAATTAGAGATTAATTCAAATTTAGTGGTATTATTGAGGAGGCGTATAGGCTTAGATTGTTTCCTTACTCTTTGCTAGACCATGCCTGATCTTGACTAAACTCTTTGTCACCTGATTCCATTATAACTTGGAATGATGTGGCAGATAAATTATTGATGAAATACTTTATCCCAACAAAGAATGCCTAGCTTAGGAATGACATTATATCTTACCAACAATATGAAGGGAAATATTTATATGAAGCATGGAAAATATTCAAAGAATTGTTAAGGAAGTGTCCTCACCATGATATCCCTCATTGGATCCAAATGGAGACTTTCTACAATGATCAATTCCCTAATAGAGCTATTATAGCTAAATCTTACAATCAAGCTTATGATTTAGTTGAAAAATGGCTAGAAACAATTATCATAATACTTATAGCTCAAGTGTCATCTTTGGTGAATCTTTTGAAGGCTCAAAACTTTCCAACGAGTATAAATCAAGTCTAAGATTCAAGGGTTTCCTGTGTCTTTTGTGGGGGAGCTCATTTGTTTGATAATTGTCCAAATAATTTAAATCGGCATGTTATATGGGTAATGAGAACCAAAAAAATAATCCATACTCAGACACATATAACCCAAGATTGAGATAACATCCAAATTTCTCTTGGAGTAATAACAATAATCAAGGTGGTAATCAATTCAACCATCAATCATTTCTACCACATGGTTTTCAATAACCACAACAATTACAAGCCCAAGATAAGAAGCCACTTATTGAGAACAATAAAAATGCTTTGATGGGATGATGAAAGAATTTATCTAGTTAGTAAATACAAAAGTGTCAACTCAAGAGGCTTTAATTCAAAATTTAGAGACCCAAATGGGGAAACTTGCCTAGCCCATAAGTCAAAGGTCTTAAGATAACCTCCCCAAGTGACACACTTATAAACCCAAGAAGAGAAGATAAGGAGCACTATAAAGCCATTACTTTGAGGAGTGGTAAAACTTTAGAGCAAGAATATCAAACTTAAAAGGATAAGGGGAAATAAAAAATTAACAAGGATGAGGAGAAACTAGTAGATAAAGAGAGCACTAACAAGGAAATGATTCAGCCAAATAAAAGAAACCTCTACAAATGCACTATTTATTTCTCTCCAAGACTGCAAAAGAAAAAGTTAGACACATAGTTTTCAAAATTCCTAAAAATCTTTAAGAAACTACACAAAACATACCATTTACAGATGCACTTGAACAAATATTGTCTTAAGCCAAATTTATGAAGGATACACTATCAAAGAAAAAGGCTTGGAGATCATGAAATAATAACCTTGAATGATGGTTGTAGTGCCATCCTTGATAGAAAACTATCACAAGAACTAAAAGATCCAGGTAGTTTTGATATCCCTTGCACTATTGGAAACATCCATTTTTTCAAGGCATTATGTGGAAAATGAATTTGAGTTCCAGAAATAACCTCATGCCATTATCTATTTTTAAGATATTGGGTATTTATAATGCTAAAGCCACTTTAGTAACATTAAAAATGATAGATAGGTCAATCAAAAGATCTCAAGAAGTGGCAGTGCTTATAAAATTAGATAGATTCATCTTTTTAGCAGATTTAATTATGCTAGACATAAAGAAGGACTGTGACATTCCTATCATACCTGGTTATCCATTCCTAGTAAGTAGAAGAGAACTCATTGATATATAAAAAGGTGAGCTTATAATAAGAGTGCAAGATAAAAAAGTAACATTTAATGTGTTAAAATTAATTAAATTTTCTAATGCTGATAATGGTAGTGATTGCTTTCGAATAGATGGTACTGATGAACTAACCACAAATGTACTTTATGACATGTACCCTAGTGATGCTTTAGAGTATATGCTTGTTAATTCTATGAACATACATTCTAATGAATACCATGACACTCATGCACACACATTCTTACTGATAGCTTAACAAAACTTGTTAAACTACCCCCACTTAAAACTTTAACACATAATGCTAAGAACAATGATATAAACTCACCAGAAAAGAACTCAACTTGTTTTAACATTGAAAGTATGGAATCAAAAGTTGATATTGTGAATTGTGCGAACTTTTTGGAAGACACACCTCTCATGTGTGTATCAAATTCACTTATGGAGTGTCTTGAGACAAACTTAGGGTTCAAATCATCCATTGAGGAGACACCCAAATTAGAGCTTAAACCTTTATAATCTCATCTTTGTTATGCATTTTGGATGATAACGAGGCACTTTCAGTCATAATCTCAACTAGTCTAAGTATGGAGCAAGTAGAAGAATTACTGAAGATGCTAAGGAACTTCAAAAGAGATATAGGTTGGTCTATTGCCGACATTAAAGGAATAATTCCATCAATATGCATGCACAAAATCTTGTTAGAGGATGAAGTTAAACCCACCAAGGATGCACAATGCCATTTATACACCATTATGAAAGAAGTGGTGAAGATGGAAATTGTTAATTGGCTAGACATGGACATCATTTACCCAATATCAGACAGTGAATGGGTAAGCCTAGTTCAATATGTACCAAAGAATGGAGGAATAATTATGGTGGAAAATGAGTCAAGTGATTTAATATCTACTAAGAATGTCACATGATGGAAAGTATGTAAGGATTTTCTTAAAGTGAATAAAAATACAAGGAAGGACCATTTCCCTCTCCTATACATGGATCAAATGCTTGAAAAATTAGTTGGGCATTCTTTCTTTTTCCTTCTAGATGGATACTCTGTTTATAACCAAATTACCACGACACCAGAAAACCAAGAAAAGATCACCTTCATATATCCTTATAGAAATTTTGCTTTTAGGAGAATGTTGTTTAGTTTATGTAATTCACCTATGACATTTCAACACTATATGATGGCTATTTTCTTAGACATGGTAGAGAAGCATCTAGAAATTTTCATGGATGATATTTGGTCTTTGGAAACACATTTGATGGATGTCTACACTATTTCTCTTTAGTGCTACAAAGATATGAAGAAACAAATTTGGTTTTAAACTTGGAGAAGTGTCATTTCATAGTACATGAAGGTATAATCTTAGGTCATAAAATCTCAGCTAATGGTATTGAGTTGGATATAGCTAAGATAGAAATGATTGCAAAACTACCATCACCTACCAATGTACGAGGAGTAAGAATTTTTCTTGGACATGTGATCTTTTATCATAGATTCATGAAATATTTTTCCCAAATCTCCTAACTCTTGTGAAATATTTTGGAAAAGGACATGCCTTTTAAATTTTATAATAAACTTTTGAAGGCATTCCAAGTGCTTAAAGAGAAACTAGTGTCAACATTAGTTATAATCACACCATATTAGAGTAAGCCTTTTGAGTTGATGTGTGATGCAAGTCTTTTGCTATTGGAGTTGTTCTTGGATAGTGAAGAGATAAAAAATTTTGTTCCATATATTATGCAAGAATGATACTAAATGAGGCTCAAATGAATCATGCTACTATAGAGAAAGAGCTCTTTGCCATTGTGTATGCATTTGAGAAATTCAGATCTTATTTGGTTGGAACCAAAGTGCATGATTGTCTATATGGATAATTCTACAATAAAGTACCTCATGAAAAGAAGGATGTCAAATCAAAATTGATAAGATGTGTTCTCCTTCTACAATAATTTTACTTAGAAATCCCTGATAAAAAAAGAAATAGAAAATTAGGTAACAAATTGTCTATCTAGACTAGAAAAGGGAAGCAAAAATGGATGACAATAAGGTGATTTGGGAATCCTTTCTAGATGAGTAACTCTTTTCAATAGCTCAAATATAAATCCCATGGTATATAAACATTGCAAATTTCCTAATTGCCACGTTCTTCCATCAGACCTCACATGGAAACAAAAGAAAAACTTCTTCCATGATATTAAACAGTATTTTTGGGATGATCCTTACCTCTATAAAGAATGCAGTGATGGTATTTTGAAAAGATGTACCCCTTATAATGAAGTTGTAAGTATTCTTTACCATTGCCACAACTCAGACTATGAAGGTCACTTTGGAAGCATAAAAACAACAACTAGGTATTTTAATCTAGTTATTTTTGGTCCATACTATATAAAGATGCTTATATTAGTGTGATAGATGTCAAAGGATAGGTAATATTTTAAAAAGAGATGAGATGCCCCTAAATAGTATACTTTAAGTGGAATTGTTTGATGTTTGGGGCATTGACTTTATGAGACTATTCCCTTCATTCTTTGGTAACCAATATATACTTGTAGGAGTGGATTATGTGTCAAAATAGGTAGAAGCCATAAATAGCATTAAATGTGATGCCGATGGTGTCCTAAAATTTCTGAAGAAAAACATTTTCACTAGGTTTGGAACTTCTAGGATCATTATTAGTGATGAAAGAAATCACTTTTAAAATAAAGCCTTTAAGTCCTTATTAACTAACTATGGGATTAAGCATAACATGTCTATCCTCTACCATCCCCAAAAAATTGGACAAGCAGAGGTATATAATAGAGAAGTAAAAGGAATTTTGGAGAAAACTGTGAACATCTCCAAGATGGATTGGTCATCTAAGTTGGATGATGCTTTATAAACGTACAGAACTACATTTAAAACACCAATTGGTACTAATCCATATAAGTTAGTTTGTGGAAACACATGTCACTTATTTCTAGAGTTGGAACACAAATTATATTGGGCATTGAAATAGTTAAGTATGTCTATAGTTGCAATTGGTAAGAAAAGAACGCTACAAAAAATGAATTGGATGAGCTACGGTAGAATGCTTATGAGAATTCCAAGTTTTACAAAGAAAAGATAAAAAAATAGAATGAAAAGGAAATTATGCACCATATATTTGAACCAAGATAAAAAAGTGTTACTGTGCAACCCAAGACTTAAATTGTTTCTAGGAAAACTAAAGAGTAGATGGTCAAGTCCATTCACCATCACTAAGGTAACCAACTATGAAACCGTTGAATTAGAAAACAAAAATATAGATAATTTTATGGTTAATGAACATAAAGTGAAGCACTATTATTGAGATCAATTATCAAATGAAACATCTGTGATAACCTTAAGAGTTGATATGATTGTCTAGTCAAAGACATTAAACGTGATGTTGGTTGAGAAGAAACCTAACGTTATTTTACTTATATTTTATTGTTTTTGTTTTGTAGGTTAATAAATATAGAGTGTAATGGCACAACAAGATTGAGCATTCCAATGAAAGATGTGGTGTGCCAAGATTAAGGGAGTTTTCTTTTCTTTTACTTTTTCATATTTATATGCACACATTGGAGATAATGTGCAATTAAAGTTTGGAAGAGGGAACTTCATTCTATACTTTAGTATTTAGTATGCATTTTCAATCTTTAGAAATTTATTTTATTTTTAGTATGATTTTAATCATGATTTGGGTAGAAATTGATAAATTGATGAAAAATAAATGCATGCATGCTTGATATGAAACGTAAGAACCCAATGATAAAAATTGGATGTCCTAGGATAAGAAATGTAACATACTCGCTACGATACTTATATTAATCACGTGATATGCATGCTAGTTTTGATTGGACTTATTTAAATTTTTATACACATGTTCATGATTGATTTTTGTGTTTTTATTGAGAGAAAATTGGTGGTGAGTTATACGAGTTGATGAGACCTACCATGTTTTAGAATCTATTTAATCATCTCTAGAGGAAAAATCCTAAATAATATTTAGCATAAAAACTAATTTAAGTCTTATTTGGATTGATTGAGCCTGTCAAGCTAACTATTGTCAATATTTTTAGTCACTCATTTGAGCCCAATTAAGAACCTTTCATATCTTTAAGCCACATTTTATATCTAACCAATAAGCATTATCTTAACCTTTACACCTTTAGCTTGTATGAAAAAGTGTGATAATGTGTTATTCAATAGAATAAGGTGGAATATAATGCACCTTATAAAACAAAAGAGAGAGAGAGAAAAAAGAAAAGGAAAAACTCACAACACAATGACCCCTTTCTAAACAAAAAACAAAAATAAAATTTGAGACTATTGTGAAGTTACAAAAGAAGATGTGGAGTAAAAGAATATGAAAAGAATGATAAGATAAGGTGCACTAAAATATCAAGTAAAAGCTCAATTGTAGTTAAAAAAATGCATAATGACTAAAAATAATTCTAAGGTATGGAAGAGCTTAAATGTCTCCATTTATCGATCCCCACCTATGCCTTACATTACTAGCATGTAAAGCCCTTACTGATATTTGGCTAAATGCATATTTATATTAATGGAGATGAATGTAAAAAAATAGACTTATGAGACTTTTTCGAAGATTGAATTGATTAGCATGCTCATATAGGTTGATTTAATGAGTGCATTGGATGATATCATGTGTAACACACACATGAATCAATTCATCAAAAACTTTGCATATCCTTTTATTGATGGAATGTTAATTGATGATTATGTGAACCTCCTTGTCATAGAATTATACAACTTTTGAGGGGGATATTTTTCACTAAATATACATGTATTAATATATATATATATATATATGAATATACTACCTTTATCTAGTTAGACTTTACTTTAATTGAGGACAAGCAAATAGTTAAGTTGATGGGTGTGATGATTTTATGAAAGTATAGTCATCATGCACTATTCTTCTATGAGATTTGTTCATTTTATTCAATAAGTAATACTTTTAGAGTTAAAAATATTAAAATATAAATATTATAGTGAAAAATAATGAAAATATAGTTTCGAGAAATTTTTAAAATTGTTTGAAATTTTTATGAATTTTTTAATTTAGGATCGATATGAAGATGACACAGGGGTGGCACACAAGAAAAGGAGATGACCAATTGTCACCACATGGACACCATGCAAATGAAGAAGGTCAATCATAATTTCCTTGAATATTATGATTTTCACTTAAATGATAAAAAAAATATAATTTTCACATATAAAAAAGTTTTATAAATATAATTGTAAAAAAATAAATTTATTATTTTTAATTAGAATGCTAGATGCCTCACCTTTATTTTTTTATTTTTTATTATATTAGTAAATATTAAAATATTTATGTAATAGATATAATTTTGCTATACTATAGGTCATCATTATGTCTATTATTTTTGTCATATATTGAATTATATATTAACAAATTACATTTAAATAAATTTTTAATTACTGTCTACTTATATAAGTTTTTGCTTATGTAAATTGTTGCAAAAATAAAAACAAATAAAAATACCTTAAAAAATTTAAACTTAATTTAATATGTGTATATAATAATTTAAATTAAAAAATTAAATTTTCAATGCAAGATTAAATACTTAAGTTCTAATATTACCTAATAAAGTACTAATAAACACATATATCTTTTAATTAAGTACCGCTAAATTTGGTGAGTTCAATTAGTTCATTATTTATAGTTTAATTTATATTTTATAATAAATTAATTTTTAAAAATATAATATTTAAAATATAAATGTAATACCTACATATAAAATGGGAGAATTTGTTCTTGGTTAGTCTTGTCATTGTGAGGACCAAAATGCCCTCACTTGTTTTTTCTTTTTCTTTTTTTCTTTTTTAAATTCTTATTTTTTTTTCTTTTTTAAATTTTTCTTTTTTTATTTTTTTATATTAATAAATATCAAAATATTTTTATAATAAATTAATTTAGCTATTGTTTTGTCTTTTATTTTTAAGATGTATTGACTCATGTATGAACCAATACTCCTAATAATATTTCTTAAATTGCTCACTAATTATATAAGATTTTATTTAGAGAAACTATTACAAATACACATAAACAAATAAAAGTACCTTAAAAAAGTTATTTTCAATTTTGTGCAATGTTGTTTGTGTATATAATTTTTTAAATTAAAAATTTTAAAATTTTTAATACAAGGTTAATTGCATAACTAATAATGCCTAATAAAATTATATAAAAAAATACATAAATAATTTAATTAAATAGACCAAATTTTTTTGAGTTCAAGTTCTTCATTATTTATAATTTAATCACATTATAAAATATTAATTTATATTTTACTGATAAATTAATTTTTAAAATATAATATTTAAATATAAATATAACAAATATATATATATATATAATTTAACTTAGTGATTATTTTTGCAACATTATAATTTCTATCAATATTTTTTTATAGTTAATAATTTAATTTTGTTATTTGTGTTTTATTTTATATCTCTTTCAAAGAACTATACAATTAAACACTTGCACAAGTACTAAACTTTTACACATAAATAATATAAATTGTATTATAAATAAATTTATAATATTATTTAAAATTAATATTTGTGTTAATTGTATATTTTTATTAAGTAATTTTCTAAAAGAAATTTCAAAGATTGAGCATGTTCTCATCATCCATCAATGTATGGGCTAAAAATCAATTCATTCAAACATATATACTTAGCTTGACAATTTTAAAAAAATCCAATTCGATAAGTATTTAAGATCTTTCCTTAAAATATCTAGATATTATTTTAAAGATTCACCTAATTTCTAAAACAACCTAGGACATTTGCTAGTATTATTGTTTAAAGATATTTCGTAAGTCTAGAAATAAGTCTAGAAATTTCACTTGTGATACCTCCAAGAACCAAACAACAAACCAACAAGCTTTGTAATATTTTTTCCATACTTTCAATACAAACTCATTCACCATATTTTCCTAAGTGTTCCTCTTTTCACTTTCACTAGTCTTAAATATTATTTGAGTTGCTTGCTAGCTAGGCTTACTTAGCATTTGGGTAGATAAGTGCTACATAAGGCCTTGATAAAAGTAGGCATATGATAGTTGGTATTAGAGCTTGGTTGTGTGGGGGTTTGCAACTAAGGTTTTAAGAAGATCATGAGCAAGGGTGCTTTCAAGAAGAACACAACAAAGACTATCATAGTGGAGGAAAATGTAACTATTGAGCATGAGCACAAAGTATTTGAAGAAATGGAATAAAGTTTTAAGGTACATTTAACTCACATTGAATCCTATGTAAGAAAAATTAATACTAGTATGGAAGAAGTTGATAAATGTTTGGGATATTTGGAGGTCGAGAATGAAACCATGTAGGAGGTAATGGCTAGTATTAGGGATAAGGTGGATCAAACATTAAAACAAGAATTTTCCACCATGGAAGAACGCATCATAAAACATTTTTTTCATGACCTCAACAAGGAGTTTTATACCTTGAGAGCTCATTGTAATGAACTTAAAGGTGATATGGCCTTCTGCAAACGTGCTATGGCCATTGGGGTTGTCACCACACGTGAGGCTTCTAAGCTTGAAATTCCTAAACCCAATACATATAGGGGAAGTAGGAATGCAAGAGAGCTTAAAAGATCCTATGGGATTTGGAGCAATATTTTAAAGCCATGAATATCGAGGACGAGGCTACAAAGGTACACAATGTAACTCTCTATCTCACTGACATCGCCATGCTTTGGTAGAGAAGGAGGCATAGAGATATTGAGTGTACATGCTCTATTGATACATTTGATACTTTTAAGAAAGAAATAAAAAGGCAATTCTACCCCAAGAATGAAGAAGATATGGCACAAAGTTACCTATAATATTTGAAGCAAACGAGGAGTATTCACGACTATATTAAAGAGTTTACCTCTCTTACTCTTGAGAACTCTGATATGTCCAAAAATGACTATTTATTCTTCTTCTTCATTGATAGACTCTAACCTTGGGCCAAGACTGAGTTCAAACATAGAGGTGCATATGATCTTGTCATTGTTATTGTCGTAGTTGAGACCTTAACTGACTACTCTAAAGACTAGTTAAGATCCAAGGACAAAAGAATTGTTCCTAGTAGAGGTGGGGGAGACAAAGGCAAAAACATAGCCAACGGAGGTGCTTCAAGAAAACCTTATAATGGAAATGACCAAGGTAGAAGAGACATAAAACCAAAGTATAATTTCCATTTTTATGATGATCCTCATTGATGATGAGCAAAACCGGCATCGTCGATCTTGCCAATACTTTGGTTTTATATTTATAAAACTCTTGCAAATGCACGAATCATTTCATAGAAAATGATAAGTATACTCCCAAGGTCGATCTAAGAAAGGAATATATGTGGTTTTAAATTTATTATTCAAACTTTTAAAAACGAAATTAAATCCTAAACATTCTGTCACAATATTTGAGTTTTTGTATTTTCTAATCTAATAACATAAAAATAAACATAGATACAGATTCAATAAAAATTTATGAAAATTTTATCATTTATAATAGTGAAGTATTTATGGATATAATAACTAAGTTAATTATGCTTGGTCATATTATTTAGGTTATTAAATATATAAATTGATATTTATTGATTCTTTTTTATATGAATACCACATTTGGTGGGGTTAGATATTATTTGTTAATTGAAAAAATCAATTAACACCTATGGGTGGAGTCGATAACTAATTTGGTTAATTAAATTAATTCCTTTTTTCTAAGAGATTGAAAATGAACCATTTAAATGCCACATTTGGTGAGATTAGACAGTTTAAAATTTATTCAAGGTGTTCAAATTAAACCCAAGATTCTAATTATCTGAGTACTAACTTTTAAGTTTTAAAACTACTACTAAAAACATTTGTCAATACATTTTCAGATAATAATTCTTATAAAAACTTTTGAAATAGAGCTTCACTCTAACTACTAGGAGATTGTACTAACAAATAAAAGAGCACTACTCTAAATGAGACCGGATAACTAAACCTTAAAATCTAATTTTTAGATTTAAGTTTGTAATGAAAAATAATATATTTCTCTCTAACATCCTTAAAATAAAATCTTGAATAAAAACAAAATCAATTCATTTGAGAGATTTTTACCTATTTAATATTTCACAAGGATAACAATGTTATTATTATATCATGTTTACAAAAGCTAGCAATGTTAAATTTAATCACAGACAAATTAAATATAACAAGTAAGAATAGAACATAAAAAATAACTACAAAGAAAATAAAATCATTACAATACTTTGATGCTAATTCTGTTGTTGGAAAACCTCCAAACAGACTTGCATTTGCATTTATTGAATAAAAAAGCTAATAAATTTCAAAAACATAACTAGTTCTTCTAAAAAACAGAAGAACTCTAAACTAAGAAAAACTAAGAAATGGAGAGAAAGAAAGAGAGAAGTGTTTGGTGTTTGGTGTTTTTGAGGTGTGTTTTGGAGCGGAAAGAATGGTAGTATTTATAAGTGAGAAGAGGATGAAAAAGTGGGGAAAAATGATAAAAAAAATGGGGAAAACGCATATTAGGTGAATGATGATGTCATCGTTGATGTAGCACTAACGCAAGTAGTGGGGCGCAGTGGCAGGCGTGGATTGGGATAGAAACACGTAGATGGAGGCACGAGTTTCGGGCGGTTCATGCAGATGCACTCACAAACTTAGGTTCTAGTTCGGACGATGCTTGGCATGTTGCGCGCACTACTCAACACTGTTGGGTGCTGTTGTGCACGTTTCTCAACGTGGCTGGGCACATTGCGCACGTTATTTCGTCTTGTTTGACCCATTTTGTCCAATTTTTTCATATTTTTGACTTTTCTTCATTTATTTCCTCCATATATTTGTGTTGTATTGCTTCAAATATATTTCTTTGAGTCTTTACATTATTTTTTAAGAAAAAATACTTGAAAAATAATAGAAATACCCGTGATTTCAAAAAGACAAATTTATATAAAAATATGATAAAATCATATAAATATATATTTTTTAATCAATTAAAATACATAAAATCATGGTAATTTTAGTGCTTTTTAAGCACTCATCACAACCCCTCAACTAGCTTCTTGCTAGTCCCTTAGCAAGAGAAGTTATAAAAACTAAAAATTAAACTATCCTAAATCACTTTCGTGGATTGACACAGTTACATTTAGTGTATGCAACAAGCCTTAAAACCCTAGGTTACCCTAGTGTACAAGTTTGAGTCTCGTGAGGGTTTTCAGTTATGATACCTACAAACATTGAACTAAATGTAAAAATTAAAAGAAATAATAAAAATAGCAACTCAAAAACTAAAATTACCACAAAATCAAAAATTAACTTAAGAATAAAATAAAAGAAAACAACATGAAACGTAACCCAAAAATGTTTCATACTTTTTAATCTCTAAGATCATAATTAAAATCTAAAGCATAAATTATTTTAATCTTCTTAAGCAATCATGATTTATTATAATAATTAGTTGAAAATCATTTTCATATTGCATATCAAAAATGTATCAATTTAATTTTACCCAATTTCAGTGTTAGGAATCCAAATTCACTTCCACTCTATTCCTCACAAGTCAATACTCTCAAAATACTAAATCCTATAGGTTCAAACACTTGTACTAATTTATATGTGAAAGATTTGATGTATAGAAATGAACTAATATGTTCACATATGTATAAAGAATAAAAGCTCAAAGTGTTATTTTTAACGTTGATCTCATAAAATGAATCGAATGTATAAATTATAAAGATATCATTTATTAAAATTATTTTCATGCATAAATCAAACTCATTAAGCAAAAATTTCAAGATATATGCCTTTTACAAATGAAGAAAGTGCAATGGATTGTTTTTAGGAAATTACTTCCTATATCTTTCTTTTGTAATTAGATTTTACTAACAATTTTGTAAGCAATGTGGGTCATAGTATATAGATTATACTATATATTCTTTCTCTTTATTTTTTTAAGAGATTTTTCAATATGTTTTTTAGAGAGTGAACCCATGTACAAATTGTACATTTTTGTAGGATTTTGGTGAGTGGTCAATTTTGTAGCTCTTATGTTTGATTTTGGTTTAGGTAACCTCAGATACGTCTCTCTCTTTTTGTAGTAGTTATGCATGAATTAGATAAAAACATATACTATCAATTTCTACTTAAATCATTTAATCTAAGCAAAAATAAATGAAAAATAATATACAACACTCTATTAAGAGGAGAACAAAAAATTCATACATCCAATGCTAATACCTATAGAGATCATCTAAAAAATTGAAGAAATAAGAAATGTGTTTGGAGTAGAAAAAATATAGTTCACTCAGAATAAAGGAAATTAAGCTCAAATTATATCTCACAAGGGTAGTTCCACTAAAAATATATTCATAAACACCGGTTTTGGGTTTAATATAATTTCCACATCTTATCAAGAAATACTAGTTATGACAAAAATTAACTAATTACCAAAAAACTAATTCATGATATGTTTTCAAAAATTAATATAATAGTGCAAAAGACTTAACCATTTACTTAAATTTGATTTAAAGAAATGAGAAATTTTTGTGAGAAATTTTTTAAAAAACTAATTTTAAAATTCTAAAATTTACTAAACCACACAAAGAAAATAAAATCAAACACAATAAAATGAAATGTAATTTTTTTCCAATTGTTAAATGTTTTTGAAATTAAGCATGCTAACTTTTCACCACCCCTAACCTAGAACTTACATTGCCCTCAATGTAACAATTGTATATTAAAGATAAAGAGAAAAGAGAAGAAAAATTACTTATTTCCTGAGAATGCGCAAGTAGTGATAGAGAAATGAAGGTGCATCCATCATATTCATCATTAAAGTTCACACAGACAGATCGCTATGAACTTCTAACATCTCAAAAAATATTCTTAGTTTTAACAATTCTAAAATTATTCACATGTAGTTAAACTAAAATAAAAAATAGAAATTAAATAAATAAATAAAATAAAACAAATAAAATAAAATTACCTAAAATGATGCGTTGCCTCCCATCCAACGCTTAGTTTAACGTCTTAGCAAGACGTAACTTTATAGTGGTAAAGATTGCTTAGCCAAATGCAATCCATTTCAGAAATGTTGTGTGGTTCTTCTAAATAAGGCTTCACACGATTCCCATTGACTTTGAATGTTTTTGTGTCTTGGAATACAATAGTTCTACTACTACATGTACAAATACCTAGACTATTTTGAATGGTCCATCTCATCTTGATCACAACTTTCCTTGAAACAATCTCAAATGAGAGTTAAATAAAAGAAATTTCATTCTAGGGTGAAGAGTCTTAGGAACTAGCCTTTTGTCATGATAGCGCTTAGTACACTCTTTGTATAATTTGGTAATCTCGTAGGCTTCATTCCTAATTTCTTCCAACTCATTAAGATGGAGTAACCATTTTTCTTCTACTTTATCTAAATCCATTTTTAACTCTTTAATTGCCCAATAAGCCTTGTGTTTGAGTTCAACAGAAAGGTGGCACGCTTTCCCAAAGATTAACTGGTAAGGGCTCATCCCAATGGATGTTTTGTAAACAGTGTGGTATTCCCATAAGGCATTATTCAACTTAAATTCCCAATCCTTCCTTGAAGAACGCACAGTGTGTTCCAATATTCCCTTAATTTACCTATTACTTACTTCCACTAAACTAGAAGTTTGAGGATGATATGGAGTAGCTAATTTATGTGTCATGTTGTACTTTTCAGTAATCCATCAAAGATCTTGTTACAAAAATGGCTACCTCTATC
Organism: Hippophae tibetana; assembly: GCA_037013495.1. Taxonomy (NCBI): domain Eukaryota; kingdom Viridiplantae; phylum Streptophyta; class Magnoliopsida; order Rosales; family Elaeagnaceae; genus Hippophae; species Hippophae tibetana. The sequence continues at coordinate 31,292,851 of CM072806.1, forward strand.
ACTTATTATAGCTCTAGGCGTTCCAAACCTGATGAATATTGAATCCTTCAGGAATTTAACAACAACATTAGCATTATTGGTTTTAGTGGGGATGGATTTTACCCACTTGGATACATAATCCATAGCAACCAAAATATATTGAAAACCATTGGATGGGGGAAAGGACCCATAAAGTCAATCCCTCATATATCGAAGAGTTCAACAACGAAATTAGATGTCAAAGGCATTTCATCTCTTTTGCTTATGTTTCCTATTATTTGATATTTATCACATTATGCATAAAATATATGAGCATCTTTAAAAATAGTGGGCTATAAGAATCCAGATGGACCAAAATGGCCCCCACAAAGAAGTTCATGACAAAACGTTAGAATGATCTTATGTTCTTCTTCAGGTACACATCTTCAAATGACTTGATCTTGACCAATCTTGTATAAATAAGGGTCATCCCATAAATAGCCCTTAATAGTTTTAAAAAACCTTTTCTTGTCTTGATATGAAGTGTTAGGTCACAAAATACTAGTGGCAAGATAATTTACAATATCAACATACCATGGGTTCGAACCTATTGAAAATAATTGTTCATCAGAAAAGGTTTCAACTATATCTTCACTACTCTCATCTTTAAGATAATTGAAGTCAGAAATCAACCTAGACAAATGGTCAACTACTAAGTTTTCACTTCCTTTCTTATCCTTGATTTCTAGGTCAAATTCTTGTATGAGTAAGACCCACTTGATTAATCTTGGCTTGTCATTCAATTTACTTAATAGGCATATTAAAGTAGCATGATTAGAATGCATAATCACTTTAGATCCTACTAAATAAGACCTAAATTTGTCTAAAAAAAGACTAAGCCAAGAATTCCTTTTCAGTGGTAGTATAATTAATTTGGGCATCATTGAGTGTTTTGCTAGCATAGTAGATGACATGCAAACACTTATCCACTCTTTTTCCCAAGACTTCTCTAATAGCATAATCAGAAGCGTCACACATTATTTCAAAGGGTAAAGACCAGTTTGGTGCCATAATAATAGGGGCAAATGTTAGTTTCTATTTCAAGGTATTAAAGGCAATAAGACAGTCATCGTTGAAATTAAAATAAACATATGTTGATAACAAGTTACATAAGGGATGACTTATTTTAGAGAAATCTTTAATAAATCGTTTGTAAAATCCTACATGTCCTAAGAAGCTTCTTATCCCCTTCATAGATGTATAGGGAGGTAGTTTGGTAATCAATTCAACTTTTTCCTCATCAACTTCAATACCCTTGTTTGAAATTATATGTCCTAACACTATCCCTTGTTGATCCATAAAATGAATTTTCTTCCAACTAAGGGTTAGATTGCATCTTTCTAAAACCAAAGTCAATTTATGTAAGCAATCATCAAATGAGTTCCCAAAGACAGAGAAATTGTCCATGAAAATCTCAATGAATTTTTCAACCATGTTCGAGAAAATATACATCATGCATCTTTGGAAAGTGGTGAGGGCATTGCATAACCCAAATGACATTCTTCGAAAATAAAATGTCCCAAAAGGACATGTAAATGTGGTATTTTCCTGATCTTCTGATACTATGGGTACTTGATAATATCTGGACAATCCATCTAGAAAATAGTAAAATTCATGCCCAGCTAATCTTTCCAACATTTGATCAATGAATGAAAGAGAAAAGTGATAATTTTTAGTATATAAATTCAGTTTTCTTAAATCTATACATATTCTCCATCCAGTGATTATTCTAATGGGCACTAATTCACTTTTGTCATTTTTAACAACTGTTATCCGAGATTTCCTAGGTACCACATGCACTGGACTAACCCATTTACTATCTGTAATAGGGTAGATAATTCCTTCATCTAACAATTTAAGAATTTCTTTCTTAACTACCTCTTGCATGTTTGGGTTTAGTCTTCTTTGGGCCTCTCATATGGGTTTAGCACCATCCTCCAAGTTGATCTTATGCATACACATTGTAGGACTAATGCCTCTTATATCCCTTATACTCCAAGCTATAGCTTTCTTAAACTATTTAAGCACTTTGATAAGTTTCTTTTCTTGGGTTTTGGTCAAGGTTGAAGAAATTATCACTAGATAAGGTTCTCCTTCTCCCAAAAATACATATTTTAAGTGCTCAAGTAAGACTTTGAGTTCAAGTTCAGGTGGATTGGCCTCTTTAATAGATGGAGAATTGGGTAGATTTAAAAGTGTACTAGATTTTGTCATTACTTCATCACTGTCGAGTCGTTCAAGGTACCCTTTAATTTCCTCAATTAAATCTTCTTCGATCTTTTCAAGTGTAAGAATAGTTTTAAGCTTGTCTTTTATTCTGGTTCGAGAAAAGGTGCTTTGGACAAGATTATCCAAATGGTCAATATCGAATATTTCATCAATCATAGAAATAGAAGGAAAAGATGAAAAGTCAAAAACTTTAAAATGAACAGTCTCTTCTAAGACTGTCATTGTCAAATTTCCATCTTGGATATCAATAATTGTCTTAGTAGTTTCCATAAATGGTCTACCAAGTAGTATTGTGTGCTCTCTGTCCAAGGCTAGATTTTCTTGCATATCCAGAACCATAAAGTCAACAAGTATTATCAGTTTGTCTACTTGTACCAACACACCCTCAACTATTCCCTTTGGATATTTAAGAGATCTATCTGGAAGTTGAAGGGACATAGTTCTGGGTTTTAAATCTCCTAAATCGAGTTGTAAGAATATAGAGTAGGGCATCAAATTTATACTAGCACCTAAATCAAGCATTACTTTAATGACCTTCCTATCCCCTATAGTTATGTTTATAATAAACTTCCAGGGTCTTTCAACTTAGACTGTAGTTTGTGCTGAAGTACAACGCTTGAAATTTATGATACTACTACTCATTCATTCAGTTTATACCTCATTTTCTTAGTGTTCAACTCTTTAAAAACCTTAGCATAAGATGGTACATTCATTATCACTTATAATAATGATAAATTGATATTTACTTTAGAAAGAATATTAAAAATATCATAGAATTGCTTATCTTGTTTGGATCCTTCAGCCAGTGTGGAAAAGGTACTTGCAGCTAGTGTGGTTCTGTTGTCTTTTGAATTTTGGGGATGTTAGATGACGCTCTGATGAATTTTTCATAAGGCTTGTTAAGTTTAACACTTGTATTTCCTTTTTACGAGATTATAATGTCACCTTCTTTGTTACCTTAACTACAAGATAAATCTTTCGAGATTTCAGGTAAACTAGTATTGACTACCTTACCACTTCAAAGGGTTCTTATATCCTTCGCTTGTTCTAGTTGACTGGGAAACTTTCCTAGTTTTTTCTTTTGCATTTGTTTAGCTAGTTTCCCAACTTTAGTTTCAATCCTTTTAACTAAAGCCTTCATGGTGTTCAACCTTTGATTATTCATCAATTGGTTGTTGTGACTAACTTGAATAAAAACATTCAAGCTATCCTCTAAGGTTGGCTTAAAATATTGGCTTGGTGGGTAAAGGTGGTTTTTATTCGGCCATAGTGTTTGACATTGAGTGTAGGCTAGGTAATTGTTTTGTTTCCAATGATAGTTAGGGTGATTATAGGTGTTTGGATGATACCTTTGAAAGGATTTGACTTCCTCACTACTACAAAAAAGGGTATTTAAGTCACTGTGTAAAGTCGGTTTTTTTTCCAAAAAACGACTTATAATGAATTTAAAGTTAGTTTAGTGTAGAACCGACACTATCCACGTTAGACGTAGCTTCGATTGACGTGGAAAACTGACGCTACCCATATGGATAGTGTTGGTTTGCCGCGTCAAACGACGCTACGTCCTATTTTTTAAATTAAAAAATAGATGAAGTAAATACAATTAAAATTAATTATTATTTTATTTAACTCTTTAGAATTTAAGTTGGATAAAAATAGTATAATTTTTCCTTTTTTTAGACAATTAGTTTTAAAAATTATATAACTTTGTGTATTTGTTTGGATATTTAAATTTATATATGTAGCTACAATATATCTTTATTTAATTTTGTGTAAATTTTTTAATTAAATATTATTCTAAAGTAATTATTTTTTCTATTTCTATAGTACGTATATGCATAGTATAAATAAAATAATAATTGACAAAAAACATTTTTAATTGCATGGATAGTGTCAGTTGACGGGGAAAACTGATGCTACCCACGTGGCTAGCATCAGTTCACGTGGAGAACCGACGCTATCCACCTAATATATCCAAATTTGGCTCATTTTTTACGCAGAACCCCAATTTCTTCATTTCTCTTCTCCATTTTCTCCCAAACTGAGCTACACTGCCATCTTCTTTCTAAATTTTCGGCCACATCCGACTACCATTTGCAATGTCGTTTTGTGAGTTATATTCCTCTTCTTATTATCTTTCAGATCTATTATTTTTTTGAGCGAAATAATAAAAAAAAATTATACCCATTTTTTGTATAAATTTTTGATTTAGGTATGTTTTTTAGTTTGATTGTTATTATGTTTAACTTATTTTATGTGGAAATAATATCTGAAATGTTGTGAGTTTGATGGATTATATATATTTACTATGTTTGGATAAATTTATTTATATATTATAAATAATTATATTTTATTAAGTAGAATTTTGGAGCTTATTATTCAGTTTGTTTTATTTTTTGTATATATTTTTGATTTAGGTATGTTTTTGATTTTGCTTGTTATTATATTTGACTTATTTTATGTGGAAATAATATCTGAAATATTGAGGGTTTACTGTGCGTGGATAAATTTATTTATATATAAATAATTATATTTTATTAAGTAGTGAATAGAGGAAAAATAATATGTTTTTTTAAAATTTGTAAGAAATTATATTGGTATAAGAGTTATATGTTGAATCTTAAAAAAATTATAAATATATATTTATAAACTCAATAATTTAAATAATATATATATATATATTAATAAAAATCAAATAATAACTAAAAACTAAGTAGTATTATTATTTTTATTTATATATGCTACTTATGTGTTTAAATGTTAAATATGTTACTATAGTAGTCCTTATATACTTTTATAGAATGTTATATACGTATAATTAATATTACTTTTTAAATATGATATAGTAACATGCTTGGAAATTAGAATCAACCAAAGTGATTGGTTTTTCTATATTCATGGTGGCATGTTGCTTATTTTTTAATTTGTATAGAAATGGTTTTGTAAAATGATTAAAATAATAACTGTTTTGTATTATGTATGTTTTGATATATATTCTAATAATTAGGAAATTTATATATAATAATACTTGAAATATATTCATTGTATACATAATTAAGTAATATGTTTAATTAATGTCATTAATAGAAAATAGACAAATCTTGGATGTCAAAGTGTAGAATTGAGCAAGACTATATTTCTGGAGTTGAAAGTTTCATGAAATTTGCTTGTAGAAATAGTAATACTGGAATTAGTATGATTCGATGTCCATGTGTTAAATGTAAAAATGAGCAATTTTATGAATTTGATGAGGTTAAGTATCACCTTATTCGTAATGGTATTCTTTTGAGCTATAAATGTTGGTATTATCATGGAGAAAATATTGATAATACTTATGGGGAAAAGATAAATAAGAATGTGAGTAGATTACACACATCTTATCATAATGTATAGACAGAAAATATGTTTCATGGTGTTGAAGATGAATTATGCGAGGATGATCACAAAACCTTTAATAAAATTATAGAAGATTCCAAAAAACCATTGTATCCAAAATGCAAAAAATACACTAAAATGTCAAGATTGGTTCATTTGTAAAATGTGAAGGCAAAACATGGTTTTTCTGACAAGGGATTCACAGAATTACTAAATCTACTAATCGATATGTTTCCTGAGGGTATTGAATTGCCATATTCAATGTATGAAGTGAAGAAATCTCTTAGTCGATTTGGCATGGAATATCATAAGATTCACGCTTGTCCAAATGATTGCATTCTTTATAGAAAAAAAATATGAGACATTACATGATTGTCCTATGTGTAAAGAATCGAAATGGAAGCATGGTACAAATGAGAGTACAACACATAAGAAAGGCATGTCGGCAAAGCTTCTTTGGTACTTTCCTCTGATTCCTCGCTTTCAAAGGTTGTTCACTAGTAAAGATACATCAAAGATGTTGACTTGGCATTCAGATAATCGATCTCATGATGGGGTGCTACGTCATCCTTGTGATTCTCCAAATTGGAAAGTAGTAGATAATTTATCTCCTCAATTTTCATCTGATCCACGCAATCTATGTCTTGCCATTGCTACTGATGGAATTAATCCACATAGTTCCCTCAATAGTAGATATAGTTTTTGGCCAATAATTATGGTAACATACAACCTTCCTCCCTGGTTTTGTATGAATAGAAAATTCATGATGTTAACATTATTGATCTCAGGACCGAAACAACCCGATGTTGATATTGATGTATATTTGCAGCCTCTGATAGATGATTTAAAGACGTTGTGGAATGATGGTGTAAATGTTTACAATGCACATAAATAAGAACACTTTAACTTGAAGGGGGTCCTTTTATGAACAATTAATGATTTTCCTACCTATGGAAGCTTATCAGGACATGCAACAAAAGGTTACAAGGGATGTCTTATATGTAGTGATGGAACTTCTACAACTTATCTTGTTCACGGACGAAATATGCCTTATCGAAGACATAGAAGATTTTTTCCATATGGACACAAGTTTAGATACCAAAAGAAACCGTTCGATGGTGAAGAAGATCATGATCATGCAACTCGACCTTTGTGAGGTGTTGAGATATTAAGGCAATTGAATGGTATGAGATTCAAATGATATGGAAAGATGAAAAAAACTCACTAAGGTAGGGAAACGAAAGAGGTCAACTAATGAAATGGGTGAAAATGAAAAAGAGTTTGAACCGACTTACCATGGTTGTTGGAAAAAAAATCAATATTTTGGGAATTACCTTATTGGAAAGACCTACACATTCGTCACATCTTAGATGTCATGCACATTGAGAAAAATGTATATGAGAGCTTGATTGGTACTTTACTTAATATACCTGGAAAAACAAAGGATGGAATTAAAGTAAGATTGGATTTAAAGAAACTAGGCATACGACCTGAATTGGAACCAAGGATGGAAAATGATAAGAATCGAACATACTTACCACCAGCATCATATACAATGTCAACAAAAGAGAAAGATGTGTTTTGTAAATGTTTGGAGGATGTGAAATTTCTTGATGGTTACTCATCCAACTTCAGAAATTTTGTATCTATCACCGATAAGAGACTGTATGGATTGAAATCACATGACTGTCATATCTTAATGCAACAGGTATTACCAGTTGCTATTAGATCAATTCTTCCAAAACATGTTTGATTATCAATAATTCGGCTTTGTTCATTCTTCAATACAATATGTAAGAAATCTATATCAATTGGCGAGTTAAATTCTTTATAGAAAGATGTTGTAGAGACTTTGTGTCTAATTGAAAAATATTTTCCTCCTTCTTTCTTCGATATAATGATTCACTTGTGTGTTCATTTAGTTATAGAGGTTCAATTGTGTGGTCCTACTTACTTAAGATGGATGTATCCTTTTAAGAGATATATGTAAGTCCTTAAAGGATATGTAAATAATAGAAATCGACCTAAAGGATGCATGGTGGAACGCTACATTGCTGAAGAGGCCATTGAGTTTTGTTCTGAATACTTTAGTGGTTGCACTGAAATTGGGAATCCTATGCACATGCAAGTTGTTCTTAGAACGTCACATGATCCAAGTAGGTAACCTTATGCTTGGTGGAAGTAAGAAATTATTTATTGATCACACTCGATGGGAAAAAGCACACCGAATCATTTTGGTAAATAATAATGAGGCACAACCGTACATAGAGTAAGTGATGTTCATTGTTTCATGATTGCAAAAATCATTTTTTATTTAACAATTAATAATGATATATAACTTAGTATATATTTAATAACATTACAGGATGTATTTAAACTTATTGAAGATCGATCCTCCTTATAAAAAAGGAGGAAAAAATGGTTGTATGATGAATATAAGCGAGAGCTTATTAATTGGTTTCACAACCATGTAAGTGTCACAAACAAAAATTCATGCATGTATCTTCCTAGATCTATTCAATGTTTTAAAACTTTTCTCTAAACACATTTTGTGTTTTTGTATACATAGATTCGAGATGAACTCAAGAAACCCAATCATAAAGTATTAGAAAGTTTACAATGGCTTGCACATGGGCCAAAATTCGATGTCAAATCATTTTATAGTTTCACAATAAATGGATCGAGGTTTACGACTCAAGCTAGGGAAATAGTCCGAGTAAATCAAAATAGTAGTGTGAAGATGGTTGCACAAACTATGCAATTTGCCAGTTCAAAAGATGTTAATCCTGTACTTTCTGATAGAACATATTATGGTATAATACAAGAGATTTGGGAATTGGATTATGAGGTTTTCCATGAAAAAAATTTCTTGTGTGATTGGGTTGAAGATGTTATCAATGTTGGATATAAAATAGATAATTTTGGATTTACCCTTGTAAATTTATCCAGGATAAGTCACACTGATGATCCTTTCACGTTAGCACTTCATGCAAAACAAGTATTTTACGTGAGCGATAAAATTGATCCAAGATGGTCTGTTGTGTTAACGCCTCCACAAAAAGAGTTTTACCATTGTGATGTTGTAGAAGTTGATGACTCTATGCTTGATACATTAACCAATATTAGTAATTTCTCAAATAAATTGCCTAATGTATGTGATGATCTAATTGATGATAATGATTCTTCGTCATGGGCTCGAAGTGATTGTGAAAGAATATATGTATACGATCAACAACCTAATTAAACATAACGTATGTTCTATATTGTTGTAATAACTCTTATATATATGTATATTCCTAAAATTGTCAATTAATTTATATTTCTTCATTTTTTGCAGATACTTCATGGATCTTCGGATAACAGAGCTTGTAGATCCAAATGATCCATTGGGGTATTTGAAAAGAAGGGGTTGGGCGAATATACCTGATGCTCTAGGTAACCCAGATGATAGAATATCTGTTCTATTTGATGCTACTAGTAATCCAATAGGGGAAAATGGCCAACAATTGAAATCCTCTATTGGTCGACTTGTGAAGTCTAGTATACCAATCAATATAAATGATTGGTCTGAGGTTGACGATGCAGAAAAGTTCAAAATATGGATAACCATTTGTGTAAGTCTTTTATATTTTATAATCAATATATATATATATATATATATATATATTATATTAGGTGTGTATTATATCTAATCTTTTGTACTGTATTTTTATAGAATCGTTACAAAGTCGATGACAGTTGGAAGAGTAAGTGTTATAAGATTGCAAATAAGGCATGGAAGGAATACAAGACTTCCAGATTGGCAAGAAAATATGTGTTTCCATATTTGGAACCACTTGATGAGAATGAGCTCTACAAAATACCTAAAGGACACCCCTGGATTACATCTCAAGTTTGGAAAGACTTTGTGGTTATAGACGTCTAGATGAATTTCAAATTATTAGGGAAGATTATCATAATGTAAAAATGCATAACATTCTTCCTAACCGTATTGGGAGGTCCTAAAATCCTGAAGTTAGATATAGAATGGTATTATTAATTTGTCTTAATTTATAAATATTTTTATATTTATTTTCCTCAATTTAATTTCATGTCATTGTTAATAAAATTTTCATAATTTATGTAGGAAGTTGAATTGGGTAGACCTGTTACTCGAACTGAATTGTACATAGAAACAAAGACTCCCAAAATGAAGAATTCAAGACTGATGACTAAGCGACGAGAAGAAAAATTAAATAAGTTGGTTAGTAATTTCGGTTGATAAAAAGTCTTAATGATATTTAATAATTGATGTAGTAATGAATGATATGTTTGTGTGCTTTATTATTTGTAGAGAGTTGTTCAAGAAAAAATATCCAGGGGTGAAATAATCAAAGAGCCTGGGAGAGATACTTTATATCATGCATTCAGACGCGAGCATCCTGGTCGTATTAGGGGAGGTAGCCAATATGATGGTTCTATGGAGTACTATTTTATTTGTAATTTAAGTTAACTATATGTATTGTATATACATGATTTGTTTTTGTAATAAATTTAATTATCAAGTAATTAAATATATTTAAATTTTTAATTATTTATATTATTATTTATATTTTAGTTTTTTATGCTATATATATATTGAATAATACGAAAAATGAGAATAAAAATAATAAAAATCATAAAATGTATGGGTAAAATCGGTTCACGCAGGTAAAGTTGGTTCACGTGATGAACCAACTTTACATTTTAAGTCGCTCAATTTAAAGTCGGTTCAGTGAACCGACTTTAAATTTGTTTAAAATCAGTTTTTAACCAACTTTAGTGCCTATTTTTGTAGTAGTGCCTCCATGGCATCAACATTAGAATCACAAGTATTTGAACAATTATAAGCATCATGCTTAATTGAAAAACACACTTCACACATCTCTTGATTTTTCATTTGGTGGGTACTGAGAAGTTGCACTTGCTTAGTCAATTTAGCAAGTTGCAAGGTCATCTCATTATCAGAGCTAACTTCATTGACTCATGCTCTCCTTCTAGTACTTCTTTGTTGGGAATTAGAACCTAATAGCTCATAAAGATTATAGGTTTCCTCTGCAGTCTTTTCTCCCACAAAACCTCCAACAAAATTATCAACCATGTATTGATTTTGTAGTGTCAATCCATCATAAAAGAATTGGTTTTGTAGCTGTAATGGAAAGCTATGACGAGGACATTGAATGAAATGGAGTTTGAATCATTCCCAAGCTTCAAGAAATGGCTCTTCATCCATTTGAGAAAAAGTTGTTATCTTTGTCTTTAGATCAACAATCTCTTGATGGGAATAGAACCTACCTATAAATTTCATAAACTGCCTCCCAAGTTTTTAGAGAACTCGACTGTAGAGCAATGAACCATGACCAAGCTTTATCTTTGAGGGTGTAAGGAAAACATCTCATCCTAAGCTGATATTCATTAATTTCCTATAGTGGAAAGATTTGGACAATAACATAGAATTCTTGAATAAAATGCAAAGTGTCTTCATTAGGGACACCGTAAAAGAAAAGAAACAAAGAATAATGAATTTTTTTCGATTCATAGTTCCTTGTAACCTCTTGTAATTGTATGTCGGAAGTTACATTGCCAATGATTGGCATTGCATAGTCTTTCATCATTTTCCGCCTATCTTCAACATTTCCATGGCTATTTGTAGTTGAAATTGATCATCCTCCTATTGTGCATCAATATTTAGCTCTTAAAAAAAGTAGAAATCTCTAAGAAATATTTCTCACTTGACAAAATATATAGGCTTAAAGCAGAAAGGTGCATGAAATTTTTTTTTATTATTATTATATATATATTTAGAATCAAAATCTAAATTAATTAAGTAAAGAGAAAATCTAAGTTAAATTTTTTTTTATGCTAAATTTAAAGAATAGACACAATTTTTGAAACAAACAAATTTATTTCATTTGAATTTTATTACATACATTCTTAAAACAAAATAAACTAAAAGAAAGGAAAATAAAATAATGGGTGACCTTCCACGTAGGACTAAAATTTAACATCTTCTAATAAGACGTTTCTTAGAGATTGTAGAATGACAAACTTAATGTCTCCTCTTTGTTGAATTTATTTGATCCCATTTGACCATTCAATTAGTATTTTCTTTGCTTTTGCCATTGCTAATCTAATTGTTCCACTTTAACTTCCACCTTTTTGATAGAAGCTTCCACAGAGTCTAACCATTGATTGGTTATCTGTACAAACTTGAATAAGAGAATTCAAGTTGTCATTTAGGGTTGATTTACTGGGAATGCTTCTTGGAATAGGCTAGTGTAATTGCTGGCTTGGCTGATTTGAGCTTTGAGTGAAATGAGGGTTTTTTTTGCCTTAAGGAAAAGTTCTGATGATTTCTCCACCCAGGATTGTAAGTATTTGAATTGGGGTCGAACCTTGGTCTCTGTTGATATGCTCTCAATACATTAAATTGTTTAGGTCCAGCTGCTTCTTCTCCTTGATATGAATAGGCTTCAGTACCATATCCCATATTGCTATATAAACTATAATGTTCATTATTGGTGTTGGTTTACATAGTGAGAAGGGCAACTTGCTTGGTCAATTGAACAAGTTATTGTTGAACTTCATTGTTGGAATCAATTTCATGAACTCAAGCTTGTCTCACTCGTGAGCTTCTCTATTGGGAATTAGCATCCAACATCTCAAAGAGGTTGTATGTCTCTGAGGTAGTCTTTTCTCCTATTGCTCCTCCTGCAGTGTTGTCGAGAATGAACTAGCATTGTTGCATAAGTCTATTGTAAAAGAATTGGTTCTTCAATTTTAGAGGAAAGCTGTGATGGGAGCATTGAGTGAGAAACATTTTGAACCTATCCTAAGCTTCATGGAATAGTTCTCTTTCCATCTAAGAGAAAGTAGCAATCTTTCCTCTAAGCTCTGATGTTTTTTGGTGGGAATAGAATTTTCCCATGAATTTATTGTAAATGTCCTCCCATGTCATCAGAGAACCTAAAGGGAGTGATATCAACCAAGCTTTGGCTTTGTCCTTCAAGGTGTAGGGGAAACATCTCATTCTAATTTGATCCTCGTTTAGAATACCGAGAGGGAAGGTTTAAATTGTGGCATATAAGTCTCTAATGAAGGAAAAAGAATCTTCATTAGGCAGCCCATAAAAGGAAGGAAGCATAGAAAAGTGAATATTTTTTAGTTCATAATTCCGAGCAGCCTCACCCAACTGGATAGCGAAAAGTTTCATGCTAATCACTGGTCTTGCAAACTCCTTCATGGTGGTTTCATTAACGTGTTGGTTTTCTCCCATTTCTTTCAATTTCGGTAAAGGATTAAGGCTTGGTTCTGTGTTTGACTCACAAATAGGCTGATGCTTAGAATCCAACCTTATGGACAATTGTTTAAATTTATGAATATTATTTACACATGATATAAGAGGGTTTGCTAAGGATCTCTTACCACGCATAGAATATTGAAAGTGTAAATTTAAAACACTTGTCAAGAAAAATAATAAAATAACCACACAAAAATTTAGGGAAAATTTACATAGTATTTAATACAAAAATACTAAACAAAACAAGTTAAACTCTAAGTTAAGTTATAAAATGAATATTAACCAAGAGTATTCTCAGAAAAGAATGGTGGGACAAAGCTTCCATAAAAACTATCCTCCTAGACAAAACAACGTTCCCAAGAAAGACTAGTGGCACAATGGCTTTCAGAAAATAGTTTCCTAGACATAACTCTCTTAGATCTTTACTTTTCATGCTATTATATACTCATATTTTTTTTATTTTTTTTTTCTAAGTTTAATTTTCAATTTTTTTCAAAAACAATTTTAAATAATTTTTTTTACTTAATTATTTTTTTATTTTTTGAACTTGAAATTTCAAATTTAATAATTATTTTTCAATTCATGTTGTACAGTTTTTTTTGTAAATTATAAATTGGAATTTATATATTTTTTTTTATTAAATTTGAAATTTGAATTGTTTTTGTTTTACTATTCATGAATAGTTTTGTTTTGTTCTTTTATCCAAAATAAAAAAATCACAATTATTTATAACACAATATTTTTTAAAATTTTAATAAATAATTTAAAAACGTTATTCCTTCCATTGGAACGATGCAAAAACTTGATGAGCAAAACCGACATCACCGATACTGTCAATACTTTGGTTTTATATTTATAAAACTCTCACAAATGCACGAATCATTTCATAGAAAATGATAAGTATACTCTTAAGGTCGATCTAAGAAAGGAATATGTGTGGTTTTTAATTTATTATTTAAACTTTTAAAAACGAAATTTTAAACATCATGTTACGATATTTGCGTTTTTTGTGTTTTCTAATCTAATAACATAAAAATAAACATAGATATAGATTCAATAAACATTTATAATAGTGAAGTATTTATAAATATAATAACTAAGTTAATTATCTTTGCTTATATTATTTAGGTTATAAAAGATATAAATTGATATTTATTGATTCTCTTTTTTTATATGAATACCATCTTTGGTGTGGTTAGATATTCTTTGTTAATTAAATAAATCAATTAATACCTATGAGTGAGGTCGATAACTAATTTTGTTAATTAAATTAATTCCTATTTTTCTAAGAGGTTAAAAATAAATGTCAAATTTGGTGGGATTAGATAGTTTAAACTTTATGCAACGTGTTCAAATTAAATCCAAGAATCTAATTATCCGAGTACTAACTTTCAAGTTTTAAAACCACTACTGAAAACATATTTTCAATACATTTTCACATAATAATTCTTACAAAAACTGTTAAAATAGAGTTTCACTCTAACTACCAGGCGATGGTTGATGAGTGTTCAAAAAATACTAAAATTACCATGATTTTATACACATTAATTGATTAAAAATATATATATTTATATGATTTTATCATATATTTATATAAATTTGTCTTTTCAGAATCAAGGGTATTTTTATCGTTTTTCAGGTATTTTCGCTTAAAAAAGTAACTTAAAGACTCAAAGAAAAATACCGGAGGCAATACATCACAAATATATTCATAAATTAAATGAGCAAAAGTAAAAACAAAAGATAAAAAAATGGACAAAATGGGTCGAAAATGTCAAAAATGTCAACAAGGAGGAAATGGCGCACGCAACCGCCCAACCGCGCCCAGCAACGCGCGCGCCACGCCAGCATCTGCCCCCTCTGCGCCCAGTCCGCGCACATCCCTACTCCAATTTACGCGCGCCGCTACCCATCTGCACCCAGTCCGCGCACCCCGCTGCCCATCTATGCCCAATCCACACGCGCCGCTGCGCCCATCTACCCCAATCAGCGCGCGCCGCTGCACCCCACGCTAGCATGACATCATCAATGATGCCATCATTCACTACTCCACGTTTTCTCCATTTTTAATCATTTTTTCACCCACTTTTTTTCCCATCCTCACCTATAAATACCCCCATTCTCTTCATAACTAAACACACCTCAAAACACATCTTTTCTTATCTTTCTTTCTCTCATTTCTTAGTTTTTTTAGTTTTCTAGTTTTTCTTATTTTTAGAGTTCTCTTTTTGAGAAGAACTAATTATGTTTTTGTAATTTATTTGTTTTTTGATTCAATAAATGGGAGTGCAAATTTTGTTTGGAGGTTTTCCAGCTACGGGAATAGCATCGAAGTTCTGTAAGGATTTTATTTTCTTTGTAGTTATTTTTTATGCTTTATTCTTACATGTTTTATTTAATTTATTTGTGATTAAATTTAACTTTGCTGGCTGTTTGTAAACATGATATAATAATAACGTTGTTATGCTTGCGAAATATTAAATAGGTAAAAATCTCTAAAATGAATTGATTTTATTTTTACTCAAGATTTTATATTAAGAATGTTAGAGAGAAATATATTATTTTTCATTACAAACTTAAATCTGAAAATTAGATTTTAAGATTTAGTTATCCGGTCTGATTTAGAGTAGTGTTCTTTTATTTGTTGGTACAATCGCCCGATAGTTAGAGTGAAGCTCTATTTCAAAAGTTTTTATAAGAATTATTATCTGAAAATGTATCGAAAACATGTTTTCAGTAGTGGTTTTAAAACTTGAAAGTTAGTACTCGGATAACTAAATTCTTAGGTTTAATTTGGACACCTTAAATAAAGTTTAAACTGTCTAACCCCACCAAAGGTGACATTTAAATCGTTCATTTTCAATCTCTTAGAAAAAAGGAATTAATTTAATTAACCAAATTAGTTATCGACCCCACCCATAGGTGTTAATTGATTTGTTTAGTTAACAAAGAATATCTAACACCACCAAAGGTGGTATTGATATAAAAAAGAGAGAATAAATAAATATCAATTTATATCTTTAATAACCTAAATAATATGAGCAAGCATAATTAACTTAGTTATTATATCCATAAATAGTCCACTATTATAAAAGATTAAATCTGCATAAATGTTTATTGAATCAGTATCTATGTTTATTTTTATGTTCTTAGATCAAAAAACACAAAAACCCAAATATCGTGACATGATGTTTAGGATTTAATTTTGTTTTTAAAAGTTTGAATAATAAATTAAAAACCACATATATTCCTTCCTTAGATCAACCTTGGGAGTATACTTATCATTTTCTATGAAATGATTCGTGCACTTGCGAGAGTTTTATAAATATAAAACCAAAGTATTGGCAGGATCGGCGATGCCGGTTCTGCTCATCAGACCGCATAACTAAATTTTAAAATCTAATTTTTAGATCGGATAATTAATATAAAATCTTGAATAAAAACAAAATCAATTCATTTTAGAGATTTTTACCTATTTAATATTTCGCAAGCATAACAATGTTATTATTATTTCATGTTTACAAACAGCCAGCAATGTTAAATTTAATCACAGACAAATTAAATAAAACATATAGGAATAGAACATAGAAATATCTGTAAAGAAAATAAAATCCTTATAGTACTTTGATGTTAATTTTGTTGCTGGAAAACCTCCGAACAGATTTGCATTTCCATTTATTGAATCAAAAAACAAATAAATTACAAAAACACAATTAGTTATTCTTACAAAGACAAGAACTCTAAACTAAGAAAAACTAAGAAATGGAGAGAAAGAAAGAGAGAAGTGTTTGGTGTTTTTGAGGTGTGGAGAGAATTGTAGTATTTATAGGTGAGGAGAGGATGAAAAAGTGGGAAACAATTATAAAAAATGGGAAAAATGCGTATTAGGTGAATGATGATATCATCGCTGACATAGCGTTGACATAGGTAGTGGGGAGTAGCAGTGCACGTGCATTGGGGTAGATGAGCACAGATGGGCATGTGGGTTTTGGGTGGTGCGCGCAGATGCATGCACAAACTTCGGTGCTAGTTTGGGTAATGCTCGGCATGTTACGCGCACTACTCGGCCTAGCTGGGCACGTCATGCACACGATTTTGTCATTTTTGACATTTTTTCCCATTTTGTCCAATATTTCCATATTTTTGACTTTTCCTAATTTATTTTCTCAATATATTTATGATGCATTGCCTCTAGTATTTTTTTCGAGTCTTTAAGTTATTGTTTAAGCAAAAATACTTGAAAAACAATAAAAATACCCGTGATTCCGAAAATAAAAATTTATATAAAAATATGATAAAATTATATAAATATAAATCTTTTTAATCAATTAAAATATATAAAATCCTGGTAATTTTAGTGTTTTTTAAGCACTCATCAATTGAATGGAAGATTGTCCAAAAAGAAAGGCTCTCAATGCAATGACTATTAAATTTGAGGAGTCTCCAAAGTCACAAGCAAAAGGATTGATGTATGTTGATGTGGTTCTTGATGAAGTACTAACCAAGGCACTTGTTGATATAGGTGCCTCTTATAACTTTATAGTTGTTGAGGAAGCCTAAAAACTCAATAGAAAATATTTCGAGAAGGGAGATTCTATGAAGGCAAACATTGTTGCCAAACCAATCCAAGGCATTGCCCATGGGATGAAGTCAAAGATAGTAGAATGGAGTGAAACGGTGACCCTATCCTCATTATCGATGGAAGACTTTAGAGTAGTACTAGGGATGGAGTACCTTGACCAAGTAAAAGCATCCCCTCTCCCTTTTGCAAATTCAATGTGTATTCTTGATGGAAGTAACACATGCTTGGTACCCACACAAAGGCCTAGTATGGTCAATGTCAAGAATTGTTTTGTCATGCAATTCAAGAAGGGGTTACACAAAAAGAATAGGGAAAGCTATCTTGAATTTCTTAGACAATAAGAAGTAAATGATGGTTACTCATGCAGAAGTGGGATTTATAAACTAGTGTGAGAAGTCTTTAATGATTTCAAGGATGTCATGCCAAATGAATTGCCCAAGAAACTCTCACTTAAAGGGGAGGTGGATCGTAAGATTGAATTAAAACTTGAAGTTTCCTGCCAAGGGTCCATATCAAATGGCACCATTTGAGTTGGAGGAATTTAAGAGAAAACTGAAAGAGTTGCTTGAAGTTGAGTACATTCGAGCATCTAAAACCCCTTACAAAGCTCTTATACTCTTTGTAAAGAAAAAGGATGGGTCTTTGTGGATGTGCATCGATTATCGAGCTCTTAATAAGGTAACAATCAAGAACAAGTACTCTATCTCCCTCATTGGTGACTTATTAAATCAACTTGAAAAGGCACAATACTTTTACAAAGTTGGACTTGTGCTCTAGTTACTACCAAGTATGCATAGTTGATGAGTGCTTAAAAATCACTAAAATTAAAATGATTTAATATACTTTAATTGATTGAATAGATTTATATTTTTATGATTTTATCATATATTTATATAAATTTGTCTTTTCGGAATCACAAGTATTTTTATTATTTTCAGGTATTTTCATTCAAAAATAACTTAAATACACGAAGAAAAATACTTTAGGCAACACATCAAAAATATATTGAGAAATTAAATGAGAAAAAGTTAAAAAGTTGGAAAATTATTTTGGACAAAATGGGCCAAAACAGTTAAAATGGTTGAAATCGCACGTGTAGCGGCCCATTCGGGTCGAGTCCCGTGGGAACAGATGCCCATTGCGTAGATTCCCACACGCACCTGCACATAGGCGCCCATTCCTACAAAGTCCCACATGCACCATTCGATCCATGCCGAGTCCCACACACAACATCCCTACTGAGATTTTAACGCCCCATACGTGTGCCAATCTGTCCAAATGCATCCAAATTCAAATTTTAAAATATTTTCCCTCCTTTTTTGGCCTTTTCCTCATATATGAAAGGACCTTCTTCCACTATTGTAAAACACACAATTTTCTTAGTACTTTCTCTATCTAGTTTTTTCTCTTTAAAAAGTTTTCATTTTTTTAGTTTTTAGTTTTTAGTTTTTCAGTTATTCTCTTTTTGAGAAGAACTAGCTATGTTTTAATAAGTTTTTAGTTTATGATTCAATAAAAATATATGTAAATCCGTTTGGAGGTTTTCCAGTAATAGAATTAGCATCAAACTATTGTAAGGATTCTATTAAGGTATAATTTTAATGGATTCTTTACATTTATCTTTTTATGTTTTATTCTTATATGTTATATTTAATTTGTGTGTGATTAAATTTAACATGGTTGACTGTTTTTAAATATGATATAATAATAACGTTGTTATGCTTACAAAATATTAAATAGGTAAAATATTTCTATAAAATAAATTAATTTTGTTTTTATTCAAGATTTTATATTAATGATGTTAGAGAGAAATATATTATTTTTCATAATAAACTTAAATCTAAAAATTAGATTATAAGGTTTAATTATACGGTCTGATTTATAGTACTGCTCTTTTATTTGTTGATACAATCACCCGATAGTTAGAGTAAAACTCTATTTCAAAAGTTTTTAAAAGAATTATTATTCGAAAATGTATTGACAACATATTTTCAATAATGGTTTTAAAACTTGAAAGTTATTAGTTGGATAATTAAATTCGCAAGTTTAATTTGAACACCTTAAATAAAGTATAATTATTTGACTCCTCCTAAAGTTATGATTAGATGGTTTTTTATTTTCTTAGAAATAAAGTTAAAATTTAATATTTAATTAATTAATAGGGCCTACCTAAGGATATTAGTTAGTTAATATTAAACCAAAAAAGTTATGTAAGGACACTTTCATACCAAAAAGAGAAAATCAACAAATATTGGAAAATATATTAATAATATATTTTCAATAATGGTTTTAAAACTTGAAAGTTAGTACTTAGATAATTAAATTTTTAGGTTTAATTTAGATACCTTGAATAAGGTTTAAAATGTCTAATCCCACCAAATATGACTTTTGAATGGTTTATTGTCAATATCTTAGAAGAAAAAAAAAGAATTAATTTAATTAACCAAATTATTATCGACCTCACGTATAGATGTTAATTGATTTGTTTAGTTAACAAAAAATATCTAACCACACCTAAGGTGGTATTTATATATATATAAAAAAAGAATTAATAAATATCAGTTTATATATTTAATAACATAAATAATATGAGTAAGTATAATTAACTTAATTATTTTATCCTAAAATACTCCATTTCTATAAATGATAAATATTTGCATTCTTGTTTATTGAATCCATATCTTTGTTTATTTTTTATTATTTCATTATATTAGAACACAAACCAAAATATCGTTATAGGATATTTAAGATTTAATTTCATTTTTAAAAGTTTGAATAATAAATTAAAACCACATATATTTCCTCCTTAGATCGACTTTGAGAATATATTTATCATTTTCTATAATAAAACATCAAAGGGTATTTCACAAGATCGGTATTTATAATGCCGATCTTGTAACTCATTATCAAGTTTTTGGCATCATTGTAGTAAATAAATAGTATTTTTAAATTATTTATCAAAATTTTAAAAACTTTTTGTTCTATAAATAATTATGATTTTTTTTATTTTAAGTTAAAAAAAATTCAAATTTCAAATTTAAAATTAAAAAAAAAACTAACTATTTTATTGAACAATAAAGCAAAAAAAAAAGAATTAAATTTAAATTTCAAAAAACAAATTAAAGTGATATTGAACGGTAAATCAAAAATCAAATTAAAATTAAATATATAGAATTAAAAAAAACTGTTTTCTTGAATAGTAAAACAAAAAGATTGAAAATTAAAAATTTAAATTTAAATTAAAAAAACTGCTCCCAACGAACAGTGCTAATTTTTTTAAAAATAAATAAAAAACTGTTCTTGAACAGTAAAAAAGCAAATTTTAATTTGAAATTAAAAGTTAAAAAATTAAACTGTTCTTGAATAGTAAAACAAAAAAAAAATTAAAAGTTAAAGGTTAAGATTTAAAATTTAAAATTCAAAAAAAAAAAACTTGTTCCTCTTCGTAAACAGTACAATATATTTTTGAAAACAAAATTTAATTTTAAGATTTAAAATTTAAAAAACAATTGTTACTAATCTTTAACCGTAAAAAAAATTAATTTAAGATTTGATATTTAAAAAACAAATAAAAATATTTTACAAAAAACAATATTTTATTTAATTATTTTCTTTTAAAATTTTTTTTGAAAAAAAAGTGAACTTTTAGTTTTTAACTTTTATTTTTCCTTTAATTTTTAATTTAATTTTTAATTTTAATTTTACCTTTTAAGTTATTTATTTTTTTAATAATATTTTTTAAGTCTTAATTTTCATTTAAATTATAAATATTAAGTTTTTTAAGTTTTCATTTATTTTTTTAAATTAAAAAAATTAATGTATTAACTTAATTAACATAAATTTTTAACTTAATTAACTTAAATTTTAATTTAATTTAATTTATAAACTTAAATAACTTAGATTTTTACTTAACTTAATTTATTAATTTAATTAACTTTTATTTTCACTTAACCTAATTTATTTACTTAATTAACTTTCACTTGACTTAATTTAATTTATTAATTTAATTAACTTACATTTTTCACTAAATTAATTTATTAACTTAAGTAACTTAGATTTTCATTTAATTTAATTTATTAAGTTAATTAAATTTGATTTTTACTTAATTTAATTTATTAACTATATTAATTTAAATTTTAATAACATGAAAAGTAAAGATCTTAGGAAGTTATGTTTAGGAGACTAGTTCTTGAAAGTGTTTGTACCACTAGTTTTTTCTCAGATTGTTGCTCTATCTAGTATGATGGTTTCCTGAGAACACCCTTGGTTAATACTGATTATGTTATTTAATTTAGAAATTATAATAAAATAAAAATAAAAATAAAAATAAAAAAATTGCTGAAGTTATCTCCAAAATTTAAATATCTTTAAATTACAATATGTGATTAAAGAAGGTAGTTGGTTTGTTAGATCTAGGTACAAATGTGTTTTGATGCCTTAATTATTTGACTTGCACGTAGAAGTGAGTTATCTAAAACTCACAATCATGTTCCTAGTTTTAAGTAGAGAAATGTTTTGAAAATCCATAAGGGCATGACTCAAAAAGTATAGGTAGATAACATTGTCCTACCTGTAGGTTTGATTGACTCAATGATGTGGGAAAATTGAGTTTACTTAAAATGAAATTCCCCAAGTTATGTCTCGCTAAGATGTTAAATTAAGCGTTGGATGAGAGATAACTCATCATTTTAGGTAATTTTTATTATTTTGTTTATTTTTTTAATTTATTTTGTTTATTTTAATTTAATTATATATGGATAATTTTAGAATTGTTAAAAGTAAAAATATTTGTTGAGATATTAGAAGTTAATAGTGATCTGCCTCTGTGAACATTAATGATAAACATGATGGATGCACATGCATTTCTCCATCACTACTTGCACATTCTCATAAAATATGTAATTTTTCTTCTTTTTCTCGTTATCTTTAATTTATAATTGTTATATTCAAGATAATGTAAGATCTGGGTTGAGGTGGTGAAAAGTTAAAATGCTTAATTTCAAAAAATTTAACAATTTTAATTTTTTTTACATTCACATATTTATTTTTATTGTTTTTGATTTTTTTTGTGATTTAATAATTTTTAGAATTTTAGGATTAGTTTTTAAAATTTTCTTACAAAAATTTATCATTTCTTTAAATCAAATTTAAGTAAATAGTTAAGTATTTTGCATTGTTAAATTAGTTTCCGAAAATATATCATGAAGTATTTGGTAATTAGTTAGTTTTTGTCATGACTAGTATTTCTTGATAAGGTGTAGAAATTATATTAAACACAAAATTGGTGTTTAGGAATCAAATAGTGAAGACTACTATTGTGAGATATAATTTGAGCATAATTTCCTTTATTATAGGTGAAATATATTTTTTCTACTCTAAACACTTTATTTTTTATTTTTTCAACATTATTCTAATCTCTATAGGATTTAGCATTGAATGTCTGGATTTTTACATCTGCTTAATGAAGTGTTATATATTTATTTTTCATTTTCTTAGATTAAATGATTTAGGTAAAAATTGTTAGTATATGTCTTTCTTTATTCATGCATGACTTCTATTAAAAAAAGATATATCCATAGTTAGTTATACAAATATAAACAGAAAAGCCAAAATATTAACCACTCACCTTATCATATAAAAAATGTACAATCTGTACATGGGTCTATTATCTAAAAAAATATATTCTCTTATAAAAAAGAGAAGAGTATAAGAGAAAGAAAAAAAATAGAAAGAAAGAGATAAAAGAAAAATGAATAGTATAATATATATATTACAACCCAAAAAGCCTAAAAGGGTTGAGAAATGATTTAATGCGAAAGAAAATATAGGAAATAATTCTCTAAGAATTCATTGCATTTTCCTAGATTCTCTAAAAGGTATCTTACTTGATACTTTTATTTAATGAATTTGATTGATGCATGAAAGTAATGTATAATATTTTATAAATCCTTACATTTGATTCATTTCGTGAGATCAACGTTAAAATAACACTTTGAGTCTTTCTTTTTTAGACATATGCGAACATATTAGTTAATTTCTATAAATCAACGATTTCACATACAAATTAGTATGAGTGTTTGAACTCATATCATTAAGTGTTTTTGGGAGTAATGACTTGTGAGGAATAAAGTCAAAGGGAATTCGGACTCTTGACATTAAGTTTGGGTGAAATTAAATTAATACATTTTTGATATGAAATATGAAAATGATTTTCAACTAATTATTATAAAAAATCATGAATGTTTAGGAAGTTTAAATAATCTATGTTTAAGATTTTAATTATGAAATTTAAAAGAGATAATAAGCATGATATATTTTTGTATTTCATTTCTTTAAATTACTTTAGTCATTTTACTTTATTTTAAATTTTAGAACAGATGCTATCCATATAGGATGTAGATCGGTTGACGTGTCAAACCGACGCTATACGTGGACGTAGCGTCGGTTCCATGTGTCAATTGACGCTATGTTACGTGGATAGTGTCGTTCTAGGTGTCAACTGACGATACGCTACGTGGATAGCGTCGGTTGACGTGGTGAACTGACACTATCCACGTAGTGTATCGTCGGTTGACACCTGGAACGACACTATCCATGTAACATAGCGTCAATTGACACATGGAACCGACGCTACACACGTGGATAAATTCTTTTCTCTTCTTTCTTCCCAGACAGAAACTATTTTCAGCGTTGCATAACTCTCAAAAACCCAAAACCTCATCCACTTCTCCTCCACTCTTTCTCATTTTTTGGCCACCTACGACTACTATTTCTAGTGCCGGTTGGTAGGTTTTATTCCTCTCTAACTAATCTTTTAGATCCCCTATTTTTTGAGAAAAATACTCGAAAACTTTATACCCACTTCTCACTTACAAAACACAATTTTTTTTTCCTTTCCTTCATTTTGTCACTTCATTTACTTTTGTAAGTATTTCTATTAATTTTACGCACTTATTATTCATATATATTTTTCTGTTATTATGTGTATAAAGTTTTGTATTATATATGTAGGTTTGTATTATAACATTAGGTTAATAATATCTTGAATAAAATAGAACAAAACCATGGTAATTTTTCTACTATTAATTAATATTTTATTTTTCAAATATTTGTATTATTTGAATTATTTGCTAAACTGATTTTGGGGGTTTTTTTTGCTCGAATACAGGTTTTTATTTGAGTATAATAGAAAAGAGTAAATTTAAAAAAAAAATTAAAGTCGGTTCATCGTGTGAACTGACTTTAAACGTAAAGTCGGTTCATCCCGTGAACCGAATTTAAAGGTAAAGTCAGTTCACGCATTGAACCGACTTTAAACTTTAATGCTCCTTTTTGTAGTAGTGTATCTTTTACCTATATATAGAATTTTTTAACATATTTGAGTTATTTATTATAAATACATAAAATTACATTCTTATATTGATTTTAAATACATGTAGTTCTTTGGTTGGAACAAGACGGGATACGACCAGAAAATGTTTAATTATTTACAAGAGGAATGGGCAGAACATATGGTTCAAATTATATCATCACAAGAAGAATCAGGAGAAGATTTTGATGATCTTGAATAGCATATGACAATATAACGGTAGCTTTTTTAATGATTTAATTTCTCTATTCCTGTGTCTGAATTCTCTTGTTTGATGAATGGTTATGTGCTCATGTATTTAGGGGAATGCATTATTTGATGGACCTGTTTTTGGCCCAAACTCCATCTCAACTCTCTTGCCTACTTTCCTTATGACAACATCATATTAGCACTTTATTAATCATTTGTCTATAAATATGAAGTTATCTGGAATCTCTGCTGGTATTTTTAATGCTATAATGAGCTCTAATATGAAGTCAAGTGTAACTCATATTTTGTTACTTGGCTTGTATGAGTTTTGGTGCCCATTAACGTATTACAAAATTGTTACATACGTTTAAGGGCACCAAAACTCACACAAGCCGAGTAACAAAATATAAGTTACACTTGATTTCATATTTAAAGCTCATTATAGCATTAAAATTTCCAACAAAGATTCCATATAACTTCATATTTATAGACAAATGATTAATAAAGTGCTAATATGAGTTTGAAGGGTTATATCACTCGGATGTCGCTGTGGTAATATCTTTTTGATGATAATATTTATAATGATTTACTTTCTCCTTTCGTATGTCTCTGAAGCTTAGACTACTTATTTGATGGATGTTTACATGCTCATGTTGTATGGGAATGAATTATTATATAAACCCGTTGTTTTTTGTCCAGTTTCCTTGTCACAATGCTGGTGATTCTAAGCCAACCAAGCTTGCTCGCACAATCCAATTAAACTTTGACCACATTATTTTATTTGTAATTTAAGTTAATTATATATGTATTGTATATACATTATTTGTTTTTGTAATAAATTTAATTATCAAGTAATTAATTATATTTAAATTTTTAATTATTTGTATTATTATTTATATTTTGGTTTTTTATACTATACATATTGAATACAGGGTGGAGTGAAAAATGAGAATAAAGAAAAAAAATCATAAAATGTAAAGTCGGTTCACATGATGAACCTACTTTACATTTTAAGTCACTCAATTTAAAGTCGGTTTTTAACCGACTTTAAAGCTCATTTTTGTAGTAGTGTCACTTCATGAATCGTATGATAAATTTGTGTATGAAAATTTTAAATTGTAAATGGTTATGACCAAAATAAAAAATAGTTTATAGGAAAATGATAAGAAACATTTGGACCTCTCTAGGCAATTGCTCAATCTCATCATGGAAGGTGAAAAGGAAGTGAGTGACCCGAAGATGAATATTAATGTTCTAAATCTTTTGAATTTTTTTGGAATTTTTATTTGGAAGGTGGATGTACTTAGAAATATCTAGGGATGTATATAGAAGAAAAAAAATCCAAAACAATTTTCTAGCCACAACGCGTCACCACTCAACTCATAATCCTAGATTGCTATACGTGGCACCTCCTTCTTGTTGGTCGACTCCATTTTCTCACGGTGTTTCCATTTTCATGTGTAACTCGCGTGTAACTAATCTTAATACAATGTAAAAACAAATAAATTTTCTCAATATAAATACAAAATAATACTCTATAAAATACAAACACTATCAGAATTGCACAAAATTTAAGAGGAAGATTTAGAAAAAATACTTAAATTATAAAATTATACTGAAGGAAACAATTAAAAAGAGGAGGATTCAAGAAGTAATTAAAGGAGCCGAAGATCATATTCAAAAATTAAAATCCTAACCTTTCTTTCCCTTTCTTTCATGTTTTTCATGAATAATTTTCTTAATTTATTGTTTTTCATAAGTAGCTAATTTTTTGATTTATTGTGGGTGATTTTAAAGCCCTAGACATGGATTGTAGCATTTAATAAGATATGCAATATTCTATTCTTCCATTCTTTTTTATTATGTATTAATTCTCATTTTAATTGTTGTATGAATTTATTTTATTACTTAAGTGTATAATTAAATAATCAAATTAATTCATCATTAATTAATTTAGTTGATTGGGTACGTAATCGCTTGATCAATTTCAATAATTAGTGATAAATTTCTTGTAATGGGAATTCATAGTCAAGATAATTAAACCGAGATTTTATTCTATGTTGTCTATTAAAAATATTTAGATTAAGAGTTTGTTTAATTTAACGAATCTGTAAGAAGAGATGAAGATTTTTGCTTTTGAGAATTTCCCTAATTTGGTATAATCAAAGAATTGGAGAATAAGAGAATAATATATGCTTTTATTGATTTACAATACATTCTAGTGGTGGAGAATGGTCCTACAATTGTTCTTTTATTTGAGTGTTTATCATAATTTTTTTATTTTATTTTTATCTTTATTAATCTTTAATTGTTAGATTTAATTTTTAGTTTACAAAACAAAACACACATCTTTAATGAATAGGAGATAGTTTTCAAAAACTTCTATGAAAAAGACCCTTGTTATATACTAAATAACGACATCTTAAGTAATTTAAAGGAAGGTTTAAATTGAATGTTTATACGAACACATCAATTTTTGGCTTCGTATCGTTGGAGATTTTCATTCAATTAACTCTTGTTTACTTTATTTAGTTTTAATTATTTTATATTTAAAAAATAAAAAAATAAAAAAATCAATTAAAAAATAAAGAATTTACAAAAAAAATTAAAACAAATTTAATAAACAAAAAAATTGGAAATTTTATTAAAAATAAAAAAGTCCTTTATTATTATTTTTATTTTGGTTTATTTATATGTATTTGTGTTATTTTTATTTAATTTGTTTCTAATCTTTGTTTTCTTCTCATAGTCAAAGTAAATTAACTCATGCTAATAAATTCACAATTTCTTGTGCATGGAATTCAGATAGATCTTCCAAGTGTAAGTGACTAATTTGAAAATTAGGATCATACCATCCATGCATAAATGGATGTTAATGATCCCAATCAAACTCTTAGGGAAATGGAAGCACTGACTTTAAATCAACAATGACCATGCATTCAACATGATGAAAATGATGGCGCTCTTAAATTGAAGTATGGTGTGATTCATCTTACCTACTTTTCAATGTATAGCTAGTAAAGATCCAACAAACATCTAAAATAACTTCATGAGATCTATTCTAGCATGAAATCTAATATAACTACTGAAGAAAGTAAAACTTAGACCATTTCCATTCTCTTTAGTAGATAGCACTAAGGAGTGGTTGTACTACTTACCATCGGTGATAATAAATATATAGTTAGAATGAGATGAAGGAGGTATTTTTCGAGAAACATTTTCTAGCTTTTAGGGTTACTCTAATTAGAAAGGAAGTATGTGGTATTCAACAATAAAACTAAGAGAACTTATATGAGTATTGGGAACTATTCAAGAAATTATGTGCAAGTTTCCCTCATCATCAAATAAGTGAGAAGCTCTTAATTCAATAATTCTATGTGGGATTGATACCAATGGATAGAAGCATGATAGATTTAACAAATGTTTAAGCTTTGATTAATAAGAATCCTAAAATTGTAAGAAATTTGATTACTACTATGTTGCAAATGCTCAACACTTTGGCACCTGATCCAACCCAACACAAAGGTCAATAAAGTAGGATATTTTAATAATATTGAACAACAACTGAGCACCTTCACTTCAATTGTGCAACAATTAGCAATAAGATAACTTTAAGTTTGTGGAATATGCACTAACTTTGAACACTCAACATACATGTTTCCTATTATTCAAGATCCTAATATTGAACAAGCAAATGCTATGGGAGGATACCAATGATAACAAAGGCAAAAATATGATACCTACTCTGACACTTACAATCCTAGTTGGAGGGATCATCCTAAATTTAGCTATTATGGAAGTAATCAAGCAACTGCCCTTGGTAATCCACCATGTTTTCCTCTTCTAAGAGGACAACAACCTTATAAAGTGAGACCACGAAATCCTCCTATACTTCAAGATAAATCTTTAGAAGATTTGATAAATATGATCGTGTGATCTCTCCATATATATCTGAGTTTTATTTCTAAGAGGAAAATTTTAGCGTTTGATAAGTTCACAACCTTATGTATCAAACTAAAAAAATGATAAATTTGGGTCCATTGTTACCATCATCAAAATAAGGAGTGACATGGGAAAGAATTTAAGAATTCAACGTTCAGTTCCTTTTGGGATGAAATGGGTGTTCAATATGACTTTTGGGCTCCAAGATCCGTCAATAGAGTGGTATTGTTCAAAGGAACAATACAGTTATCCAAGAGATGGATAGGGTCATGTTGACCAGTAAAACCTTGGTGAAGCATTTTTGAGATGAAGTTGTTAACACTATTTGTTTTATGTTGAATGGTTTCTTTTTAAGGCCTCATACTTGACAATCCTCAAATGAGCTTATGCATGAAAAAAGACCTAATGTTAAGAACTTTCATGTGTTTGGAAGTAATTTCTATATGTTTAGAGAAAAAGATAATCTAGATAATTTTAAGGCCAATACTAACCTTGGAATTTTCTTGGGATACTCCAACAATAGTTGTACTGATCATTTTTACAATTTAAGAACTTCTACACTCATGGAATCAATCAATGTTGTGATTGATGACTCTAATGCCACTAAACTTATTGAGTCTTATAATAGTAATATTTTTGCTGATTAGGGTTCTAAAAAAAAAATTCACTGATAATGTTGAGACTCCATCTATAATAACTCTAGTTGATCCTTTTAGAAATTCTGAGGATGAAAGAAGATAATCAAGAAGACTTTTCTCTTCCAAAATGGTCAAAGAATACTCATTATATGAGCAACATTATTCCTAATATGGAAGGTGATATTATTACTAAATGTTAGCTATAGGAGACCTTAAACTGCATGTGTTTCACACTTACTACTCTTCCTAAAAATGTTAAGGAAACCTTACAGGATGTACATTAGGTCAAATTCATGTAGGAAGAACTTATTTAGTTTCAAAGGAATGATGTCTAGTACCTTATCCTCATACCTATTAATAAACATGTCATTGGTATAAATTGGTTGTACAAAAAAAGGAAGATGAAAATGGGATATAATTGTTTGAAACAAGTCTTATCTTGTTATCCAAGGATATACTCAGATTGAAGGATAGACTTCGATGAAACCTTTTCTCTTGTTACCCTTATAGAATCTGTAAGACTTCTCATTAGTCTCATCTGCTACTTTGGATTTAAATTATGTCAAATGGACATGAAGAGTGTTTTCTTGAATGGAGTTATCAAAAAGGAAGCCTATGTAGAACAACCAAAAGGGTTTGAAGACTCTAAATTTCCTAATTATGTGATGAGATTGAAGAACATATTATATGGTTTAAAGCAAGTTCCCCATGCATGGTATGAGCATTTTACCATGTTCCTCCTCAATAATGGTTTTCTGAGAGGAGGTGGTGACGAAATGTTATATGTTGATGACATTATTTTTGGGTCTACAACGGAGGACATGGCTCAAAATTTTACTTCCACGATTGAAAGTTAGTTTTAGAAGAGCTTTGTTGGTGAATTGAAGTTCTTCCTCATAATCCAAGTCAAGTAGATAAAAGATGGGATCTTCCTTTCTCAAGAAAAGTATGTCAAGGAATTGGTTAAATCTTTTGTATGTGTTGGATTGTGTTGCTTGGGTGGTCAGTATAGGACAACATTTCATCTTGTTTCTTTACTTGCATACACTTAGGGGGAGTGTATTAAAAATACAGACTACATGATTTTTATGTTTTACCTATTGGTGTGTACTTACGTAGGGGTAACATGATAGTATGTGGATAGACTACACACTGTTTTTGCATGATTTTTTCATAAGATATGTGTTTATTTTGTGTGTGTAGGTTATAGGCATAGATTGAATTCATCGAGCTTCAGATGTTCTATATGTAGTTGAGTTAAGACACTTTCATATCAACTTGTTAGAGTTTAGGTGAGTTGATTCATAAATATGGATGAAGTACACAAGATGGATGCATATAAAACAAGTGTGTTTTTTAGTTGTTGGGTATGCATCGATGTTTTTTTCATAGGAAAAAACATGTTTAGGTCATCTTTATTATCATCTCATGATTGATGTGCATCTGTACTTAGTTGTGTAGTGTTTTGATATGGAAAACCAAAGAGAGAGATTATGATTGACACAACCTTTTATGCAATAAATACGCAAGTATATATATTATAACAAGTAATATAATGATAATAAAATATCATTCCCATGGAGATTATGTTATTAGAAACTAATTTTAAAACTAAAAAGTAAATCAATTTTGTTTTTTGTTTTTATGTTTTAAGAAAGAAATATTAAAAGAACTAAAAATAAATAGCAATAATTAATTGACTTAGAATTGGTAACTAAGAAGATATATGAGAAAATATCTAAAAATACTTAATCTCCCAATTTTTTAAGAATGTGAATCACTACAATCTCCTCAATATAATTACTAATCAATTACATGATCAATTGAATCTCACCTACCATGTATTGCTCTCTCAAGTAAACTATACATCATATGGTAATAAAACTAATCATATTCTCATGTCAATTAAATTGCATGCTACTCATTAAGTTCTCAATTATGTATCACATACATAAGAATCATACATCTCTACCTAAAAACTATGCCAATTATTTAATCAAGATAAACAATTAAATAATTCTCTCAAATCTATTTAATTGCCTCTATAGATCAATTATTAACCAAACAATTAATAATATAAAAACTATATTAAAGAATATAATTAAATTGAAATTATAATTGGGGTAAAAGATCTCATTGAGGTGTCATCAAGGTCCTGGCAGACCACCTCACTGAAAACTTACGAGTAATTGTTTGTAATATTTAGATCTTGTTTTTACCTTATTAATCTTTAGTTGATAGGTTTGAGTTTAAGTTTTGTAAATAGGAATTAGCTTTCAAAATTATTTGTGGTAAAGACCCTTACTTGCTATATACTAATTTATGACATCTTAAGCAATTTAAATAAAGGTTTAAATTGATTTTTCATCTAAATGCATCAATTTTCAAAGTTTTTGGGGGTTTTTTGTTAAATTAACTCTTATTTACTTTTGCTTATTTTATATTAAAAAATATTTTCTTTATTTTTATTTTGTTTTTTTATGAGATTTCCATATGTAGGAATAATTTCACAAAGGTCAATTGTCCTTCTGACCCAAATAGGCATCCAAGACCTAGATGAGAAGTGAAAACGCTAACCTATGGAATATTTTTTCTAGCACTATTCCAACTCGACCAAGTAGGCC
Organism: Hippophae tibetana; assembly: GCA_037013495.1. Lineage (NCBI taxonomy): Eukaryota > Viridiplantae > Streptophyta > Magnoliopsida > Rosales > Elaeagnaceae > Hippophae > Hippophae tibetana. Next base: position 31,325,135 of record CM072806.1, read on the forward strand.
TCACAATGTGCAATAAATGGATAACACAATACAACATACTTAATTAAACACAACTAAAACAACTAGTAGATAAGAAACAACAATCGATGGTGAAAACATTAATGACGGTATGCCTCAGAGGCTCCTGTCCATACTAGAAACATGTAAAAAGAAGTGAAACATCACATAACATGTGAAATGGATATACATATTGTAAAAGGTATAAAGGATTTTCAATCACTTCAAGACCTCATATGTGGGTATATATTGAATAATGAGGATTGTATTCTCACAATATGCTATTACATATAGTACAACATTCCAAAAGAAAGAGTATGACACCTAGTACATAACCATGGTAAGGAGTTAGTAACTCCTTAGAGACTCACATCAAATTCATATGCATGCATATTAATTTTTTTCAACAGAAACATTAATTAGGAAGCTATAGGTATGCTACAAGGAAATGAAAGAAAGCATGTAAGTACATAAATCATATAAGCTTTCTAATCAGAGTCTACATCTAGCATATTGGTACGTACACGATAGAAACTAAGATCATATATACTAATATAATTGTTGATAATGTATAATAACAGATATAACAAGGTAAACCCATATAGAACCTCTGCCTATGTGGTAACATTATCAAATTACTTATGGCAATCACTCAGTAACGAACTACCCACTAAAAAAATTTTAAAAAATACAACTTGATAAATATAGTATAAACACAATACAAAAATTAGTTAAGACACACTACCCTAACTACCTATTGCTACCTTTAGTTAAGACATACTATCAAGGTATGAAAATATCCTAAGGTAGGGATCATTTTCTCTATTAATTAAACTTAACTTGTCACCTTTTTTGGGCCAACAATTTAAACCTTAATTAAATTATACTCATTTTCTAAAAAAACAAATACTAATCCATTTAACTTGCTACTTTCGATTGGGCAGACAATTTAAACTTCATCAAGGTGGCTAAGTTAGGTTTATCATATAAGTATCTAAAACCAACTTTCAGATTTTAAAACTATTATAAAGGATATATTTTCAATATATCTTTAACAATAATTCTTATGAAAAGCTTTGAAATAGAGCTCACCCTAACTATACTATTCATATAGACCAAAAGATTTAAGAGCACTACTTTAAATTAGATTCAAATAATTTAAATCCTAAACCTAACTCTCTTGTTTATTATGAAAAGTACTTCGTCAATATATTTTTCATTTACAAACTTTGGTTTAAATCTTGATGATGAAATGAAACTTAATTAATTTTATAAAAATATTTAATCTACTTTAATATTTCACAAGAATATCAACATTACTAATATCCCATACTATTTATAGCTAAACATGTATAGTTTAAATTATTAGTAAATTAAGCATATAGAATGTAAATCAACACTTAGAAATATTCTAAAAAGAATACATTTAAATATACCTAAACAAAATTCTTAAAATTACTTCTAGAAAACCTTTAGATTGAATTCATGTGATGTTTATTGAATTAAAACTAAAAGGTATTACAAGAACTAAATTTGGTCAACTTTCAAACAAGAGAAGAAGTTTAAACTACTAAAAGAAAAGTTAAGAAAAGCTAAAAAAAATATAATAAAGTAACTAGAAGAGAGTTGATGGGATATCTATTACAAAATAAATAGGTTCATATTCATAGGGTGAGGAACAGAGGACAAAGTGGGTTTTTTTAGCTTAACGTCGCGACAAATAGTTTTTCCATACCGTGGCATACATAGCTTATACACGGTTAAGCGCAATCCACTCTCTTTGTGTTGGGGACACAATGTTTTCATGTCATGGCCTGCATCATATCTGGGACATATTAATTATTTCCTTTGGCTTCACACCACAACTCACAACAATTTCATGTCATAACACACTTTAAATTGCATCACTTTGGAACCCTAATTTTCTTATAATTTATTTTTCCTATCTTTAAACACATGTAATGTTTTACAAATATTTTCTTTTAATATTCCAAGTTTTAATGGGTGCTTCAAGTATAATTCTCTCAAGTTAAATATTTTTTTATACACTAAATACCTCAAAAAGACCAAAATATATTCGTAATCTCGGAAAGATAGATTTTTGTAAAATGATAGTAAAAAAGTAAATACAAATCTATGTAATCACAAAACATGCATAAAATCAAGATATATAAAGTGTATTTGAGAACTTATCTCTGACCACCCTCACATGGCTTCACCAACCATCCAACGAGGTGGACCATGCTCAAACTGTGTACTGCTAATGTATGTCACGGGTGAAAAAATTGTGTGCCACAATGTCAGGTTGAAAAATCAAATTTTTCCAACATTCCTCACTCTATAAATAGGACCTTATTTATTTTGTAAAATATATCCCATTAGCTCTCTTCTAGCTAATTTCTTATATTTCTTAGCTCTTTTTACCTTTTTTTTAATTTAAAGTTCTTCTCTCTTTTGAGAGTTGAACAAATGTAGTTTATGTAATAGTTTCAGTTTTCAATTCAATAAGAAATAAAGCTATTCTGTACAGAGGTTTTTCAATCCTGAAGTAATTCTAAAAGAATTCTACTGTGGTATATAAATGTATTCTTTTCATATTATTTCTAAGTGTTGTTTTATATGTTATATGTTTAATTTATTTATAATTTATTGAACGATGCATATATTTCTATATATAGTACGAGATATTAGTAATATTGTTACACTTATGAAATATTAAAGTAGATTAAATATTTTTACAAAATAAATTAAATTTTATTTCATCATCAAGATTTAAACCATAGTTTGTAAATAAAAAATATATTAATGGAATATTTTTCATAATAAATGAGAGAGTTAGATTTTAGACTATATCACATGTATATTTAAAGTGATCTCTATTTCAATGATTTTTATAAGAATTATTATTGAAGATATATTGACGGCATATTCTTCATAATAGTTTTAAAATCTGAAAATTAGTCCTAGATAATTAAATCATAAACCCAACTTTGACACATTGATGAAAGTTTCAATTGGCTGCCCGACTAAAGGTGACAAATTAAATGGTTTAGTAATTTCTTAGAAAATGATCATAATTTAATTAAGGTTTAAATTGTGAGTCCAACCGAATGTGGCAAGTGAAAGTTTAATTAACAAAGAAAACTATCCATACCTTTGGATGTTTTCATACCTATATGAAAGAATTAATAATTTTAATTCATATTTTTCATAACTTACTTAATATTAAACAAGCATAATTAACTAGGTAATGTATCCCATAGCTTCTCCATTGCATGATAAATATTTAATTGCTTAAATGTTTATTGAATCTATCCCTATATTTATGTGAATAGTTTAGATATTCAACCAAAACAATCATGATAAGAGATGTTTAGGCTATTAATTTCATTTTTAAAAATATGTTGAATTATTTAAAAATCATATGATTCCTCTTTTGATCGACCTTGGAAGTATACTTATCATTTTCTATTAGTGATTTATGCACTTGTGGGCTATTTTATAAATTAAACAAAATTTGTACGCAACAATTTGTGCAATCAAGTTTTGGTGTCGTTGCTAGAGAAGAATAGTGTTTTGAAATTGTTATTATCAAAATCTTAAAACTTTTTGTGTTGTAAATGTTATGATTTTATTTGAAATCTTAGAATGTCAAGGTTATGAACTAATTTTAGATATTTTAAAATTTCAAATCTTCTTTTTCTTAAAAATTCTTTTCTTTAAAACAAATAAATAAATAAATTTAATTTTCTTTTTTTTATTTTATTAATTCTTTTATTTCTTTTAAATTTTTATTATTCTATTATTTTTTGCTATGTGTTTAGTATTTTTGTATATGAATATGATTTGTTTTATAATTTGGTAAATTTACTTTATCTTTTTATTTTTCAACTTGACAGGTGAACCTAACCTTGAAACTTTACATGAACTATTAAACATAGGCAAAATTCACCATGTAGAGAGACGACAATTGAAAATAGAAATCAATTTTTTTGTGTTTTTATATTTTAAGAAAACAAAATTAAAATAACTAAAAGTAAGTAACAATAATTAATTAAATCAGATTTGGTAACTAAGAAGATATATGAGAAAATATATAGGAACACTTAATCCCCCAATTTTCTAAACATATGAATCACTAAAATCCTCCCAATATAATTATCAATTAATTACATGATCAATTGAATCTAACCTAACATATATTCCTATCTCAAGTAAACTACACACCAAATAGTAATTAATTTAATCACACTCTCATACCAATTAAATTGCATGCTACTCATTAAGTTTATCAATTATGGATCACATACATAAGAATCATACATCTCTGCTTAGAGAGTATGCATGTTATTTAATCAAGACATACAATTAAATAATTCTCTCAAATCTATTTTATTGCCTCTATAGTTAAATTCTTTGCCAAACAAATAATAGCATAAAAATTAGATTAAACAATATAATTAAATAAAAATTATAATTGGGGTAAAATATTAGATCATCACATGGTGAAAATTGGGTTCATAAGATCCCTAGATTAATAAATTAACTATACATAATTGTGTTTATAAAGCTCATATTTTTCTTAAAGAAAAACATAAAAATTGATAAAGAAAAGAATAGAAGAAGAAATACAATCAATCTCTTGAATTGTAGTGTTAATCTCCTCTTGAATTTCCACCAAAATTCTATCTTCTTTTAAATTTTTATGTATTTTTTCTCTCTTTTAGCTTCAAAAACTCACCAAAATTATGCTAATGATGCCCCCTTTGGGTTTATGGTGTGGTTAGAGGCTTAAATATAGCTCAGGTACGATCTGGACCATCAAATAAGCTTGAGATCAAGGGCTGAGATCAAAACAAACAAAATAAACAATGCTAGCCAATAATAGTGTGACACATGGCACACATAATTCACTGGGCGAATCAGAGAGTGATCTGTGGCAGGGGACACCAGTTTGAGTCAACGCATATTGAGCCAACCCCACACAGTGCAACATGATTCATAGAAATAGATGGTGTCACGTATGGGTGGAATGACTGGATGAGTAAAGAGGTGACACATGGCATGAAGGTTTAATCGCGCTATGAACTCAAATTGAATGACATATCAACACATGGCACATGGTCCCTGATGAACGAAAATTGGTATTGCCTATTCTGCCAATACTTTGGTTTTAATATTTATAAAACTCTCGTAAGTGTACGAATCATTTCGTAGAAAATGATAAGTATACTCCCAAGGTCGATCTAAGGAAGAAATATATGTGGTTTTTAATTTATTATTCAAACTTTTAAAAACGAAATTAAATTCTAAACATCCTGTCACGATAGTTTGGTTTTTGTGTTTCTAATCTAATAACATAAAAATAAACATAGATACAGATTCAATAAATATAATTTAATAACATAAAAATAAACATAGATATATATTCAATAAATATAATCTAATAACATAAAAATAAACATAGATACAGATTCAATAAATATTTATGCAAATTTTATCATTTATAATAGTGGAGTATTTATGGATATAATAACTAAATTAATTATGCTTCATCATATTATCTAGGTTATTAAAGATATAAATTTATATTTTATTGATTCTCTCTTTTTTATATGAATACCACCTTTGGTGAGGTTAGATATTCTTTGTTAACTAAACAAATCAATTAACACCTATGGGTGGGGTTGATAACTAATTTGGTTAATTAAATTAATTCCTTTTTTCCAAGAGATTGAAAATGAACCATTTAAATGCCACCTTTGGTGGGGTTAGACAGTTTAAACTTTATTCAAGGTGTCCAAATTAAACCTAAGAATTTAATTATCCGAGTACTAACTTTCAAGTTTTCAAACCACTACTGAAAACATGTTGTCAATACATTTTCAGATAATAATTCTTATAACAACTTTTGACATAGAACTTCACTCTAACTACCGGGCAATTGTACCAACAAATAAAAGAGAACTACTCTAAATTAGACCCGACAACTAAACCTTAAAATCTAATTTTCAGATTTAAGTTTGTAATGAAAAATAATATATTTCTCTCTAACATTCTTAATATAAAATCTTCAATAAAAACAAAATTAATTTATTTTGGAGATTTTTACCCATTTATTGAATCAAAAAGCTAATAAATTACAAAAACATAACTAGTTCTTCTCAAAAAGAGAAGAACTCTAAAACTAAGAGAAATTAACTAAGAAAAACTAAAAACTAAGAAAGAAACTAAGAAAAGCTTAAAAACTAAGGAATGAGAGAAAGAAAGAGAAGAGAAGAATGGTTTTTAGGTGTGGTATGAAGTGAAGAGAAGGGGGTATTTATAGGTGAGGATGGGGAGAAAACGTGGGTGAAAAAATGGTGAAAACACAGAGTGGTGATTGCTGACATCATTGATGACGTCATGGGGCGACTGTGCGCGAAGATGGGGCGAGATAGCAAAGCGCGTGCGGACAAGCAGCAGGGGCGTGCAGGCGCGCGTGTGCGGAACGACAGCATGGCGTGTGCGGGCACGCGTGGGAGTAGGCGTGGGCACGGGTGCACGTGGGACTGGGCAGTTGGGCGACACGGTGGCACGATTTCCTCCTTTTTGACCCATTTTGTCCAATTTTTCTATATTTGTTGAGCTTTCCTCATTTATTTATTAATGTATTTGTGATGTATTGGTTCCAGTATTTCTCTTTGCATCTTTAAGTCGCGTTTTTTAAGCAAAAATACCTGAAAAACAATAAAAATACCCGTGATTCCGAAAAAGACAAATTTATATAAGTATATGATAAAACATATAAATATATATTTTTAATCAATTAATATGCATAAAATCATGATAATTTTAGTGCTTTTTGAGCACTCATCACAACCCTCAACCAGCTTCTTGCTAGTCCCTTAGCAAGAGAAGCGATAAAAACTAAAAATTAAACTATCCTAAGTTACTTTCATGGATTGACTTGGTTGCATTTAGCCTATGCAACAAGCCTTTAAACCCCTAGGTTGCCCTAGTGGACGAGTTTGAGTCTCGTGAGGGTTTTCAGTAATGATACCCAAAAACATTAAACTAAATGTAAAAATTAAAAGAAATAATAAAAACAAACAACTCAAAAACTAAAATTACAACAAAATCAGAAATTAAGTTTTAAAAACAACATATCACAAAAATGTCTCATACTTTTTAATCTCCTTTAAGATCATAATTAAAATCTCAAGCATAAGTTATTTTAATCTCTTTAAACAATCATGATTTATTATAATTAATTAGTCGAAAATCATTTTCATATTTCATATAAAAAATGTATCAATTTAATTTCACCCAATTTCAGTGCCATGAATCAGAAAGCATAAGTTATTTTAATCTCTTTAAACAATCATGATTTATTATAATAATTAGTCGAAAATCATTTTCATATTTCATATAAAAAATGTATCAATTTAATTTCACCCAATTTCAGTGTCATGAATCAGAAGTCACTTGGACTCTATTCCTCACAAGTCAATACTCTCAAAACACTGAATCCTATGGGTTCAAACACTTATACTAATTTATATGTGAAAGAGTTGATGTTTAGAAATGAACTAATATGTTCGCATATGTATAAAGAATAAAGGCTCAAAGTGTTATTTTAACATTGATCTCATGAAAGGAATCAAATGTATAAATTATAAAGATATCATATATAAAAATTATTTTCATGCATAAATCAAACTCATTAAGAAAGAATTTGAAGATATATGTCTTTTACAAATGAAGAAATTGCGATGACTTTTTAGGGAATTACTTCCTATATCTTTCTTTTGTAATTAGCCTGTACTCACAACTTTGTAGGCAATGTGGGTCATAGTATGTAGATTATATTATATATTCTTTACCTCTCTATTTTTTAGAGAGTCAACCCATGTACAGGTTGTATATTTTTTTAGGATTTTGGTGAGTGGTTAATTTTGTGGCTTTTCTGTTTGATCTTGGTTTAGGTAACCCCAGATATGTCTCTTTTTTTGTAGTAGTCATGCATGAATGAGATATAAGCATATATTATCAATTTCTACTCAAATCATTTAATCTAAGCAAAAAAAAAAATATACGATACTCTATTAAGATGAAAAAAAATTCATACATTCAATGCTTAATACCTATAGAGATCATCTAAAAAAATTGAAGAAATAAGAAATGTGTTTGTAGAAAAAATATATATTTAACTCTGAATAAAGGAAATTAGGCTCAAATTATATCTCACAAGGGTAGTCTCCACTAAAAAAAATTTATAAATACCGATTTTGGGTTTAATATAATTTCCACATTTTATCAAGAAATACTAGTTATGGCAAAAACTAACTAATTATCAAAAATAATTACAAAATATTTCATGATATGTTTTTCAAAAATTAATCTAACAATACAAAAGACTTAATTAACTATTTACTTAAATTTGATTTGAAGAAATGATACATTTTTGTGAGAAAATATTTTTTATTTTTGTTTTGTTTTTTTTTTTAATTTTAATTCCAAAAATTACTAAATCACACAAAACAAAAATAAAACCAAACACAAAAAATGAAAACGTGATAAAAAAAATAATAAATAAATAAATTTTTTTTTAAATTGTCAAATCTTTTTTTTAATTAAGCATGGTAACTTTTCACCACCCCTAACCTAGAACTTACATTGTCCTCAATGTAACAACTGCAAATTAAAGATAAAGAGAAAAGAGAAGAAATATGACCTATTTCCTGAGAATGTGTAAGTAGTAATGAAGAAATGCAGGTGCATCCATCATATTCATCATTAAAGTGTATACAGACAGATTGCTGTGAACTTCTAACATCTCAACAAATATTTTTAGTTTTAACAATTTAAAAATTATTAAACTAAAATAAACAATAAAATAAAGTAAATAAAACAAATAAGAGAAAATTACCTAAAATGATGGGTTACCTCCCATCCAGCGCTTAGTTTAACGTCTTAGCAAGACGTAACTTGGGGATTGCATTTTAAGTAAACTCAATGTCCCCTCATCATTAAGTCAATCAAATGTACAACTAAGACAAGGTTGTCTACCTATACTGTTTCAAACATGCCCTATTGATTTTCAAATTTTTCTATACTAAAAACTAGGGGCATGCTTGAGGGTTTTAGATAACCCACATCTAGGTGCAAATCAAATAATTAAGGTATCAAAACACAATTGCACCTAGTTCACACAAAGAAACTAACTCTTTAGATTGTAATTAAAACTTTAAAATTTTGGAGATAATTTCAGAATTTGTTTTAGTTAAAATAACATAATCAGTATTAACCAAGAGTGCTCCCAGTAAAGAATGGTGGGCATAGGCTCCTTAAAAACCATCCTCCTAGACAGAGCAACGTTCCCAGGAAAGACTAGTGACACAAAGGCTTCCAAGAACTAGTATCCTTGACAGAACTTGATAAGTGACCATTGGCATTGGAAACACGACTTCGTCTCAGCTGGGTTGTATTGGAAAGATCTTTTGGGTCAAATGTCATATGATCTGTAGCTTCAGAGTCTAGAATCCAATCCTCATTATCACTACAAGTACAGATGTGAAATGCTTTACTTGAAATACCTGGATCCTCGGAAGATTTGGTCTGAGGAATAAGGGATAGTGATGCATTATTGGTAGCCACAACGGCTCTCCCAGTGGTTTCCCGTTTCTTCTACGCTTGAAGATCATCCCACCATTTTAGATACCCATGTAATTTGAAGCAATTTTCACGGTTGTGTTTGGAGCTTCTACAATGGCCACATTTCATGTCAATAGACGGTGGATTTCCCATGGATTTATTGCTACCCAAAAAAAAAAGTTCTTGGTTTTGGTGGTAGCAGATTATGGTGTCCCTTAATCCCTTTGAAAGCCATAACTGCTCTGGGTGTCGTATTTGCACTCGTGATCATCACGATTTGCCTAACCTCTTCCCTACGGATGAATCCATAGGCTTGTTCCACCGTAGGGATTGGTTTGATTTGAAGCACATCACTTCAAGTTTTATCTAGTTTGTCATCAAGTCCATCGAGGAAGGTATACACTCGATCTTCCTGTATGATGGAGTTGTATTTTTGTATGTCGGTCGCACACTCCATTGGGTTAGGACGACGGAAATCAATTTCTCGCCATAACCCTTGAAGGTCATTGTAGTATTTTTCAATGGATCCACCCGCATGCTTCATACGAGTAACTCGACGGTAGAGGTCATATACTTGAGACGTGTGTGTCCCATCATAGTAGGTTGTAGAAGCAGAATCCCAAACCTGTTTCGCAGTTGGGAATCAGATAAAATTTGCAATCAAGGATGGGTCCATCCAATTGATGAACCATTCTTTGACAATGGCATTTTCAGTGCGCCATCTCTTGAACGAGGGGTCGGTTTCAACAGGTTGAGGAAAATCCCCATTAATATATCTAAGTTTGTCTTTGCCAGAAATATACATCTCCACCACCTAGGACCATAACGCATAGTTGGATCCTCCCAACTTGATGCCAATAGAGGTAGTCGATGTTTCAATTTGTGGTGGTTGTGAGGCTGTCTGAGCTCTAGTTAGAACCTTATTTATTTTTGTAGTCAGATCGTTCAGTATAGAATTTGTAGTTAAATCTCTAGATTTTGCCATAAAGTCTATAGATTCTGTTTTTTTCCTTTTTTTTCCTTTCGTACACAGCCAAATATATATACACAAAACCTTAATTTTCTTTCTCTAGCACCACAATAGCTTCGTACTTACAAAACTGCCTCTATTACTGTTTTTTGCCAACTATTTCTCTGCTAGAAATATCAACTTCAAGAATATAGCACCAACACCAATGCCAAGAATGCAAGGATGGCAAGCAACAACATTTAGGATATCAGGGGACAAAGCTTACTTCTCAAGTTGTTACTTTGAAATGTTATGTATGCCTTTGTCACTAGTACCACCACCTTCTCTATATAATATCCTGGACTGATCAGAATGGTAACGTTCACTCTGTTATTCTCAGGAACTACATCAATGGCTACTTGTACAGACTTGAAATCGTCGGACCCATTAATGTCAACTGTGAGTACTCGGTTTCCAATGGGTCTGACCCACTTTCTATGGTTCTTGGCTGAGTTGGTGGAGCGAATCACTGAGTTAATAATGTCAAATAACTATCTTGCTTCCATTATCGCACGCACTTGATCTTGGATTCTATACTGAGCTACACAAATAGAACTGAAGACAAATAGGCAGAGTGAAATCGCTACAAGAGCTGACTAACTGAAGATAAACTCAAACCAATGCTCGATGTTTGAGGGAAAAATAGTGGAGGTTCAACAAGCTGCTGGAGGTTCGACGAGCTGCTTTTTGTTTACCAAAGTAGCAGCCAGGTAACTGAGAGTTGGGCTGAGACTGCGACGGCTCCACGTTGCCGAGACAAAACACAGGGACACTAGCACACAAAAACACCATTGCCGAGGAGAGGAACGGAGTAAAGTCAACCATATCGACCAAAAAACACCACCCTTGATCCCAGATCAGAAACTAATATGCCAAACCATATTGGCCAAAAACAGTATCGTGAGAATAGAAAATACGTCGTAACAGGTAGCAGCGTAGCTATTTTATTTCTTTAGGTAACTTGCTCTGATACCATGTCAAATTATTGTGGTTACCGTCAATTATGATTGTATTTCTGTATTTCTCTGTTCTATATTTTCCTGTACAAGAGTCTCTTATGGATACTAAGAAAACGAATATAAAATCCTAACCCTAACAGCTGTTGCACATCCATATTTTCTATTCCACTAAACATTATTAACTGTCATTTTTCTACTCCACTAACATTATTATCTGTCACTTTCACTGCACACGCCAACAAAAATTATATGTATATTTTATTGTATTTGAAGTAATTTTAGCTTTAAAATGATAAATTTATCAACAACACATGTAGAACAAAAAAAGCCTTTATTTTACCCTAGAGCTTAACCAAAACCCTAATTACAATAAAAAATAAACTTTATTTATAATACCAAAATAAAACCTTAAATACAACCTAAACAAAATTAACTGTTTGGCTGCCGCAGCAACCATGCCGCCAGAAAACTGTTGTTTTTTTGGTTATTTCTAAGCTTCGAAAAAAAAACAAATTGCAACATAATTCAACCGCCAATTGCTGAAATGTTTTTTGATAAAAAAATTCTGAATCTGTTTCTAAACATGAACTCATATCAAAAATAATAAATTCAATATCAAATAATTATAATTATAAAATATTTTTAATCTACAAAAAATAACTATACATGAACTGGCTTTGATATCACTTATTAGAACAAAATAACTTTTGGTAAAAATCATTACCTAAAATTAACTTAAAAATATTCATGTTTTATAATCAAAAATCAAAAATAAACATACAAAGGTATTTTTAAATTCATAATCATTAATTAATTTTTTATTATTATTTATGAACGGTAAAATTTTTTTTTACTTTAAATTTCAAATTTCTAAATTATTTTACTATTCACGTTATAATTATTATTTATTTTATTATTATTATTATTATTATTATATATTTTTTAATTTAAAATTTTTAATTTTCCTTGTTTTTTTTGTTATTTTTTTATTACGTAATTTGAAATTAAATTTTTTTTAATTCAAAATTAAAAATCACAATTATTTACAGCACAATTTTTTTTTTAAATTTTGATAAATAATTTAAAAACGCTATTCCTTCCCCAGTAACGGCGCCAAAAGCTTGATGAACGAAAACCGGCATCGTCGATTCTTCTAATACTTTGGTTTTAATATTTATAAAACTCTCGCAAGTGCACGAATCATTTCGTAGAAAATAAAAAGTATACTCTCAAGGTCGATCTAAGGAAGGAATATATGTGGTTTTTAATTTATTATTCAAACTTTTAATAACGAAATTAAATCTTAAACATCCTGTCACGATAGTTTGGTTTTTGTGTTTCTAAGCTAATAACATAAAAATAAACATAGATACAGATTCAATAAATATAATCTAATAACATAAAAATAAACATAGATACATATTCAATAAATATTTATGCAAATTTTATCATTTATAATAGTGGAGTATTTATGGATTTAATAACTAAATTAATTATGCTTGCTCATATTATCTAGGTTATTAAAGATATAAATTGATATTTTATTGATTCTCTCTTTTTTATATGAATACCACCTTTGGTGGGGTTAGATATTCTTTGTTAACTAAACAAATCAATTAACACCTATGGGTGGGGTTGATAACTAATTTGGTTAATTAAATTAATTCCTTTTTTCCAAGAGATTGAAAATGAACCATTTAAATGCCACCTTTGGTGGGGTTTGACAGTTTAAACTTTATTCAAGGTGTCCAAATTAAACCTAAGAATTTAATTATCTGAGTACTAACTTTCAAGTTTTAAAACCACTTCTGAAAACATGTTGTCAATACATTTTCAGATAATAATTCTTAAAAAAACTTTTGAAATATAGCTTCACTCTAACTACCGGGCGATTGTACCAAAAATAAAAGAGCACTACTCTAAATTAAACTGGATAACTAAACCTTAAATCTAATTTTCAAATTTAAGTTTGTAATGAAAAATAATATATTTCTCTCTAACATTCTTAATATAAAATCTTGAATAAAAATAAAATCAATTCATTTTAGAGATTTTTACCTATTTAATATTTCGGAAGTATAACAACGTTATTATTATATCATGTTTACAAACAGCCAGTAGAGTTAAATTTAATCACACACAAATTAAATATAACATGTAAGAATAAAGCATAAAAAATAACTGCAAAGAAAATAAAATCCTTACAGAACTTCGATGTTATTCCCGTAGTTGGAAAACCTCCAAATGGAATTTGCACACCCATTTATTGAATGAAAAAGCTAATAAATTATAAAAACATAACTAGTTCTTCTCAAAAAGAGAAGAACTCTAAAACTAAGTGAAATTAACTAAGTAAAACTAAAAACTAAGAAAAGCTTAAAAACTAAGGAATGAGAGAAAGAAAGAGAAGAGAAGAATGGTTTTTAGGTGTGGTATGAAGGGAAAAGAAGGGGGTATTTATAGGTGAGGTAGGGGAGAAAAAGTGGGTGAAAACGCGGAGTGGTGATTGCTGATGTCATTGATGATGTCATAGGGTGACTGCGCGTGAAAATGGGGCGAGATGGCAGCGGCACGTGCGGACAAGCAGCAGGGGCATGCGGGATCAGCAGCAGGGGCATGCGGGATCAGCAGCAGGCCGCAGGAGTAGGCGTGGGTGCACGCGGGACTGGGCAGTTGGGCGACGCGGCGGCACGATTTCCTCCTTTTTGACATTTTTGACATTTTGACCCATTTTGTCCAATTTGTCCATATTTGTTGACCTTTCCTCATTTATTTATTAATATATTTGTGATGTATTGCTTCCAGTATTCCTCTTTGAGTCTTTAAGTTGCATTTTTTAAGCGAAAATACCTGAAAAACAATAAAAATACCCGTGATTCCAAAAAAGACAAATTTATATAAATTATATTATAAACATATAAATATATATATTTTTAATCAATTAATGTGCATAAAATCATGGTAATTTTAGTATTTTTTGAGCACTCATCAGTCCCTCTTCCTAAGATACAGTGATCTATGATTTGTTATCCTTGCTTGCGTGGTGTCTGTGTGACTTACCTATTCAGTTCTTTTGCTTGTGTGGGATGCCATATGGAAGCTCTTGATTGACCCTACGCTAAAAATTCATAAAAATCTATAAAAATTCCAAAAATATCCCTAAAATTATACTTTCACTCTTTTTCACTAAAAAGTTTATATTTTAATATTTTTGGCCTCAAAAATACATTTATTGAATAAAACAAGTAAATATTAAGTAAAAAGGTTTGCTAATGACTCTACTTTCATAAAGTCATCACACCCCAAACTTATTTCTTTGATTGTATTTAATTAAATTCAAGTATAACTAAATAATATAATATGGGTATTATAATCATAAATATACTTCTATTAGTACATGCATATTTCACGAAAACTATCCCTTTTAAATGTCATACAATACTATGATAATAAGGTTCACATATTTATCAATCAAAGTTCCATCAATACAAGGACATGCATGGTTTTTGAATAATTGATTCATGTGTGTGTGTTGCACATGGTATCGTCCAATGCATTCATGAAATCAACCTATATGAGCATGCTAATCAATACAATATTAGAAGAAGTCTCATAAGTCTATTTTTCACATCCTTATTCATTAATATAAATATGTACTTAGCTCAAGATCAATAAGGACTTTACATGGTTGTAATGTAAGGCTTAGGTGGGGGGTCGATAAATGAAGAAATTTAGGCTCTATCCACACCTTAGGTGTCTTTTTGTTAATCGTGCACTTTTAACTATAATTGAGCTTTAACTTGATATTTCAATGCACCCTCTTTTGTTATCCTTTTCATATTTTTTTATTCCACATCTCTTTTCTCTTTTTTTATTGTAACTTCACAACACCCCTAAACTCATTTTTAATTCTATTTTCTTTTTCTTTATAGGGATAATTGTGTTGTGAGTTGTTCTTTTTTCTTTTCTCTCTCCCTTTTTTAACTTCACAACATCCTTAAACTTATTTTAAATTCTATTTTCTCTTTTTCTTTAGAGGGATAATTGTGTTGTGAGTTTTTATTCTTTTTTTTCTTCGTTTTTTTACAAGGTGTATTACATTTCACCTTACACTATAGCATAACACATGATTGCATTTTTTTCTTTTCATACATGCTAAATGTGCAAGGATAAAGGTAATTCTTTTCTTTTGGAATAATCCAAACCTCAAAATTTCCTTTATTGGAATCGTGATTAAGGGAGTTTTCTTTTCTTTTACCTTTTCATATTTATATGTGTACATTGGGGACAATGTGTAATTTAAGTTTGGGGGAGGGAATTTCATTCTCTACATTAGTATTTAGTATGCATTTTAAATTTTTTAGGGAATGTTTTTTAAATTTTTAGGTTGTTTTTAATCATAATTTGGGTAGAAATTGATAAATATATCAAAATTAAATGCATGCATGCTTGATATGAAACATATTAACTCAATGATAAAAATTGGTTGTCGTGACTAGGATAAGGAATGTAAGATATTTGTTAAGATATTTACATTAATCATGTGATATGCTTGCTAGTTTTGATTGGATTGATTCAAATTTTTATTCACATATGCATGATTGAGTTTGGTGTGCTTATTAAGAGAAATTTTGTAGTGAGTTATGTGGTTCGATGAGATCTACCAGGTTTTAGAATCTATTTGATCATCTCTTAAGGAAAAATCCTAAATAGCATTTAGCAAGAGAAATGATTTAGGCCTTATTTGGATTGATTGAGCCTTTCAAGCTAACCATTGTTAATATCTTTAGTCACCCATTTCAGCCTAACAAAGAACCTTTCATATTTGTAAGCCACATTTTATGCCTAACTAATAAGTATTATCTTTACCCTTGCACCTTTAGCTTGCATGAAAAGAAAAGAAAAAAATTGCAATCATGTGTTATGCTTTAGAGTAAGGTGAAATGTAATGCCACCCTATATAAAAACAATAAGCAAAAATCAAAACACAATTATCCTTCTAAAGAAAAGGAAAATAGAATTGAAAATAAGTTTGAGAGTGTTGTGAAGTTACAAAAAAAAGAAGAGAAAAGAGATGTGGAATAAATAAAATATGAAAAGAATGTCAAAAAAGGGTGCACTAAAATATCAAGTAAAAACTCAATTGCAATTAAAAAGTGCATGATGAAAAAAAAGCTAAGGTGTGGAAAGATCCTAAAATGTTTTCATTTATCGACCCCCTACTTAAGCCTTACATTACAATCATGTAAAATCCTTATTGATCTTGAGCTAAGTGCATATTTATATTAGTGGAGAGGGATGTGAAAAATAGATTTATGAGACTTGTTCTAAGATTGAATTAATTAGCATACTCATATAGGTTGATTTCATGAGTGCATTGGATGAATCCAACACTAGCAACTATCAGAAGACAAAATAGGATCTTCCAAGAAAAACATCCAACGACTATACACCAGACAATTCAGCACCTCTGGGAAAGACAAGGAAGACTATTAGGGATCCACTTCAAAAATGGATAGCTTCAAAACCCTATAAAACGACCTTTGGGCCTTATTCATGTAAAATAGTTTCACATTTGGATAGATTGTTGGAGTTCTAAAGTGAAGAAACAATGATGAGGGAAAAATCATGTTAATTTCAATAGATAGTAATCAGAATTATTGGAGCCAATGGGTCCTGTGAATATAAGTGGTATTGAGAAAGGTTGCAAAGCCCTCAAGCCAAAGAGAAACTATATGAAAGAGCATGAGTTTATTATTATGTGAAGATATTGTTCCATTATAGGAAGGAGTCATAGAACCCTTACATGGATTTGAAGTTTCATCATTGATCGTTGAATTTTAAAAAGCTTTGATAGGTGCATCGAAGAATGAAGTAGAGAAAAATTTCACACCACTAAAGGAATATGGTATAGTAAAGGTAAGAGATGAATAGAAAAAAATTTATTTCTATGGTTGAAAGTCACTACTAGACTAAGGTACAAGGGTAGCACATCAAATTTTCAGAATATGGGTACTATTTTAGAAGAAAAATGAGTGTGTAAACTTTACCTTGCATGGTATATCTCAGATGTTAGTAGTGGATTCATCTAGCTCATTGGAAAGAAGCATGGTATCATATAAGAGATGTAGTTGGTAAGAGAGCCATGCCTAAAATATACGTTCACCATTGCATAAAGATTACACATCAGAAGGGCCTAAGAAAACCAAGTGTATAAGCAACAAATTTGAATTTTAACATCATGGAAGGGCCAAAGAGCACTACGTACATATGTTGAAGTTTTACACATTTAAGGGCCATTAAGTATCAAGTGCAAACAAATATAGTTAGTATGGTACACTTGTGAAGGACTTGGGAGCACCAAGTGCACAAAAATGGTTGTAGTTTTACATGACAAAAAGGGACATGAAGCATTGATTGCAACAATCATCTAGTGAGACTAAGGCAAGTTATAATCATGACTTTGCCAAAATGGACACCAATATTTGATGAGAGATATCACAATTGAAGAGAGGTTGGCTTGCAAACCACAACTTGCAAGATGCATCATGGGAGTAGGTCCAAGGAATAGAATTGACTAGATTCTTTGGAAGAGCTAGTCAATTTAGGTTGCCAATTGTGGAGTGGAGATTACTAATGTAAAAATTATAAATACTTACAAGTATATGAATAACTAATAGCCTAGTGATAAGTTTACACCAAGGTCTATTTCTTATGGAATTGTAGTGGCTTTAAATTATATACTTATTTTCTTTAAACTAATAAATTAATAAAATAAAATAAGAAAAACCTAAACACTCTAAAAAATATATTGAAAAAGGAGGAAATATATATAATAAAATAACTAAGTTATACAAAAGCGATGGGAAAATTTTAATTAAAAAGTGGAGACAATTAATAGAAAATTTAGCTAGAAAACCAAAAGTATTTTGGATTATTTAGGTTATTTTAACAATTATCTATATTACTTATGCTAAAAATAGAAAATTTCAATGATCATGGAAATTGTCACTTACAATTGGATAATCGATTTCTTTGATCCATATAATTAATTAATAAATTGGAATAAAAAAATGGAAATTATAAAATATATAAATTAACACAATGATCATGTATTAATTTAGATTCTTGTTCAAGAGAGCACAATTAGGCCTTGATGATGTTGTTAACAATCTAATTCAAAAATATTCTCTTTAATCATAAATCAAGATTTAATCCATCAATAATTCATAAAAATAATCTCAAATTTTTATTAAAAATAATTAACCCATCAATCCAAAATAATCATGGAAACATAACTAAAATCCCATAAATATAATTAGCAAAACATAATTAATCTCAAATTCATGAATAATATTATTAAAGGCATCATCTTTCCAATCTAAATTAAATAAAAGTACATAATAAAATACCCTTGATGATACAAATACCCAAACTCTTGAATTGATTGATCTTTCTTCTCTAAATGCTTGAAATAATTTCTCAACAATGGTAGATCTCTTCTCTTAATAGATGCTGCAATTTGAGTATTTTCTCTCCAATTTTTGTACAAAACATAGGATTAAATGGGGCCTAAAACAATATAAATAGGTGATGAGTGCTCAAAAAGCACTAAAATAACCATGATTTTATGTACCTTAATTGATTAAAAATACATATATTTATATGTTTTATCATATATTTATATAAATTTGTCTTTTTCAGAATCACGGGTATTTTTATTGTTTTTCAGGTATTTTGGCTTAAAAACGCAATGTAAAGACTCAAAGAGGAATATTTGAAGCAATACATCACAAATATATCAATAAATAAGTGAGAAAAGGTCAACAAACATGGAAAAATCGGACGAAATGGGTCGAAAAGGTCAAAAATGTCAAAAAGACGGAAATCGCGCGCCGCAGCCCAGCCGTGCGCGCAGCCCAGCGCCCCAGCGCCCCATTCCGCGCGCGCAGCGTGCCCAGCAGCCCCCCTCCGCGCGCCCAACGCGTTTTCGCCCCATTTTTCACGTGCAGCCGCCCCTGTGACGTCATGCTGACGTCATTGATGCCATCAGCAATTCCAATACGGGTTTTTGCATTTTTTAATATTTTTTTAATATTTTTTTACTCATTTTTTCTCTCCATCCTCACCTATAAATACCCCCCTTCCTTTCACTTCAAATCACACCTTAAAAACTCACTTCTTTCTTTCTCTCATTTCTTAGTTTTTAGTTTCTCTTAGTTTCTTTCTTAGTTTCTAAGCTTTTCTTAGTTTTTCTCTTAGTTTTTAGTTCAATTCTCTTAGGTTTAGAGTTCTTCTCTTTTTGAGAGGAACTTGTAATGTTTTTGTAATAATTTAGATTTTTGATTCAATATATGGAAGTGCAAATTCCGCTCGGAGGTTTTCTAGCTACGGGAATAGCGTCAAAGTTCTGTAAGGATTTTATTTTCTTTACAGTTATTTTTATGCTTTATTCTTACATGTTATATTCAACTTGTCTGTGGTTAAATTTAACTATGCTGGCTGTTTAGTAAATATGATGTAATAATGACGTTGTTATGCTTGCGAAATATTAAATAGGTAAAAATCTCTAAAATGAATTGATTTTGTTTTTATTCAAGATTTTATATTAAGAATGTTAGAGAGAAATATATTATTTTTCATTACAAACTTAAACCCGAAAATTAGATTTTAAGGTTTAGTTATCCGGTCTAATTTAGAGTAGTGCTCTTTTATTTGTTGGTACAATCGCCCGGTAGTTAGAGTGAAACTCTATTTCAAAAGTTTTTATAAGAATTATTATGTGAAAATGTATTGACAACATGTTTTCAATAGTGGTTTTAAAACTTGAAAGTTAGTACTCGGATAATTAAATTCTTATGTTTAATTTGGACACCTTGAATAATGTTTAAATTGTCTAACCCCACCAAAGGTGGCATTTAAATGGTTCATTTCCAATCTCTTAGAAAAAGGAATTAATTTAATTAAGCATATTAGTTATCAACCCCACCCATAGGTGTTAATTGATTTGTTTAGTTAACAAAGAATATCTAACCCCACCAAAGGTGGTATTTATATAAAAAAAAAAGAGAATCAATAAAATATCAATTTATATCTTTAATAACCTAGTTAATATGAGCAAGCATAATTAATTTAGTTATTATATCCATAAATACTCCGCTAATATAAATGATAAAAATTTGCATGAATATTTATTGAATCCGTATATATGTTTATTTTTAGATAATTATTTATTGAATTTGTATCTATGTTTATTTTTATGTTATTAGATTATATTTAATTAATTTGTATATATGTTTATTTTATGTTATTAGATTAGGAACACAAAAACCAAACTATCGTGACAGGATGTTTAGGATTTAATTTCGTTTTTAAAAGTTTGAATAATAAATTAAAAACCACATACATTCCTTCCTTAGATCGACCTTGGGAGTATACTTATCATTTTCTTCGAAATGATTCGTGCACTTGCGAGAGTTTTATAAATATTAAAACCAAAGTATTTGCGAAGATCGGCGATGCCGGTTTTCGTTCATCAAGTTTTTGGCGCCGTTGCCGGGGAAGGAATAACGTTTTTAAATTATTTATCAAAATTTTAAAAACATTTTTGTGCTGTAAATAATTGTGATATTTTAACAATAATCAAATTTCAAAATTCATAATAAAAAAAAATAAAAAATAAAAAAATAAAAAAAAAATAATTTTTTTTTAATTGTAAAATAATTTAGAAATTTGAAATTTGAAATAAAATTTTTTTTACCGTTAATGAATAGTAAAAAAAATAAATAAATAAAAAAAAATTTAAAATTCAAAATTCAAAAAAAAAAATTTAGTTAATAAGAAATAATATAGCGTGAATAGTAAAATAAAATTACCGTTTATAAAAAAAAAATTTAAAATTCAAAATTCAAAAAAATTTTTAGTTAATAAGAAATAATATAGCGTGAATAGTAAAATAAAATTACCGTTCATAAAAAAAAAATTCAAAAACTTAAATTTCAAAAATTTTAAGTTAATAAGACATAATATAGCGTGAATAGTAAAATAAAATTACCGTTCATGAATAGTAAAAAAAAAATTACTTGAATTTATACCTAATTAACTAAATAACATGAAAAGTAAAAATCTAAGGGGGTTCTATCTAGGAGACTAGTTCTTGGAAGCCTTTGTGCCACTAGTCTTTCCTGGCAACGTTGCTCTAGCTAGGAGAATGGTATTTAAGGAGCCGTTTGCACCACCATTCTTTCCTGGGAGCACTCTTGGTTAATACTAATTATGTTACAAAATAAAAAAAAAATAAAAAAAAAAACAATTTCTTTTTTAAGGGTTTAACTAGTTTTGTTTAGTGCTTTGTATTAAATAACATGTAAATTTTCTCTAAATTTTTTATTTTGTTGACAGGAGTTTTAAATTTACGTTTACAATAGTCTATGCGTGGTAGGAGATCCTTAGGAAACCCCCTTACACCATATGTAAATAAATTTCATAAATTTAAACAAGTGTCAACAAAACTGGATTCTACCCATCAACCTATTTTTGAGCCAAACATAGAACCAAGTCTTAATCCTTTACTAGAACCAAAAGAAATGGAGGAAAACCAACATATTAGGGAAACCACGATGAAGGAGTTTGCAAGACCGGTAATAGGCACGGCAACTGCCGCTATCCAGTTGGGAGAGGCTGCTCAGAATTATGACCTTAAAAATATTCATTTTTCTATGCTTCCTTCCTTTTATGGGCTACCTAATGAAGATTCTCTTTCTTTCATGAGAGATTTCTATGCTACTGTCCAAACATTCCCCCTCGGTATTCTAAACGAGGATCAACTTAGGATGAGATGTTTTCCCTACACGTTAAAGGATAAGGCCAAAGCTTGGTTGATGTCACTTCCCCCAGGTTCTCTGATGACATGGGGTAACATTTACAATAAATTCATGGGAAAATTCTATTCCCATCAAAAAACATCAGAGTTGAGAGGAAAGATTGCTACTTTCTCTCAGATGGATGGAGAACCATTCCATGAAGCTTGGGATAGGTTCAAAATGTTTCTCACTCAATGTCCCCATCATAGCTTTCCCCTGCAGTTGCAGAACCAATTCTTTTACGATGGACTTACACAACAATGTCAGTTCATTGTCGACAACGCTGCAGGAGGAGCAATAGGAGAAAAGACTGCCTCAGAGACGTATAACCTCTTTGAGATGTTGGGTGCTAATTCCCAACAGAAAAGCTCCCGAGTGAGAAAAGCTGGAGTTCATGAAATCGACTCCAGTAATGAAGTTCAACAACAACTTGTTCAACTGACTAAGCAAGTTGCCCTTCTCGCTACACAAACCAACACCAATAATGATCAATATGGTTTGTATAGCAACATATGACATGGTACTGAAGCCTGTCCATATCAAGGAGAAACAACTGGACCTGAACAGGTCAATGTGTTGGGAGCATATCAACAGAGACCAAGGTTTGATCCCAATTCAAATACCTATAATCCTGGGTGGAGAAGTCATCCAAATTTCTCTTGGAGGCAAAACAACCCTCCTTTCACTCAAAGCTCAAACCAGGCAGGACAGCAATTCCACCCACCTATTCCAAGAAGCATTCCCAATAAACCAACCCTGGAGGACAACTTGAATTCCTTTATTCAAGTTTGTAGGGATAACCAATCTAAAACCAATCAACGGTTGGACTCTGTGGAAGCTTCTATTAAAAAGGTGGAAGTTCAAGTTGAACAGTTAGTTGAACATTTGCAAAAAGGCAAAGACTAATTTGAAACTTAAATGAATTCAATGAAGAGGAGACATTGATTTTTTCATTCTGCAATCTCCAAGCAACGTCTTACTAGAAGACGATAAATTTTAGTCCTGTGTGGGAGGTCACCCATTATTGTATTTTCCTTTGTTTTAGTTTGCGTGTAATAAAAATTCAAATGAAATAAATTTGTTTGTTTCAAAAATTGTGTCCATTCGTTTAAATTTAAATAAATAAAAAATAAAAATAAATAAATAAATAAATAAATAAATAAATAAATAAAAAATATATTTTAGGTTCCTTGCACCTTTTTGCTTTAAGCCTTTACGTTTTATCAAGTTATAAAAATATCTACTAAGAGCAAAATGTTGATACACAATAGGAGGAGGATCATTTTCAACTACAAACAACCATGGGAGATGCTGAAGATAGGCGGAAAAAGATGAAAGAATATACAATGCCAATCATTGGCAATGTAACTTCCGGTATCCAATTACAAGAGGCTGCAAGGAATTATGAATTGAAAAAGATTCATTATTCTTTGTTGCCTTCCTTTTACGGTATCCCTAATGAAGACCCTTTAAATTTCATTCGAGAATTCTATGCTATTGTCCAAACCTTTCCACTACATGCAATTAATGAAGATCAACTTAGGATGAGGTGTTTTCCTTACACTCTCAAAGATAAATCTTGGTCATGGTTCATTACTCTACAGTCAGGTTCTCTTAAAACTTGGGAGGCAGTCTATGAAATTTTTATGGGTAGGTTCTATTCCCATCAAAAGACTGTTGATCTAAGAACAAAGATAGCAACATTTTCTCAAATGTATGAAGAGCCCTTTCATGAAGCTTGGGAACGATTCAAACTCCTTTTCATTCAATGTCAAAATCATAGCTTTCCATTACAGCTACAAAACCAATTCTTTTATGATGGATTGACACTACAGAGTCAATACATGGTTGATAATGCTGCTAGAGGTGCTGTAGGAGAAAAGACCGTAGAGGAAACCTATAATCTTTATGAGCTGTTGGGTTCTAATTCCCAACAAAGAGGTGGTAGAAGGAAAGCAAAGGTCAATGAAGTCGGCTCTGATAATGAGATAACCTTGCAACTTGCTGAATTGACTAAACAAGTGAAATTCCTCACTTCCCACCAAATTTCAAATCAAGAGGTATGTGAAGTGTGTTGTTCAATTGGGCATGGTACTCATAATTGTTCAAATACTTGTGATTCTAGTGTCGATGCCATAGAGGAAGTCCAATCTTTTCAAAGATATCATCCAAACACCTATAATCACCCAGCCTACACCCAATATCCAACACTAAGGTCGGATAACAACCACCCTTACCCACCAAGCCAATCTTTTAAACCAACCTTAGAAGATAGCTTGAATGCTTTTATTCAAGTTAGTCGTGACAACCAATTGATGACTAATCAAAGGTTGAACACCATGGAGGCTTCGGTTAAAAGAATTGAATCTAAAGTTGGGCAACTGGCTGAACAAATGCAAAAGAAAGAACCAGGAAAGTTGCCCAGTCAACCAGAACAAGCAAAGGATGTTAGAACCCTTCGAAGTGGTAAGGTAGTCAATACCAGTTTACCTGAAATCTCTAACAATCTACCTTGTACTTCAGGTAACAAAGAAGGCGATACTCTAATCTCGCAAAAAGGAGAAACAAGTGTTAAACTTAACAAGCCTTCTGAAAAACTCATTGGGGGGTCATCTGACACCCCCAAAATTCAAAAGACAACAGAACCACACCAGATACAAGTACCTTTTCCCCACCGGTTGAAAGAATCCAAACAAGATAAGCAATTCAATGATCTTTTTAATATGCTCTCTAAAGTAAATATCAATTTACCATTATTAGAAGTGATCATGAATGTGCCCTCATATGCCAAATTTTTCAAAGAGTTGAACACTAAGAAAAGGAGGTATGAACTGAATGAACGAGTAGTAGTATCAGAAATTTCTAGCGCTCTACTTCAGCACAAACTACCCCCTAAGTTGAAAGACCCTGGAAGTTTTATTATAAACATAACTATGGGGGATAGGAAGGTTGCTAAAGCAATGCTTGATTTAGGTGCTAGTATAAATTTGATGCCCTACTCTATATTCTTACAACTCAATCTAGGGGATTTAAAACCCACAACTATGTCCCTTCAACTTGCAGATAGATCTCTTAAATATCCAGAGGGAATAGTTGAGGATGTTTTGGTACAGGTAGACAAACTGATAATACCTGTTGACTTTGTGGTTCTGGATATGCAAGAAAATCCAGCATTGGACAGAGAGCACACAATATTGCTTGGTAGACCATTTATGGCAACTACTAAAACTATTATTGATGTCCAAGATGGAAATTTGACAATGACAGTCTTAGGAGAGACTGTTCATTTTAAAGTTTTTGATTCTTCACCTTTCCCTTCTATTTCTGCCATCGATGAAATATTCGATGTTGATCCTTTGGATAATCTTGTCCAAAACACCTTTTTCCGAACCAGAATAGAAGACAAGCTTGAAACCGTTCTTACACTTGAAAAGGTTGAAGAAGATTTAGATGAGGAAATAAAGGGGTACCTTGAACAACTAGACAATAATGAAGTGATGACAAAATCTAGTACACTTTTAAATCTACCCAGTTCTTCATCTATTAAAGAGGCCAATCCACCTGAACTTGAACTCAAAGACTTACCTGAGCACTTAAAATATGTGTTTTTGGGAGAAGGGGAAACTTATCCAGTGATAATTTCTTCAACCTTGACCAAACCACAAGAAAAGGAACTCATCAAAGTGCTTAAACAGTTTAAGAAATCTATAGGTTGGAGTATAGGGGATATAAGAGGCATTAGTCCAACAATGTGTATGCACAAGATCAACTTGGAGGACGGTGCTAAACCTGTACGAGAGGCCCAAAGAAGACTAAACCCAAACATGCAAGAGGTAGTTAAGAAGGAAATTCTTAAATTATTAGAAGAAGGGATTATCTATCCTATTGCGGATAGTAAGTGGGTTAGTCCAGTGCATGTGGTACCAAAGAAATCTGGGATAACAGTTGTTAAGAATGACAAAAGTGAATTAGTGCCCACTAGAATAATCACTGGATGGAGAATGTGTATAGATTTTAGGAAACTAAATTTATATACGAAAAAGGATCACTTTCCTCTTCCATTCATTGATCAAATGTTGGAAAGATTAGCTGGGCACGAATTTTACTGTTTTTTGGATGGACTGTCTGGATATTATCAAGTACCCATAGCACCAGAAGATCAGGAAAAGACCACATTTACATGTCCTTTTGGGACATTTGCTTTTCGCAGAATGCCATTTGGGTTATGCAATGCCCCTGCCACGTTCCAGAGATGCAAGATATCTATTTTCTCGGACATGGTGGAAAAATTCATTGAGATTTTCATGGACGATTTCTCTGTCTTTGGGAACTCATTTGATGATTGCTTACATAAATTGACTTTGGTTTTAGAAAGATGCATTGAATGCAATCTAACCCTTAGTTGGGAGAAAAGTCATTTTATGGTTCAACAAGGGATAGTTTTAGGACATATAATTTCAAACAAGGGTATTGAAGTTGATAAGGAAAAAGTTGAATTGATATCCAAACTACCTCCCCCTACATCTGTGAAGGGGATAAGAAGCTTCTTGGGACATGCAGGATTCTACAGACGATTTATTAAAGATTTCTCTAAAATAAGTCGTCCATTATGTAACTTGCTATCCAAAGATGCTGATTTTGATTTCAACAATGACTGCCTTACTTCCTTTAATACCTTGAAAGATAAACTCACATCTACCCCTGTTATAATGGCACCAAACTGGTCTTTACCCTTTGAAATAATGTGTGACGCTTCTGATTATGCAATAGGAGCAGTCCTGGGACAAAGAGTGGATAAGCGTTTACATGTCATCTAGTATGCTAGCAAAACACTCAATGATGCCTAGATGAATTACACCACCACTGAAAAGGAATTCTTGGCTATAGTATTCTCTTTAGACAAATTTTGGTCTTATTTAGTAGGATCTAAAGTGATTGTGCATTCTGATCATGCTGCTTTAAGATACCTATTAAGTAAACCAAATGCCAAGCCAAGATTAATCAGGTGGGTCTTACTCTTACAAGAATTTGACCTAGAAATCAAGGATAAGAAAGGCAGTGAAAACTTAGTAGCTGACCATTTTTCTAGGTTGATTTCTGACTTTAATTCTCTTAAAGATGAGAGTAATGACGATATAGTTGAAACCTTTCCTGATGAACAGTTATTTTTCATAGGTCCGAACCCATGGTACGCTGATATTGTAAACTATCTTGCCACTGGTGTTTTGCGACCTAACACTTCATATCAGGAGAAGAAAAGGTTTTTTAAAACTATTAAGGACTATTTTTGGGATGACCCTTATTTATACAAAATTGGTCAAGATCAAGTCATCCGGAGATGTGTACCTGAAGAAGAACATAAGAGCATTCTAACTTTTTGTCATGAACTTCATTGTGGGGGTCATTTTGGAGGTGAAAAGACAGCCCGTAAGATATTACAGTCTGGATTCTTTTGGCCCACTCTTTTTAAAGATGCTCATATGTTTTGTGCACAATGTGATAGATGTCAAAGAACAGGAAACATAAGCAAAAGAGATGAAATGCCTTTGACATCTAATTTAGTTGTTGAACTCTTTGACGTATGGGGGATTGACTTTATGGGTCCTTTTCCCCCATCTAATGGTTTTCAATACATTTTGGTTGCTGTGGATTATGTGTCCAAGTGGGTAGAAGCTATCCCCACCAAAACCAATGATGCTAATGTTGTTGTGAAATTCTTGAAAGATTTCATATTCAGTAGGTTCGGAACGCCTAGAGCTATAATAAGTGATGGAGGTAGCCATTTTTGTAACAAACTCTTTGATGGAGTACTAAACAAGTACAACATCACACATAAGGTAGCTACTCCATATCATCCTCAAACTTTCGGTTTAGTGGAAGTAAGTAATAGGCAAATTAAGGGAATACTGGAACGCACTGTGCGTCCTTCAAGGAAGGATTGGGCATTTAAGTTAAATGATGCCTTATGGGCATACCGCACCGCTTACAAAACACCTATTGGGATGAGCCCTTACCGGTTAATCTTTGGGAAAGCGTGCCACCTTCCAGTTGAACTTGAACACAAGGCTTATTGGGCAATTAAAGAGCTAAACATGGATTTAGATAAAGCAGGTGAAAAACGAGTGCTCCAGCTTCATGAGTTGGAAGAAATTAGGAATGAAGCCTATGAGAATGCCAAATTATACAAGGAGCGTACTAAGCGCTATCATGACAAGAGGCTAGTTCCTAAAACTTTTCACCCTGGAATGAAAGTTCTTTTATTTAACTCTCGTTTGAGATTGTTTCCAGGAAAGCTGAGATCAAGATGGGATGGACCATTCAAAATAGTTCAGGTATCTGAACATGGAGTGGTAGAACTATTGGACTCCAAGACACAAAAAACGTTCAAAGTTAATGGCCATCGTGTCAAGCCTTATTTAGAAGAACCAAACAACATTGCTGAAATGGATTGCATTTGGCTGAGTAACCCTTAGCACCAAAAAGATACGTCTTGCTAAGACGTTAAACTAAGCGCTGGATGGGAGGCAACCCATCATGTTAGGTAATTTTTTTTGTTATTTGTTTTATTTACTTAATTTTATTGTTTATTTTAGTTTACTTATATGTGAATAATTTTTAAATTTGTTAAAACTAAAATATTTGTTGAGATGTTAGAAGTTCACAGCGATCTGTCTGTATACACTTTAATGATGAATATGATGGATGCACCTGCATTTCTTCATTACTACTTACACATTCTCAAGAAATAGGTAATCTTTCTCCTCTTTTCTCTTTATCTTTAATTTGTAGTTGTTACATTGAGGACAATGTAAGTTCTAGGTTGGGGGTGGTGAAAAGTTACCATGCTTAATAAAAAAAAATATAAAAATAAAAAAATCTCACAAAAATTTATCATTTCTTTAAATCAAATTTAAGTAAATAGTTAAGTCTTTGGTACTGTTAGATTAATTTTTTGAAAACATATCATGAAATATTTTGTAATTATTTTTGATAATTAGTTAGTTTTTGTCATAACTAGTATTTCTTGATAAAATGTGGAAATTATATTAAACCCAAAATCGGTGTTTATGAATTTTTTAGTGGAGACTACCCTTGTGAGATATAATTTGAACCTAATTTCTTTTATTCAGAGTGAAATATATATTTTTTCTACTCCAAACACATTTCTTATTTATTCAAAAGTTTAGATGATCTCTATAGGTATTAGCATTGAATGTATGAATTTTTTTTCTCATCTTAATAGAGTATCATATATTTTTGATTATTATTTTTGTTTAGATTAAACGATTTGAGTAGAAATGGATAGTATATGCTTATATCTCATTCATGCATGACTGCTACAAAAACAAAAAGACATATCTGGGGTTACCTAAACCAAGATCAAACAGAAAAGCCACAAAATTAACCACTCACCAAAATCCAAAAAAAAATGTACAATCTGTACATGGGTTGACTCTCTAAAAAAAAAATACATATATATATATAAAAAAATATATATAGAGAGATAAAAAAAAATAGTATCATCTACATACTATGACCCACATTGCCAACAAAGTTGTGAGTAAAGGTTAAATACAAAAGAAAGATATAGGAAGTAATTCCCTAAAAAAAAAAAAAGTCATTGCAAATTCTTCATTTATAAAAAGCATATATCTTGAAATTCTTTCTTAATGAGTTTGATTTATGCATGAAAATAATTTTTATATATGATATCTTTATAATTTATACATTCGATTCCTTTCATGAGATCAATGTTAAAATAACACTTTGAGCCTTTATTCTTTATACATATGCGAACATATTAGTTCATTTCTATACATCAACTCTTTCGCATATAAATTAGTATGAGTGTTTGAACCCATAGGATTCAGTGCTTTGAGAGTATTGACTTGTGAGGAATAGAGTCGAAGCGAATTCTAATTCATGACACTGAAATTGGGTAAAATTAAATTGATACATTTTTGAAATGAAATATGAAAATGATTTTCGACTAATTATTGTAATAAAATCATGATTGTTTAAAGAGATTAAAATAACTTATGCTTGAGATTTTAATTATGATCTTAAAGGAGATTAAAAAGTATGAGATATTTTTGTGATATGTTGTGTTCTTTTATTCTTAAATTAATTTTTGATTGTGTTGTAAGTTTAATTTTTGATTTGATTGTTTTTATCTTTACATTTAGTTCAATGTTTGTGGGTGTCATTACTGAAAACCCTCACGAGACTCAAACTCGTCCACTAGGGCAACCTAGGGGTTTAACGGCTTGTTGCATAGGCTAAATGCAACCGTTTCAATCCACGAAAGTGATTTAGGATAGTTTAATTTTTAGCTTTTATCGCTTCTCTTGCTAAGAGACTAGCAAGAAGCTGGTTGGGGGTTGTGATGAGTGCTCAAAAAGCACTAAAATAACCATGATTTTATGTACCTTAATTGATTAAAAATACATATATTTATATGTTTTATCATATATTTATATAAATTTGTCTTTTTCGGAATCACGGGTATTTTTATTGTTTTTCAGGTATTTTGGCTTAAAAACGCAATGTAAAGACTCAAAGAGGAATATTTGAAGCAATACATCACAAATATATCAATAAATAAGTGAGAAAAGGTCAACAAACATGGAAAAATCGGACGAAATGGGTCGAAAAGGTCAAAAATGTCAAAGAGACGGAAATCGCGCGCCGCAGCCCAGCCGTGCGCGCAGCCCAGCGCCCAGCCGCGCGCCCCATTCCGCGCGTGCAGCGCGCCCAGCAGCCCCCCTCCGCGCGCCCAACGCGTTTTCGCCCCATTTTTCACGTGCAGCCGCCCCTGTGACGTCATGCTGACGTCATTGATGACATCAGCAATTCCAATACGCGTTTTTACATTTTTTAATATGTTTTTAATATTTTTTACTCATTTTTCTCTCCATCCTCACCTATAAATACCCCCCTTCCTTTCACTTCAAATCACACCTTAAAAACTCACTTCTCTCTTCTTTCTTTCTCTCATTTCTTAGTTTTTAGTTTCTCTTAGTTTCTTTCTTAGTTTCTAAGCTTTTCTTAGTTTTTCTCTTAGTTTTTAGTTCAATTCTCTTAGGTTTAGAGTTCTTCTCTTTTTGAGAGGAACTTGTAATGTTTTTGTAATAATTTAGATTTTTGATTCAATATATGGAAGTGCAAATTCCGCTCGGAGGTTTTCTAGCTACGGGAATAGCGTCAAAGTTCTGTAAGGATTTTATTTTCTTTACAGTTATTTTTATGCTTTATTCTTACATGTTATATTCAACTTGTCTGTGGTTAAATTTAACTATGCTAGCTGTTTAGTAAATATGATGTAATAATGACGTTGTTATGCTTGCGAAATATTAAATAGGTAAAAATCTCTAAAATGAATTGATTTTGTTTTTATTCAAGATTTTATATTAAGAATGTTAGAGAGAAATATATTATTTTTCATTACAAACTTAAACCTGAAAATTAGATTTTAAGGTTTAGTTATCCGGTCTAATTTAGAGTAGTGCTCTTTTATTTGTTGGTACAATCGCCCGGTAGTTAGAGTAAAACTCTATTTCAAAAGTTTTTATAAGAATTATTATGTGAAAATGTATTGACAACATGTTTTCAATAGTGGTTTTAAAACTTGAAAGTTAGTACTCGGATAATTAAATTCTTATGTTTAATTTGGACACCTTGAATAATGTTTAAATTGTCTAACCCCACCAAAGGTGGCATTTAAATGGTTCATTTCCAATCTCTTAGAAAAAGGAATTAATTTAATTAAGCATATTAGTTATCAACCCCACCCATAGGTGTTAATTGATTTGTTTAGTTAACAAAGAATATCTAACCCCACCAAAGGTGGTATTTATATAAAAAAAAAAAGAGAATCAATAAAATATCAATTTATATCTTTAATAACCTAGTTAATATGAGCAAGCATAATTAATTTAGTTATTATATCCATAAATACTCCGCTAATATAAATGATAAAAATTTGCATGAATATTTATTGAATCCGTATATATGTTTATTTTTAGATAATTATTTATTGAATTTGTATCTATGTTTATTTTTATGTTATTAGATTATATTTAATTAATCTGTATATATGTTTATTTTATGTCATTAGATTAGGAACACAAAAACCAAACTATCGTGACAGGATGTTTAGGATTTAATTTCGTTTTTAAAAGTTTGAATAATAAATTAAAAACCACATACATTCCTTCCTTAGATCGACCTTGGGAGTATACTTATCGTTTTCTTCGAAATGATTCGTGCACTTGCGAGAGTTTTATAAATATTAAAACCAAAGTATTGGCAAGAATCGACGATGTCGGTTTTCACTCATCAATAGGTCACATACTAACCTAGGAACATTGTTAAAATGACATCGTATAAGGCATTAATGAAATGACATTGTTACAGAGGTCAGAGGTGTACATTGGGTTATGTAAAACGACAGCATTTAGGGCTCATTCTCTAAGTGTATCTTGGTTGCTTATACATAGATCCACACAACTTGTTTACCTTACTAACCCATTCTAACTAGTTATATACATCCACACCCTTGCTAAGTGCATCCACCTACTATTTTTAGTGTTTTTTGGGCCCATTTTGCTTAACATAGCCATAAACATTTCTAGATGTAGCCACCAACCTTCATAAATTGATAAAGCAAATTTCAAAAAATTATAGAAACACTTTAAATATTTATTAACTTGTGAAATGATAAAAATATCCTCAAGGTATCAAAATTGTGAAATATTTATAGAAGAATACATAAAAATAATATAAAATATTAGGAAAAATATTGGTTTATCAATTACTTGTGTCATTTGGAATGAAACTTGTTAAACTAGACCTTTGTTTGGATGAATAGATGTATTGAAGTCTTAAGCTAAGTGTAAGAGGGGTGCACAAAGGTCATCACTTGAGGTGACTCTACAAGAGGTAGCTAGATGATCGCATCTTAGAATCCAATCAAAAGATATGGAGCCTAAAGAATTTTTTGAGCACTTCGATGATGAAGTCAAAGGAATAAAATGAGAAAGGATGTGATCACCCCTAATGAGAGGCACTTTGGTAAATGGAAAAATAATAATTATTAAATGATATTGGGCTTATGTCCCATCACATAAATTGGTGTAGACTAGTATGTCATCAAAGTACACAACCATGCAAGTGCCATTGAAAGGCTTCAAGATGTGGTGCATTTATCTTATGAAGGAGTTGGAAGCATTACACAAACTAAATGGAATGAAAAGTTACTCGTATAACCCTTCTTTAGTCTTAAAAGCTATCTTCCATTCATCCCCCTTCCTGATTCGAATTTGATGGTACCCATTATGAGGTCAAGCTTGGAAAATTCATTAGATCCTTGTAGTTTTTCAAGCATGTCTTCCATCCTAGGAATGGGGAACATGTACTTAATAGTTATATTCTTAATTACCCTAATATCAACACACATCCTCATTATTCCATCCTTCTTGGGTACAAGCAGTGCAGGCACATCATAGGGGTTCTTTCTTTCTTGGATGAGAAGTAAAAATATCTAGTATTTATCTTTAGATATGAATGAAAATGCAATGACTTCTAGGGGATTTATGTTCATTTTTTTTGTAATAGCCATTACTCACAACTTTGGAATTTTGGCTCATAGTATTTAGTTTATATTATTGATTCCTCTCTCTCTCATTTTATACTCTCTTTTTACAGAGAATGAAACTCAAGTACATTTTGTAAGATTTGGTGAGTGGCTAATTTGACTTCTTTCTTGTATTGGATTTAGGGAACCTCATATGTATGCATGCATGTTTGTGTGTGTGTGTGTGTATGTATATATATATATATTGGAAGTTATGCATGTATGAAATAGCCATACAATTTCAATTTTACTCAAATAATTTAATTTAAGTAATAAAAATAGGTATATGACACTTTATCAGATGTAAAAATCCTAATATTCAATGTAAAACCTATAAAGATCATCTAAAAGGTTAAATAATAATAAAAACGTTTAAGGAATAGAAAAAAATATTATATCTCAAAATGGAACGATAATAGGCTTAAAATATTCTCACAAGATAGTCTCCATTATTTGATTCTTAAACAATGATTTATGGTTTATCTCAATTTCAATATTCAATCATGAAACATAAAATATGACAAAAATAAAATAATTATCACATTTTCCATGACTTGTATAAGACATTAATCCTACATTGCAAAAGACACAATCATCTACTTAAAATCAACTAAAAAGCATGATAATTTTGCAAAACAATTAAAAATTTGAACTCAACTATCTCTAAACTAATAAATAAAATAAAATAAAAATAAAAATAAATGTAAACACTTGTTTTAAAATAAAATAAGATTGCCTAAATTTACAGTTATTTTTCCTCCACTCTCA